>OZ024756.1:27506576-27589076 GCA_964016885.1 Eledone cirrhosa
AGATAATTATGTAAGATAAAGCCTTTACCACAAAAATATAATAGTATATAGAGTAATGTGAAGGCCAGAAAAATTCTCCCTCTCGTGGTGAATGTCAGAGTGTAAGGAATTTAACATAGATAACCCTGTTCACACATACACCAATCAGAAACAGTCACAACCCAATGGAAAGATAGCACGCACAACATACAGACTGACTGAGCCATGGCTATGACTATTAGGGGGAAGTTGAATATCTTTTAAATCAAGCCAGTAAGGAAGCCTTTATGTGCTTACTGAACCTGCTAAAAATAACAACCACACTTCCCCCATATCAAACCCACTGCTTTAAAACATTGGATAATCTAGTCTTAGATGTCTTACGCCAAAAGGCTTGTTAGGCCAGTGCTTATCCTGGTTTCATGGTGTGAAGCAACTGAGAGTACAAGACTTCTCCTGGACGGGTGCCAGTCCATCACTGGGTTAAACCCCCCAGCTATTGCTGGTACTCATTTACAGCTGAATATAGTGGAGTAATGTGAAATGAAGTGTTTCGCTCAAGAACACAACACGCAATCCAGCCCAGGAATCGAACCCACAACATTATGATCGTAAGTCCAACACCCTTACCGCTACATGCCTCAATTTAATCTTAGAAAGACTGTTTAAATATAGGATGGCATGGTTGAGGCTAGATTACGTTTGAACATTGATCTGCTTTATAAAGACTGGACTGCAACTAATTGACAACAATCTTACAATTAGAGTGAACAAGTTAACTGGGAACAGGCAGGTTAAAATACTCTAACTAAAAATAGTAGAAAATGTTAGGAAGCAGCTCTTTTTAACTTATACTCCTTGAGTGAGTAGTATAAAAGGCTACCTCAACACCATCTCTATATGTCATGTTTGGGCACATATATATGTATATATATATATATACATACATATATATATGTCTTTATATATATAAATGTATGTGTCTGTGCATCACCATCATCATTTAATGCCTATTTTCCACGCTAGCATGGGTTAGATAGGTTTGACCATGTCTCGCTCATATAGGACTGTTTCTGTAGAAAAGAAAACGAAAAATTAGTGATGCATCTGAACTCAATTTATTGTGTGTTACAATTGTTTCGCTGGTGGACAGCTCGAGACGCAATCATTGTGTGGATCTGTTTGATTCTGGACCTGCAGGTTCGAGGGACATGTCTAATGATTTCGGAGCGTGTGAGAGAATATGCTCCGAAATCATTAGACGTGTCCGTCGAACCTGCAGGTCCAGAATCAGACAGATCCACACAATGATCGCGTCTCGAGCTGTCCACCAGCGAAACAATTGTAACACACAATAAATTGAGTTCAGATGCATCACTAATTTTTCGTTTTCTATTCTATCATACTCTGCTCTGTAAGAGCATAGAGTGCTCAACCGGCATACCGCCTATGGAAGCATATTAGCTACCATCAGACACATATACATATGTACGTGTATGTATGTTTACTTTAGTGAACGTTTCTTTACAATCAAGAGCAGTGGCTACACACTGGCTTAGTGTCATAAGTTGTTATATCACAGACTGGAAACAATAATAATATCCTATATATAGGCATAAATTGTTATAGACTTTACTTTTAGGGTAGAATGGGTGAGGAGATTGAGTGGCATTCATGCCTTTCAAAGAACGAAATTAACATAGGGGTAATGTGGGGGTGGCAGGGAGAAAGGGCTATCTGTGCATGTGAATGAAGTGGAATGACTAAAACGATGAATCAAAAACGGTGTGGTGTGGTGTGGTGTGGTGTCGTGTCGTGTAATCTGGTCTGGTCTAGTGAATGGTGTGGGATGGTGTAGTGTCGTGTGGTGTGATCTAGTCTGATTTAGAGTATGGCGTGATGTGGTGTAGTGTAATCTGGTCTGATCTAGTGTATAGCATGGTGTGGTCTGATGTATGGCATGGGATGGTGTAATGTGGTGTGGTCTAGTCTAGTGTATGGTGTGTTATGGTCTGATCTGGTCTGGTCTGATGTATGGTATGGGATGGGGTAGTGTGGTGTAGTGCAGTGTCGTATGGTAGGGCATGGCATGGGATAGTGTGGTGTGGTGCAGAACATACAAAGATGGAGTGAGGGAATTCTTTTGTTTTGTCTTCAGTTTTGCTTTCTTTTCTTTAATCTCTGGGTCTCTTTTATAAAGTCTGCTATAAGGCACTTAACTACAGTTGAACTAAGATATATTATATAGAATTATAATATCATAAAATTATGACATTATATAGAATTATAATATCATAAAATTATGACATTATATAGAATTATAATATCATAAAATTATAATAACATTATATAAGAATTGTAATATCATAAAATTATAATTGTTTCTACTTTTGGCACAAGGCCAGCAATTACCCCAGTGCATTACTGGTACTTTATTTTATCGACCCAGTAAGGATGAAACGCAAAGCTAACTTCGGCGGGATTATATAATTCTATATAATATATTATATAGAATTATATCATATAATTACGACATATTATATAAATTAAAAATGTGTGAATTAAAATACCAAAAAAAAACATTTTAAGAGGAGGGGGTCAAGAAAATAATTAAAATAAAACATTTTTTTTTTAGAGGCTTTAGATTTCATATTAAAATCCAGGTTGTTTATGCATAACGATTAAGGGGTAGATAATAACCTACAATAAACAACTGTAATATCAGAGTTAATTCCTCTTCTGCATGAATTGTTTCTACAGAATGTTCCTTCAGGAAAAATTTATTATTAACTCATCATCAACAATATTAACATCAACTTGTAATAAATATTGTCCAAATTTGATCCAGCACACGAAATAGTTTTTTGGAATTATGTATGTGTGTTTGTGTGCGTGAATGTATGTATATATAGATATGTTGTGCATCTGTTTATATACATATGTCTCTCTCTGCATATATATATATATATATATATATATATATATATATACAGAGGTTATATTTAATTTGTTGGGATTCAACAAGCTTAAAAATGTTTATAACTGATATAAAGCACTCAACAATTTAGTGGAGTAAATATACAATATATTTATAAATGGAAACTATATTTATAAAACCATATTTATTTTATTATACATATTTCAAGGGCAACCAAGGCAAATTATGGTGCGCTTTCATCAGATAAAATACAGATTTGTTTTATAAATAAATATTGACATACCCGAAAAAAAGACAACCTTAACGGTTGGAGCTTCCTGGAAGTAGTTATATAATGTATTGTTCACTTTCTGACTATCCAGGAAGCTCCAACCGTTAAGGTTGTCTTTTTTCCGGGTATGTCAATATTTATTTATAAAACAAATCTGTATTTTATCTGATGAAAGCGCACCATAATTTGCCTTGGTTGCCCTTGAAATATGTATAATAAAATAAATATGGTTTTATAAATATAGTTTCCATTTATTAATATATTGTATATATATATACATGCACACACATGCACACAAAGTGAAATGGGATGGGACTAAGGTTCCTTGTTTTTTTACACATACAATTGTAAATATAGTGTGTGTGTGTTTGATTGAAAATGCATACACACAAATCATACACACTCGACTCGCATGTAGGCACTCAGGTTCTAAGGTTTGAAGTGAATAAGTGCAGCTTGTGTGTACACAGTTATCAGAACTGTGTACACAGAGTTACTGGAACAATGTACACAGTGTTCTGGTTACTGTGTGTATTGAGAAAGAGAGAGGACAAGAAAAAGAAACACCCACGCACAACATGCACACACATACATACATACATACATACACACACATGCACACATACATACACACACATACATACATGCATACACATACATATATACACACACACATACATACATCGAAACATACATACCTACCTACATACTTGCATATATATATTACATACATATATATACACACAACACAAACATACACAGATGCATGCATACATACATACATACATGCATGCATACAATAATTGTTTCCACTTTTGGCACAAGGCCAGCAATTACACCAGTACATTACTGGTACTTTATTTTATCAACCCCCGTAAGGATGAAAGGTAAAGTTAACCTCGGCGGTATTTGAACTCTGGACGTAAAGGGCCATAACTCTATGCTGCAAAGCATGGCGTCTGACGCTCTTCCGATACTGCCAAATGTCTGCCCTATGCGTGCATACAATAATGTATGTATGTTAGAGTGTGTGTGTTAGTGTGTGTGTGTTAGTGTATGTGTGTTAGAGTGCGAATGTGTGTGTGTGTGTGTGTGTGTGCTTGCTTATCTCTAAACACACATACATACCTGCAGCTAGAAAGTTGTGATTACATGTGTCTGTATATGTGTGTGTGTTTGTTTCCCAGCTTCTAAACATACGCAAACGCATACATACATACATACACACACACACATATACATACATACATACATTCATACAGAAATCTGTGACAGCATATGTGTGTGTGTGTGTGTTAACTGGTGTATATGTCTATGTGTCTGTGTGTTTTATGTTCTAACCCTTTAGTGTTCCAACCGGCCAAAACCAGCCAGAATTCTCTACCTCTTCCTGTTGAAACTGGCTGTAACCGGTCGCTCAAACTGATGTTAAGGTATTGTTCTCAAAATAAATACTTTCAAAATCTCATAGATTTGATAGTATGTGAGCTAATTATGTGAGATAAAGCATTTACCATGAAAATACAATAGTATATATAGAGTAATGTGAATGTTATGTGAGATAAAGCTTTTACCATGAAAATATAATTGTTTCTACTTTTTGGCACAAGGCCAGCAATCACCCAGTGCATTACTGGTACTTTATTTTATCGACCCCGTAAGGATGAAAGGCAAAGTTAACCTCGGCTGGATTTGAACTCAGAATGGCAAGGGCCGTAACTCTATGCGTCAAAGCATGGCATCCGACCCTCTACCGATACTGCCAATCCACCGCCCTCATAGATTCTATAGTATGTGCGATAATATGTAAGGTAAAGCATTTACCATGAAAATATAATAGTATATATAGAGTAATGTGAATGTTATGTGAGGTAATTATATGAGGTAATAAAGCCTTTACTATGAAAATATAATAGTATATATAGAGTAATGTACACCCATATACAATCAGAAAGGTGTGAGTGCATGTGTGTCTACCAGTATTCAAAAGAGTGTCTATCATCATCACTGTTTAATGTCCACTTTTCCACGCTGGTGACGGTTAGTCTGTGTCAATGTATATATGTGTGCGTGCGTGTTTCTCTCACACACCCTCTCTTTCTCTCACCCCCTCTCTCTCTCTCACATCCCTCTCTTTCTCTCATCCCTCACCCTCTCTCTCACTCCTCTTTCTCTCACACCCTCTCTCTCTCTCACATCCCTCTCTTTCTCTCATCCCTCACCCTCTCTCTCACTCCTCTTTCTCTCACCCCCTCTCTCTCTCTCACATCCCTCTCTTTCTCTCATCCATCACCCTCTCTCTCACTCCTCTTTCTCTCACACCCTCTCTCTCTCTCTCAATACACAAACATACATATAACATACTAATCAAAGAATTTACGTGATCCAATCAAACAGCAATAGGTTATAATTGTTGCTGTTGCTGCTCTTGTTTGTTGCTGTTGTTATTGAAAAGCAAGAGTATCATATATATATATATATATACCCAATATTTATATATATATATATATATACCCAATATTTATATGTATATATATATATATATATACATATAAATATTGGGTCATCAAGTATGAAATTTGTAGAAATTTCTTTTTTTTCTATAAATTTCTACAAATTTCATACTGGACGACTCAATAAATATATATATATATATATATATATATATATATACTCAAATATAAACCGATCGCCCCTGTCCCGTCCCGTCCCGTCCCACACCACACTCATCCCTATTTTTATGTCTGAGAAATGGGCAAAAATCCAAACCCCATTTATAAGCTGAGGCAGCTAATCAACACATTGTTTAGATGGTGTGTATATATATATATATATATATATATATATATATATATATATATATATATAAGCCCAAACCCCACCACCACCACCGACACCATTTTACATTCGATTTTTTGGGGGGGAGGGGTAGGGCGGTTACATGTTCCCTTGACTTATATTCGAGTATATATATAAATATAATAGTAATAATATATTAATTAGGGGTTGTTTCTCTCAGTTGATAATCTTTCCTCGTTGGAACTGTAAGATGGTGGTGGAGGCAAATGTTGGTACGGTGAAGAATACAACAATGGATATTCTCTCTCTGCATTCATTCCTGTCTCTTGGTGCTGTTGCGGCTGCTGCTGTTGTTGTTGTTGTTGTTGTTGTTGTTGTTGCACTTGTTGTTGCACTTGTTGTTGCACTTGTTGTTGTTGTGTTTCACCTTGCCGCAGTTGCTGCTGCTGTTGTTGTTGTTGTTGATAAGGAGATTGCAATGCTGTATGCAACTGCTGCTGCTGTGGTGGTGTATCTTGTTGCTGCTGTTGTACCACCTGTTCATAGGAAGGAGGTTTACAAGTGTCTGTTAGGGAAGAAGGGTTCTGTGAGTCAATCATTGGGTTAATATAGAGCGGGGGAGACTGGACAACCTCCGAGTAAGGCGGAGGACTGTCAGCTACCTCAGGATTAGATAAGTTATTGAAATGCTGTCTTTGTTGCTCCTCATATTCAAGTATGGTGGCTAAATCCTGCAAAAAAAAAAAAAAAAAAATAGAGATGAATATTTTATTAATTTACCTCTTACGGCATCATGGCTGTGATGTTACTGGTGCTGGACTACAGACTGACCACATACATGGCCACTGCTTATAAACTAAGGATCATATGGTAACTGGTTATAATCTAATGACCACATTGTCACTGGTTATAAACTTATGTCCATATGGTCCTTGGTTAGTAATTTACTGACCACATGATGAATAATTAAAATCTAATGACCATATGGTCAGTGGTTATAAACTAATGACCACATGGTCACTGGTTATAATCTAATGACCACATGGTCACTGGTTATAATCTAATGTCCACATGGTCACTGGTTATAATCTAATGACCACATGGTCACTGGTTATAATCTAATGTCCACATGGTTCTTGGTTAATAATTTACTGGTTATAAATCCTGCTGAGGTTAGCTTTGCCTTTCATCCTTACAGGGTCGATAAAATAAAGTACCAGTCACACAGTGGGGTCGATTTAATCGACTTTCCCCTCCCTTTGTTGGCCTTGTGCCTATATAAGAAACCAATATTATTATTATGGATTGGCAGTATCGGTAGAGGGTCGGACGCCATGCTTTGATGCATAGAGTTACGGCCCTTGCCATTCTGAGTTCAAATCCCGCCGAGGTTAACTTTGCCTTTCATCCTTACGGGGTCGATAAAATAAAGTACCAGTAATACACTGGGTAATTGCTGGCCTTGTGCCAAAAGTAGAAACATTTATTATTGTCAGCAATTTGAAGTGACTCACTTATTATTTCACATTAAGTAAAAAGATATCCAAACCCTAAATTTAAAAAAAGAAAGAAAAAAGAAAGAATATTAGAAGAATATTTAATTACCGTGTGATTACTTGTAGTCAAATGTCCATTTCGATCTATTATAAGTACACCTCGTCGTTGAAGCAGCCTTAACCTCCGAGATCGGAGGTAAAAGAAAAACGCCCAGAACAAAATTTTCAAGAAAATGAAAACTATCACTCTGTGAATAAGAGAAGAGATATAAAAATTATAAAAATTTGGTATTGTTTAAAAATAATCATGAACACTTTAGCATTTAAACCGGCCATATCCAGCCAGAATTCTCTCACCTCTTTCTGTTCAAACTGGCTGTAACCGGCCACTCATCCTGATGTTAAGGTATTGTTCTCAAAATAGATAATATCGAAATCTCATAGATTCGACATTATGTGAGATAATTATGTGAGGTAAAGCCTTTACCATGTAAATGCTAAAGGGTTAAAACTTAATATCTGATATTTTTGTGGGATTTTTTTTTACCATTTAGTAAGGAGAGGAAAAGACAGTAAAACTGACCCTATATTTTTTTCAGTACCCCAAGACTGCTGGGAGAAAAATAAGTTCACCTGAATCCAGTAAACTAGTCCAAATGGAGGTTATTCATGAGATTTGTGCAAAGAACCACCAAAACAGAGAGTAACCTGGTAGTGGAACAGCAATGTGAAGAGATTTGTTAAAGCTAAGAGACAGGCATGAAAAGACAGGAAAATAAGAGCAGCAAAGACCAGTACCAGGTAGCTAAAAGAGAATCTAGACCAGACATGTTAAACATGAGGCCCTTTACAAGTACAACTGCAGCCCGCACAAAGGTTTTTATAGCATTAGTTGTAATGTACACAATTGGTTGTCATATGTGACCCATGTGACCCATGTGACCCATATGTGGCCCATGTGGCCCTCGGGGGACCCTCAGTTTGACATGCCTGAGGTAGACTACAAGAATATATAATATGCAAAAAAGCTGAAAGCGATGTGAGGATTACAGACATGAGTTGTTCCACATTGCAGTATATCAGTGAAAACCAGAGATTAGGCTGCTATTTCTAGAAACTGATTAGCTTCTTTGTTTTAGCCATTCCTACTTATGGGAGTCAGTTACTGGGTCCCAAATAATAGGAGGAATCCTGTCAGAAGCAACTGTCTCCAATTGATCTGGCTGGATCCCCAAGCATGACCAGCCAAGCTCATGGATGTTATCCAACCATCTTGCTCGGGGTCTACCCCTGGGTCTCTTGCCGGTTGGTTTTGCCCATAAAATCTGTCCAGTGTTTCTTTCCTGACACATTCTAACCCAGTTGCCCATAGTTTCGGAACTGTGATCTCTCAATTTGGAGAAGTAGCAACTCTACCTGCAGCAACTCTCTGATCTCCGAACTACAGATCTGTCCAGTGATTCTTTCCCGAGACATTCTAACCACATACCCCATAGTATCGGAGCTCTCAATTCAGAGAAGTAGCGGCTCTACCTGAAATGACTCTCTGATCTCCAAGTTACATACTTTATCAAGTAACGTTATTCCAAAGACCCTTCGAAGGTACCCCATTTCGGCCACTTATTATTTCGGTCATTACCCAAGATTCATGACCATATCTGAAAATCCTACGCAGTGTTTTTCATAAAGGAATATTGTGACAAAACAGTTGAATCTAGGTAATTACATTCGGCACAAATAAAACTGCAAATATTTTAAATTCAGCTTATGATTAACAAAGTTATCTTCTATGTCAGCACAGAAAACAGACATGAATATTTAAATACTTGTCTGTTTTATCTAAGTTTGATTTTTCTTTTTTAATTCATAAATTCAATAAAATAAAATAAAATTTCTTTTTTACTCTTTCTTCTAGAGTTGAAAACTTAATTTAATCCTCTAGCATTAAAACTGGCTGTATTCAGCCAGAGATTTCTCACTTTTTTTCTGTTCAAACTGGCCATAACTGGCCACTCATACTGATGTTAAGTTATCGCTCTCAAAATAAATAGCATCAAAATCCCATAGATTCAATATTATGTGAAGTAAATATGTGAGGTAAAGCCTTTACCACTAAAATACAATAGTATATACAGAGTAATTTAAATGCTAAAGGGTTAAAGTTGAACAACGCTCCCAACCCACAGAGAATAAACAACTACAGCTATTACTTCTACAACAAAACATTAATGACAACAAAACATTAACATCAACATCAACAACATTAGCAACGACAACTATAAAATTGATGACGACAACAACATTAACAATTTCTTTATCGTTGCTACCTAGGGTTAATCAGGGAACCCCACAAATTTTGGTTACCTTGACTACCAAGGGCAAATTCCCTATCTCAGTTGTGATCTCCGACCCACAGCAAAAGGCTCACTCAAAGTAGACCCATTCAGCTAGCTAGGCATACTAGCCACTATCACCCATCATTCCACCATATAAGCTGGACAAAGCCATATGAAGCCATGCCAATTAAACTAAACCATACTGAGCAAAGCCAAGCTAAGCCAGGTCAGGCAAGGCCAAGTTGAACCAAACTTGACCAATTTAAGCTGGGCTAAGTTATACTGAGCCAAGCTATATTGAGTTAAGCTGATCTATTCTGAGCCAAGCTATATTGAACCAAGTTATTCTGAGCCAAGCTATACTGAGCAGTGTTGTACTGAACCAAGCTTTATTGAACCGAGTTATTCTAAGCCAAGCTGTACTGAAGCAAGTTATATTGAGCTCTGTTGTACTGAGCCAAACATGCACACACATATCTGTCCAGTGATTCTTTCCTGAGATATGCTAATCACATGCTCACAGTATCAGAGCTATAAAATTATTTAATTAATGTAATAAACAAAGCTAAAATATTGGGTATAGTCAATTAAATCAACCCCCAAGTTACATAGCTGGATCAGGGCCGATCTCTAGTTTGTTTATGTCTGTGTGTGTCTTTGTGTAGGTTTGTGTGTGTGGTATACACACACACACATACATACACTAGTAGTTCTTATTAACTTAATAATGGACAATTGTACTTACATGTAATAGTATCTGAACATTTTTGATCCCTGAGCAAAATGTTAATACCAATTCTGAAAAAGAGAACAGAATAAAAAGAAAGTAATACATGAGCCAACAAAGAGGTTTCTACATAGAAGCACAATCTGCTAAAAATAGCAGCTAAATCTCCCTCAAATTACACACATCTCTTAGGCCATTTTGAAGAAAGGATATATTAAGGTAGTTATAGTTACTCGATGCCTTGATTTTTTTTTAAACAGGAATCACAGTTGGAATGGTTCAGATAGTTGGTGTGCTGGATTAAGGTTAATTTAGAGGTAAATATCTGGATCAGGGCTGATGTGTAGTTAAATAGCTGAATCAGGACCCATCTGCAGCTAAATTGCTGAATCAAGGCTGATCTGAAGCTAAATTGCTGAATCAGGCAGATCTGGAATTAAATAGCAGCCAACACTAATTACAATACTACCACTAACCATAATGACAAAGCAAAACACTGATACCATCATCAAGAATCTGCACAATATACGAGGGCAATCCGAAAAGTAAGGTCCCCTTCCGATATTGCAACTTTTCCGTTAAAATCCTGTGGATGGTGCTTCGGGAAACCTCAGGAACCAAAATGCAGATAGCATCCAGAGTGATCCGCCGATCTTTACGCATGTTTTCCTTGGAAGGAGACCTTACTTTTGGGATTGCCCTCGTATATAATAACTGCGCGAAATTCGCACTTGGCGGTAGCGTTCAGCGGGAGCTCCATTCTGAACGGCTGCCAAGCCAAGATTGAGCATCCCAGCGAAGTGCGCGCATGCTTGTTAGGGAGTGAAGGAAGCACCAATCACAACAGTGTTGCCAACAGCCATATGAACAGTTTCTCTGCGTCCACATTGCTTTGGAGACCTTACTTTTGGGATTACCCTCGTATGTTTTGACATTCAAACAATTTACGACATAAATCATAATATGCTCCAAATCTGACACAAAGCAATACACATTATAAACATATATATATGTGTGTGTGAGTGAGTATATATGTATGTATGTGTGCGTGTATGTATGTGTGTATATGCATGTATGTATGTGTGTATGAATGTATGCTACACACACACACAAATCTACACAAAGACACACACACATATGCAAACCTACAAAAACACACAAACTTACACAAAGACACACTCACATACACAAACACATGCATTTATATATATATATATATATATATATATATATATATATATATACACACTCACACACAAACCTACACAATCACATCCAGCTGTAGAAAACCCGCCAGACAGTCCTATGCGAGCAAGACAACCACTCTTACCTCAAGTGGGAAAACTCCCGTCCAAACCCATGCAAGCGTGGAACATGGACGTTAAACGATGATGATGATGATGATGATGATATATATATATGACCGAGATCTTTGGCGCTACACAGTAATAGAGAAGACCCGTCTTACCTAAGTACAAAGTGAAACCTACTACAGTCAGTAGGCACCTAAAACAAAATACAACCCCGTCCCACTACTCCCACCCCATCCACACCACCCTTTTCAATGTAAAGTTATGTTGGTACCACAACATCCAGTCCGAAACAAATGAGGTCGTGTAGGTGTCACGACAAAAAAACACACAGTCCACGCTGTAATGTGGCCGTGTAGGTAACACGGTAAAAACCTCCCAGCCCCACACTGTAAATGTGGTTGGTGTTAGGAAGGGCATCCAGCCGTAGAAAACCCGCCAGACAGTCCTATGCGAGCAAGACAACCACTTTTGCCTCAAGCGGGACTACCCCCATCCAAACCCATGCAAGCGTGGAACACGGACGTTAAACGTTGATGATGATGATGATGATGATATATATATATATACAGATACACACACATATTTATATATATATAAATATATATATACACAATCACACATATATAGACACACAACTCATTAAGGAAGTCCACTAATTGAGCTAATGATTAAACAACCATCAAGACAATCCAAGCTTCCCACCAAAAATAACTAAACATGTCCATTTAGTTAGTAATATAACTTGTATAGTCTCTCTTTGTATTGCACTGTGATTTATAGTGAGAGAATGGCATTAACTAGTGTGTGGTGGTGTGAGGGGGACAACAGAATCACCACCACCACCGCCACCACAACTATCACCATCACAACTATCACCACCACCACCACAACTATCACCATCACCACCACCACCACCATCACCACCACAACTATCACCATCACCACCACCACAACCATCACCACCACCACCACAACTATCACCATCACCACCACAACTATCACTATCACCACCACCACCACAACTATCACCATCACCACCACCACCACCACAACTATCACCACCACCATCACCACCACCACAACTATCATCACTACCATCACCACCACCACCATCACCACAACCACCACCACCACCACAACTATCACCACCACCACCATCACCACCACCACAACCACCACCACCACCATGACCACCACCACAACTATCATCACTACCATCACCACCACCACCACAACCATCACCACAACCACCACCACCAACATGACCACCACCACAACTATCATCACTACCATCACCACCACCACCACAACCATCACCACCACCACCATCACCACAACCACCACCACCAACATGACCACCACCACAACTATCATCACTACCATCACCACCACCACCACAACCACCACCATGACCACCACCACAATTATCATCACTACCATCACCACCACCACCATCACCACAACCACCACCACCACCACCACCATCACCACCACCACCACAACCACCACCACCACCATGACCACCACCGCAACTATCATCACTACCATCACCACCACCACCATCACCACAACCACCACAACTATTACCACCACCACCATCACCACCACCACCACAACCACCACCACCACCACAACTATCATCACTACCATCACCACCACCACCATCACCACAACCACCACCACCACCATGACCACCACCACAACTATCATCACTACCATCACCACCACCACCACAACCACCACCACCACCATGACCACCACCACAACTATCATCACTACCATCACCACCACCACCATCACCACAACCACCACCACCACCACAACTATCACCACCACCATCACCACCACCACCACAACCACCACAACCACCACCACCACCATGACCACCACCACAACTATCATCACTACCATCACCACCACCACCACAACCACCACCACCACCATGACCACCACCACAACTATCATCACTACCATCACCACAACTATCATTATCATCATCACCAACAATGTAGATAAAGACAACCATCATCACCACTATCACCATCACCACCACCACAACTATCATCTTCATCATCATCATCATCATCATCACCACCACTATTATCATCATCATCAGCAGCAGCAATATAACTAAAGACAATCACCACCACCACCACCACCACCACCATCGTTGTGGACATTATTTTCATCAATGTAGATAGAAAAACCATCATCATCAATTTAAAGGGAAGGCATCAATCATCATCATCATCATCAATATAGACAGACGACTGCCACCGTCAACCTACTGACACCCACAGCATCACCACCTTCACCACCACCCCCAGCATCACCATGGTGGTGGTGGTGGTGGTGGTGGTGGTAGGGTTAATAATAAATGTAAAGAAGACAGCCATGTTATGGCTGTCAATCACCAAGGTTTAATAGAAATAGAAATAATTGTTTCTACTTTTGGCACAAGGCCAGCAATTACCCAGTACATTACTGGTACTTTATGTTACCGACCCCCGTAAGGATGAAAGGCAAAGTTGACCTCGGCGGGATTTGAACTCAGATCGTAAAGGGACGTAACTCTATGCGTCAAAGCATGACGTCCGACCCTCCACTGATACTGCCAATCCACCGCCCTTAGAATAGAAATAGAAATAATTGTTTCTACTTTTGGCACAAGGCCAGCAATTACCCAGTACATTACTGGTACTTTATGTTACCGACCCCCGTAAAGATGAAAGGCAAAGTTGACCTCGGCGGGATTTGAACTCAGATCGTAAAGGGACGTAACTCTATGCGTCAAAGCATGACGTCCGACCCTCTACTGATACTGCCAATCCACCGCCCTTAGAATAGAAATAGAAATAATTGTTTCTACTTTTGGCACAAGGCCAGCAATTACCCAGTACATTACTGGTACTTTATTTTATCGACCCCGTAAGGATGAAAGGCAAAGTTGACCTCGGCGGGATTTGAACTCAGATCGTAAAGGAACGTAACTCTATGCGTCAAAGCATGACGTCCGACCCTCTACTGATACTGCCAATCCACCGCCCTTAGAATAGAAATAGAAATAATAATAATAGAAGTGTCAGAAAACGACAAAGCAACCGTTCTCTGGGATATGCCAATACATACAGACAGAGAGATCAAAGCCAACCAACCAGATATTATAGTCAACGACTACAAAGAAAAAAAATGCCTTCTAATAGATGTATTAATCCCCACAGATGACAGTATATCTTCCAAGGAAATAGAGAAACTCTCCAAATATAAAGATCTAGAGATAGAAATAACTTGAATGTGGAAAATGAAAACAGAAACAATACCTACAATAATAGGTGCTCTAGGAATGATAAAAAACACACAGACAAATACATAGCCAAAACTAACATTTTACAGAGTGTATTGGGTGCATTTTTTCATGACACCAACCCTACCATTTTACAGAGTGTATTGGGTGAATTTTGTTCATGACACCGGTGTTAAATCTTTACAGAGAGTACTGGGTGAATGAAGGATTGATGCTAGAGCTGTGAAATCTTACATGCATTAATTTCAACTCTTCTTATTAATAACTGCATTGTTTCTTTCCAGGGACTATGTTGAGAAATAAACCTCATTTGGACATTCCATGAGAGTATCTGTATCTTGGTCAGCCTATGAAGGAGTGATGCTAGGGCTGTGAAATCTTATATGCATTAATTTCAACTCTTCTTATTAATAACTGCATTGTTTCTTTCCAGGGACTATGTTGAAAAATAAACCTCATTTGGTCATTCCATGAGAGTATCTTGGTCACCTTCGTACATGTACGAATATGTGTTGTACAGGACTAAACAAGTTTAGAAGAAAATAAAAACAATACAACAACCTCCTTTGAAAAGATCAGAAAAGAACATTAAGTCAACAGCAAGCTTGAAAGTCACATAATTCTGCATCTATTGATTCATAATTATTGTTGTTGTAGCTGATGTTGTTGTTGTTACTGCTGCTGTTGTTATAGATGTTGTTGTTGTTGCTATTTTTTTTTTATTTATTGCAGCAGTTATTGTTGCCAGTTTTTTCTTGCTGCTGTTGTTGTTACTGTTGTTGTTATTGCTGTTGTAGAGGCTGTTGTAGCTGTGGCTGCTGCTGTTGATGCTGCTGCTGTTGGTGTAGCTGTTTTGTTGTTGCTGTTGGAGCTGTTGCTGCCATTGTTGTTGCTGTTGCTGTTGTTGCTGTTGTTGTTGTTGTTGTTGTTGTTGCTGCTGCTGCTGTTGTTGTTGTTGTTGTAGATGCCGTTGTTATTGTTGTGGTAGCTGTTGCTGTTGTGGCAGTGGTGGTGGTAGTGGTGGTGGTGGTAGTGGCAATGGCATTGTGGTGGTGGTAGGGACAATGGCAGTGATGATGGTGATGGTAGTTCTTTCTGGTGGCAGTGATGGTAGTGATAGTGAGGGTGGTGATGGCAGTGATGGTGGTAGTGATGATGGAAGAGATGGTGGTGATGGCAGTGATTAGTGATGTTGGTGGTGATTGCAGTGGTGGTGACGGTGGTGGTGGTGGAACAGACTGACATTTTTATAACTAGATCAACTGCTTATTTCCTCAGGATATCACAGCAAATAGAATTCTCACACCACTCCCAACTACCACCTCTACCACTCTGACCACCACTACCACTATGAACACCACTCACAGCTGCTACCATTACCACTATGACTATCACACCCAACTACCACCACTCCTGTTACTAGCATTAGCACTCTGACACCACTCCCAGCTATATACCATTACCACTGTGACCACCACGCCTCAACTACCTCCACTCACAGCCACCAACACCAACACCACCACCATCACTCACAGCTACCAACACCGCCACCATCACCATCATCACTCACAGCTACCAATACCAACACCACCATAATACACAGCTACACCACCAACACCATCACCATAATACACCGTTACTACCAACAACATCACCATAATACACCATTACTACCACCAACATCACCATCACCACGACCACCACTACTATTGCTATGGATTAGGAACCAGAAATGATATGTCAGGGAAACTTCCATGTTGTACCTAGGAAAATTCCATGTTGTACCAAGTCATATTCTAAGTTGTACAAAGGAAATGCCCGTGTAGTACCAAGGAAACCTCCAGGTAGAACCAAGGAAAATGTCCATGTACCGAGGGTGCATTTTATTGTGGCACCAGCACTAGAGAGGTTGTCATGTCCTTGGCACGATTGAAACATCCTCTCTACTCTTTGTTTAAAAAGTTTTCTACGACTGAATGTCATTTCTATAACCAACATTGACTCAACAAAGGAGCTTCAGCATGGTCACTTGACCAGCTAGAAATAGCAACTAAATCTCAATCAAATCAAACTGTATCATCATCATCACCATTTTACGTCCGCTTTTCCCTGCTTGCAAGAGTTGGATGGACGGGTCCTTTTCAGCACAGCATCTCTCCATTTGTCACGGTCCTTCGTCATCTCCTCCGTAAGCTTCAGCAATCTGAGATCAGCTCTCAACACCTCCGCCCATGTTTTTCGTGGTCTTCCTCTACTGCGACTTCCTTCTACTGTATCCTCGTATAAAATGACACATTGGATGATGTGTACTCAGGTTCACGCTACATAGAGGAGAAGAGACAGGATGGTCCTGGCTGGAATGCTTTTGAAGAAGAAGAAGAACCTCTGACGCGTCTGTGTATATGAGTGTATGTGTATGTCATATGCATAGATGTATATGTACAAGTATATAAATATAAACGCGCAAACAGACACATTTACAAAAATACACACTCACAGACATACATTCACACACACACATACATTCACACGATCACACACACACACATACATTTACACGAACACACACACATTTACAAAATTACACTCAGACATACATTCACACACACATACATTCACACGATCACACACACATACATTTACACGAACACACACACATTTACAAAATTACACACTCAGACATACATTCACACACACATACATTCACACGATCACACACACATACATTTACACGAACACACACACATTTACAAAAATACACACTCACAGACATACATTCACACAAACACACGCATACATTCACACGAACACACACACACATACACATACATTTACATGAACACACACACATTTACACAAACACACATACACTCACACACAGCGTAATAAATGAAACGCCAGCTGTTGTTTTCCTAGTTTTTTCACCATTCCCTTCCTTCCTTTTAAACACACACACATACACACACAAACAGTGAGACAGATGGATGGAAGTTACTCAAATTTATATATAGATGGAAAGAATTAAGTAAAAAAAAAATATCACATTTTCATGAATAAATCAATGATGAACTCAGAGAGAAACTGAATGTAAGAGGAATCAGATGCTGTGAGTAGGAGAGAAGACTGCACTGGTATGGACATGTGATGCACATGGATGATGTGATGTACATGGATGATAATCGCTGGGTGAAGAAGTGCCAGGAATCCCAGTGGAAGGAAGGAAGCTGCAATAGAGGAGGAAAACCAAGAATCACGAAAGACATAGGCCGAGGTGGTGAGACCTGATGTCAAATCACTTGAGACTCAGAGAGGAGATGACGAAGGAACATGCAGCATATTGAGAGATGCTGTGCTAAAAAGGACCCGTCCAACCCATGCAAGCATGGAAAAAAACGGATGTAAAATGATGATGATGATGAATAAATCATGTTTTAACATGATATAAAAAAATAATCCACTAATCCACTAAAGAAGTTACTGTTAGGTTTTAGATTATTAAACATAAGAACTATAAAAATCTAAAGAAAGGACATCTTTCTTCAGACACAACTATATGAGGGTAAGCTGACTATCACTGCATTGTTTCTTTCCAGGGATTATGTTGAAAAATATATCTCATTTGGTCATTCCATGAGAGCATCTTGGTCAGCCTATGAAGGAGTGATGGTAGAGCTGTAAAATCTTGCAAACATTAATTTCAACTCTTCTTATTAATAACTGCATTGTTTCTTTCCAGGGACTATGTTGAAAAATAAATCTTATTTGATCAATCCATAAGAGTATCTTGGTCAGGGCTTTCCTGATGATTTCATTTGAATGAAACAGGTCTTGTCCTGTAGAAGCCATTTCTATATTAAATATTGTATATACTCTACTATGTATTGAGTACCTTACTTACTGTGGTTACCCCCGATTGGACCCAGGATACATACACACATCTTGGCCAGCCTATTAAATGTTCAGCCAACCCTCGTGTGTGTATTATAAACAAAGGTAGGCTGAAAAGTTTATAGGCTGACTATGAAGGAAGGGTTGATGCTAGAGCTGTGAAATCCAGGACCAAAACCATGGTTATTTGTGACCAAAGGCGCTTATGACAACAACTTGATTTAACCCTTTAACATTTAGAATACTCTATACTTACTATTATATTTTCAAGACTTTACCTTACATAATTATCTCACATAATATCGAATCTATGAGATTTTGGACTGGCAGTATCAGTAGAGGGTCGGACGCAATGCTTTGCAGCATAGAGTTACGGCCCTTTGTGATCCAAGTTCAAATCCCGCCGAGGTTAACTTTGCCTTTCATCCTTACGTGGTCGATAAAATAAAGTACCAGCAATGCACTGAGTAATTGCTGGCCTTGTGCCAAAAGTAGAAACAATTATTTATTTGAGAATAATATTACCTTAATATCAGTATGAGTGGCCGGTTATCTATTATAAAAACCTTGTATGATATGCAGAAATAAAGTGTACCTATTATAAAAACCTTGTTTGATATGCCGGGATACAATGTACCTACCTATGTACTACTAAAACTCTGTGATTGTGTGGTTGTCTGTAATTTAATAAAGCCAAAACTGTGCACAATTGGAAAATACTTTGAAAGGAAGTTGCTGCTGAAATGGGAATACAAATGTAATTAAACAAGTTTTGCGTAAATTGGAGCAGAGTTCCCAAGATACGGAATTTTTCTAGGTACTTTCATAAATAGCCAACAGCTCTGTGGTAACCAATCAGATCGCTAGCACACTTACCATTGTTTCATTTCCGAAAAGCCTTAGTGCAGTCAAGTTAAATACAGACAGGAAGAGATAAAATGAAAAGAAACACTAAGACAGGTAACAACTAGACTACCCATGACCCGGTGGGTGGTCTAGTCTATTTTAAAAACCTCGATTGACATGCAGAGATACAGTGTACCTATTTTAATAACCTCCTATGACATATGAGAATACTATGTACCTATTTTAATAACCTCCTATGACATATGAGAATACTATGTACCTATTTTAATAACCTCCTATGACATATGAGAATACTATGTACCTATTTTAATAACCTCATATGACATATAAGAATAGAATGTACTTATTTTAAAACCCAGAATACACCTGGACTCTCTTCTAAAATATCTTATATAAATGAATGAAAATATCCACATAAATAATTACAAGATAAACCTGTATATACATACATATACATACATAAAACACACACTTACACAAAAACAAAGACACTAAGAGAAATAGCACACACACACACACACATAAAACCAGTCAAAGAGTAGTTTTTGTTTTAAAATGCCATAGATGAGCTCAGAATTTATTTACATGACTAAACAATGTTCAAAGTGCATTTTTATTTCTTGTTTATAGTTTTATATATGTATGTGTATATATATATATATATATATATATGCACACACACATATATATATATATGGCATGAAACTCATTTCAACCTAGTCTCCAAACTGGTTTGCAGAATTTGTTTACATTCACACTTATTACAAAAATAAATGTTATTTTTATAATAATTATTATTTGTAGTAGTAGTAGTAGTAGTAGTAGTAGCGCGGTGGTAGTGCTATTGGCGATGATGGTGGTGGTAGAACTGGTGAGGTGGTAGTAGAAGCAGTAATGAAGTGGATTGGTAGATTTGTTATTGGCAGACAAATGAGCTGTGGTATTCAGTTACGTTCCTTTACGTTCTGAGTTCGAACCCCACTATGACCAACTCAGCTTTGTCTTTCATTCTTACGGGATCGATAAAATAAAGTACCAGTAACACACTGGTGTCAATTTAATCGACCTTCTCTTCCCCACCAAAACAATTGTTGGCCTTGTGCCTAAATCAGAAACTAAGAGCGTCAGGCACCATACTTTGCTGTATAGAGTTATGGCCCTTTGTGTTCTGAGTTCAAATCTCGTCAAGGTTGACTATAACTGCATCAGTTATAGTTCATACCACCAAGAAGGAGAGAAAGTGATAAACATGTGAACTCTTGTATATAATATATATATATATATACACATATATATATATGTAAACCATGTTCTTTTATACCATATTCCTATTAATATACAACTTAACTCCATTATAAATTTTATTATACACTTCCGTAGCACGAACACACATATATATATATCGGGAATTTTACCCGCCCTAGATAGATAGATAGATAGATAGATAGATAGTATTAATATATAAGGGAACAAAGAATCAGTGTTGTATCATATACATATCTAATTACATGTTTCACTGTCGATCAGCTCAAAGAACGATATATTTATGATCGAACCGCACTCTTTAATCGGAAGCTCCTCAGATGTTTTAACATGTAGACTTGCGTCTATATAAATATATTAAATTAGACATGCAAGCATGCATGACTTTCTCATTGTATCCATATATCACTTTCACCTTAGATATAAACGATATTTACAATTAGCTTAACTACCAATTGATTACATTAAATACACGCACGCAATTAATTCATTATTAAACCATTAAAGAGTAGGAAAAGTTAATGGATGTGGAAGTAGAGATACACCGCTGGCTATAGCTTTCACTGTTTAGTTAATGTCCAGACAATTCGTTTGTACAAACGAACTATATATATAGAGAGAGAGAGAGTGCTTTGTAACTGCCTCAAACAATTCGATAGGTATCTGGTATAATGTAGCTACAACTTCGATCTACACTGATTATATTTATAAAC
Source organism: Eledone cirrhosa (assembly GCA_964016885.1). Taxonomy (NCBI): domain Eukaryota; kingdom Metazoa; phylum Mollusca; class Cephalopoda; order Octopoda; family Eledonidae; genus Eledone; species Eledone cirrhosa. Next base: position 27,528,471 of record OZ024756.1, read on the forward strand.
AAGAAGTGTAAGTCAACAGGGTAAAATTAGCTTCGTTTACTCATATAACCAAATGAAAAGATATATGTATATACAGAGAGAGAAAGAGTCATATATCGTATAAGAAACACGTTATATTGTATATATACCAAATATATATTTTATAGAAGAATATGTACACAGGTGGAATCATAAGTGAAACCTTATAGCGCTATTTCATATAATATATAGAGAGAGGGATAACACGTATGTCACATTAGTATTGATAAACTTTCTGTGTCTGTCGTAAGCATTTTTATTTTTCAAAAATAATTTTTTAAGGTTTCCCCTTAAAAATTGTTTTTCGTTTTGCCTTGTTTCCGTTCGTATCTATATTATTCAGTTGAGGTAAGTTGGCAAAACTCCTGAGTAACAAGACTCACTATTTAGCCATAATAAAATTTATATATATATATATATATATATAGCAAAGGTAAATAGAGAATTATATATGACAGTATATAAAATTATTCGACGAATAACTTGAATTACAACACTCGTGAAACGTGTAAGGAATTATTAATGATTTAAAAAGCTAATTTTTCAATCTCTCTCTCTCTCGCTATATATATATATATATATATATATATATATATATATATATATATATACACACACACACACCTTCACTACATGCGGGTTGAAATTATGTAAGATGGTGGGGATATCACCTGTATCACGTAGACAAAGCTGATAGACTATATATAAGCTAATTTTAGGTTTAATCAATACACATAAAATATACATCGAGATATTTCTCAGTACAGAGCTCCATGAAACTTCATTTGAGAGCATCTGTCATATAAGTTTAAATGATATATAACAGGATATATCAATTGAGAAACGACTAGTATTTTGTACATTATAACATCGTGAAGTACGTATTTAAATTTACACAATAATTTGTTCTGTATATATGTACAAAATACTGTTTGTTTTTTAATTCATAGTTGTATATTATCGTTTAAAACTTACACACACTATATATATATATATATATATATATATATATATATATGTGTGTGTGTGTGTGTGTGTGTAAAAGGTAAAATAACACAATCGGTAGAGTATATGGAAGGAATATATTATGTTAACGCTTGAAATAGCAGGAAGAGGTTCTTAATGTTTCGGATATATATATACCCATTATTATAATATATATATATATACCCATTATTATAATATATTTATATATATATATACACATTATTATTATTGTGTAACGTATTGTGTCCAGTCTGATATACTAGTTTGTATTTACAAAATACGATTTCTGTGAAATCATGGAGTGAGTGGCAAACGACAATCTTGGACGAATTCTATTTGTCTGCTTCGTTAAAATTAATATGTAAATATATATACACACAAACATAAATGTATATAGCACAGGCACCACATAGAGATGAAAATTTGTATTTACAAACAAGAGAAAATAAATTTCTGATTACAAAAAGTAGCATATATATATATATATATATATATATATATATATATATATATATATATATACATGCATACATACATACATACACATATATATTATTATTGGCAGCTGAAAGCTCCTGAGTCGTTACTAAGTTTCACGTTCTGCGTATTCAAACAATCAATATACATAAATAAGAGGCATGTCAAACTTAAATAAATATATTTAACTTGCTCTGATTATTTGTTTGTACACCCACCTTAAATATCATCGTCACCGCTTAATGTCTATTTTCCATGCTTGCATGGGTTAGACAGGTTGTCACGAAACTGGTTTGGTCGAGTGACCACGTCTTGTTTGTATGCTCGTTTTTTTTTTTTTTTTGTTTTTTTTTTTGGGGGGGGGGGTGCTTAGTGTTTATGTCTATAGCTGGATGCCCTTCTTAACTTAACACCAACTATTTTACAGCGTATACTGGGATTATTTTAAACCCCCCCCCCCCCCCTCCTGGCACTATCCAATTGTTGGGTGAATCCTGAGTTGTATTTTTTTTTTTTCTGGTACAATACGCATGAGAGCTTTTCGTCATGGCACCAGCACTATAACCTTAGTGTGGACTGGATGCCTTTTGCCCTGGTACCAGCACTAGCACCTTACAGGCTGGACTGGGTGCTTACCGTGTGGCACCAGCACCACCACCTTAAGGTTGGGCTGGGGTGCTTTCTGTTGTTAAACCAGCACTACCAACTTACAGGGTGAACTGGGTACTTATCGTTGGCTCCACCCTAAACCTGAACAAGCAGAGAGGTGGAACAACTCTCAGATCCTCACCTGCCAATATACTCTTGGCTTCTTCACTGAACTGGCATAGAAATCTAGGAAGAACCATGCCTGATTCATCTTTCCCAGCTGAACCCATGTACCCCCAACACTCTCAACCCAGGAAATCCTGACACACCCCAAAATGACAGACACCATCCACCCAATCACTTGCCTCAAGGAGTATATAAATACCTTCCTTTTAGGCCACTAAGAGAAGCTGGGCACGACCAAGATTCCCACCTCCAGCAATGAAATGATGGACTCTAGCTTCAACCCTCCACCCCCAGCATGACTATGTATACTAAACACCCTAGTGCTGTAATGAAATAGTGCTGGTACCACTACAAAAGCACCCAGTCCACTCAGGAATGTGGTAGTGTTGGTGCCACAACAAAAAACACCCAGTTCAACACATAAGGTTAGAGTCATGATAAAATGCTCCCAGTACACTCTGTAAAGTGGTTAGTGTTAGGAAAGGGACCCAGCAATACAAACCATGCTCTCAGTACTCACTGTAAAGTGGCTGTTGTTAAGAAGGACATCCAGTTGTAGAAATCATGCTCCCAGTACACACTGTAAAGCGGTTGGTGTTAAGAAGAACGTCCAGTCATAGAAACCATGCTTCCAGTACACTTTGTAAAATGGTTGGTGTTAAGAAGGACATCCAGACAACCTTTGAAACCATGCTGTAAAATGGTTGCTGTTAGGAAGGACAGCCAACCATAGAAACCATGCTTCCAGTACATGCTGTAAAATGGTTGCTGTTAGGAAGGACAGCCAACCATAGAAACCATGCTTCCAGTACATGCTGTAAAATGGTTGCTGTTAGGAAGGACAGCCAACCATAGAAACCATGCTCCCAGTACATGCTGTAAAATGGTTGCTGTTAGGAAGGACAGCCAACCATAGAAACCATGCTTCCAGTACATGCTGTAAAATGGTTGCTGTTAGGAAGGACAGCCAACCATAGAAACCATGCTTCCAGTACATGCTGTAAAATGGTTGCTGTTAGGAAGGACAGCCAACCATAGAAACCATGCTCCCAGTACATGCTGTAAAATGGTTGGTGTTAGGAAGGACAGCCAAACATAGAAACCATGATCCCAGTACATGCTGTAAAATGGTTGCTGTTAGGAAGGGCATGCAACCATAGAAACCATGCTCCCAGTACACTCCATAAAGTGGTTGGTGTTAGGAAGGACATCCAGCTGTAGAAAACAAACCAAAACAAAGTGTATGAGCAGGACCTCATTGCCTGACCAGCATATGACAGCTGTCTATTCCATGCAAGCATGGAAAATAGATATTAAACGGTGATGATGATGAGTAAGGTGCCACTGGAAAGTGGCATATATCTCAAATAACATAGCATATGTCCACACCATGGTCTGTCAAAAACTAACTTGTGGCTGTGTTACCATGTCACACTACTCTAGCAGCCCTCTTCACAGTTACCCTGTGTTATCATGTTACACTACTCTAATAGCCCTCTTCGGTTACACTGTTACCATGTCACACAATTCTAGCAGCCCCCCTTCAGTTACCCTGTCACACTACTCTAATAGCCCTCTCTACAATTACCCTGTTACCATATCACACCACTCTAACAGCCCTCTCTAGTTACCCTGTGTTATCTTATCACAATATACAGTTAATCTGTGTTACCATGTCGCACTATCTAATAGCCCTCTCTAAGTTACACTGTTACCATGTCACACTACTCTAGCAGCCCTCTCTTGTTACCATGTAACACTACTCTAATAGCCCTCTTCACAGTTACTGTGTGTTACCATGTCACACTACTCTAATAGCCCTCTTCACAGTTACCCTGTGTTATCATGTCACACTACTCTAATAGCCCTCTTCACAGTTACCATGTGTTATCATGTCACACTACTCTAATAGGTTTCTTCATAGTAACTGTGTTACCATGTCACACTACTCTAACAGACCTCTCTAGTTACCATGTCACACTATTCTAGTAACCCTCTCTACAGTTACCATGTGTTACCATGTCACAATACTCTACAGTTAATCTGTGTTACCAAGTCACACTACTCTAACAGCCCTCTTCATAATTACTCACCAGTACTTGTTGACAATTGTTTTTGTCAACTGATTCATAAATAATTCACTAATCCGATTATAGTAGGCTTTGTGTGCAGTGAATAATGTGTACAGCTTCCAGTAATTAAGTCCCTGTCAATCAAACTAGGTCAACCATGCATACCACAAATTTACTCACACCATGCACTATGCTAACCTAATAACAGATATATCTTACCCTATGTCATTAATCGATTCCAGAAGTGAAGACTTAAGTCGGATTAACCTACCTATAAACCGCTAATAGACATTCCCTACATTACTTTAGGCTGTATATTTTAGCATTTATTTAAATATGATTTTAAATACTTTTATTGCCTTTTTTAGTGTTATTTATGGTTTAATATTTTTGTCAGACCGACATAAAGTTGAGTTAATAGACATAACCTGAGGTTTACTTTTACCGTATGATATTAAGAAAAAACACTAACTTCGAAAATGACTAAACTTGAAACAACATATACTGAGGTATCCCTGTATATGCTCTATCTAGACGACACAAGTGACCTGATATGGTTGCTATATATCAACTCTAATATAGGTTATCTCCTACCATCTTGGTATGCTTCTAAAATGCCAATCCAGTCTCCTACTATTACTAAAGAGTGGGATGTTCCTAAAAATACTTTGAAATGTCAGAAGAAATTTGACCATTCACCTCTGTCGGGAATAGAGAGACACTAGTTTTCTTGCATTAGGTTGTAGAGTGTTTTTGGTAAAGTTTTGGTCCTAACTAGATTAGGTTGTAATGTGTTTTTGGTAAAGGTTTGGTCTTTGAACTACAAACAGTCTGCCTGTTATCTCATATTCAATTCCCCACCATTTTAATATTTCATGCCAATCCATTAGATATCTGAAGAAATTTGACCATTCACCTCTGTCAGGAATAGAGAAACACTAGTTTTCTTGGATCAGGTTGTGGTGTGTTTTGGTAAAGGTTTGGTCCTTGCTGGATTAGGTTGGGGTGTGTTTCGGTACATTTTTGGTGTTTTCTTGGATTAGATTGTGGTGAGTTTTGGTAAAGTTTTGGTCCTTGCTGGACTAGGTTTGGGTGTGTTTTGGTAAAGTTTTGGTCCTTGCTGGACTAGGTTGGGGTGTGTTTTGGTAAAGTTTTGGTCCTTGCTGGATTAGGTTTGGGTGTGTTTTGATAAAGTTTTGGTCCTTGCTGGACTAGGTTTGAGTGTGTTTTGGTCCTTGCTGGACTAGGTTTGGGTGTGTTTTGGTCCTTGCTGGACTAGGTTGGGGTTTGTTTTGGTCCTTGCTGGACTAGGTTGGGGTTTGTTTTGGTCCTTGTTGGACTAGGTTTGGGTGTGTTTTGATAAAGTTTTGGTCCTTGCTGGACTAGGTTGGGGTGTGTTTTGGTCCTTGCTGGATTAGGTTGTGGTGTGTTTTTGTAAAGGTTTGGTCCTTGAAATACAAACAATCTACCTGTTTTCTCATATTCAGTTTCCCAACATTTCCATATTTTGCTTTTGTAACGATTCCTCAGGCAAATAAAAAATAAACAATTATTCTTCTTATTTTATTAATGTAAATAAAGTGTAGTGGATTGGCAGTATCGGTAGAGCGTCGGACACCATGCTTTGCAGCATAGATTTATGTCCCTTTTTGTTCTGAGTTCAAATCCTGTTGAGGTTAACTTCGCCTTTCATCCTTGCGGGGGTCGATTAAATAAAGCACCACAAATGCATTGGGGTCAATTTAATTGACTTTCCTTTTTCCACAAATTGTTGGCCTTGTGCCTAAATCAGAAACAATTATTTTATTAATGTTTTGAGGTTGTAAAAAACTGGGTCTTCAGAATTGCATGTGTCACCTTCCTGGCAATAACACTTATGTGATCGTTTGACCTGCTAGAAATAGCCGTGAAATCTCTTTCAAAACACAGCCTACTACTACTACTACAGTAATATTACTACTTCTACTACCAATAAATACATTACTATTACTAGTACTACTTGATAATTGTTTCTACTTTTGGCACAAGGCCAGCAATTACTCAGTAGATTACTGGTACTTTATTTTATCGACCCCGTAAGGATGAAAGGCAAAGTTAACCTCGGCAGGATTTGAACTCAGAATGGCAAGGGCCGTAACTCTATGCGTCAAAGCATGGCGTCCGACCCTCTACCGATACTGCCAATTCACCTGGAGCTCTTATAGCTTAACCCAGGCATGGACACCCTTATTCGAGCAGTGGGCCGCCTAGGATGTGACTCATCATAATGCAGGCCGCATACGATGTTGTTCATCATAAAGCGTGCAGCACTACTAAAAAAAATTCAAGGTAATTTTGAAATTAGGCATGCCATTCAGAAAACGAAATGAGCTGCAGTTTTCCCCTGACAGGTTTAACTTTATGTCAACCCTAACCCAGTAGATTTCTAGTCTTTAATGTTTAGTAGGATAACAGCTTGGGCTATAGTTAGGGCTAGGGTTACATTTAGAGTGAGGATTAAGGTTAGCTTTAGTTTGTTTGTTGTCGTTTTTAATTTTATTATTTTGTTTTGCGGGTTTTCGGAAATTGTAATTTCTTGTATTGCGAATGTAGAAATTCGGAGAAAGTTTCGGGAGAAAAGAAGAAAAAAATAGGTAGGTAGGGACTCGAAACTGAATTCCACTTTTTTCTTTTTTTTTTTCTAGGCATTAACTAGGATTACATTATCTAAGATGTCTTTGACATTTGTTGTGATTCGATGGAGATTTTTGCTACTTTTTCTAGCAGGTCTTTTGACCATGTAGAAGAGGATCCATGTGGACAGTTCGCCTATCTATTATAGGAATCTTCGTCACGACCACCACTACAGAATGGGCTGAGATTGGTACCTGTCATTATTGTTGTTTAGCTTCAGATTAACGGAATGTATTTGTTTTAAATATATACATAAATGACATTACAAATTGCTCACAAATTATTTGAAAACAGCTCTGATCGAACAGACATTTAATTTTTAAAAACCTTCTTATTTTATTATTCACAGTTGTATAAATAACGTTACAAATTGTTTATAATTCTTACAGAATGAAAATATAAACACATATAATACACTTAATACTTCATAGTTGCACAAACAACATTACAAATCGTTTGCAATTCCTTCAGAATGAAAATATAAACAGAGCATATAAATAAATTTACAGTAGAATAACATAACAAATGTTTTAAATATATACATAAATAACATTACAAATGCCTCGGTAACACTACAAAGGATGATACAATGAAAGATATATTCCTTCAATGCTACAATATTAAAGAAAATGTAAAGGAAGGGGTGAACAACGGAGCCAACACCAGAGCAAAAGACAGCAACGTCGCGAGTACTGGGCAACCTCTCTAATGATTTTTGAGGCAAGCCAGCACACTCGCAGCGTTGCCTCGGGTGGTGGCGAGGCTCATGCGCTGAAACAGCCAAGCACCCCCTCGAGATTCGCCAGTCACCTCTATTAGGCGAGCCGCCAGTGAGGAAAGGAACCACGCATTCAGCGGCCCGACTCCCCCAAACGTCTCGAAAGCCACAGGCTGAAAAATGTAGCTGGCCGACAGATCAGAGTATTTGAGGGTCTTATTCCGCTCGGCTGCAGAAGCTGTGGCTCTCGTCCTAACCGCAGCATCCAGGATGTGGGAAAGAGCAAAAGAGTCACTAACAGTGACGTCCCATACAAGGCACCTGCCTCTCGACCAGGGGCACAGGGTAAAACCGTCAGGTCTTTTGCCGTCACTTCAGGACAACCCAGATAGTTCCCAAACCTTTTTGTATATCTAAGACTACATTGTCAAATGTACCCGTTTTTTAAAGACAGTAGGCTGTGATTTGAGAAGTGTTTAGCTTTTATTTCTAATCTAAAAGCTTTGTTCGCTTGTGACACTCCCTTGATATCTCTACCTCAGTTAAAAACGAGGAAGGTAGCTATTTATAAAACTTCCCAACAGGTACACGATAAATACATTACATAACCATTTATACTATATTAATATATTACAATACGATATACTTTCTCTTAAACGACCTATTTTGCAATTTACACGATTACATGTATAAAAAATATAAAACAAACAAGTTCACATACAAATTGCTTTTATTTACACAAACACAACCGGATCACGGATATGTGTGTGAGAGAGAGAGTGTGTGTGTGTGTGAACATCCGTGATACGGTTGTTTGTGTAAATAAATGTGATTTATATATATGTGTGTGTGTGTGTGTGTGTGTGTGTGTGAGGTAAATTCTGTTTTCGGAAATAAAGTGGATTGCGAGCATGTCGGAGGTGATAGTTGAAAACATGGCAAAAATTAGAAGAAACAAACAATTTTTTTCCCTAACCAACGCCAGCGGGTGCTTTTTCTAAAAATTTACTATACATGTATATATATATATATATTGGTGGCCCTTGAAATATGTATAATGAAATAAATATGGTTTTATAAATATAGTTTCCATTTGTTAATATATATAGAGAGAGAGAGAGGGAGAGAGAGAGATTCTGTGGTGCTGAGATAGATCACAGAAGCCGTAACCGCTTAGCGCCGCGGTCAGGATTTTACATATCTCTATACATAAATATATATATATATATACACACATATAAAATATTTTGTTTCGTAAATATACCCAGAACTGTTTTTATTGTCATCATCTCCAAAATGATGATTAAATGCTAAGTTGATATCTAATAACAGCATAAAAAAACACACACACTTTTCTTTTGTATTTATTATATTTGTGATTTCGTTCTGTAAGAATTATATTATTATATTCTTTTTTTATACAGCTGTAAATAAAACAATATATATATATATATATATATTTCATTAAAAAATGCATAAAGTAAAAGACCGAATGTTTATACTTGACTTTATATACTTACTATTAAGATGAAAATGTGTTTTGTTTTCCTTTTTTTTTACGTTTTATGTTGTAAAAGAGTTCTCCCAGATATAATTTTACTGACTTCAATAAAATTTGTGTGAAGGGGGTTAATAAAATACAAACAATGTTGTACGATTTTACGTCCTTTTATATATTTCTTGGTTTTAAATATGAGATGAGATATATATATATATTTTTTTTTGTTTCTTCTTGGCTTTAAAATTTCTAAGAAATTATGATTATCTAGTAATTCTTTCCAAAGTTCCTTCCTTACCGATCTATTCCGTTTGTTTGTGTTTTGTTTTTTTTGGTGTGTTTGTTTTTCTTTCTGTCTAACTATTTCATAAAACTTACTTGGTCACGTGCGTGTTGCCGCACTAAAGCATTAATAAAAAAAAAAAAATGACCTAATGACGTCAAACGTAATATGTGTTTTCATTGGTTTATGTAACTACTGTATTTTCAGCATCTGTCTGTCTGTCTGTTTGTCTGTCTATCTATTTATCTACCTACCGAAAATGGGCGCCTCGCACCTCGAGTGCCTTCAGGCGCTCACAGCCCTCTACCAAGCAGAAACGGCAATCAGCGGAGACTCCACTTCGACATTCTATAGGGGATTAGTGGAGGATAAGTGCGACGACGCTCTCGGGGAAACTCTAGGCATTATGGCGGACGAACTGACTAGTCTGTTCGGGAGGACTTTCTGTCCAGGGCCTATGGATAACTTCCAGAGGTCTCTGGCCTGGCAATGCTACCGAGGAGCTCTACCAGTTCAAGACAAAATCTGCAGGCACGGACGCCCTGGCAGAGATCCTGCCAAAAGAACCTGTCCAAGATGCGAGCAGGACATCGAAACCGTTCTGCACGCAATTGTTCAGTGCTCATGGGTGACCGACCTGTGGAATTATGTCGAACAGCTACTGTCACGTGTGGGACGCATCCAGTTGTCAGCCGAGTCCATCGTGAGGATCACCCCGCCGCCTTCATTTAAGAATGAAGGAGAGGCGGTTTTCCTCTGTCTGGTGGCTATGGCGAAAGAGGTAATATGGTGGACGAGGTTAAAAGGACTGAGGGCAAACACTAGAGTGATAGACATTCACATCGCGAGGTTCGCAACTGCAGGCGATCAGGTGGTCAACTCCGCTCCGGCAGCAGTGAATAGGGATGTAATGCTGGGAGGGGAAACCAAGAACACCGGAAATCTCCATTGATCTAGGCTCTACCACAAACCTATCCGAGAGCGACCGATACTTGGACAGTTTGCTCTCTTCGTCCTTCGCTGGTAGTCGAATGCACCAAGTTGCCACTAGTGTTGGTGTCACAACATGTGGTGTCCCAGATGAAGGGGGTTACTCTCGAGCTGGGGAGGGAAAACTGCACCGTCCAGGCCATGCTTTATGGTCTTATTGGTTATTTTACAGTTTGTTTTGTTTTTAAATAATTTCACTATTTTATTTATTACAAAACAAAACAAAAATCGAAGTGACAGTAACTCGTCTGAAGGAGACCTGCGGGGTGGCTGTTGCAGCGGGGATGTCGCTGGCTATTGTCCGTGACAATTCCATTGCCATTTTGTCTGCGAAGCGCAGCCGTAACACCGCTCTGACTAAGGTTTAGAGTCTGTCACCTTCTCCTCCTTTCTTTCGTTGCTTAATAATCCTTGCCCTTTCACTCTCTTTGACAAGTTCGGCCTGCACCCACTGTCTTGCTGCCAGAGCACAGGCCGGTTCCCCCAAAATTCCGCTTTCAACATATTGAGAAGGAGCCTGGACGCAGCTGGCTCCCCATCATAACTGGAGCCAGCAAGCGCCCTGATGGAGTTACCTTCTCATTTAAAGGAAGTAGATTCTTCCTCTGGGACACCACATGTGACACGTTCTCCGCCTCGAATTTAGTCGCTTCGACCACAAATCCTGGTACTGCGGTCCCCAATGCAGAGGAAAGGAAGATAAACAAATACTCTTCACATCGGTCGCTGTCGAGACCTCAAGCGACCTTGGATCCGGTACTGCCGATCTTCTCCGCAAGATCAGAACGTCAGCAGCCCGTCTAAGGAAGGAGCCCCGCGAGATGGGATGGCTGTTGCAGTGGCTGCTCTCTGCAGGAATGCTTTTGCGGTCCTAACACCGCCGCGACCTAGGCCTAGAACCCCCCCCCCCCCTCCCATTCTTCTGTGACCCTAGAGCCCTGGCCTTTCCCTTCCTTTTCCGTTTTCCTAACCACAAAAGACACTTGTAATTTTTACAATAAACAGTTTTTAATTGATATATTTTAATAATATAGACATATAATATATCTAAGTAATTTCTACTTTAGACACAAGGCCAACAATTTGAAGGGGAGGGAAAGTCGATTAAATCAACCCCGGTGCTTTATTTTATAATATACTAGCCTAATTACCCGCGCCTGGCTGCGTTTCACACATTTTTTTGTAAGAATATGATGATTGGTTTTAAATCAGTGATATAATTTATGGAGAAAAACTGTATTTCAATATTACTCAATGTAAAATGTAATGCATGAAAAATTGGAAAACATTATTTTTTTGTAATATATCAAATCAAAATTACATTATTAAATCTTATTTTTATTTTGTTTCTTGTAAATAATTTTTTCAAAATATCAATTCAAAACTTTTGTGAATAGGCATCATATCTTGTCATTTACCTATGGTTTAAATTTCATATAAATCGAAGGGAAATTTGTTTAGCTGGGGTTTTGTGCCCCGGGGAACCCTTTGATTAAAATGAAATATACATATCCATGTACCCTGGGCAATGTAGTTTCAGAATATATATGGTTATGGGGGTCTATCTCCAAAACCATAGGAGCAGTTTGTGAACCAACAAACAAACAAACAAACAGATAGGAATACAACTTTATATATATATATAGATTTAAGTAATACTAGCAGAATGGCCCGGCATTGCCAGGGATTTGCTCTAGGGTTCTTATATATTTGATATATATTTATCCTTATCGAGCCTCGTGAAATAAATACGTTTGTTTATATTTTGTTATTGTGTATGCAAAAATATCTGTACACGAATATATAATTATATATATATATATATTTATATATATATATATATATAAACAAAAATGTTTTTTGTTGTTGTTTTGTGTTTGTTGTTGTTGTCATGTGGATAGATGACGGGAACAAAATGCCTTGTGGCATTTAAAACCATTCAAAATGCTTCTGTATTTTTCAGTCCCTTCTGTGAATCATTAGAATTATTGATGTCGAATTGTTTTTCTCTATTTGGTCAGGAAAGGAAGAGCAGTGGTTGTCTCTCTTATCTATCAGTTTAACTTCAGCCTCATTCTCACCCAAACTCTTGGCAGCAGTAATTAAAGTCCGGACGAAACCCCAGAAGCATGAAGATAGAAGACATCCGTTTTCACCTTCCACTGTTCACCTTCACCTGGCTTCCCACTGTTGCTCCAATGAGCGACTTCATATCCTTACAAATTGTAATCTGGCCTGAATGTTAGCAACAGAATGGAGTCCACTAAAGGTACCCAAGGGCCAAGCTGGTAGTGATTTTAAACTGGATGATAAGCCGCAGTAAAGGTAGACCAAGAAAGACCCGAGTAGAGGTGGTGAGAGCTGACCTCAAATCGCTGAGACTCACAGAGGAGATGACAGAGAAATGCGAGTGGATTGATGCTGTGCTGAGAAGGCCCCATCCAACCCATGCAAGCGTGGAAGAACGGAACTAGCTGTTGAAACGGTAAGAGGTCAGCCGTTGGGTCTCGACTCTTTATAATAAAACCATACTCTACTACCCCAAGTATCGAGTACTCTGTTGAGTAATGGTCTAACCAGTTTTAAACTGGTTCTATCCTGGTTTATATAATAATTGTTTCTACGTTTGGCACAAGGCCAGCAATTATCTCAGTGCATTACTGGTACTTTATTTTATCGACCCCGTAAGGATGAAAGGCAAAGTTAACCTCGGCGGAATTTAAACTCAGAATGGCAAGGGCCGTAACTCTGTGTCAAAGCATGGCATCAGACCCTCGACCGATACTGCCATCCACCGCCCTAATAATAATAATAATAAGTTTCAGATCCCGTTAAGGGTGAAAGCAGCGATTATTTGCTTAAACTTTAATCTGTTCTTATAATATATAATTTGCATAGCTGTCTAAACGTAATGTTATAACTCTAAGGTAAAATTCCTTATTGAGTGCTTTTGGCTGCACTTCCCGACAGCCTTCGTTAGCTTGCCCGCAATATAGATCTATATGATATACATACCAACACACATATATATCCTAGAAACGATCGTAAAATGATGAATTTTTTAATATAAGGAAGTTTCTTTGTTTTTATTCATTGTTTTTATTAATTTATATATATATATGTGTGTGTGTGTGTGTGCGCGCGCACGCGTATGAATGTATGTATAAAAGAGTCATTGAATCCGACCGATTACAAAAAACGTTCTGAAACGAGAGCTATTGTCATAGATAACCCGGTTTTTTGTTTTTTTTATGATAAAGATGGTTGAACAACAATTAAAAAAAAAACTCTTTGGAGAGAAAAAAATAAAACAAGGTAATATTGGTTCCGAACAAGATTCGAACTTTTAATAAAATGACATTGGAAACACGGGTTTGTATATACAAATGTTTCGTAGTTACAACAAACGGTTGCAAGGCATATTGATCAATGAAAATGAATGTTAATCAAAACGTTTAGTATGTATTAGCCAATGAAACAGCGTATAAGAAGTCTCTTTTTTTAACGACACCGAATCACGCACCAATCACCGCCTTCGGGACAGAATTCAAACTTTGTAATACAACTCTACCGACACTTTGACGCTTGTCTTTCTACTCGCTCTATTATTTTATGATTAGAAATTGGTGAGTATTTTTTATTAATTAATAACATCGTAATAATATATATTGTCCAGTTTCTATCTATATGTTATTTGTCGGGCGTAGAGGTGGACATTGTCGGGTTTAAAAATATCCTTGATGTTTGACTATAGTTTCGCTTCCATCTAAACTTCTGTAGGTGGTTTATGACTGACGAAAGAAAACAAATCTAATCTAAATTGTAACTTTATTTTGTATGTATTAATGTTATCTTTTTCTTTCTATTCCTACAAGAAAAACAAAACAAAACAAACTATAGCTTATTTTAAAAATTAGTGTTACACACACATATATACGTTGTACATTCAAAATTAACGTTTATGAACTGTCTATTTAATATATATACTCACATCGTGTGTAGTGTATATATGCATACACACACACAATATATATATATATATATATATATATCGTGTGTAGTGTATACAAATAACCTATTCTTAGAACCGTTGAGCGATAGGAAGTTTTTGAATTTAAAAGTTAGGAAACTTCAACATTGTTTAACTACTAAAAATGGTTGGTATAAACTCAGACGGAATTATTTGTACTGTCTCACGGGCGGAGGTTTACAAATTGTTTGTCTTCAGTATTTATAGTCAAACAACGTTGATACTTCTGTTATATATTTAAATGGGTCGGACGCCATGCTTTCCAGCATAGTTACGTCCCTTTACGATCTGAGTTCAAATCCCGCCGAGGTTGACTTTGCCTTTCATCCTTACGGGGTCGATAAAATAAAGTACCAGTAATGCACTGGGTAATTGCTGGCCTTGTGCCTAAAGTAGAAACAATTATATATTTAAATGAAGCTTTAATATGCAACTTCTGATAATTATAAACACAACATATACACCACACACACAATATATATATATATACATACACACGCACACATATATATATATACACATACATGGTGAATATATTATGAGGCGCACGGCTTTGTGGTTAGGGTTCGAAGGGCCAGCAGGGTATAAAGTCACTAAAATGCAATGGGGTTACTGTGAAGGGGACAAGGCAGAGAGAAGATGATGTACGTTGCTTTTGAATTTTTGTAGTTTTATACAGTTATTGCTACCCTAACCCACAATATATATATATATGTGGAATTTACCTCATAAAACTAAAGATAACGGTTTAGTTGATGAAAATACCCGAGCATAAATTACTTGGCAGGGGAAAGTAAATTAAATCGACGCCAGTGCATTACTGGTGATTTGTAGTTTTCAATTTTGAATGGAAGGGGAGAATCGATTACAGTACGTTACTGGTACTTTATTTTATCGACCCCCGTAAGACAAAGCTAACCTCGGCGGGATTTGAACTCAGAACGTGAAGCGCCGTAGTAGTTAGTAATGATAATTTCTACTATAGGCACAAGGCCGGCAATTTGGAGGAGGGGTAAGTCGATTAAATCAACTCCAGTGCATTGCTGGTGTTTTATCGACCCTGTAAGGATGAAAGGCGAAGCTAACACGGCGGGGTTTGAAATCAGAACGTAAAGAGCCGTAGTAGTAATGATAATAATGTGTGCTTTTTCATGATAAACTTTTTTTTGAACCTCCATTAAAATGGTGTTTACTGGGTGATAGATTTCTGCAAGAGTTTCTACACCATATTACCTAAATCTTTTTGTAGAAAAATAAATTAAACGGTTCTGTTTGTGTGGCGGCGAATCTATTACTCCCTAATTTGGAATAAATTCGGGTTATATTTAGTGGGTTATGGTAGCAATAACAGTGTATAAAACTACAAAAATTCAAAAGCAACATACATCACCATCTTCTGTCTTGTCCTCCCTTTCTCAGTAACCCCATTGCATTTTATTGAGTTTATACCCTGCTTGGAGGTGAGTAAATAATTTCTTTCTTAAATAATGCAGGAGTTAAACTTGACTAAATACCAAGGAGTAAAATTTTGCTGGTTTTTCTATTTGTACATCTATTTTTTTATTTTAATTTATACTTAGAAACAATCTGGATCCGTTAGAAAAAGTTTGAAATTAGTTTTTACGTCTACAGTTTTGGACTTAACTATTTGTATTTTAGTAAATAATTGTTTCTACTTTTGGCACAAGGCCAGCAATTATCCAGTGTATTACTGGTACTTTATTTTATCGACCCCGTAGGGATGAAAGGCAAAGTTGACCTCGGCGGGATTTGAACTCAGAGGGCCGTAACTCTATGCGTCAAAGCATGACGTCCGACCCTTTACCGATACTGCCAATCCACCCGCTTACTATGTATGACCTTAGCAACTGTGTTTATTTATTCATTAGTTTTAATAACGCTATCTTGTTTAAAAACAGTATTTTAACATTTCCCTTTATAACTCGGTTGCTGAACAAAACGGTAAATTTACTCGAAAAGCTATGTAGCCGGTAAACTCTAAAGGGACGCAACACACATATCGCTATAGTGTTTCACCAGTCCCTTCCTTCCTCAATCGTTCATAGGTGTGTGTGTGCGCGCATCTCGTAATTATTTTGTATAATATTATGAATGTGTATGAGTAGATATGTGGGTTTGTACTTCTGTTTATGTATTTACGTGTAGATGTGTGTGTATGTAACTAATTGTACGTTACGAATGGACGACTGATTTTAACTTGTTAACAATTAATGGTGGAAAAGGTATCGAATTGTCTTCACTCAGACCGTAAAAGGCCGCAAATCATGGTGTTTGACTCTCTTACCGGCTACATAGCCTCTTCCAAATTTATTTTGGAAATGTTGGAAATCCCTCCCGGAAATATGTCGCTCTTCTACAGATGTTTTGTGTTTCTTGTATACACTCATCATCACCATCATCATTTAACGTCCATCTTCCACGCTAGCATGTGTTAGACAGTTTTGTTCCATTTGGTGCGGGAATGGTCGGGAGACCGTGTTTCGCTCGTGCGCAAGTGTTTCTGGCAGGCTTTCTACGGCTGGATGCCCTTCCTAACACCAACCACATTTACAGTGTGGTCTGCGAGCCTTTTTACCGTGTCTGCTACACGGCCACCTTACAGTATGGACTGTTGTCATCGACACAGTGGACGGAACGGGAAAGGCAGGATGGGGTAGGGTTGTGTGTACATTGGATTAAGAGGTGTCTATACAGTTGTATAAATAACATTACAGACTGTTCAGAATTAAAATATAAATGCAAAAATAAAAATTATTGCTAGGAACCTCATGAATATAACGCACTCGAAATATATGATCAAAGCTAGAGAAAGAGAGAGAAAAAACACTATTAAAGTTATTTTTTAAAATGTCTTATTTGTTCGTAAAAAATAAATGGTAATATATTCTATTTTACGTTCGTAAACTAAACGATTCCCGAATGTCAAACTTTATTAAAATTAATACAAATTACTGATAATTGAAAATGCGGTAATTTACAAGTAATTTGTATTTTAATAAAGTCTTTTGAATTTTTTTTTTTTTGACATTCGGGAATCGTTTAGTTTACGAACGTAAAATAGTAAATTACCAAATAAATTAATGGTTTCAGCGAAACGAGAAAGAAATTAGCAAATTTTGAATGTGAATGAAATTTTTTTCTTTTCTTTGCGATCCGTCTTAGGCCTACCCGATGAAAAAGTGATCCCCCACCCCCACACGCTTTCGCAGTTGTAAGCAGGTTATGTAAATTATGTGTAGGTGCGTCTGTGTGTTCAGCAATGTTCCCGTATATCAGATACGTAAGAACACACACCTGAATATACGGAGACTTCCGGTGCTGCTGAAAGTGCCACAGTTAGTGTTTACATTGCTTACACCTAAGACGAACGGTCACCCCTATTCTAAAACAGGGGCATATTCTAGACAGGCGGCCCGGCCCGCAGGCCATAACCAGCCCGCCAGACCAGTCTGGCCTGCGATGACCCGTTTTTTAATTTTTACCTTTTACCTTGTAGGCTTATTTAGAATTTTTTTCGTAACCGTAATACAATTTTCGGCACTGTCATGGTATTAGCTGTCAGAAGTGAAAGTAGGTGACGTCTATCTGACGTCATTCGTCAACCTTCTCAATCGTTTATTTCCGTATCACTAAGAGATACATTTACGATGAGATACACTTATTAAAAAAAAATATGGGTACCAAATAACCACGTAATTTTCGAGAGAAACGATAATATACAATCTTATTTAACATGTGCATTAAAAACTACACTAGCTGTTACAATTGTAATTAACGTGTAAGCAAAAGCTTAGATAACAATAAAGCATATCGATGTAAGTGGAGTTAACTTAAAATCAAAATATAGGTGGCCCTTAAAAGGGCCGGTGTTGAAACAAGTCATGGTTATCAAATTAGAAAACAAATTTAAGTTCAAAACCGGCCCTTTTAAGGGCCACCTATATTTTCATTTAAGTTCTTACACGTTAATTACAATTGTAACAGCTAGTGTAGTTTTTAATGCACATGTTAAATAAGATTGTATATTATCGTTTCTCTCGAAACTTACGTGGTTATTTGGTATCCATAAATAAACGCGTGGTGATACGGAATTAAACGATTGAGAAGGTTGACGAATGACGTCACCTTCTTTCTGACAGCTAATACCATGACAGTGCCCAATTTTATGTTAATTGACCTATACCAAATAACAGGTCTCGCATTAATAAAACTAAATTATATTTTATTTGTCTTTATTGTTTAAAAATGTATTCAAAATGTATTTGACTCAATTCACTGGTTTTCCTTAGATTACATATTTTTGACAGTGACTGGTCCTAATAGTTTGTTCCAATGTTCAAAAGTGGCCCGCTAAATGGAATATGTTGCACAACCCTGTTGTAAAATATAACTACAAGCCATGCATTCATGATTTTTGTGCTGTAAAAGTATTTATTTTAGCCTTGATCCAGAAGACCCTATAGAAGCGTGATTGGAATCCGTAGTGGAAGATTAGAAAATGATTAAAATAAAGACCGTGTTATTACAAATATCGTAACAACAACAAACGAAAATAACTGTTTAAAGCAGTGGTTCCCAACCTTTTCTGCCCCATGTCCCACCTCAACATCTCAAACATTAACAGTGATGATCAACAAGAAAGTGTAAATAAATTGGTGATGCCAGATGTACAATAATGTAGATAGTATGCTGTCGTGATGACTGAACAGTCTCACAACCTGCATGGTTGTGAGACGTGGGCTGTGAATGTAAATGGTGCGTTTGAAGACGAGAAAGAAAAGCTCTGTTTGATGTACATATCAGTATACGTGAATAACAAAGCACAGCTAAGTGGCGATAAAACTGTACATAAAAGGGAACCTATGTAGTGAACGGGAGAAGGGGTTGTGTTGGTACACACGTGACATTTTGTTTATACAAATGAAGCAGATTTTTAAGCGTGTTACTGTCTTTCGCCATTTTATCTTTTTCTAATATTAAATCGTGCAACATCTTTTTTTTTTTTTTAAGGCGCACTCAAAGGGACATAATTCATTAAATATTAAATCAAAAACATTGTTACATTCCCTTTATCAAATGAGAAGTTAGAAATTAGGAATTAATCAACGGGCTACTGTCTGAAATAAAGAAATACATACACTTGGTCATTGGAATGTAGTTAATTCCACTTCTTCCCTATATTTTCCTTATAGTTGATGGACTGTTGTTAGTTGGTATCTTTTTGCAGGCAAAGCAACATAGCAGCTGCAATCTTAATGTAAACTGATTCAGTAACTGTTTTCATTTAATAATTAATCTACTAAACTGTTTAATTTAATTACTTTTTCTGTTTGATATTACAGGTAAATATTCTCTTCTCCAACTCAGCTGGAATGGATGAAAATCGAGTGTTGAAACAGAATACAGTGAAAGTTGATCGTGAAGTTACCCATGATGCGAAGATCACCAGCCACTTGCCATCTGTAAATGATGCTGAAAACAAACCTCAGGGTCCCCGTGATAACGTGAAGCCAACAGGAACTGCTAATACTGTTCATACTGGGCGAAAGTAAGTTTTCTGTTGATATTTTTTGGAGGGGCTATAATAATGCTAAAGCTGCGATTATGTATTCTTAAGAAACTAAGAATAATGTATTAGGTCATCCCATAAATAATGTTTCTACTATAGGCATGGATAACAGCTGGGTATAAAAGGAATTTGTGTGTGTGTGGTCTAGGGTGGATGTCACTTCTATAGAGTTGTCCTAGGTTGACGTGGTGTAACGTAATGAAGACTGGTGTAAAGAACATGTAATTCATGAATAAGATTGTACAAGTTGTGTAGCAGTGGTAGTAGTATCTGGTCCACAGGGGTCTACACCCGCCCAGCAACTGCCTACCCTTTCTCATATGGTTCCTTCTCACAGGCGGCGCTTCTTCCCATCTATGAAGACCTGGAAAACTTTTCCAACATGCGCTTGAAATCACACAAACCATTCTGAATATCAATGAAGACCCTTTGATCTGAAGTAAGAGTGGCGAAGATCATGGAATGAGTCCAAGTTTGCCAGCTGGGACCTTGTCTAGGACCCTACACCTAAACTAGCCAGCTTTGATCTTCCTAGAAAGCAATGGGTGTCTCTAGGTTGGGTGTGGACGGCACATTTTCTCTATCGATGGAAAGTGACAGATGGCTTGGCATGTGGCTGGGTACAGAGACAAGACAGTACTGTATGTTGTTTGGGGTTGCCCCCTCAGACGTCTTCCCTTCCCAGCATCCTGAGGCATTCCATAATACTACAAATGACACCTGGGTCTGTCTCTCCAACCATTGTGTGTATGTCATACGACAGGATAACATAAAAATGTGATGGGTGGCATGCTGTGTTGGAAAAGACCCATCTAATGGCGCAAACCTAACAAAATGGTGTCATCTTTGTCTGCACACTGGACTACAGTTCATATTATTCTCTTACTATTTCTCTCTATTCTATATTAGTTTGATTCCTTGATGAATTGGCAGTATCAGTAGAGGGTCAGACGCTATGCTTTGCACCATAGTTACACACCTTTACAGTCTCAGTTCAAATCCTGCCAAGGTTAGCTTTGTTTTCATCCTTACAGAGCTGATAACATAAAGTACCAGTAATGCACTGGGATAATTGCTGGCCTTTTGCCAAAACTAGAAACAATTATTTTTTTTCCTTTGGCTAAGCCTTCGTGCACCATTCTCTCCCTTCTTTGTCAGTTGATGCACTTGGGATACATTTTCATCTATATTTGTATATGGAGGCACATGGCTTAGTGATTAGAGCATTGGACTTGCAACGGAAAGGTTGAGTTCAATTCTCAAACCGGGTGATGTGTTGTTTCCTTGAGCAAGACACTTTATTTCACATTGCTCCAGTTTACTCAGCTGTAGAAATGAGATGATAGGGACTGGGGTCCCTATCATTCCACTGCAAAGTGGTCATGGAGGTGCCACGGCAAAAAAGCACCTAGCACTCACTGTAAATGAGGTTGGTGTTAGGAAGGGCATCCAGCTGTAGAAATCAAGCCAGAATCAGTTCCCGTCCCACCCTTGCAAGCAGGGAAAAACGGACGTAAAATGATGATGATTTGTGTAATTTGCTAAAAGTCATAATATCTCTTGCCTTTGTCTCTATCTGTTTTGTTATGTCTTAATATGTGCTGGAATGAATGGTATCAATCTAAATGGACTGAAACTGTTGTGATTTCCAGAGGTTCACTGCGTAGATGGGATTGTTCGTTTTTCTGTTTTTGCCATTGTCTTTGTCCTGTGTGCCCTCTATTTTGAAAATATATGTGTGTGTGTGGAATAAAAAAAAAAATTCTTTTACCACTGCCTTCCTTGAGATTCTATCTCGGGTCTCAGTCCTTTGTTTCTGCGGGTTCATTCACATTTGTTTCAACCAACGTTCCACTTTCTGCAAATGGATAGGTTAAGATTTCTTTTATTGGAATTTTTAACTGGATTTTATTTTCCTTATCATTTAACGTCCATCTTCCGCGCTAGCATGGGTTAGATGTGATTGTCCCACTTGAGACAGGATTAGTCGGGTGACCATGTCTAGCTCGTATAGAACTGTATCTGGCAGGTTTTCTACGGCTGGATGCCCTTCCTAACACCAACCACATTTACAGTGTGGACTGGGAGCCTTTTTTTCCCTGTGTCTCCTGCGTGACCACTTTACAGTGTGGAATGGGTGCTTTTTATTGTGACACCTACACAACCACTCTATAGTGTGGACTGGGTGCTTTTTGTCGTGACACACGACCACTCTACAGTGTGGACTGGGTGCTTTTTGTCGTGGCACCTACACGACCACTCTACAGTGTGGACTGGGTGCTTTTTGTCGTGACACCTACACGACGATTTTACAGTGGACTGGGTGCTTTTTGTCGTGACACCTACACGACGATTTTACAGTGTGGACTGGGTGCTTTTTGTCGTGACACCTACACGACGATTTTACAGTGTGGACTGGGTGCTTTTTGTCATGACACCTATGCGACCACTTTAGTGTGGACTGGATTTTTTGTGGTACCAACATAACTTTACAGAGAAAGGGTGGGAGGATGGAGTAGTGTGGTGTGGTGTATATTTGGTTAAGAGGTGTCTACTGACTGTAGGTTTAACTTCGTACGTATATCTTATATTTTCCTTCTTTTGTAGCAAATGGTCATTGAGTGACTTTGATATCGGCAAACCCCTTGGCAAGGGAAAATTTGGAAGTGTCTATCTAGCACGGGAGAAACGCAGTAAATTTATTGTTGCTTTAAAGGTGAGTCTTCATTTTATAAACAATGAAATGTTATTCATAGATGCAAGTGTTGCCAAATTGGTTAAGAAGCTTGCTTCAGAGTTATTAGATCCTCGGTTTGATCCTACCCTACTGTGTGGGATCTTGGCCAAATATCATTTACTGTAACTTTTATTTTCTGATCTAACTCTTTAGCATTTAAACCGGCTGTAGTTAGTCGCCACTCATACTAATGTTAAGGTATTGTTCTCAAAATATCATAGCTTTGATATTATGTGAAGTAAAGCCTTAAACATGTAAATGTAATAGTAAATATAGAGTAATGTAAATGCTAGAGGGTTAAGCATTTTCCATGGTTTTTTTTATTTTTATCTTGCAGGTCTTATTCAAATCTCAGCTTCAGGCTGCAGGTGTAGAACACCAACTGAGGAGGGAGATTGAAATTCAGTCTCATTTAAGGTGAGTTGCCTTAATCTTTGTTTTATATATATATATTTATAGTTAAAGAATGAAGAGTAACATGGTTGGCTGTACAATAAGGGGCTTTATTTAAAGTACTGCCAATTGGTTCGTTGATCAGGTGAGTCTAGAGTTCGCTAATTTACAGTGTGGAATGGGTGCTTTTTGTTGTGACACCTACACAACCACTCTTTGATCAGGTGAGTCTAGAGTCAAATAAAGCCGTACGTTAAAACTATCCACGACGCAGAGTACTCACAACCTCTAACTGGATTACCTATAACGATAACTTGTTATCCCATATATATATATATATATATATATATATATACTGGAGGTAAACATTGATGCAATTCAATTCAAGCACTCAACGTACTTATTCCACATAGGTGTGACGGAGTAAATATCGAATAAGGAAAAGCGAAGTAGTTTTAGATGATCAAGTCTTTTAATAATAATTGTTTCTACTTTAGGCACAAGGCCAGCAATAACCCAGTTCATTACTGGTACTTTATTTTATCGACCCCCGTAAGGATGAAAGGCAAAGACAACCTCGGCGGGATTTGAACTCGGATCGTAAAGGGACGTAACTATGTTGGAAAGAATGGCGTCCGACCCTCTACCGATACTGCCACTCCACCAATGAAATATATATCACAGCATTATTGTGGATTGGCAGTATCGGTAGAGAGTCGGACGCCATGCTTTCCAGCATAGTTACATCCCTTTACGATCTGAGTTCAAATCCCACCGAGGTTAACTTTGCCTTTCATCCTTACGGGGTCGATAAAATAAAGTACCAGTAATGCACTGGGTAATTGCTGGCCTTGTGCCTAAAGTAGAAACAATTATTATTAAAAGACTTGAACATCTGAAACTACTTTGCTTTTCCTTATATATATATATATATATATATATATATATATATATATATATATATATAGAGAGAGAGAGAGATAGAGATGTGTATATATATCACTGTCATCAAATGTTTGCTTTCCTTGGATGGTTCTACTTTAGACCAAGTCAGTACTGAAGCAGGGATAGTGACCTTCCAGACTGGCTGAGGGGGTTTCTCCCATTTACGTACAATCGTATTGACTGCAGAGGGGGTCCCGGAAGTTTATTTTACCACTAAATAATATTGTTTTAGAACCCTGGTCTTGACTTTCTGCTAAAATTCTTAATTTTGAAAATATTTGACTCTGCTTCTGCTAAAATTCTGAAGCCATGGAGATCCGGATATATGTGTGTATGTAACTAAAGCGCACGTTTCGAAGGGACAAAACACAAGCAGAATTATAAGATGATGCCTAAATGATTTTAACTTGTTTTTTAACAATTGATCTAGGAAAATATTTCAAATTGTCTTAACTTTTGCTGCAACTCATTGTGTCTGACACTCTTACCGGCTAAATAGCCTGGGAGTCTATTTTACTGGAACCAGCTACATAGCCTCTTCCTTTTTTTTAACAATTCCTGGTTTAATAAAATAAGTTCTTACCATGTATTTGTACAAATTCAGTTGATTGTAGCCTTGTGTCAGTGATGAATTAATTAGCCTGCACTATGGTCCTTGTTAGTCTCTCAGTCTGGTAGAGTAAATGTAGTGATCCAGGCACTGGCAATCTTTAGCTATTTTCGGGTCTCAAATAATCGCCAACTTATTAATTTGTCAGGATCCCTGCTCCCTTTTCCACACACACGGCTGCACTTATTAAATTTTTCTAACCTATCTCCAGCAAAATTTATTCTAAGTGGTAACATTCCTGTGATATATAATTTTCTTTAGACATTAAAAAACATGCATGGCAAAAAAAAGTACATTACAAGAAATCCCATACATTATAAAATAAGATGAGTTGGGGGTCTCAAAATGTAAACTAAACAACTAATTCTGGCTTTTAAAAAAAAAAAAAAAATCGAGGGAGACAACCTCGAAAAATTACTGATTTTCCAACCCCACTGCTTATTTCGTTCACCCACTCACACATTATTTGGAACCCGAGAGTAGAAGCAGGCCTTGTGAGATATTACTCATCATCATCATCGTTTAATGTCCACTTTCCCAGATACCAAGATTATTTGAGACCAGAGTAGCTGAAGGGATTTGATGAAACTTTTCAAATTAAGTTGACTTAACCCTTTAGCATTCAAAGCGACAAAAACCGACAAGATTATGTCCCCTTTCATTTATTCAAACCGACATTTAATACCACACGGAGATTTCCTTCTAAAAATAAACATTGACATCATCGAAATCTCGTCAATTCGAGATTACTGCGAGATAAAGCCTTTACGCGCGAAAATTAACTCTTAGTATAGTTAAAGAACTTGCGATAACGTGTTTTTAACGTTGAAAGTGTAACATGGCTTCCGAAAGTAGCGACAACGAATTTGAAGGTTTTACGTCCGACGACAATCGAGATCAAAAAGAAACAGAAGATAATATCAGTGATTTATCTTCAAACGAATCAGATATATTTATTTCTGATATATCTGATAATGATGATAGTTACTTTGAAAGTGAAAGAGAAGATTTGACTGACACCATTGAAAAAACAGCAACGTGGTTGAAAGAAACATCGATACATGTTTCGGATTTTACTGAAAATATTGGACCACAACACACATTACCACCCGATGCTAAAGCACTGGATTATTATTTTTTATTTTTACCACAATTTTTCTTCGAAGTTGTGGCAAATCGCTATGCACAACAACAAATTTCTAATATCGGAAAACCCGATCTGTTATGGCGTCCGACAGATTCTGCCGAAATGAAAGCGTTTTTTACCATAAATATTATGTTTGGTATTAAACAATTTCCACGACTGGAATTATTGGAGTACTGATATAAGGTTTGGTGACCCTTATATATCTAGTATTATGGCAAAAACGAGATTCATTAAATTAAACCAGTATTTGCATCTGGTTGATACTTCAAATACCCCTGGTAGAAATGAATCAAATTACGACCCACTGTACAAAGTACGACCATTAATTGAAATATTGTCAGAAAAATTTAAAAGTGTGTATAAACTTATATATTGGGAACTTTCTGTTGGGAACACCGTACATTTACAGAGTACATTGCCAATATTATTTTGACCGGTGAAAAGGTTTTATACATTTTTTTTCAATGAAAATATTTGCCTGGAATGTAGAGAAAAACTAAAACAGTGTACTGATTACACCTGCATTTTTAATTAATTCACCTGTTCGGAAAACTGCTAGAATTGATGGAAATCAGCATCTAGGTCATTATTGGATTTTTTTGCAACAAATCTAACAGATAAGGCAGATAAAGTTTAAATTTTTGTGTTTATCCATAAAGTTATTACTTTTACACCTGTTAATTAATTTCACCTGCCCATAAAAGTCAAATTTAACAAAAAAAAATCAGGTAAAAATATATAATTGTAAATTATAGTTATTTAAACATCTACTGACAAAATTTCAAGCCTGCACATAGAAAATTAAAGTAATTACAAACAAATAAAATTGATAACCCTCTTGAGTATAATTAAGTGAAAATAATGCGAATAGATGAACATGACATTTGACAATTCAATGTGAATGCTAAAGGGTTAAGAAGAATGTAAAAGAAACAAGCAGATCTATTATCACAACCATGGACTGCTGGCCATGTCGGTAGAGCGTCGGAGAACATGTATTGTGGCATATAGTTATGGCCCTTTACGTTCTGAGTTTAAATCGTGCCGAAATTAGCTTTGCCTTTCATCCTTATGGGGGTTGATAAAATAAATACCATTAACGCTCTGGGGTCGATTTAATCGATTGTCCCCTTCCTTTCAAATTATTGACCCTGTGCCAAAAGTAGGAACAATTATTTAAAATTATTTTATAAGGTGGGGATTCTGTCGTTTCTGTCTGGTCAATCCCAGAACTGATTTACAAAATTATAAAATCTGTTTCACTGAATTATTTTGCAGTCTTTTCCTCACTCCAAGTTATATAACTCTAGATATATTGGATAGTTTAAGTTTTGAATTAGAAATAGTCTAAGACTGTTATCTCCCTTCCCGTGTGCATGTGAACTAACGCCTTGCATATATATATATATGAAAAACAAGGAGAAGAATACTGCATGGTTGCACATGGATTACATATTATAAAATTAGTCCCTCATCAGTGATTTGCCAACCATCATTGGTATTTCATCGCATTAAAATATATATATATATATATATGGTAAATTATATTAGTTGAATGAAACGTGTAAATCAATTTAAACATTAAACCTTGATTATTGTGCTCATAGTTTTTGGCAGTAGTATACTGCCAAAAACTATGATCATTATATATGAGTTCAAATCCCGCCGAGGTTATCTTTGCCTTTCATCGATAAAATAAAATACCAGTAATGCACTGGCTAATTCCTGGCCTTGCGCCAAAAGTAGAAACAATTATATATATGTATATAATATAACCCCCCCCCCCTCCTCCCTCCCAACTATCCAACCATTAGCCAACCAAATATTTTGATTTATTTGTTTGAGAAGCAGGGCCCATTGATCTTTGCTTGAAGTTTTTTTAAGCTGATAGGGATTAGTGGTGTGGCTTAGTTCTAGAACAAGCATGGGCAACCTTTTTCGAGCAGTGGCCCGCTTAGGATGTGGTTCATCATAAGGTGGGTTGCACTAAAAAATTCAAAGCTAATTTTAAAATTAGGCAGGCCATTCAGACAGCTAAATGGGTCATAGTTTGCCCATGACTGTTCTAGAAGGATTAAAGGAGGGACCTAGTTCTAGAAGGATGATTAATGCAAGTGTTACTAGTTGAGTTGGATGTAAAGATGGTGATATATGTGTGTGTGGTTATTTATGTATGTATGTATATAATAATCATTTTTATGTCTGTTTCTCCATGCTTGCATGGGTTGGATGGGTCCTTTTCAGTACAGCATTTCTACACTTATTGCGTTCTTTTGTCATCTTCTCTCTGAGTCTGTGATTTTTTAGATCAGCTCTCACTACTTCCACCCAATTCTTCCATTGGGATTACTTGGCACTTCTTCACCTGGTGATCATCATCGATGCCCATATCGACTCTTCTTTTTTACTCACCACTTCTAATTCCTCTTAAATTCAGATCCTCCCTGGTTTTTTGGGGACATTACTTAAAAGTTCTTATATAAAGTTATGTTGGAAGGTTTTTAGATAAATATGAACGGTTTCATATAGAACTAGGGATGGTTTCAGATGGTTTGGTAGAAAGAAAAAAATGTTAATTCCTCCAGTTGTTAATCATTTCAATTAATTGCAGACATCCACACATTCTACGCCTCTATGGCTATTTCCACGACAAATCTCGGGTGTACTTGATTTTGGAGTATGCTCCAGAAGGTGAACTATATAAACATCTACAGAAAAATGAACGGTTCAGTGAAGAAAAAGCAGCCACGGTATGTAGTTGCTTGTAGTTTTTCTTATTTTTATTTCCACTCCACTCTAATATATTGTTGAATTTGCACTACGAAGAATTCAATCCTGCTTCCAATTCTGATGTGTCCTCCTTGCTTTACATTCTTCTGCAGCTGATAATTATAAAAACATTTGGCAGGAACAAATATAGCAAGACATTTTGTTTACTGCTGTAATAATTTAGCTAACTCATTGCCCTTATCCCTTTAGCATTTACAATATATTTACTATTGTACTTTAGCGGTGACGGCTTCATCTTGCCTAATATATCGAATCTACGAGATTTTGATGTTGTTTATTTTGAAAACAATACCTTAACATCAGTATGAGTGACTGGTTTGAACAGAAAGAGGTGAGAGAATTCTGACTGTATACGGCCGGTTTAAATTCTAAAGGGTTAATACATGAAGTGTATTTATCTTGTTCAATACAAATTGTAAGCTGGGGGTTGGGATTTACAGCTCGTACCTATACAGGTTCCTTTAAGGTTGCATAAGGTCTCCTTTTGGGTGTTTTAAAGATAGGGGCCTCGGTACTATCATAAAACATGAAACGAAGCATCTTTCTCAAGATACCACCTGGTCCAGGAATTGAACCCAAGAGATTATGATTGCGAGTTGAACAATTGAACCACTAAGCTATATGTATTAAAAGCTGGAGATTGCATTTATTCCCTTTAGACTCCATCATCATCGCCATTTGACATTGTACTTTCCATGCTTGCATCGGATAGACAGGTTGTCCACATTCAGGCAGGTCTGGTTAATTGGCTGCTCTGTACCTTGCTCAAACAGAACTGTCTTTTGGGGGGTTACAGCTGGATGCCCTACCTAACACCAACCACGTTTACAGGGTGAAACTGGGTGATCAGAAGAAATTGTTGGTATGCTGTTGCATCTGCAGTTACAACCGAAACCTGTGTCGGTTTCACTTCTTGAAATATTTTCCTTAAAAATTTGTAAAGTTATGTAAGTGTCATGACAAAAAGCACCCAGCCCACACTATAAAGTGGTCGTGTAGGAGTCGCAACAAAAAACACCATGTCTACACCTACACAAAAAACACCATGTGACATCTACACAACCACTTTTATAGTGTACTAGCAGTTTAGCCCGGCGTTGCTCGGGTTTGTTCATTTGCTATGAAAAGTTACATACAGGTAAACGTGGTTTGAAAGCGAATAAGCTTATCAATTAAGTGCATAAAGCAGTTGAACCGGTTATTAAAAGTTACGAACCAATTAGCATTTTGGTCAATCAATGAGGGGTTAATAATCTTCCAATAGCGAATTTAGTAGACAGGGAATTGTGATCGCTGGAAATCGAACGGGATATCTGAAGCCGAGGGGAAAAGGTTCATCCTTGGAATGAAAACATTCTCCCCTCTTCCGCACCCCGTTACAATGGTGGCCTCAATCAAGTGGGTGTCAGTGACTTGATGACCATGCGAGTACCGTTGCACTGCTTTGGTGGACGCAAGTTCCTTATTAGCATAATGAGACAGCCAACCCTAAGCTTAATAATGTGAGGTGGGAGCCCTGGGGGCTCAAGGAGATTTAATAACTCAACCGGATAATTAACGATGTCGTCGGGGTCTGATTTGAAGATGTGCTCTTTACCGGGAATCTTCTCAATCAGCTGCTCGTTAATAAAATTAACCATGGTATTTTTCGGAGCAAGGATGGCTCTTTTGCTGAGCCAATCGAGGTTTTTAAAGTTAGATGAGACATAAGGAAAAACTGCTTCCCAAAGGTCAAGGGCTGCTCACAATGTTGCACAGGGTGTCCATTGCTATGCCGCCCTTGTCATCCGCAGGGATCTTGCCCTCACCAAGTGCTAAAATATTCTGTGCTGCGGACATGTCACCATGCAAATGAGCACGCATATTTGTGCTCAGGTACAAACTATTCACCTGGAGCCACAACATGGACAACTTAAGACAGGCACGCACTTCATCAGCTCTTGTCCATTTGGGGATGACAGGCAGCGTTTTCCGAAAATCCCCTGATAGCAGAAGGGTTATGCCACCCATAGGAGCCGTAGAATCCCTAATGTCTTTCCGGGCCTTGTTCAATGCCTCAAGGGCACCCTTGTGTGCCATTGTGCACTCATCCCAAACAATGAGGCAACATCTTTTGAGAACCAGAGCTTTGTGTGAACTCTTGCTGATATTGCATGTTAGTGTCTCAGTTTTTACTAAATCCAAAGGGAGTTTAAAGGTTGAATGTGCTGTCCTGCCTCCCGGCAGCAAAGTAGCAGCGATCCCGGACGATGCAACGGACAACACAACTTTTTTCTCCTGACGAATCTTAGCGAGAATCAAATTCGTTACAAAATTTTTTCCAGTACCCCCAGGATCGTTATTTATCAGGGTTTTTTTTTTTTTGACCTTGAGGTATAACCAGTCAGTAGTTCCTTCAAAGGCTCTGGCGGTTCTGTAAGAGGGGGCAAGGTGACCTTACCGTTTAAACAGCACATTGCAGGTGGCTCCCCAGCCCACTTTGTAGCATTGCAGAATTGGCAATTGAAGCGCATCTCGCCTATATTTATGTCAGAGCGCATCGAGTAATTAACGTTTTGCTCATACTTGAAAGCCCGTAGGTGCCAGTAAGAGCTGTTGGGGCTCATCACACCGCGTGCAGCTTCTCGCCGTCGACTGTTACGCTTGAACGTAGAACATTGGTCGTGTGGTTGGTGGGAAGGTCTGGCAGCAATAGCAGAAGCAACATTTGCAATGTTAATGGACCGCCCGTCTGCATCTTCAGAAGCCATGGAAGTAGTCATAGCCGCAGCGTTCGTAGGAAGGCGAGCCGTCCGTTGTTTTAAACGTTCCAAAGACCTGGAAGCAGCATTAGTCGCATCGTTTCTAGCCAGGCGCTTCGACCTTTGTTCACGGCTCTCTGAAGCCCTGGAAGAAGCCATTTTGGCTAGGCGTGCGGTGCGCTGTTGGAAACTTTCAGCGGCTCGACATTCTGCTGAACATAAGGCTGTCTGTGAAAGTCTTGAAGCATTTTCCTCAGAGGATTCGTTAGCTATAGTAGCCTTTTGCGCCACTGCTGACGCGGTATGTCGACTGAGGCGACTTCTCTTTTTAGGTGGCATTTTATGTCCAAAAGAAAGGGTGAAAGTTACTTCGACAGAAAAATTGACTTTGAAAGTCTACTGTCTGTTTATGAATATTGTTATTGTTGTTGTGATACAAATGTTAGTAAGTAAATGGGTATCGAAAAATAAAGGGTGAAAGTTACTTCAACATAAAAATTGACTTTGAAAGTATAAGGCTGATAATTGAATGTAAAAAGATTGATAAGAAAGGCTCCCCCAAAAAAATTTACAGGTTTTTGTATGTATGTGTGTATTTTTGTGTCGAAAATAAAGGGTTAAAGTTACTTATACAGAAAAATATAGTTTGAAAGTGTAAGGCCGATTGAAAAACTTAGTTTAGTAAATGAAAGTCAGCTTCGAAATGGAGTTTGAACGCGCTAATACAAACACACACATATATCCGTCTTTTAGTGTGTCTGTTTGTTTCTCTCTCCCTCTTTATCATAATATGCTATTGTTATTTCTAAAACAAACTGTATGCGTTGATTGATTGCAATTCCCGCGTTCCTGTTTCTATGACGTCAATCGTAACCATACCAACATGTGTGTGTATGCACCAACATATGTGTGTATATGTTTTTTTTCAATGTTTCTCTTTTTCACAAACACTTATAAGAGAAGGTAGCAATTTTAAGGGGAGGTGATGAAGGGAGTAGATATAGGAAACGTATATCATATGAGAGAGGAGAAATCATCAATTGTTGAAATAAATCGATTTTTCTGTAATTGGGGCATTTTTTACCCAATAAGTTCGCCCATGACCCAAGTTAGAATATTTGTAAACATTCTGCTTAATTATTCATTCAATATTTTTGGAATTGTGTAAATGTATAAAATTGAAACATACATACAGACACAAAAATCTGCCTTTTATAGATAATGATACTGGGTGCTTTTTCTTGTGGAATCTACATGGCCACTTTACAGTGTGTACTGGGTGCTTTTTCTTGTGGCACCTACATGACCACTTTACAGTGTGTACTTGGTGCTATAACTTGTCTATTGTACAGCAATGAATCACAACCAATCTAGTATGAAGACAAAGCTAGCATAGGTAGGAACCCCTCTTTGAAGTTGTAATTCTTTCTGCTCAGACAATATCAATTCCGGTAACTAAATATATATCACTCCAATCTAATAAGAGAAGCAAATTGAGAAAACTTGTAGGTAGTTTTTCAACATGCAAGAAACATTTTACAGAGAATGATACAACCAAGATATTAATCTTTTATTACGAGTAGATTAAGTTCACTTCTTGTCAGAAATATTTTGCCACAAAAACACTTTAGATAATGGCTTCATATTTGTTAAGAAGCAGGTTTTTGTTATCAATGAAACAATTTCATACTCCAATGTGTAAATAGTTCAAGCCTTTTGTAAACACGATAAAGAAATAATTTGATAGTTGCTGGGAAATTGCGTGGTTATACAGGCAGACACACACATGTGCAGTTATTAAGATACTTGTTCATACTCTAAATATGAAACCTTATTAGGCTCATAGTTTTTTATTTTATTTTAACAGAATTAATCCTGTCAGCACTCGTGTTATTTTTGCTTTACATGTGTAGTAATTGTTCTAAACATGTTGGACAGGTCATTTCAGGCATGTTTGTTTTACTCTTTTGTAGCTGCTTTTTTTTGTTTGTTTATCTCATACAAACAGAAAATTAGCTAACTTTGTTATCCATTGAGAAGATTTAAACCTTATACTGCAGAAAGAGAAGGAATTCTTGTTAAACTCCTATACTGCAGGGAGAGGGCGCTCTTGTTAAACTCCTATACTGCAGGGAGAGGGCGCTCTTGTTAAATCCCTATACTGCAGGGAGAGGAGAGGGCGCTCTTGTTAAACCCTATACTATAGGGAGAGAAGGTGCCCTTGTTAAACCCTATACTGCAGGGTGAGAAGTAACTCTTGTTTAACCCTATATTGTAGGGTGAGAAGGCACTCTTGTTAAACCCTATACTGTAGGGAGAGAAGTGATAAGGCACTCTTGTTAAACCCCTATACTGCAGGGAGAGAAGTGAAGGCTTTAGTTCACATATTGAATCTATGAGATTTTGAGAACAATACCTTAATATCAGTATGAGCAGCCGGTTTAAACAAAAAGACGAGAGGATTTTGGCCAGTTTAAAGGCTAAAGTGTTAAACCCTACATTGCCGGAGAAGAAGTGAGAAGGCACAATTGTCCCCTTTTCAAGGTTTCAGAGACTAGTGGGAGGGAGTGAGGTGTCCTCAACCTGAGAGACTTGGCCAGAGTAGCCTGCTAAAGACATCGAAGGAGGACCAGGTAGGTGGTGACGTTAAATAAAGTATATAGATTGATTACGTCTCACACACAGGATGGCCTTGGTGGGATTTGAATTCAAAATAAGAGCCAGAAAGAATATTGCAAGGCGTCTGGGAGGATAATGAGTAACATTGATATCTGCTGGACATAGCACCATCACCACTTAACATCTATTTTTCCATGCTTGGATGGGTTAGACAGGTTCTCATGTCATGAGGCAAGTCGAGTCGGGTTACTTTATCTTGCTCATATGGATTTGTATTCTGATCTGATCTGGTTTCTGCGGCTGGATGCGCTTCCTAATGCCAATCACATTATAGTATGGGCAGGGTGTTTTTTTTTTTATTTTTTATTTATTTTTTTTTTTTATTGTGGCACCAAAACAACCACCTTACAAGGTGAACTAGGTGCTTTTTCGGCATGTCACCTCAATTGTATAGTTTTAAAAGAAGTATATATATATATATATATATATATATATATATATAGGCGAATTGGCAGGGTCGTTAAGGCGTCGGATAGAATGCTTTACAGTATCCCACCTCATTGTGCGCTCTGAAGTCAAATCCTGCCTTTCATCCTTTCCAGGTCGATAAAAAAAAAGTACCAGTCAAGTACTGGGGTCGATTCTTCCTCTAGAAAAAAATCAGCTGTGTTCAAACCTGGAAAGGTTTGTGCCTCACCAGGTTTAAAAGTGCTCTAGACATGCCATATGACCATGCCTCTATGACTCCACAAGGAGTTAGGGGGGGTGGTATCATCATCTGTCCATCTTCCACGCTTGCATGGGTTTGGACGGGAGTTTTCCCACTTGAGGCAAGATTGGTTGTCCTGCTCGTATAGGACTGTCTGGCGGGTTTTCTACGGCTGGATGCCGTTCCTAACACCAACCACGTTTACAGTGTGGACTGGGAGGTTTTTACCGTGTTACCTACATGGTCACATTACAGCGTGGACTGTGTTTTTTTGTCGTGACACCTACACGACCTCATTTGTTTCGGACTGGATGTTGTGGGACCAACATAACTTCACATTTAAGGGGGTGGGGGTAGTGGGACGGGGGTGTATTTTGTTAGAGGTGCCTACTGACTGTAGGTTTCGCTTTGTACTTAGGCAAGGCGGGTCTTCTGTATAACTGTGTAGCGCCAAAGCTCTCGGTCCAGTGACATTGTCTTGGAGAGGTGTGTGTGTGAGGTCGGAATTTATCAAGTCGTCCCAGGTTTTTCTGGGTCTGCCTACTCCGTGGCTACCATCTATTTTTATCGCCCTGCACTTTTTTATACAGCTTTTGTCTTTCATGCGCATCACGTGACCGTACCAACGTAGTCTTCTCTCGAGTAAACATCTGATCCCTCTTATTCCTAATTTCTCACTTAGTTCGTTTATGCTTTGCCGTTCACGTATATTACTATTACACATCCAGCGGAGCATGCAAGCTTCGTTTCTCTCCAGTCTGCGTATATCCTCTGCACACAATGCCCAGGTCTCACTGCTATGTAACATTGCTGTTCGTATGCAGGCATCATACAGCCTGCCTTTCATTTTTAGAGAGAACACTTTAGCGGCCAATAGTGGTATAAGCTCTCTGAACTTTTTCCATCCCGTTCTGACTCTAGCTACTGTACGTTCAGAGCACCCTCCCCCACTGCTGATTTTGTCACCCAGGTAACGGAAGGTGTCCACTATTTCTATAGAACCATCTGTGCAATGGAATGAGCTAGTATTCTGTGGACACTCGCTGCTACTTATTGCACCAGAGCACCAGCCACATATAAAATCTATATTCTTAGTTAGCTTATCTGTGATCTTTTATGCACCCATACTTTGCATTTGGGACATAAAATGGAGTTTCTGCCTACTCCTTTCCTACACACTGAGCATGGCCATTTCCCAGATGGGACCGGTCCCCTATTTTCCTTCCTACAAACTAGAACTTTAGTCTTAGACAAGTTAACTTTAAGGCCTTTTGATTCTAGGCCATGCTTCCATGTTTGGAATTTCTTCTCTAGTTCAGCCATTGATTCAGCTATGAGCGTTAGATCATCTGCATATAGGAGTTCCCATGGGCACCTGGTCTTGAACTCCTCTGTTATAGTCTGAAGGGCAATAATAAATAGTAGGGGGCTAAGGACGGAGCCCTGATGAACACCAACTTTTACGCTAAACTCTTCACTATATTCATTGTTAATTCTAACCTTGCTGACTGTTTCTTTATACATGGCTTGTATAGCTCTCACAAGCCATTCATCAACACCTAGTTTTCTAAGGGCCCACCAGATAATCGAGCGGGGTACTCTGTCAAAGGCTTTCTCCAAGTCAACAAAAGCTAAGCATATATATATAAATATATATATATATATATATATATATCTTCGCCCACTTATTCCTGAGAGGGTCCTGGGGGCAGTCTTCGAACACTCCTTCCAGCGGCTCCTATCAGAAGCAACTGCCTCCAAGTGATCTGGCTGGATCCCCAAATGAGACCAACCAAGCTCATGGGTGTTATCCAACCATCTTGCTCGGCATCTACCCCTAGGTTTCTTGCCGGTTGGTTTTGCTTGTAAAATCTGTCCAGCGATTCTTTTGTGGGACATTCTAACCACATGCCCATAGTATTGGAGCAGGGATGCAGTTGGATCCCCAAGTGAGACCATCAACTTTTTAGCATTGTTTCATAAATACCTGTTCCTTTAACTTCTTTTGTATTGTTGTTTTCATTAATGGACATCATTTTAAGCTTTGCATACAAACTAATGTATCATTTGAAATGGATCTAGTTACTGTAGTTGTTTGTGATATTTACACTTGAGGTATGATTTCATAGTATTGTATCAATGTTTGGTTAACAAACAACAAAGTAATTAGGATATCTCATTTTTCACAGTAGCTTAATGTAAATCAATGTTTTTCACAATATCCTAATGTAAATTAATATTTGTTTTTCACAATGACCTAAGGTAAATCAACATCTATGTGGTGGCCAACAGTAAAAGTACGGCCCTGCCATTGATAGGTTGCTGTGTTACCATATGATCCCAGAAGCCTATCTTGTGTGGGGGGTGTATATATATATATATATGCTCAAACCTGGTTTAATGTGTGTGTGTGTGTGTGTGTATATGCACAAACCTGGCTTAATGTGTATATGTAGCAAGATCTGTCCACGCCTTGAACCTTGGATGACACCTAAAAGTCAAATTCTCGGTGTGGACAGGTTGATGCGCGGGCTATCCCCTCGAGGTGGGAGACAGATAGCGACAGGTATATAAAGCCTGTATATTCCCACGTTATACAGAGAGATCGGACCATTACGCTAGCAACAAGCTATGTAAAGATCACTGCTATCTACATGCCACAGTGGTCTACAGTCAACCACAGGCCATTACTCTCTCTCTTGGTTGCAGACTACACCAGCCTCATGAACCGACAACAAAATAACATTGTCAACCTTCGCAACTCATGGTAACTTGTTTATTGTTCTTTTTGACTGAAGTGAAGTAAATCTTTATATATAAAGTAAATCGCTATTCTTGTTATTCATTTAACAGTTTCTTACTAATAGCCTTTGTTATAGATATATATATATATATATATATATATATATATATATATATGCACAAACATGGCTTAATCCTTTGGCATTTACATTACTCTATATTTACTATTGTATTTTCACGGTGAAGGCTTTATCTCACATAATATCGAATCTATAAGATTTGGAGAACAATACTTTAACATCAGTATGAGTGGCCAGTTATGATCAGCTTAAACAAAGAGATGAGAGAATTCTGCCGGATATAGCCGGTTTAAATGCTAAAGGGTTAATGTTTATTTGTGTGTGTATAAGCACAAGCCTGGCTTAATATTTGTGTGTGTGTATAAGCACATACCTGGCTTAATATTTGTGTGTGTGTGTATATGCACAAGCCTGGTTTAATGTTTATTTGTGTATATGCACAAGCCTGGTTTAATGTTTATTTGTGTATATGCACAAGCCTGGCTTAATGTTTATTTGTGTATATGCACAAGCCTGGCTTAATGTTTTTGTGTGTGTGTGTGTGTGTGTGTGTGTGTGTATGTATCATCATCATCACTGATTTATGTCCATTTCTCCAATGGGTTAAGGTATTCTCAAAATAAATAACATCATCAATGTTGTAGATTCCATATACTGTGAGATAAAGCCTTTACCATGAAAATATAATAGTAATGAGACTACTAAAGGGTTAACAACATGGTCTTTATTTTCCAGTATATTGCCCAGATGGCAAATGCCTTACAATACTGCCATGAAAAGAAAGTGATTCACAGGGACATTAAACCAGAAAACATTCTACTGGGTTTGAAAGGTGAATTAAAGATTGCAGATTTTGGTTGGTCTGTCCACGCCCCAACTTCAAGGTAATTGTTTTCAGATTCTATACGCTGTTGATTTCATTGGCATGGTGGTACGACTTGTCTTCTAAACAGATACAACTAATCATCATCGTTTTAACATCTTATCTTCCACACTAGCATGGGTTAGACAGGAATTGTCCCACTTGAGGCAAGATTGGTCGAGTGACCGTGTCTCGTTCATATAGGACTATCT
This sequence comes from Eledone cirrhosa, assembly GCA_964016885.1. Lineage (NCBI taxonomy): Eukaryota > Metazoa > Mollusca > Cephalopoda > Octopoda > Eledonidae > Eledone > Eledone cirrhosa. Next base: position 27,567,168 of record OZ024756.1, read on the forward strand.
GGCAGGTTTTCTACGGCTGGTTGCCCTTCCTAACACTGGCTGTATCTGGCTAGAATTCTTTCTGTTCAAATCGGCTGTGACCGGCTGCTCATACTTATGTTAAGGTATTGTTCTCAAAATAAATAAGTGTTTCTACTTTTGACACAAGGCCAGCAATTATCCAAGTGCATTATTGGTACTTCATTTTATCGACCCCCGTAAGGATGAAAGGCAAAGTTAACCTCGCCAGGGATTTGAACTCAGAAAGTAAAGGGCTATGCTGCAAGGCGTGTTGTCTGACACTCTACCAATACTCCCAATCCACTGCCCTTCTCAAAATAAATAGTATCAAAATCTCATGGTTTCGATATAATGTGAGGTAAAGTATTTACTATGAAAACAATAGTAAATATAGAGTAATGTAAATATTAAAGGGTTATTGTATGGTTGCAAATCTTTGCAGTTGAACAACTGGTGCTGTTATATGTTCTCTTGATTGACTCATCAGCCATAAATATGGCCAGATATAGGCACAGACAAATAAGGGGAGATAGACAGACAGATAAAGGGAGATGTATATGCAGACACAGACAAATAAGAGGAGAGAGAGATAGACAAAGGAAGAACCAAATGGACTAACAAAGGAAGAACCAAATGGACTGCAAAACTTTGGTTTCTTTTAGTAGCACTTGTGTTTCATGTTTTTAACTGAAAACAGTGTCCTGGAGATTGGTGGTAGGCTTCTAAGTCACTACAGCTTACCTGCTCCTGACAGGAGTGTCCAGAGGTCAACGTCTACAGAGCTCCGCGAGACGAGTTACGAAATCTGATTCTCCCATGGTCAATTGTATGTAGGATGCTCTAGGATGAGCTCGCCAAACAATCTCTTCATCTTTGCTCCAGAGGGCCGAACAAATAATATTGTATACTCTGGGGCTCTAACAATGTAATTTAAATATTTTCTGTTACCTGGAATTTCCATTATGGTAGTACAAATTGTTTGTTAAAAAATTTCTCTGTTCAGCTTTTATTGTTGTAACTATTAATTTTCTTTAACGTACTGGCTGCTGAACTGGGGAATCCTAAAAACTATTCAAACCCAACATCAGAGCACGTTAACTTGAGAGGGTGTGCGGTATCTTTGCACTGGAGTGGAGAGGGGATTCCTGAAAAGATAAAATGCTGGTATACCTAGCTGGGCGCCAGACAGTGTATGTATGTATGTATGTATGTATATATATATATATATATATATATATATATGGAGGCGCATGGCTTTGTGGTTAGAACATTGGCTTTGCAATCGAAAGGTTGTGAGTTCAATTCTCAGACCGGGTGATGTTGTTTCCTTGAGCAAGGCACTTTATTTCACATTGCTCTAGTTTACTCAGCTGTAGAAATGAGATGATAGGACTGAGGTCCATATCATTCCACTGCAAAGTGGTCGTGGAGGTGCCACAGCAAAAAAGTACCCAGCCCACACTATAAAGTGGACATGTAGGCGCCATGAAAATAAGCACCCAGCACCCACTGTAAATGAAGTTGGGGTTAGGAAGGGCATCCAGCTGTAGAAATCAAGCCAGAATCAGTTCCCATCCCACCCTTGCAAGCAGGGAAAAGCGGACGTAAAATGATGATAAATAAATAAACATCAAAAGAAGAAAATTGACAATTTTTCAACTTATCTTATTCTTTCTCTATCAAATAATCAGCCCAATCTAAAGTTTTAAAAGATTGTGCATGTTTGTTTGCTAGGAAATCACAATTAACTAACCTGTTATTTATATGATCAATTTTCCGTTGCAAATATTAACAGCCATCATCATCATCATCATCATTTTACGTCCGCTTTTCTCTGCTTGCAAGGGTGGGACGGGAACTGATTCTGGCTTGATTTCTACAGCTGGATGCCCTTCCTAACACCAACCTCATTTACAGTGAGTGCTGGGTGCTTTTTTGCCGTGGCACCTCCACGACCACTTTGCAGTGGAATGATATGGACCCCAGTCCCTATCATCTCATTTCTACAGCTGAGTAAACTGGAGCAATGTGAAATAAAGTGTCTTGCTCAAGGAAACAACACATCACCTGGTCTGAGAATTGAACTCACAACCTTTCGATTGCAAGGCCAATGCTCTAACCACTAAGCCATGTGCCTCCATAAGGCTATATAAATACAAACTGGCATTGGTACATATTAGTTCTTTCGTTGTTGGTATTGTATGGTTGGGTTTTGCCTACTGCAATTTTCAAATATGTCAAGCTTTTTAAACGTAATGTTATTACACTCAGGACCTACCCTTATTGAGTGCTTTGCTACTCATTCCTTATTGTAGGTCGACTTTGCTTGGCCACATCCAAAGCTTCGATTTTACTAAGCTTCCACTTGTGTGTGTGTATATCTCATTTCTACAGCTGAGTAAACTGGAGCAATGTGAAATAAAGTGTTTTGCTCAAGGAAAAAAACACATCACCCGGTCTGAGAATTGAACTCACAACCTTTCGATTGCAAGGCCAATACTCTAAGCCATGTGCCCCTCTCTCTCTCTCTCAGTATGGTGGGACATATATTTATAGCCATGTCAGTAGAATGAACTCCGATTACATTTATTGTATTCAGCTATGTAGAATGAAAATTTTAATTTCTTTATTTGAATGGCAAAGCCAGCCATTTATCGCTTGTATACAGTAAACTGACTGGCCAGTCTGCTGATAGGCAGATCTGACTGATCAGCCAGTCTGCTAATATGCAAATCAGGCCAATCAGTCACTGTATATTTTAGAAAATAGCATATATTTTCACTAGCGTTGACAGTTGACAGTTGAACAGTGAGCTGTACTGATGACGGGAAACATTAGTGTCTGCAGTTCTGTTTACATGCCAACACAAGAGCAAGAATGAAGAGTTCATTCTACTGACATGGCTATAAAAATGAGGCTTGTTTGCATAATTGCAAACAAATCAAATGTTATTAATAATATTCGAAAAACTCTGATTACATTTATTGTATTCAGCCATGTAGTGAAAATTTTCTTTTTTTATAGTTTTATAGTTATATTTATATTTTATATATTTAATCTTTTTTTATTTTTTTTTATAGGCGCACTACACTATGTGGGACCCTTGACTACTTGCCACCAGAAATGATTGAAAATCGGCCACATGATGATACGGTTGATTTGTGGAGTCTTGGTGTTTTATGCTATGAATTTCTTGTTGGTAGGCCACCGTTTGAGGCTGATGGCCACACTGAAACCTATCGAAGAATAACTAAAGTTATTTATACTTTCCCTAAACATGTGTCTGAAGATGCTGCTGACTTAATAAAGAGGGTATGTCTTCATTTGTGAGAAGATTTTTGTTGTAGTTGTTAGTGAAATGGTAAATAGTTTGTGTAGTTGTGAAGTGGGAAATGTTTGTTGTAGTTGTGTGATGGAAGATGTTTGTAAGTGTTGTTTGTTGGAGTTGTGTGGTGGAAGGTGGTGTTTGTAAGTGTTGTTTGTTGGAGTTGTGATGAGATGGAAGGTGTTTGAGTTAGAGAAAGATGGGTTTGTTTCTGGTACTTTTTGTGCTGAAAGTGATGGGGGCATGATGTAGGTAAAATGAGAGCAGGCTGTTCTATATTTTGATGTGGTTTCAGTTTTGTGTTGCTAACTAAGGCCATAGATTGTGAAATATTTGAATACTACTGCTTTTAAGATATTCCACATATAATTTTTATTTTTTATTTTTTTTTTTTTATTATTATTTTTTTTTTTTTTTTTTTTTTTTTAGCTGTTGCGGTTTGAACCAACTCAGAGACTGTCTTTGCAAGGAGTCCTTAGCCATCCTTGGATCATGAAGAATTGTAATGTTTCCATCCCAATAATTCCTCCCTCAGCAGAAACTAAATAATATTTGATCATCTATTTAGCTTGCCCTTCCTTTCCTCCTTGCTGCTTCCTGCTGCAATTCCAAGTAAACCCAATGGTAACTTGTCATAGGGAAACAGCAGTAACAACAAAGACTTTTAAAAAAAAACAAAAAACAAACCCTGGTGACGAGGGAAAACGGGCCAGATCACACCATTTCCCTTCTCTATGTCACCATATCTTACTGTTCTGCTTTTCTCCTTTGTACGATTTTAAAAGTTTTCTTTCTCTCGCTTTCTCTCTATTTCATTGCCTGGTAATATGTGTATGTTTAAATAATGTATATATGTTTGTTTAAATAGGTGGCAGTTTTCGTATGTTTGTAACAAATGCTGCGATTGTGATAGTGTGTGTATCTCTGTGTGTGTATGTATGTATTTGTTTCTCTGTAAATTCATTCGCACATACCTGTGTACTGACAGATATTGTAAATATGTATTTTGACATCTGATGTGCCTTTTTCACCTTACAACCAATCTTCTCTATTCAGTGTGTGTGTTTGTGTTATATGTAGTTACACCTGAGGTAGTGTGATGAGTCTGTCAACTGAACACAGGTATTAAATTTAATTTAAACAAAACCTATACAATGTAAGAAATGACCCCTCCAAAAAGATTTAAATTGTAATAAACGAAAAGAACCAAAATGAAAAGAAGCTTGTTTTTGTTGTTTTAACTCTTTAGCATTTACATTACTCTATATATATACTAGTGTATTTTTGTGGTAAAGGCTTTATCTCACATATCGAATGTGATTTTGATATTATTTATTTTGAGAACAATACCTTAACGCAGTGGCGTAGCTAGGGTAAATGGCGCCCAGAGCCAGCATCAAAATTGCCCCCTCTCCACACTCAAAAGGGTGAGGTCAGTCAGCCGTTGGCCCATTGAGGTTGTTCGCAAATACGAATGTATTAGCTTCAGCTTGCTGAACGACCTCTCGTAACTGGCAATTGAAATAGAAATCGTCAACATTATTTGAATGCTGATTCGCAAATTGGGAAAAACACATTCATCGCCGTATTGTATGATGAATTGGAGAAGTGCCTCCGGCTTTAAAATTGGGTCAGCTGTCCTAGTAGCCAGCAAAGATCGGCAGTCCAAGATTTCCTCATACAATTGCTCTCCGTCGATGTCGGAGTTGTATAGTTCCGCAAGACTGTTGAACCTTTGTTTAAGGACAAGGTTATCAGGAGCAGACAAATAAAACAGATAGTTGACATCAAGAAGAAAGCCAAAACTTGAGTCGGTTTCCTTAAGTCGAATAAACCGTTCTTCCATTTCTGTTTGAAGACGATTGAGTGAACTTTGCATTGCTTTCTCTATCTCTTTTCTGGCTGCCACCTCGACGTCCTCAGTAATTTCGGTATTGGTTTGTCGTCTTCCTCGCCTCCTCGGAAAATCGACATTCCATTTCTGGCAGAGGTCGAAGCCCATTTCAAGAGACTCGTGGTTTAAGGATGTTCCTTCTTTTTTAAAATAAAGTTGAAGGGCTCCTATATCAGCTGCAGCATCGTGAAAATTCATTCTTGGATCTTGAAGTCTCTTTTGAACCCGGTCAATTCGTGAGAGAATCATGTTCCAGAATCCAATCAAGTTCAGGAATTCATAACTCAGTATCCGATTATGGAGATTACTGGCATCACTTCTACTCACGCATGTCTCTGTTTCATCATCATTAATTTTTTCGAGACCTTGAACAATCAGCGTCAAATAATTTGCCACCGGTCTGACTGCGGTACATCTAGCACTACACCGCGTGTCGGAGGGATATTTAACAACCACTGGAGCAACTTCTTTAAGGGCTTCCCATCGTCGTGTTGAACGAGAAAAAAAGTTGTATAACGAGTCAATGCAACTGAAAAAGTTCATCATAGCAGAATCGTTTTTGGCTGCATGAAGACCAGCCAGATTAAGTGAATGGTTATCGCAATTAACGAAGTGAATCAAATTCTTCTTCTCTCATTCTCTGCTGAACCCTACTCCCTACTGCGGTGCCCAGCCATTATGGCAGCATTGTCGTAGCACTGCGATCGACAGTTCTGGAGTGGTAGGTCATCTTTTTCTAGCTCTTTCACGATTGTTTCTTTTTTGATTACTTGATTGAATCCAACAAAAGATTCCCTCACAACGGCCGTCTTCATATTGAAATCAACATTGACATATCGCACAACTTTTGACAGTTGTTCTCGGTGCGCGTGGTCGGGGGCCGAATCAATCAGCAGACCATAGTATCTTGTTTTTTGGATACGATTTAGTAAATTCTGACGAACTGTATTATAGAAGAAACAATGAACCATCTAAACTGGAGTCAAATTGAATTCATAATAGAAGCTATCCGATTCTATCTGGCCATTTGGATTATGATTCCTTTTCTATACGTCTTATGTACCAGTTGTAAAAGACAAACTACTGTTTTGTAAACCAGCTTCATAATTATAATTATCTTGTATTGGTCATTGCAATGGATTGCTAAAAATATGCCTGCGTGTCCACCAGTTGCACGTCCAAAACTACGTCCCTTCAGTCAGTGTGTGTGTGTGGGGGGGGGGGTCAAATCAGACATCTGCCTACTGGACTAGACATGGCGTGGAAGTCGGCTATCAAGAAATCACATGCTTCATTTTTGGCTTATATTTTTAAAAAGGATAAAAACGACATGGATGTAAATCAATCTAGGTCGAAATTGCGCCACCCGTGGCATGTGCCCTGCTTGCTACACCACTGCCTTAACATCAGTATGAACGGCCAGTTACAACCAGTTTGAACAGAAAGAGATGGGAGAATTCTGGCCAGTTTAAATGCTAAAGGGTTAACCCTTTCATGATTGCATTTCTAATGAAATATACTATTTTAATTAATTAATTAAAGAATTTGAGGGATTTACTAACCCTCTTGCGATCACATTTCTAATGAAATACGCTCTATTTAGAGTTACGCCCCTTTACAGTCTGAGTTTAAGTCCCGCCAAGATTAACTTTACGTTTCATTCTTACGGGGTCAATAAAATAAAGTACCAGTAATACACTGGGTAATTGCTGGCCTTGTGCCAACAGTAGAAACGATTATCAATATGTATGTGATACTAGTTGTTTCTCTACTACATATATGAAAGAGACTTTTTCGTATATCATTTAAATCCCGCCGTGGTCAACTTTGCCTTTCATCCTTTCGAGGTTGATTTAAAAAAAAAAAAAAAAAAAAAAAAGTACCAGTCCAATACTGAGGTCGATTCTTTCTCTATAGAAAAAAATTGGCTGTGTTCAAACCTGGAAAGGTTTGGGCTCTACCAGGTTTAAATGTGCCCTAGTCACGCTGTATGACAGTGCCTCTACGACTCCACAAGGGGTTATGGGATCTTTATCTACGGCAATTTCTATCTGTTTGTTTGTTTGAACCTAAAACTCAAAAACTACCAACCCTTCGGGTGGGTTTTCTGCTAGTTTCTTTAATAACACAATTGGCACAAATACATATTTTTGTGGTGAAATAGATGACACATTGGGTGATCCACTCGTAAAGCACTGCCATATATTGAAATTTTGCTCTAATGAAATTGACAGGGTATAAAGAAATTCGTTGTAACGAAAAATTGTTTATAACGAGATCGAGCGTATGGCCAGGGGTTGAAAACATTTTCGTTATACTGAAAAATTTGCTGTAACGGAATTTTACCTGTATATTCGCTATAACGGAATTTTACCTATGGAGACAGATCTGCGTTTGATGTTATTCCAAAGACTTGTCTCCAGATGCCTTTATGATTCCCCTTAACCTTAGTGTGTCGGTAGGACTGGTTAAGAGGTGGTGGGAGGGGGTTTCCCCACCATTCATTATCGCCATGTCTACTTGCCACGTCTAAATGGCATTTATGGTTCAACTAAACACTCTTGCGATATTAACACATTTTGAACTGCTTAACTTCAATGACTGTGCTTGTAAATAACGTTAACTTTTCTTCCACATTGACTTTTTAAGTTCCACATTATGCACAGTTTTTTTTCTTTTTTCTTTTCACGTCTTAAACCTTGTTTGTATATAACATTCTTTCTGCACCTTCCGTTTAACATGTGCGACACCACACTAATACATTTCACTATCATTTGATAATATAAATAGATAAATAAATGCCATTGTTAAATAATAAATAAATCAACTAATACCTTCACACAAAGTAAAACATTTCGTTTTAATCATTTTCTAACCCAGAAAAGAGAGAGAGAGACACAAAAATAAAAAAAAGGAAAAAAAAAGAATTTTTCTTCCTCATAATCGTCTCTTGATCCCTGTTTTCATATATATATATATATATATATATATATATATATATATATATATATATACACACATATATGGTATTATAAAGATATTTTCCATTTATTAATATTGTTAATATCGCGCACGCACACACAGACACACAGAGAGAGAGAGAGACAGAGCTTATATTTATATATATGATTTTTTGCTTTTAAAATCCAAATTCAATAAACAGACCAGGGCTTTTTCACTCTGATGATCGAAAGCAAATTTTTTTGCTTTTAAGAAACCACTGGTAAATGGAATGATTGCCTTATATTGTTTATTACATAACTATATATATATATATCAATTTAGAATAAGTCATTTTGAAATCCAATGGCAGATAAAGGTAGACGAAGAAGTTGTTACAGTTTGAAATATAAGATTTATTTCAGTAAACTATTCTGAAGGCTATATAATTAAATGTAAACATTTTCTCGGTATGGTAAACTGATATACGAAATAATTTGTAGCGGTAATAATTGTTTCTACTTTTGGCACAAGGCCAGCAAATACCCAGTGTCTTACTGGTACTTTATTTTATCGACCCCGTAAGGATGAAAGGCAAAGTTAACCTCGGCAGGATTTGAACTCAGTTCTTATGTGTTTTATTAATTTTGATTCGCAGTGGATTGGCAGTATCGGTAGAGGATCGGACACCATGCTTTTCAGCATAGAGTTACGGCCCTTTATGATCTGAGTTCAAATCCCGCTTTGCCTTTCAGCCTTACGGGGTCGATAAAATAAAGTACCAGTAATGCACTGGGGAATTTGCTGGCCTTGTACCAAAAGTAGAAACGATTAATTGTGATGAATCCAATTATTGAATTATTTATTTTAATTAACTAGGCGGTGAATTGGCAGAGTCGTTAGAACGTTGGATAGAATGATTTATGGTATTTGTTCCGGCTCTTTGTCTAGTACTGTTGTTGGTTCTTCCTCTATATCTCTTTCTATCTTTCTCTGGAAGCTATCTGCTGTAGTCAGGCCGGGAGAGGGATGGGCTCCGCCAGGCTTTAAAATAGCCAAGAAACGCTGTATATCAATATGGTGACCCTGTGACTCTATCAGGAGTTACGCGACCATCCATATGTACGTACGTACGTACTTAATTAATTAATTAAGTAATTAAGTTTATATCCTGTAAGATTAGAAGAAACGTGCGTCAATTAAAATATGATATAGTTAACAATATTTGGTTAATTAGAGAGAAAGAGAGAGCAAAGATAGAAATATATTTACAAATCTCAAATGTATGTAGAGAATTATATATGATAATATATAAATAGTTTCAGAACTAGTTTCAACGTGTTTACATATCATTGATCTGAAGAAAAGGTTGATGTTTTTTTTTAAGGAGAAAAGGTTGGAAAGCTAGATGTAAAGACGGGAGTCGATCGACTTTCGTCAAATCGGACCGAGGAAACAATGTTTCCGTTGGTCTTTCCAGTTGCTAGTACTATCTATCGGTCGCAACTCCGGGTAGAAGGAGCAGCGTGAAATAAAGTGTCTTGCTCAAGGACATAACGCATTGCCCGGTCCGGGAATCGAACTGACAGCCTCACGATTGCGAATCCCATTCTCTAACTAGTATATGACTAGTCTCTGTCTACAGTTGTATGCCGTCTATGACTTGTCTGTGTCTACGGTTGTATGCCGTCTATGACTAGTCTCTGTCTACAGTTGTATGCCGTCTATGACTTGTCTCTGTCTACGGTTGTATGCCGTCTATGACTAGTCTCTGTCTACGGTTGTATGTCGTCTATGACTAGTCTCTGTCTACAGTTGTATGCCGTCTATGACTAGTCTCTGTCTACGGTTGTATGCCGTGTATGACTAGTCCGTGTCTACAGTTGTATGCCATTTATGACTTGTCACTCTCTACGGTTGTATGCCGTCTATGACTTGTTTGTGTCTACGGTTGTATGCCGTGTATGACTAGTCTCTGTCTACGGTTGTATGCCGTCTATGACTTGTCTGTGTCTACGGTTGTATGCCGTGTATGACTAGTCTGTGTCTACGGTTGTATGCCGTCTATGACTAGTCTGTCTACGGTTGTATGCCGTCTATGACTAGTCTCTGTCTACAGTTGTATGCCGTGTATGACTTGTCTGTGTTTACGGTTGTATGCCGTGTATGACTAGTCTGTGTCTACGGTTGTATGCCGTCTATGACTTGTCTGTGTCTACGGTTGTATGCCGTGTATGACTTGTCTGTGTCTACGGTTGTATGCCGTCTATGACTAGTCTGTGTCTACGGTTGTATGCCGTCTATGACTTGTCTGTGTCTACGGTTGTATGCCGTTTATGACTAGTCTCTGTCTACAGTTGTATGCTGTCTATGGTTTGCCATGTTTTTATTTTGTAAAATTCAAATATCTTTCATATATATTTAGCCAGGTGTGCCCCCAATTTTCATGTGTTCCAAGGTGTGCCGTGGGCAAAAAGAAAAAGGTTGAGAACCACTGCTCTAAATAATGGTTTCTTATATAGGCACAATGCCAGCAATTTTGGGGGGAGGGGAAAGTCGATTAAATCGACCCCAGTGCGTGCTGGTATTTTATTTTATCGACCTCGTAAGGATGAAAGGCAAAGTTAACCTCGGCGGGATTTGAACTCAGATCATAAAGGGGCGTAACTCTATGCTGTAGAGCACGGTGTCCGACGCACTACCGATGCTGCCAATTCTAATAATTGTTTCTACTTTTGGCTCAAGGCCAGCAATTATCCCAGTGCATTACTGGTACTTTATTTTATCAACCCCGTAAGGATGAAAGGCAAAGTTAACCTCGGAGGGATTTGAACTCGGAACGTAAAAGGCAATAACTCTATGCTGCAAAGCATGGCGTCTGACGCTCTACCGATTACTGCCAATCCACCGCAACAAAATCAAACAACAACAACAACAGAACAAACCTACCCTGAAAAAAAAAAAAGGAAAAAGAAAAGAAAAAAAGAAAATCCAGTAAAACAAATTGTGTTATTTAGAACAGCTATTAAGATAATGAACGACAGTATCAATAGTCTGAAGAGTAATAACCATAAATTATATAACCAAATTGCTTTTAGATATTTAGTTATAATCATCCTTTCACTTTATCTTAATGAGATATATTTAAAAAAATTGATTATTGAGAGTGTAAAACATGTAAAACGTGTAAAACCTAAGAAATTGACTCAGGTTGTTATTTAGCTCCGGGTTATAATTAACTCAGTAGATCCTTAATCAAATACAGCCCTTTCTACGTCATGTGGTGTGGGGTTTTTTTGTGGGGAGAGACGGTGTTTATATAAAACCTGTGTCTTGTCCTTAATCAAATACAGCCCTTCCTACGTCATGTAGTGTCAGGTTTTTTGGTGGGGAGAGGTGATGTTTATATAAAACCTCTGTGTCTTGTCCTTAATCAAACACAGCCCTTCCTACGTCATGTGGTGTGGGGCTTTTTTGGTGGGGAGAGACGGTGTTTATATAAAACCACTGTGTCTTTTCCTTTCTCATCACGGTAGAGTTCGATTTGAAGAAGATTTGGTTGCTCTTTCTAGTAGATCAAGTGCCTTCCTACAAGCTCCCTCGTCAAAAACTTCCAGAGCCTGGAAACTTCATCATGCTCACGTAACACATTCGATTGACGTAATCACGCAATATAGCAGACATACACATACTCTTTCTAACAATATAAACATGCATGTATTGTCCCGTAACTTCTAAGGGAGTCGTAGGAGCGCCGTATTGACATAGGACGTTTCTAGAGCACTTTTAAAACCTGGTGGAACTCATCTCCTCTCCAGGTCTGACCACTCGTGTCCGTATTCTAACTTTTGGTCTCTTGCCAGTTAACTTTGCTTGTAAAATCTGTCCAGCGATTCTTTCCTTAGACATTCTAACCATATGCCCGTAATACCGAAGATGTGATCTCCCGATTCGCCGAAAAGGATAGAGAAATTGAGAGAATTGAAATGAGAAAGAGATATAAAGGAAGAATCGACCCCAGTTCTAGACCGGCATTTTTTTTTTATCATCTTCGAATGGCTGGAAGGCAAAGTTGATCTCGGCAAAGTTGGTCCCGTAACTCCTGATAGACTCGTAGGAGCACCGTATTGACATACAGCGTTCCTTGGGCATTTTAAAACCTGGCGGAGCCCATCTCTCTCCAGGCCTGACTACAGCAGATTTCTTCCAGAGAAAGATAGAAATTGAGAGAGAATAAATGAGAAAGAGATATAGAGGAAGAATCAACAACAGTACTAGACAAAGAGCAAAGAGTTGAAACGAACACCGCAAAGCATTCTATACAACGTTTTACACCCTTACCACAGAAATAACAACATGGCGACTATTAGAAACTCATCTAGACTTCTTCTCTCTAAAGAGAAGTACATCCTCGTGAAATTGAGATAATAATTTCTTGAAGTATTAAATCTGGTTACAACAACATCTTCTGAGGGGCATTTAGGAGGGCGAAGACTAACCTCTCAGAAGCTGAAGTCACAAGAGCAAATAGAGAGCTCAAATATGGAAAGGCTTCCGGGGAGGAGGAAATTCGACCCGTGATATTAAAACCCTTACATAGAGAATGTTTGCTCTGGGTGACTCGTGTGTGTCAGGTGGCCTGAATCTCGAGAAAGACACCAAAGCAACGACAATTTGGAGTGATAAATCCAATTTTCCAAAAGGGAGACAAAATGGATTACCCTAATTACAGAAGGCTCTACTTGGTAATCCTTCACGGTAAAGTCTATGCTAAGTGCCTGGCAGAGAGATGCAGGGAGATTGTTGAGTCCAAGCTAGCAGATACAGTGCGGTTTTCGTTCCGTATCTAACACAGCCGACCAAATATTCACACTGCGGCATGTCTTTGAGAAATCGCGTGAGCACTGCCAAAAATGTATATGCTTGTTTCATGGACCTCGGAAAGGCATAAAACCATGTTCTACGAGACCTGTGGTAGAAGGGCCTGCAAGAGTATGGGATTGACTGACAGCTTATTGTTGCTTTGTAGTCGCTATGCCAGTCATGGGCAACCTGCGGCCTGCGAAGCTCTCTGAATGGCTCGCCTAAGTCACCTAATTGAAATCTTTCTGATTTTTTTACCAAAACTTTTCAGTCGTAATTTATCTTTCTATCATTTTTACGATCGAAGAAAACAACGTGTACGAATTCTGAAGAAAAAAATCAAAACAGCCCGAGTTACCGCCCTTTTTTTAATGTGGGCATGAATGTAAATGAGCGCTTGCAGCCCGCCTGATGATGAGCCATATCTCATGCAGCCCGCTTCTCGAAAAAGGTTGCCCATGCCTGCTCTATGCGAATGTCATAGTATTTCTGTTCGGATGCTAAGTCGAAACCATTCAAAGTGGGCGTCGCACTCTACCAGAGGTTCGTACTGTCACTTCTCCTGTTCATGAACAGGATTGGCATGCGCAGTCGGGCTGGAAGTGGGATCAAAACCAACTGATCGAGGATCAGTCGGCTGGAATTTGCCGACGATATAGTATTTTTTAACTAGCCGGTGTAAAAGTCAAATTCGCTATCTTCAGTTTGGTGAATCGAGGGATCACATCTTCGGTAATACGGACATGTGGTTAGAATGTCTAAGGAAAGAATCGCTGGAGAGATTTTACAAGCAAAGCTAACTGGCAAGAGACCAAGAGTTAGACCACGAGCAAGATGGTTGGATAACATCCATAAGCTTGGCTGGTCGCGCTTGGGGATCCAGCCGGAGGAATTTGATGATGGTTGCTTCCTATAGGATCCTCAGGAAGGCGTGTCTGAGGATTTACCCATACTACTACCATCCAAGAATAAGTGAAGAAGGTGGGTAGGCAAATAGGTAGGTAGGAAGGTAGGTGGATTGATATGAATGTATGCAGATGGGTAGGTAAGTAAGAAGGTATTTAAGTAGATTGGTATGTATGTATGTTATCTCTTCCTGTTAATTTCGAGTATATTTTTTGACCGGCCACCTTCCTGGTGGCAAGGTTGTAAAAGAAAAGAAATTGTCATCCCTTGAATCGCAAGAATGTTTTGCAAATTTTGAAGGTGCCAGCTATCGCAGCCATTTGTAGACTATGAATTAGGGAGCTGCGCTCTTTGTCCGTAAATCCAAGTTCAGTCATACTTTGATCCAAGCGGGTTGTTATAAAACCCGTAGCTCCAATAATGATGGGTATGAAGCTAAAGGTGTATCTTGGAAACTGGATTTGTAAACTCCTCATCAATGGTCCGTAGATGTCCTCCTTCTCCTGTATTTTTCTGACAACGTTTACATCAAATGGGCAGCTGATCTATGTATGTATGTATGTATGTATGTATGTATGTATGTATGTATGTATGTATGTATGGATGGATGGATGGATGGATGGATGGATGGATGTATGTATGTATGTATGTATGTATGGATGGATGTATGTATGTATGTATGGATGTATGTATGTATGTATGTTCTTCTGGTTTTATAATTTCACAAAGTTTTACCAATAGAGAGAGAGTCGGTTTGTAACATAGACACAATACTCTCTCATTGGAATTTACACATCAACTAGATGGTATGTATGTATGCATGCATGTGTAAATATGGATGTTATTGTATGTGTGGATGTGGATGTTTTGAGTTGTATGTGTGCATGTGTATATGCTTTGTATCTGTACATGTGTATATGCAGTTATTAGATGCAAAATTTTTGGAATGTTTTTATGTATGTATGTATGTATGTGTAAATATGTATGTATGAATGTATGCATGCATGTATGCATGCATTCATACATACATATTGCATGTATGCATGTATCTATGTGTAAATATGTATGTACATGTGTATATATGTATGTATGTATATGCATGTATACATATGTGTATATATGCGCGGGGACATAGAAATAATCGGGCTGGATGCCCGATCGCGCAGTTAAACCACTGGGAGTGAAGGACCCCTAGCCTTTGTCAGGACATTCTTCTAGGAGAAGGCAACTCAGGAAACTGGGATAACTCCGGCATAAAACCTGCGGCTCAGTATTTACCGATGATGTTGATCTTCTCTTCTTTTCGGGTTATAGCTACTGTCGCTCAGAGAGTGGGATTGGCTCAGTGCACAGTCTTTCCTCACTTAAAAAAAATCTTCACACACAGGCATTGCACGATAGAATTAATAATTATTAATAATGGTATATCGTGCAGTGACATACTCGATAACGAGGGGGGAAGCCATCATGTATGTATGTATTTATATATACTAAAATAACAGATTAAAGTTTAAGCAAAGAATCGCTGCTTTCACCCTTAATGGGATCTTCTGAAACTAAAGAAATTAATCTGTGAACGCAGAAGTAAATATTTCGAAAAGCGTTACGCACTATATATATACACACACACACACACACACACACACACACACACACACACACACACACACACAGCGTGATGTCCAGCAGAAGCAAGGGGTGGGAGGGACCGTCCTGACGAAGGCCAGTTAAGCCTGAAATGCATAGACGGTTGTCCCCCTTGCTTCTGCTGGACATCACCAGAGGGCGTTAGCCCCCCCCCCCCCCCGGTGTTTGCATTGCTAAGGCTTCCTAAAACTGTATTTCTTTGGAGATACGAAATACTTATACATATTGTATAAAGCTATGCTTGAAGCGAAATCCTATTTTTTTTAATTATAAGTTGAGTCAACTTATGCAGCTTCATATGCAAATGAGATTAATCACCTCATTTACATAGACGAGAAAAGTATATATTCTCAGCTGTCATCTAGTCCAGCAGTCGCAAGCGGTGGGAGGGACCGTCCTGGCGAAGGCCAGTTAAGCCTGAAATGTATAGACGGTTGTCCGCCTTGCTTCTGCTGGACATCACCAGATTTTAAAGTTTGGATGTTGGTTGTGACACAATTGGCGATATGTTCACTAAATGCAATCTTTCTGTATTCCTGTATTTTAATTTGTGATTTATGGACGGTCATACGTTGACGGAGGGTGTTTTTTGTCTGTCCTATGTAGTGCTCTTGACAACCTGAGCAGGTCAAAACATAGATAAGGTTTTCAGATGCACATGTAAAGTTGTGTTTAACTGTGAAACGTTGTCCTTGTTTAAAATGGAATGTTGAACCTTCTATTAGATTTTTGCAGTGCCACAGTTGGGCCTTCCGCCCATCTGTGGCATATATATATATATACTACGAGCTGTCTCACCTATTTACACTATATTCTTATCTTTACATTGTCCTTCAGTACATCTTATGCTATATACTATGTTTCTAGTTTTACAGTTAATATGGGGGCTTTGTTTACAGATTATGCATTTCTTATCTATACAGGGAGGTCTTTGAAAAGGGTAAGTATTACTAATAAATGTTTAATAACAATATCGGTTTTATAACAATATCGGTTTCAACTCACGTTTTCAGATAAAGAATCTTGCTAAACAATATATATATATATTAAGAATTCTTGCTAAACAATATATATATATATATTAAGAATTCTTGCTAAACAATATATATATATATTAAGAATTCTACCTCTCTAGCGCATTATATCTGGGATCTTAAGGGAGCTTTTATACCATATAGGCTTAACTGGAGTTTAGTAGCACGATCTAACCACCTTTCTGCACATAGTAAGTTTTGTAATCTCTGTATACTTGAGACACGCTCTATTATTTTCTCTAGCGTACCCTTACTGAATAGAAAGTCTGAGATATTCTCTTCTTGCCCCCATGCAATTTCTAATTCTTACTTTTATTATAAACCCAAACGTTCTAGTAGTACAAATCGTACCCATTAGCAGATATATTCTATTACTTAGTTTTTTTGTTTGGGTTCTTTTGTTTGCCAACACTATTGTTATCATTGGTTTTTGATGACTCTTCATTCTAGCTCTCATAATCATTTGGCCACTGTACCATATCTATGTCTTCACTATTACACCTTGTTAGTATACATAAGATTACACACGTTACTATCTTTATATATTCTTTTATTATCATTAACTTTAATTTTTAATTTTAACATCATTTTTATTTTTATTTTTATTTTTAATTCTATTTTTAATTCTATTTTTATTTTTATTTCTAAGTCTATTCTGATTTATCTATCGACCCCCCCCCCCATTCCCCCTCCCCCCCCCATGCACGCATAAACTTATTGTCAACCCCTCTAGATTGAATATGATTTTATTAACCCCCCCCTCTTTTATGCTCTGTTCTATTATTTATTATAGTATATCGAATATATTTTATGCCACTTCGCACCCTCCATATATTTTGTCAATTCTGTCCCCATTAGCCTACCTTAACTCTACTTAAGTCAGTTTTTTAGATATCGTTACGTATATGATAGTGTAATTTTATTCCTTTTTGTAAACATTTGTAACGATACATTAAAGTTTATATACTTTAATGACTTAGACTATAGCTAATTTTATACTACCTTATTGGATGGGTTTGATATTTTTAATATTAATTTATCAGATAGGATTTAGAGTCATTTAAAATGATCGCTTTCCTTGGTGTTTACCAAATTTCTTAATGCACGCGAGGCCTAAGTGTGTATACATTTGCATTGTTTTGTAATTTCCGGTTGATTGTATTTATTTGTTTTATCCTATATTCTATTTACTATTCACTGTCTGGCTTCGTTCACTCATCCACACATGTCTGTCTACTAACCTTGAAATTATAAGTATTTATTTACATATTTTATGCCAATTTTTAAAATATATTACATTATGATATAGATCCTTATTACTTACCGTTTATTATATATAACATTGAGATAGTTAAACTTTATATATCATATAAGATGTCTGGATTTTTTAATTTTTTAATATTTTAATATTGTAATATGTAACATTATAGTATTTAGACTTTACATATCATGTTAGATGTCTGTATATTTTTCTGTAACAACATATTTTTTCTGTAACATCATAATTGTTCCCTGTACCAATATAGTTTTTTTGAGTATTATTGTATTATATTATATGATTGATATTTCCTCATTTATTATGTAACCCAGTATGAATCATGTTGTACATATTGTTTATAGTAATTGTTAATATAATGTTAACATTTTATCATCGTATTTCACTGTGACATCTATATTGTTTCTGTAAATTAACCGGGGATTATTATATATTCTACTTTATATATTCTACTTTATTATATTGTATTGTATTATATAATTTTGTTGTTTATTATTTATTATAAGTATTTCTTGTAATTATATCATATTATTGCCTCATGTATATAGGGTAGATGTATTAGCATTATTTTCACTATTATCATGCTTATTTTTGATATTTTTGATGTGCAGACTTCCAATAGGGCTTAATTTCTGTGTAATGGAAAATAGATATGTGTATTGTAATATGTGTGTGTGTGTGTGTGTGTGTGCGCACATATATACATGTCTATATTGTACCTTTTGATTTTTAATTTGGAATTTTAATGTTGGTATGGATATATTATTATTATAATGTATTATACTGTGTTATATATAATTCCTGCTCTATATAACCAAATTTGTTTAGATTTAAGTTCGTGACTTTGGACTATATTTGTAATATGGTTCTTAATGTTATCTACATCCTTAGTTATTATAATTTTATTATTTTTATCTTCATTTTTATTATCGTATATCTTTGTAAGACATTAGTGTATGTAAACTCCATATTCTTCAGAGTTTCTGGCTTGTATCTGCCGAAATTACCTCTTATTGTTTTGATTGCCCTGATGAGTCCTTAATAGGACGAAACATTGTCGGCTAATAAAAACTTTTGATGTATTAAAGGATTCTTTGTTTTACTCTCTTAATATATAATATATATATATATATATATATATACTAGCAGAGGTACCCGGCGTTGCTCGGGTATTAAATAGCAGTTGTGTATACCATTTATGTCAATACTTCAGTGCTGCTTCGAAAACTATACTTTTACAAAATCATCGGCTTTTTCCAAAAGGGGGTTCCTGCCCCCAGGGGTCCCCTACTCAATATGTGAAAATACTGTAGAAATGCATAAGGTTTATACATACGCGTGCGTGCGTGCGTGTGTGTGTGTGTGTGTGTGTTTGTGGGTGTGTATGTATTTTGTGTGCGTATGTATGTGTATGTATTGGCCTAAATCTTCACTATTTACTTTTACTATTTTAATAACCTCTGTCATTTTCGTTTTCAATTTTATTTACATCATTCTTAAACTCCGGGGCTGGAAATCATTCTGTTATTTTAAATAGAATATTAGTCTAACGACTCCATTTATACCATAAACTTGGTCTTGTCTTTGCATGAAATTGTTCTTCACGATCCACATAACGACGTATTATCCTCGCTTTTTCCCCGTTCATTGCCAGGGAACGTCTTCACGAACCAAAATATCGTTTTCCTGTTTTCGTCAGTTCAATTTGAATGGGAAATTCCTGTTTCATCGATTTTCTCCGTAACCATGGAAGCTTGTAGCTTGAAAGTCGACCCAACGCCTCCTCGGGTCATTCTGCATAAATGTATAAATTTTCGCTGCATTCCACCAAGCCGTTTCGACGTTTATCCGACTACACCTACTTACTTAATTATACAACGTCCGACCACTTCCAATTTATATAGTAGATATTTCGTTTCTGAATTTGTTTAGCAAGATTCTTTATCTGAAAACGTGTGTTGAAACCGATAATATTATAAAACACTTATTAGTAATACATACACTTTTCAAAAACCTCCCTGTATAGATAAGAAATGCATAATCTGTAAACAAAGCCCCCATATTAACTGTAAAACTAGAAACATAGTATATAGCATAAGATGTACTGAAGGACAATGTAAAGATAAGAATATAGTGTACATAGACGAGACATCTCGTAGTATAGGAGAACGGTTAAATGAACACTGGCGAGAGCTTCAAGATAGAAAAGAATCATCACTACTCCACCAACATACTAAAATAGAACATAAGGGCAAATTAGAGAACATAGAAATAAAAATAAATCTACACACAGAAAAGACGCAATGTTTAGACAAATCACGGAGGCAATAAACATAAATGAACTCCAACCAAAATTAAATAGAAAACATGAATGGAATAGCAACATCACAACTTACAATTAAGGACAAAATGAAAACACACACACATAGAACAAACAACCAACCAATAAGATGTAAATAAACAAATAAATAAACAAATAAAAACACACACAGACACCTGGATGTAACACATGCGCAAACTAAGCACACAACACATACAACAACAAGATGGCGTAGGACAGAACAAAGGAGAGGTACAAAACAAAGAAAAGAATTCCCAGTCACTGAAGAGGTCACAGAATGTGTGACAAAAGAACTTCGACAATATATGAACAACCGTCCGGTTGTGGAACCAACCAACCAACCTTAAATTTATAAATTAAAAAAAAAATATATATATTTTTTTTAATTTTTAATTTATAATAAATTGGAGTGAAAACAACTGGTGCGTGTGTTTCTTATTGGCAACATGACCCTCCCAAAGTATAACAATATACCTTAGGGTCTGTTTTTCTTTTTTTTATCCCTTCTTTGATTCGTCAAAGTGACATTATTGAAAAGATGACATTATTGAAAAAATGAGAGGGACAATTCTCTTTTTAAAAAAGTTTTAAAATATATATAATGTATATAAAGTATTACCGGTTTCGATATATTATTAAAATTCATCTTATCAAATGTTGAGTATTGAAATAAAAAATTAAAAAGAATTAATAGGAGTTAAAAATGTCATCTTTTCAATAATGCCACTTTGACGAATCTAAGAAAGGATAAATAAAAGAAAAACAGACCCTAAACTATATTTTCCATGCTATTTCCAACTTCACTTTCTCTCTCTCTCTCTCTCTCTCTCTCTCTCTCTCTCTCTCTCTTTCACTCTCTCTCCCTCTCTCTCTCTCTCTCTCTTTATATATATATAAAATCAAGGTCTAGCAAATAGAGAAAATTTTTTAAAATAAATAAAAAAAATTCGCTGTACTTACTATATGTGCCTTTACCGCGGTTTCAAGCTCCAGAATAAACGGAAAATCCAAGCGGAAGGTAGCTATCTTCAGAAGGTTCTTCTCCCTCGGAGAATATAAAATTCCCGAGTTCAAATCACAAACACGTAGGAATTCATACTTTATTATTATTGATCTCCCCCTAAGGTAGAGATAAAAGCTTGGCCGTTTGGACTGCTGCTATTTCTAGTGGCAGGACATTGACCTGTCCACCCTGCCTTTTGTCTTTGCACACGGCACAAGACAGAATTGTTTCTTTCATCATTCGCTCTCATTTTAGAATGGTTTGTATGGCGTCAGTTTGTGATTTGAACTCGGGAATTTTATATTCTCCGAGGGAGAAGAGCCTTCTGAAGATAGCTCCCTTCTCAATGGAAGTCAGCTTGGATTTTCCGTTTATTCTGGAGCTTGAAACCGCGGTAAAGGCACATATAGTAAGTACAGCGAATTTTTTAAAATTTATTTTAAAACTTGTTCTCTATTTGCTAGACCTTGATTTTATATGTTCTGGCTTGTTAATTTCTGAACCCGCCCTAGAACCACATTGGCATACGGTTGGATAATACTTGTTTCCCTATATGTATTTTTTACACGTAGGAATTCATACTTTATATATATATATATATACATATACATATATAGGTTATTAGGTGGGTTGTAATATGTAATAAACTTTACATAAGCTTTACGAATAAATAAGGAAAA
>OZ024756.1:27591576-27596576 GCA_964016885.1 Eledone cirrhosa
CCAACAAGAACAACAACAATAGCAACACCACCAACAACACGAACAACACCATCATCACCACCAGCACCACCAACAACAACAACACCACCACCACCACCGCCGTCAACAATTAGAATTGGCAGTATCGGTAAAGCGTCGGACCCCATGCCACTTGGTGTAGGGTTACGGCTCTTTAAGTTCTGAGTTCAAATGCCACCGAGGTTAGCTTTTGCCTTTTATTCTTACGAGGGGTCGATAAAATAAAGTACAGGAAGGCGCTGGGGTGGGGTTAATCGACTTTCCCCTCCTCTGAAAATTGTTGACCTTGCACTTAAATTAGAAACCATTACATGAACCGTAGTCATACATTTCTTAGGCCCACGATCGTATGGTCATGATTTTGATTCTCGGACCAAGTGACATGTGGTGCCATTAATCAAGACACTTTTTTTCACATTGCTCCAGTCCATTTAACCGGGAAAAAATGCGTTGTACTTGTAATTGAAGAGACCAGCTTTGTTACCACGACAAACCGGATGTAGTTTTATTGCAGTCTCCACAATAAACCGTTAAAAAGCTGTAACTACTCCAATCATGCAACAACAATTTGATTTTCTACTTGCTAGACATGGGTGACAGTCTTCAAACACTTCTTCCAGCGGGTCCTGTCAGAAGCAACCGTTTCCAATTGATCCGGCTGGATCCCCAAGCGAGTCCAGTCGAGCTCATAGATGTTATCCATACATCTTGGTCGCCGTGGCTCTAGAAGAAGAAGAAGAAGAAGAAGAAGAAGAAAAAAAAGAAAAAAAAAGAAGAAGAAGAAGAAGAAGAAGAAGAAGAAGAAGACGACGAGGACGACGAAGAAGAAGACGACGACAAGGACGACGAAGAAGAAAAGGTACGTTTATCAGCTGTCACCTGGAGATTATAGACTTATTGACATGTTCCCACACTATCATTGTCATTAAAGCTACTTAGCAGTATTGCTGTATTGATGCGATCAGATACTGCTCAAGCTGTTTTTGTCCACTTTCTAGCACATTTTTATTCATCCTGCCATTCATATTGACACCTTTTTCGTTTTAATATTTGCAGAGAATTCATTGTTATCTTCGATCTTTGTCGATGTACATGTATTACAAACAAATAAATTGTTTATGTGTAATGTGGTGTTTAGCCTTCTAAATATCGATTATTGCATCGGACATTATATATATAGACCAGACCCCTTTATCTTCTTCTTCTCTCTTTTTTTCCCCCTGTCAAAGTTGGGCGAAATTCTTTCCTTGCTCACATTTCAACCAGGTTTGATGGTCTTTTGTCTCTTGTTCACGATTTCACCGAGTTTATATTCATAGAGATCTGGGACTTGTCTATTTCCTCTCACTTTCCGTTGCTTAAACTTTTTTGTTTGTTACCCTGGCGTCCCCTTTGTTTACGTGTCCCAACGACTTTTTTTAGCCGTTGTTCGCACCAACCTGAGGCATATGGCCCTTAAAGCGATGAAATGCCTGCGACGGTTGGAGGGTCACTGATGAAGGACCTACTTTTTCACATGCCCCACCATTTGCAACGGGCAGCCTATTATTATCATATTTATACATATCATCATCATCATCATCATCATCATCAGGTTTAGCGTCCGTGTTCCACGCTTGCATGGGTTTGGACGGGGGTTTTCCCACTTGAGGCAAGAGTGGTTGTCTTGCTCGCATAGGACTGTCTGGCGGGTTTTCTACAGTTGGATGCCCTTCCTAACACCAACCACATTTACAGTGTGGGGCTGGGAGGTTTTTACCGTGTTGCCTACACGGCCACATTACAGCGTGGACTGTCTGGCAGGTTTTCTACAGCTGGATGCCCTTCCTAACACCAACCACATCAACAGTGTGGGGCTGGGAGGTTTTTACCATGTTACCTACACGGCCACATTTACAGCGTGGACTGTGTGTTTTTTTGTCGTGACACCTACACGATCTCATTTGTTTCGGCCTGGATGTTGTGGGACCAACATAACTTTACATTGAAAGGGGCGGTGTGGATGGGGTGGAGGTGGTGGGACCGGGGGGTGTTTTGATAGAGATGCCTACTGACTGTAATAGGTTTTTACTTTGTATTTAGGTAAGGCGGGTCTTCTCTATTACTGAGTACCGCCAAAGGTCTCGGTCCAGTGACATTGTCTTGGAGAGGTGTAAGCGTGTGAGGTCGGAATTTATCAGCTCGTCCCATGTTTTTCTGGGTCTGCCTACTCCGTGGCTACCGTCTATCTTTATTGCCCTGCACTTTGTTATACAGCTGTCGTCTTTCATGCGCATCACGTGACCGTACCAACGTAGCCTTCTCTCGAGTAAACAACATCTGATCCCTCTTATTTCTAATTTTTTCCTTAGTTCGTTTATGCTTTGCCGTTCACGTATATTACTATTGCACATCCAGCGGAGCATGCAAGCTTCGTTCCTCTCTAGTCTGTGTATATCCTCTGCACACAATGCCCAGGTCTCACTGCCATGCAGCATTGCTGTTCGTATGCAGGCATCGTATAACCTGCCTTTCATTTTTAGGGAGAACCCTCTAGCGGCTAATAGTGGTATAAGCTCTCTGAACTTTTTCCATCCAGTTCTGACTCTAGCTACTGTACTTTCAGAGCACCCTCCCCCACTGCTGATTTTGTCACCCAGGTAACGGAAGCTGTCCACTATTTCTATAGAACCCTCTGCGCAGTTGAAGGAGCTAGTATTTTGTGGGCACTTGCTGCTACTTATTGCACCAGAGCACCGGCCACATGTAAAATCTATGTTCTTAGTTAGCTTACCTGTGATCCCACTACATCTTTTATGCACCCATACTTTGCATTTGGGACATAAAATGGAGTTTCTACCTACGCCTTTCCTACACACTGAGCATGGCCATTTCCCAGATGGGACTGCCGCCTTATTTTCTTTCCTACAAACTAGAACTTTAGTCTTAGCCAGGTTAATTTTAAGGCCTTTTGATTCTAGGCCGTGCTTCCATGTTTGGAATTTCTTCTCCAGTTCGGTCATTGATTCAGCTATGAGCGTTAGATCATGGATGTTATCCAACCATCTTGTTCATGGTCTACCACTGGAATTCCCACCGGTTGACTTTACCTGCAAAATCTGTCCAGTGATTCTTTCCTTAGATATTCTGTCCACTTGACTGTAGTACTGGAGCTGTGATCTCTCAATTTGGAGAAGTAGTGGCTCCCCTTGTGATGAGTTAAGTAATACCATGTCATCTTTCAATTCCAGCTGACTGATCCTACATCCACCAATTGTGATACCACTTCCAACCTGGTTGCACATGTCAATCCCGTTCATGAAGATTATGAACAGAAGATGTGACAGTACACATCCTTGGCAGAGTCTGACTACCACATTGAATGGTTTTGATTTAGTACCATTTATCCGAACACAAATACTAGGGCATTCATATAGGAACAATTGGGCAACAAGAAGCTGTCCTTTGATCCCATATTCCTACAGAAGCTTCCACACTAGTCCTTGTGGAATGCTGTCATATGTCTTTTCAAGGTCTATGAAGCAAGCATATATCTCTTCGCAGTACTCCCACGATTTCTCAAAGATCTGCATTTAGGGCAAAAACCACGCTGATCCAGGCCGCCCAGCACACATGAGTCAGCTAGAGAATACTTTCTCACTTTAAGGCTTTTAACATCTCAGGCCGAATTTGATCCACCCCAGCGGCCTCGCTACATTTGAGCTCTTTAATTCTTCCTAATTACCCTCAAAACCATGACCGCCTCTATCAGAGTCATCACTATCACCCCCACTACCACTGCTATCATAGCTACCACACCACCGCCACCATCATATGACCAGAACAGTATCTGATAAATCTGTTTCTCCCTCCCTCCTTCTCAGTAGGAAAAGAAACTTAACTTGTTCTGCGCAAACTCACACAAGTTTAAACTAACAACCCAGCTTTGTGTGTATATATATATATATATATATATGCCTATATATATAAGTTGTTTACAAACATATATAGTCAGTTATATATATATATATATATATATGTGTATGTATTTAAGTTGTTGACATATATATATATATAGTCAAGTTGTGTGTGTAAGTTGTTGACATATATAATCCGTTGTCATCATCTCATCATCAGCAGTTTTATAGATATAGATATATTTAATATATTTAAAAAAAATATATATCATAATCTATAATATATATATATATATAGTCGGCTGTGTGTGTGTTTGCATTCTACATACATACATATATATATATACATGTATGTGTATGAATATAGGTTGTGTATGTAACTAGCAGGATATTTGCCCAGTGCTTTACGTAGTTACAATTATGTCGTCTAACGGTAGTACTCTGTATCAAACCCAAAACATTTTTGACACCCTCAGCTATGGCCCAGCCCCCGAGACTGACACTATCGTCCAGGTAATTCATATTATTTTAACACTTCTTCACCAATATTCCTTCCTTAATACTTATATATTTAACGCCACCCCCTTTTTATTTTTAGCTTTGATTGTATGTTTTGGTGTACTATATTTATAGCGATAATTAGTTGACATGTACGTGGGTCGGATAAAATGTTCATAGGCTAAAATATTCTCATGGAATGATCAAATGCGGTATATTTTTCAACATAGTCCCTGGAAAGAAACAATGCAGATATTAATGAGAAGAGTTGAAATTAATGCATACAAGATTTCACAGCTCTAACATCATTCCTTCATAGTCAGACTATGACCTCTTAAGCTGACCCTCGTTTAAACCCTTTGATAGAAACATCGCCCCTTTGTTTTATAACACAAAGCTCTTTGACTGAACAAATATCGAATTGATTGTTTTTATAGATTGAAAATATACACAAACAATATATACATTAAACATTTATTACATAAATATTACTCAAAATTATCCAATGCTACATGAATATTACGCAAAGAAATATAAAACGAAAACGAAATTAAAGTGTTTATATTTGTCTAAAAACTTTCGATCGTA
>OZ024756.1:27601576-27611576 GCA_964016885.1 Eledone cirrhosa
CAACCAACAATAAATAAATAAATAAATAAACAAATAGAAAAATATAAATAGAAAACAAAATAAAAACAAAATGGCGTAGGATAGAAGAAAGGAAAGGCACAGAAACGAAGAAAGGAATCCCCAGTCACTGAAGAGGTCACAGAATGTGTGACGAAAGGACTATGACTATATATATAAACAACTATCTGGTTGTGGAACCAACCAACCAACCAGAAATTTATAAGTTTGTAGATTTGTAAATTTGTAGATTTATAAATTTATAAATATATAATAAATTGAAGTGAAAGCAACTGGTACGTGTGTTTCTTATTGGCAACATGACCCTCCCAAAGTATAACAATATCAGTTTATATTTATATATATATATATATTCTCACAAGCTCCGATGAATTGACTGGTTATAACTTTGTATTGGTGATCGAATGACGTGAAAACAAGCGGGTATCGATCTCTAGACCTACCAGTTCAGAGAAACAATTGTCAGCAATGAGATTAAAAACCTTTGTTGCAATGCAACCCGTGTCACTCTTCTTTCCCGATTTATCATTACTCCAAGTGTTTACAACATAGGAATAACAGCGTACCCGCAACATCACTATAGAAAGTCAAACTTAGCCAAGCGTTGATATTATCGACTACCCGGCGAACCATAACTGGACAACACGTAAGTGGACTACTTATAACAATAATCTGTTATCCCGTATATATATATATATATATATATATATATATATATAAGTTAAAAATGTACATCCACATATGTATACTGAAATACTAGTATGCATATGAATACACACACGTATACATATGTAGATGTACCGAGTTTTTCACTGGTCACTTTACTGGATGTACATTTTTAACTTAATTGTTTAAGCGTCAGTCATACAAAAGTGAGTTACAAACGAAACGAAATTTAATTTCGTTTCGTTATTTGTTTTTATATATATATATATATATATATATAATTGGTTATGCACGAGTGCATAATTTTAATTCTTTATATATATATATATATATATATATATATATATATATATCGAAATATTTTTGTGGGAAAGGTAAAAGAAAGAAGAGTGCTCAGAGCTATTTAATTATGTAATAAACAGCACAATATAATTATTCCATTTACCAAAGGTTTCACGATGACAAGCGACCTCAACAGAGGTGTCCGAAGTCGTTCATCAGAAAAAAAATTTAAACTTTTCCTTTCTGATGAACGACTTCGGACATGAATAGTATTGTTAAAATTAAAATTAATGTAGACTCTATATATATTTGTGTGTATGTACACATATATGTATACTAGAATTTTTATAGCACAATGAGAATGTTCTCGTGTGAAATAGGAATTTGCAGAGATGGTCACGTAAATTCACATGGATGTATATAGTATATAGTATATAGTATAAAATCTGGGATAACCTTCTAATATAAACCTATGAATTTTAAACTAGACATATGATCATTATTTTTCACACTTTATTGATACGTGTCTCATTCATGAATACTGATATTTACATTATAATGCCTGTTTTATACGAATTGATATTTTTTACATTGATGATACATAGTGTTTTAAATCTGCCTCGTTTTTGTCTGGATATTTTTCTTTTTCTTTTCTCTCTATGTAATAGCTGTTTTCTCTCTTAACCACATATATCTCTCTCTACATTGATACTAGAGCTAAATAAATAAATAAATATATCATTGATACGTCATTCAACTGGTGCACAACTACCTATTTTCTTTCTCTCTATCTCTATCTATATCTATCTCTCTATAGTCTCTCTCTCTCTCTCTCTCTCCTCTCTTCTCTCTCTCTCTC
Organism: Eledone cirrhosa; assembly: GCA_964016885.1. Classification (NCBI taxonomy): domain Eukaryota; kingdom Metazoa; phylum Mollusca; class Cephalopoda; order Octopoda; family Eledonidae; genus Eledone; species Eledone cirrhosa. The sequence goes on from OZ024756.1 coordinate 27,603,402, forward strand.
TCTCTATCTATCTCCCTCTGTGTTTTTTCCTCTCTCTATATATCTCTCTCTGTTTCTTTACATGAATTTCTTCTCTCTATCTATCTCTCTATATCTATCTCTCTCTATTTAGTTGCATGCATTTCTTCTTTTTCTCCGTTTTTTTCTTTTTTTCTTTCTTTCTTTTTATAACTGTCCCTAATATTTTTTCCACTACCAATTCAACTTTTCAAATTGAAGTCGATGTTGAAAGGTATGTCGAATCTATCTATTTATAAGACTGTTTATATTGTATTTTGTCTGAGGAAGGCATAGCATATTTTTAATATGATATCCCTGAAATATATATAATGAAATAAATATGGTTTTATAAATATAGTTTCCATTTATTTAATATCGTATATATATATATATATATATATATATATATATATATATATATATATATATATATATATATAGATTTTGAGTTTATTTTGGTTGTATACCAACACCTCAGTATGCAGGCTGGAGCACTCGACGAAGTGCGCAGGTTGGTTTGGTTACTCCGGAGTAGTGTAAAATAAAGTTAAATAAAAGTCAAATGATTAAAATTTAGCTTCGTTTATTACTGCTATATATATTTCAGTGACAGCCATCTTTGGCTGTGACCTCTTCAGGCAGTTTGAATTAGTATGGTATAGACAAGTACATATGTTGTTTAGGTGTATGATATTGTCAATACTCTGATATGCCCAGTTCCTTGCTGGGTTGTTAATTCACTGGGGAACTGGAATCATATGACTCCAGTTCCCCAGTGAATTAACAACCCAGCAAGGAACTGGGCATATCAGAGTATTGACAATATCATACACCTAAACAACATATGTACTTGTCTATACCATACTAATTCAAACTGCCTGAAGAGGTCACAGCCAAAGATGGCTGTCACTGAAATATATATAGCAGTAATAAACGAAGCTAAATTTTAATCATTTGACTTTTATTTAACTTTATTTTATATATATATATATATAATTGTTTCTACTTTTGGCACAAGGCCAAATATATATATATAACAATGGAAATTAAGACGGGATTAAATCATCATAATTGTTTATTGCATTATATATATTTCTGTTACATGGTTAATCATTGGTGCAGTCATGTAATCATTGATATGCTGATTGCCATGCACGTCTATCCTGTTGTGTATATGGTTTTTATATTTGTCTTGTAAGATTTTCGATGTGAAACCATGTGCTAAAACAGCTAATGTTATACTTGGTGAGGTTATTGCTGGCAATAAATCAGAGGTATCATTTAAACACCTATGTTTAATTATCCGTTAATCATTTAGCATTTAAACCAGCCATATCCGGCTAGAATTATCTCACCTCTTTCTGGTCAAACTAGCCATAACTGGTCACTCATACTGATGTTAAGGTATTGTTCTCAAAATAAATAACATCAAAATTTCATAGATTCGATATTATATGAAATAATTATGTAAGATAAAGCCTTTATCACAAAAATACAATAGTATATATAGAGTAATGTAAATGCTAAAGGGTTAAATAGCTAATCCATTCACCTGTTACTTTCGTAACCTGCTTATTATTTAACTAACTAGTATATTTGTTTTCAACTGTCAAAGCTCTTTCATCACAACTGTGTCTTCCGGTATTTTTTAACTAGGTTTTGGGGCACTAATGTCTGCTAAACTATAAAACCAATCGATTACAAACTAACGTATTTCTTATGCTGCCGATAAAATATGTTACACTTCAGTTGATTGTTAGTTTAGTAACTAATCGATTAGTGTGCATACATACATGCATGTACACGCAGACACCCCCACCCCACCCCCCACACATATATATATATATAAACACAAAATACAAAATATGAAACAATCAAATTTTTGCTTAATGCATTTAATTGCTGACGATCGTTTCTTCCAGACAATGGAATCATCGAGTATGGAATCATCGGAGCATATATAATGTTTAAACAAGTGATTACATTCCTAGTCCTTAGAACATTCATTAAGATACATTATTATAGACAGTGTCAGTGACATCATATTGAAAAGCAAGAGTAACAAAATATTATATAAACATATACATGAATAAAACACACACACACACGCACACACACACACACACACACACACACACACACACGGATGTAACGCATGCGCAAACGAAGCACACAGCACACAACACACAAAAACCAGATGGTGTAGGACAGAACAAAGGAGAGATACAAAATAAAAACCCAATCACTGAGGAGGTCACGGAAATTTATAATAAATTGAAGTGAAACCAACAGGTACGTGTGTTTTTATTGGCAGTATGGCCCTCCCAAAGTTGAGCTATATATATATATATATAGTAATAATAATAAATATGAAGACTAAAATCCAAAGAGGGCTCGATAAGGATAAATATATATCAAATATATAAAAACCGTGATAAGTAAATAAACATATAAATAAATTAATGAAAACACACACACGCATACACACACACACACACACACACACACACACACACACACACACACACACACACACACACACACACACACACACACACACACACACACACACACACACACACACAATAAGATGGTGTAGGAGAGACACAAAATAACAAATCAGTCACTGAGGAGGTCACATTCTGTGACGAAAGAACTTTGACAATGTATAAACAACCATTCGGTTATTGAACCAACCAACGGGAAATTTGTAATAAATTGAAGTAGTATATATATATATATATAGTAATAAATTGAAGTAGTACACACACACACACACACACACACATATATATATATATATATATATATATATATATATATATACATATATATATTGAGTATATGTTGCTTGTTTACCGACACCTCAGTATGCAGATTGGAGCACTCGACGAAGTACGCAGGCTGGTTTGTTTACTCTGGAGTAATGTAAAATAATTAAGTCAAATATGTAAAATTTGGCTTCGTTTATTATAAATTATAGATATACTGCTATATATATTTCGGTGACAGCCATCATTGGCTGTGACCTCTTCAGGCAGTCCGAATTGGTGTGGGAAAGACAGGTACACATGTTGTTGAAGAGTGTTTTACTCCGTCAATACATCGATATGTCCAGCTCCTGGTTGTGTTGTTATTCCTCTGAGGATATGATTCCAGTTCCTCAGAGGAATAACAACATATATATATATATATATATATATATATATATATATATATATATATATATATATATATATATAAATAAGGCACTAAATTACGCATTCAAACATACAGACCTAACTAGCAATGAAATGCACATTATATTATCGGCTAGGAAAACATTGATAGAATTTAATGACCAACTATGAACGAGAGCAGATAGAGATAGCAATTTTGACATTACTATGGGATCATCCGACTCAGCTCAGGTAACTGACCTTGTGGGCTTATTTTTAATCAATTCGCTACATAGGAAAATACCTGGTACTACCGGAGGTTTATATAGAGATGACATGCTTTTACTTATTGATAATAATAACTCTGAACTAAATAGAAAAAGAAAACAAATTACACAATTTTTTAATTACTTTAATCTAAAAATAGAAATTGAGAACAACCATAGAATAGTCAATTTCCTAGATATAACATTAAATCTCAACACATGTCTTCACTATCCATTTCACAAGTTGAATGAAAACTTAAACTATGTCAGCTTTAACTCTAACCACCCCAGATCTGTCAAAAACACTATAGTAAACTCTGTTCAAAAACGTATCTCTAGAATCTCGTCTAATAGAAAGATTTTCGACGAAAAAGCCCAGTACTACAATGAAGCGTTAGCTAGAGCAGGATATAGTGATAAGATTATGTACATAGATAATGATAGACAAACTAAACAAAATAACAACTATTTTAATTACGGCCACAACCTTAACAACTATAATAGAAAGCATTACAATAATTCCAAAAGCCAAAAAAGAAATAGAACTAGGAACATAATATGGTTTGCCCCCCCCCTTCTCACTAAACATTAAAACCCACATCGCTAAACTATTTTTTAAAGCTCTTGATAATCGCTTCCATAGAACACATAGGTATCACTCAATTTTCAATAGACATACTATAAAATTAACCTACTCATCCACCAAAAATTTAGCACAAAATATTAATAGAATAAATAATAGGAACTTAAAACCTAGCGATAATAGCATAAATAATATACAAGTTAACAAATGTAACTGTAGAGATAGATCTAAATGTCCGTTAAATAACAACTGCTTAGTTAAAAATATAATATACAACTGTAATGTTAAAACGGACTCTAATTCTTTTAACTACGTCGGTTCCACATCGACGGAATTTAAACTTCGCTATAATAACCACAAGAATTCTTTCACAGATCCAAGCAAAAAATCTTCAACAGCACTATCAGGCGTACTCTGGCAACTTAGGCAAGATAACGTTAGATATTCGACGGCTTGGAATATAGTCTCAAGAAGGATTCCTTTTAATTCATCCTCTGAGACATGTGACCTCTGCGCGGAGGAGATATTCTTTATACTAAAATCTAAAAATTCCCTTAATCTACGGACAAATTTATTCAGTTGCTGCAAACATAGATTGAACTCAACTTTTAAATATAAATTTAAATTTAAAATGTAGTATATTTAGTTTGATTTGTAATTATTTGGGAAACTAGCCGATAAATCTTTCGATTTCTTCTTTTTATTTTTATCTTTATTTTAAACATTCTTCATGAAAAATTAAACTACCCTAAAAGTTGATGCTCCAAATATATCGAATAAACGTTACACTAGATAAACTTCTATATTAAATATAAGAACATATGTAGACCAAATGGGCATCCTAAACTTTTGAAATGATTTCTGCTAGACGCGATTTGGTAAATAATTTTTAGCTTTATCTGTTTTCGACTCTGATGCTTATAATGAACTTGGCAATATATTGTCAATTAATTTTGAAGGGTTGATCTTTGTGGTCGATTTGCGTGGCATATTATGTTTTTATTTTTATTATTTTAATATTTTTTAATATTTTTAATATTTTTAATATTTTTAATATTTTTATTTTTAATATGTAATATTTTTTAGTTTTCTATTTTATTTATTTGTTTATTATTATTATTATTATTTTTTGTTTTTGTTTCTGATATTTTTATTAATATATTGAAATCTGTTCTCTATTTCTGCTTGATAGATAATCATGTAGAGTAAAGACAAGAATAGTATTGTTAAAATTAATATAGACTCTATATATATGTGTATATATACACATATATGTATACTTAAATTTTTATAGCACAATGAGAATGTTCTCCGTGTGAAATAGGGGTTTGCAGAGTTGATCACGTAAATTCACATCGATGTTTGTAGTTATCATATAAACATGAATTTTTAAAACTAGACATAAGATCATTACTTTTCACACATTATAGATACGTGTCTCATTCAGGAATACTGATATTTACATTATAATGCCTGGTTTTTATACGAACTAATATTTCTACATTAAAACATAGGGTTTTTAAATTCTGCCTCGCCTATGTCTGGTTACTTTTCATTTTTCTCTCTATATAACGGCTGGTTTCTTTCCTAACCACATATATCTCCCTTACATTAATACTAGAGCTAAATAAATAAATAAATAAATAAATAAATGTATCATTGATACGTCATTCAACGGATGTTCAACTACCTACTTTTCTCTATATATATCTATCTCTATCTATTTCCTCTCTCTATATATCTCTCTCTGTTTCTTTACATGAAGTTCTTCTCTTTATCTATCTTTCCATCTCTCTATTTTGTTGCATGCATTTCTTCTTTTTTCTTCTTTTTCTTCGTTTTCTTTCTTTATTTCCTTCTTTCTTTCTTTCTTTCTTTCTTTCTGTTTACAATTTTTCACTGCCAAATCAACTTTTTCAAATACAAGTCGATGTTGAACGGTATGTCAAATCTATTTATCTATAAAACTGTCTATATTGTATTTTGTCTGAAGAAGGCATAACATATTGTTAATATGATATCCCTGAAATATATATAATGAAATAAATATGGTTTTATAAATATAGTTTCCATTTATTTAATATCGTATATATATATATATATATATATATATATATATCACGGAAAAAAGAGAATCAATGTTGCGACGAAAAGAATTTATTGGACATATTACAATTGTTTCTCGGACGACCAGCTCGAGGCACGATCGATATGGTGATCACACCTGAATCTGAAATCACTCGGTCGTCGGATACGTCTCGATTCTACGAAGCATATCTTCCTATTGTCTTTTAACATCGAATTTCTTCGTTTGTTTATTTAGATCCTGTTGTTGTCATTCCATGAGTGGTCAAGAATTGTACACGTCATTGGTATTTCTAGCCACTCATGGTTTCCCACTTCTTGCTTCTTCTCGTTCTCAATCAAAATTTCTTCATGTATCAGAATTACTACTGTGGTGGGAAAGGGGCTGTGATCTTGAACATTAAAATTACAATAAAAATCAAAAGGTACTATATGCATATGTATATATGTGCGCACACGTACACACACATACACATACAACAATACACTATATTATATTATATTATATTATATTATATTACATTGTATTATATATAATTCCTGCTATATATAACCACCTTTGTTTAGCTCTAGGTTTTTTTTGCTTTGGACTATATTTGTAATATGGTTCTTAATGTTATATACATCCTTAGTAATTTTTATTATATATTTTTATTATTTTTATTATACATTTTTGCAATACTTTAGTGTATGTACACTCCATATTCTTCGGAGCTTCCGGCTTGTATCTGCCGATATTACTTCTTGTTGTTTTAATTGCCCTGATGAGTCCTTAATAGGACGAAACATTGTCGGCTAATAAAGACTTTTGATGTATTGAAGGCTTCTTTGTTTAACTCTCTTAATATATATATATATATATATATATATATATATATATATATGTATGTATATATATGTATGTATATATATAATAAAAAAAGAAAATTTCGCTCTACATGGCTGAATACAATAAATGTAATCTAAGTTTTTCGAATATTAATAATTGTTTCTACTTTTTGGCACAAGGCCAGCAATTATCCCAGTGTATTACTGGTACTTTATTTTATCGACCCCGTAAGGATGAAAGGCAAAGTTAACCTCGGCGGGATTTGAACTCAGTCCGTAAAGGGACGTAACTGTGCTACAAAGCATGGCGTCCGACCCTCTACCGATACTGCCAATCTACCGACCCTGAAATATTTCGAATATTAATAATAACATTCGATTCGTTTGCAATTTTGCAAACAAGCCTCAACTTTATAGCCATGTCAGTAGAATGAAAACTTCATTCTTGCTCTTAAGTTGGCTGATATGGCTATAAAATTGAGGCTTGTTTGCAAAATTGCAAACCAACCGAATGTTATTATTAAAAGGCCAGCAATCACCCAGTACATTACTGGTACTTTATTTTATCGACTCTGTAAGGATGAAAGGCAAAGTAAACCTCGGCGGGATTTGAACTCAGACTGTAAAGGGACGTAACTATGCTAGAAAGCATGACGTCCAACCCTCTACCGATACTGCCAATTCACCGCCCTTATATATATAATAATAATGAAATTATTACGTACAGTGCTCAGGTGCACTACAACTCATCAAAGGAGCAGGTATAATACATAGAATAATGTACAAATGTCAGGAAAATGAACAGTGTACTAGTCATGAAATACATGTGTGCGTGTGTATGGAGGGGGGGCATCAGGTGTAGTGTTGGCGAATCTCAGGGAGTATGGAAGTTTTAAAGGATGCAGTGTCTCGGCAGCTAACAACTGATGTAGGTAGTTTGTTCCATGTTTCAGCAACTCTGAGCGTGAAAAAATGTTTCCGAAAGTCATGGGAGCTGTGGTGTTTTCTGACTTTGTATGCATGCCCACGTATGTTAGACACATGGAAATCAAGAAGGTACTCAGGGTTGTTGTTGGCAAGGCGTTCAGAGTATGGTAGTTACCTAATGGAGGGTATTCGCTTGGTTCCACGTCTCTGAACAGTTTCCAGGTGGTCAATATTCTGAGTAAGATAGGGGTTCCAGACTGGTGATGCAAGTTCTAAGTGTGGCCGCACCATAGCTATATTCAGCTATAAATAGATAGCTGGAGAGCGG
>OZ024756.1:27619076-27626576 GCA_964016885.1 Eledone cirrhosa
AGTAGTAGTGGTGGTGGTAGTAGTAGTGATAGTGGTGGTAGTAGTAGTGTAAGTAGTGCTAGTGGTGGTAGTAGTTGTAGTGGTTGTAATAATAGTAGTGGTAGTAGTAGTAGTAGTAGTAGTGGTAGTAGTAGTAGTAGTAGTTGTAATAATAGTAGTTGTGGTAGTAGTAGTAGTAGTAGTAGTAGTAGTGGTGGTGGTAGTAGTAGTGATAGTGGTGGTAGTAGTAGTGTAAGTAGTGCTAGTGGTGGTAGTAGTTGTAGTGGTTGTAATAATAGTAGTGGTAGTAGTAGTAGTAGTAGTAGTAGTAGTAGTAGTTGTAATAATAGTAGTTGTGGTAGTAGTAGTAGTAGTAGTAGTAGTAGTAGTAGTAGTGGTGGTAGTAGTAGTGCTAGTGGTGGTAGTAGTTGTAGTGGTAGTAGTGGTTGTAATAATAGTAGTGGTAGTAGTAGTAGTAGTAGTAGTAGTAGTAATAGTAGTTGTAGCAGTAGTAGTAATGGTAGTAGTAGTAGTAGTAATAGTAGTTGTAGCAGTAGTAGTAATGGTTGTTCTTGTTGCTGTTTAGCTCCAGGATAGCCTTGATGAAATAGACTGAATGAAAGACATTCCAGCTGTGACTATCCCAACTTTTTATTCAGAGGCTTCCAACATTATCCAAGGAATCCTTCCTTATTTAAGACTATGGGATGTAATTTTAGTTAATTTGTTACCATTCAGTATCGGTAGAGGGTTGGACGCCATGCTTTCCAGCATAGTTACGTCCCTTTACGATCTGAGTTCAAATCCCGCCGAGGTTGACTTTGCCTTTCATCCTTACGGGGTCGATAAAATAAAGTACCAGTAATGCACTGGGTAATTGCTGGCCTTGTGCCTAAAGTAGAAACAATTATTGTAAACAACCACTGTCCTTGTTTTTGTATTTTGTTCCCTACATTTCGGCTGTGTGGCCAATAAATGAAACTACCGTATTTCCCGGAGCTGGAGACACTTCGTCCTCGAGGACGCACCCTAATTTTGACAACCAAAAATTTGAAAAAAAAAAATGAATAAACCACCTTCGGCCTCCAGGACGCATGGTAGATTTTTGAGACTTATTTTAGGAAAAAAGTAGCGTCTTCGACGCCGAGAAATATGGTATTTATTTTTTTACTGCTATTTCTAGCAGCTTGTGTGCAAATACATAAAGGAGTCCGTTGTTGGCGCTTAGTACTGTAGTAGTAGTAGTAGTAGTAGTAGTAGTAGTAGTAGTAGTAGTAGTAGTAACAGCAACAGCAACAGCAGTAGTAGTAGTAGTAGTAATATCAGCAGTAGTAGTAGTAGTAACAACAGCAAGAACATCCGCACTTAGTGAGTGATTCAATGATTCTGTCTCGCTAGCTGCCCCTTCCCCACTCTGTCTCTCCATTACACTTTTTCCACATTTTTCGTCTTTGTTGGTTCTCTCTCTGTTTCTCTCTATCTCTATTTCCGTATCTCTCTCTCTCTCTGTCTCTCTCTCTCTCTCTCTCTCTCTCTCTCTCTCTCTCTCTCTCCCTGCCTCTATCTCTGTCCCCCTCTCTGTCTGTCTCTATCTATCTCCATCTCTCTCTCTCTCTCCCTGCTTCTATCTCTGTCCATCCATCTCTCTCTCTCTCTCTCTCTCTCTCTCTCTCTCTCTCTCTCTCTCTCTCTCTCCTCTTTCTCTCTTTGTCTCTCTCTATCTCCGCCCCCATATATATATATAGTGCAAATTTAGACTGGGACAACACAGAGGCAGACAAATAAAGGTTTATTAGGTTCACGCTCTTGAGAGTGTGTGTGTGTGTGTGGGGGGGGGGGGGGCGTTTCGGGCATAAGCCCTTCTTCAGGATAAGAGAGTTCCGAGGGTCTGTGGAAATGTATTTAGAAAAAAGGGGGAAGGAGAACAAATAAAAATAAAAATAAACGTAACAATAAGATGAGCAAGTGGTGGAAGGGTGTGAGGCGTGTAAGGGTGGCGGCGGGTGGAGTTGGGCGAGGGAGGCGGGGGGGGGGGGAAGGCTGAAGGTGGTGTTTGTGTATGTGTGTAGGTGTACGTGAGTGTGTGTGTGTGTATGTGAGAAGAAGGACGAGGTTCCATGTTCTGGATTCCGGAGGTTGAGAGTGTATATAAGTGGGGTGGGTGGAGGGTACGCACGTGTGTGTTTGGTTTGTGTTTATATGTGGTGTGGATGTGGGTGGCGTGGTGGTGCGAAAAAAAATGTGAGTGTATGTTCGTGGGTAAGTTCCTGAGGTAGTTCCATCGAGTGTGAGAAGGGATGCTGGATATTTTCCATGATATGGAGTGGATGGCTGGAAAAGTGTCCGGTGGTGTGGAATCCAATGTTGGTGGTGGTCGGAAGTGTATATATATATATATATATATACACTGTGTATATATATATACATTGTGTATGTATTTTTTCTCGCAAGCCAGTTCTTTCAGACCCCGCGGCTGAATTACCGTCGCTATCTTCAATTTGCAAAGCCCTTTAAACGTAATATTATTACTCTAGGTGGATTGACAGTATCAGTAGAAGGTCGGACGCCATGATTTGCAGCGTAGAGTTACGGCCCTTTACGGTCTGAGTTCAAATCCCACCGAGGTTAACTTTGCCTTTCATCCCTACGGAGTCGATAAAATAAAGTACCAGTAATGCACTGGAGTCGATTTAATCGACGTTCCCTCCTCCAATATTGCTGGCCTTGTGCCTTTATAAAAAAACCATTATTATTATTATTATTATTATTATTATTATTATGGCGGTGGATTGGCAGTATCGGTACAGGGTCGGACGCCATGCTTTCCAGCATAGTTACGTCCCTTTACGATCTGAGTTCAAATCCCGCCGAGGTTGACTTTGCCTTTCATCCTTACGGGGGTCGATAAAATAAAGTACCAGTAATGCACTGGGTAATTGCTGGCCTTGTGCCCAAAGTAGAAACAATTATTACTCTAATGTGGATTAGCAGTATCGGTAGAGGGTCGGACGCCATGCTATAAGTAGCAGCAAGTGTCCATAGAATACTAGCTCATTCCATTTCCCAGATGGTTCTATAGAAATAGTGGACACCTTCCGTTACCTGGGTGACAAAATCAGCAGAGGTGGAGGGTACTCTGAAAGTACTGTAGTCAGAACGGGATGGAAAAAGTTCAGAGAGCTTATACCACTATTGGCCGCTAAAGGTTTCTCCCTAAAAATGAAAGGCAGACTGTATGATGCCTGCATACGAACAGTAATGTTACATGGCAGTGAGACCTGGGCATTGTGTGCAGAGGATCTGCGCAGACTGGAGAGCAACGAAGCTTGCATGCTCCGTTGGATGTGTAATAGTAATATACGTGAACGGCAAAGCATAAATGAACTAAGTGAGAAATTAGGAATAAGAGGGATCAGATGCTCTTTACTCGAGAGAAGACTACGTTGGTATGGTCACGTGATGCGCATGAAAGACGACAGCTGTATAAAAAAGTGCAGAGCGATCAAAATAGATGGAAGCTACGGAGTAGGTAGACCCAGAAAAACCTGGGACGATTTGATAAATTCCGACCTTACACACTTACACCTCTCCAAGACAATATCACTGGACCGAGATCTTTGGCGCTACGCAGTAATACAGAAGACCCGCCTTGCCTAAGTACAAAGCGAAACCTAGTCAGTAGGCACCTCCTAACCAAAAATACACCCCCATCACTACCCCCACCCCCACCACCATATACACCACCCCTTTCTCTGTAAAGTTATGTTGGTGCCACCACATCCAGTCCTAAATAAATGAGGTCGTGTAGTTGTCACGACAAAAAAACACAGTCCACGCTGTAATGTGGCCGTGTAGGTAACACGGTAAAAACCTCCCAGTCCACACTGTAAACGTGGTTGGTGTTAGGAAGGGCATCCAGCCGTAGAAAACCCGCCAGACAGTCCTATACGAGCTAGACAACCAATCTTGCCTCAAGTGGGACAAATCCCGTCTAAACCCATGCTAACGTGGAAGATAGACGTTAAATGATGATGATGATGATGATGACACTGGCTTTCTGGAGAATAGAGGAAAGGTGTTTCCTCAAAAACCAGTATGACTCTAAAAACCGGTTTGTCTGTGTGTTTACATACAGAATAGCTGGCCACTCACAGTAAAGTGACCAGTGAAAAAACTTGGTACATCTACATATGTATACGTGTGTGTATTCATATACATACTAGTATTTCAGTATACATATATGGATGTACATCTTTAACTTAATTATATATATATATATATATATATATATATATATATATATATATATACTATATATATATATCTGTATATATATATAAAATTTAGTATGTGTGTGGGTCTGTGTGTCTGTGTATTACCTATAGGGGCCTACATCTTACGACCGATTTTCATGAAACTTCACAGCCTCATAGATTAGTCATCGGGGAGTGTTTTCTATATATCAGCGTATCGTTTTGTTTATTCCGGGGTCATTCTGCAGATAAAAATCGATATGGAGGGGGGCACCTTTTTTTAGGTATCGAAAAATAAGATTTTTGGCTCTAGCTCCCACATTTTGCCACCGATTTCGTTCAAATTTTAAAGCAAAATAGAATTTATCATTGCACATCCTGCACATTTTGGATTTTTTGTTCAGGAATGGCGTGGCAGCCGCATAAATATTCGAAAATACCACCTTTTCGCTCAAATTTCCGCCTTTTCGGCTCTAGCTCCCACATTTTTCAACCGATTTCGTTCAAATTCGAAACTTCGGCTCCATCTCACACATAAATTAATTTATTTGGTTCAACTTTTATACTACGATAGAACCTATCATTGCACATCTTATAGTAGCTTTACACTTTGCATTTTTTGTTCAGGGACGGCGTGGCAGCCGTTTAACTCTTCAAAATACGATTTTTTTCCACCTCCCACATATTCCATACGATTTCACTCAACATTTCGCTTGAAACTAGTACATCGTTCCTGTCTCAGTGTTGAACAAAAAGGCAACGATGGTCGCCGAACACTGTACGGCGTATATATATGATAAATGTTCGGTAAACCCATACGTACATATATATATATGTGCATGTATGTATATATATATATATATATATATATATATATATATATATATATATATATATATATACATATACATATATATATATATACATATACATATATATATATATACATATACATATATATATATATATATATATATATAATATATATATATATATATATATATATATATATATATATATATAATTTAATACAATAACAGAGAAAGCTTTAAGCTAAACTCTGACTGGCAACCATCTCACTCAACAAACATTAGGATATACGTTAGTATAATCCCAATTTTGTGTTTGGGGTGCTAACTATATGTATTTTGTGGAAAGCCAGTTGTATTATTTTATATGAGATATAATTAAAATTAAAATATATCTCTCTTTCCAAACAATTGTTTCATTATAAGTTTTCTACAAGTTGGGAGAATGTTTCCGGTTTATGTAGAAGCCTACATATTTTTCTGTAAGAACACATGCAGGTGGGCACTTATAAATCATCAGTGGATGCCCATCAAACTTTGATATAAGAAAAACATTTTTACCGCAGTTATTTTTCGTGTCAGCTAAGTCGTCCCTTCACGCATCATAATGACCGTCAAATTTGAAATTCCAGCAGTCTTTAGACTGAGGAATTTCACAGCGTCACGAAGCGGAACAGGGAGGCAATCGCGAATCACAAGAAAGTAAAATAAAATAATATATATATATATATATATATAAGAATTGAAATACTAGAGTGTGTTGGAGTTAAACACCCTCTTCGTATTATAGAAATGACAGTAACGGTATAGCTCAATGTAATTAAACAGAGCCGAAGAATTATGAAAATAAATCAAAGAAGCCTTCAATACATCAAAAGTCTTTATTAGCCAACAATGTTTCGTCCTATTAAGGACTCATCAGGGCAATTAAAGCTATAAGAAGCACTATCAGCCAATACAAGCCGAAAACTCAGAAGAATATGGAGTGTACATAGATTAAAACATAGGAAAATAATTGGGTAAAAATCATCAAGTAAAAAATTATCAAGTGCTAATTGCTAAAGAAGTAAGTAACATTTTGAACCATATTACAAATATAGTCCAATGCAAAAACTAGAGCTAAACCAGAGGTGGTGATATAGAGCGGGAATTATTGTACTATACATAATATAATATAATATAATATAATATAATATAATATAATTAATAATGATAATAATAATAATGTTAAAAGGCCCAATATACATATATATATATATATACATATGTACACACATATACATATATATCAATACACATTTCCATCAGTAGAAGCACAAACTAACCCTTATCAAGAGTTTAAATATAAATAATAAAAATAAAAATAAAAATAAAAATAAAAATAAAAATAAAAATAAAAATAAAAATAAAAATACAAATGAAAAATACAAATGAAAATAAAATTAAAATATAATGCATATAATATTTACAGTATAAAATGAAGAATAAATGATTAAAAGTAAGCATAAAATATATAATAAACTATATAATTATATAATAATATAATAGATAATCTCCGGTTAATTTGCACAAACAATATAAATGTTACAATAACAACTAAAATCACAATATTATAATATAATGGCATATAACTTAACAAATCATACAGATTTACAGTCAGGGTGAGAAAAAATATTGTACAGAACTAAATTATATTGGAAAAATTATGTTGGAAATATATCAAAACCATTGCAAGAAAATAGATCAAATTTCTATACATTTGGTGTAAATAAATAAATATTATCCAAACATTACATGAATTATAAAAATGTCAACATATTACAGGATTTACAGAATTTAACATAACATGATGGTACATATAATAATTGGTAAATAATAATTGTTTCTACGTTAGGCACAAGGCCAGCAATTACCCAGTGCATTACTGGTACTTTATTTTATCGACCCCGTAAGGATGAAAGGCAAATTGGTAAATAATAATTGTTTCTACTTTAGGCACAAGGCCAGCAATTACCCAGTGTATTACTGGCACTTTATTTTATCGACCCCGTAAGGATGAAAGGCAAATTGGTAAATAATAATTGTTTCTACTTTAAGCACAAGGCCAGCAATTACCCAGTGCATTACTGGTACTTTATTTTATCGACCCCGTAAGGATGAAAGGCAAAGTCAACCTCGGCGGGATTTATGTTTACAAAGAGTGGAATGATATAAAATTTCAATATAAAATATTGAACATAGTATAATATACATAATTACATGGTTGGTGGAGAGCCGTTTGTGAATAAGAGAATGAGAGCCAGACAGACAGACTACGCACGGTAGTATATATAAATAAATACAATCAGCCGGAAATTAAAAAACAAAAACAAAAGTATTTACTTAGGTGTCACATGCAGTTAAGTAAAAGATTTAGGAAACAAACCCGGATAAATGACTAGAAAACCCTATTAAATTAA
>OZ024756.1:27634076-27713314 GCA_964016885.1 Eledone cirrhosa
AGGTGGTAGTGGTGGTGGTGATATGGTGGAGGTGGTGGTGGTGGTGGTGGTGGTGGTGATATGGTGGAGGTGGTAGTGGTGGTGGTGGTGGTGGTGGTGGTGGTGATATGGTGGTAGTGATATGGTGGAGGTGGTGGTGGTGGTGGTGACATGGTGGAGGTAGTGGCGATATGGTGGTGGCGGTAGTGGTGACGGTGGTGGTGCCGGTAGTGGTGGTGATATGGTGGTGGTGGTGGTGGTGTTAGTAGTGATGGTGGTGGTGGTGGTGGTGGTGGTGGTGATATAGTGGTAGTGATATAGTGGTAGTGGTTGTGCTGCCGCTGCTGGAGGTGGTGGTCTTGGTGTTGGTGGTGACAGTGGTGGTGATGGTGGTGTTGGTGGTGACAGTGGTGGTGATGGTGGTGTTGGTGGTGACAGTGGTGATGGTGGTGGTGAGGAATCGAATCTCTCGACCGTTTTTCTCTTGTCACTCCGACCGCTGTCATTATTTCGTTTCACATTCAGTTAATTCATTTACACAAATTTTCTTCCATATTTTCTCTATCATCAAAATCATATTCATTAAGTTACGATGTCTCTGTCCTACCTACATGATGGCTGCAATCTCTGCTAAGAGTATTGCAATCGCTTGTCAGATCACAGAGTTCGATACACTTTTATGCAACGGCCAGCCACACGAAATTATAACATACCCTGAACAAGCAATGTCTGTGTTTTGAAGGTTTTTGTAAGTGGGGAAAGGCCTTGCACTCGACCAGTCCCAATCTCTGAGCATCGATAAAACTACCTGAAAAGGAGAACTGGTTAACATCATCGGATGCTTCCGATGCCGCAGGTTTTTTTTGTTTTTTAGAGTTTCCCCCTCTCTTAGAAAGATGTGACAACAACTGGGGGCCTTTCACTCCCAGGTGAAAAAAAAAGTACTATTTGGATGGCCGTCGACTCTGCTGAGTTCCTCCGCCCTTTTCCGGATCTTGTATTTCATCACCAAGCTAGCTTTGTGGGGTTGCCGATTTAGTCGCCGACGACCCGATCATGGGACAGATTATACTGGGTTACATGTTACAAGTAGCACTCAAGAGTGACCCGACATAACATACATACATACATATATATACACACCTGCATACATACATATATGGTGGCTGCCAACTCGTTTTCGAGTACGGCCACTACTTTATATCCATGTAGGAGAACCCCTACCGATGCGCTCAACGAGTGTGACTTTTTAGTCCAGCCAGCAACTTGAAAACTCTGGTACAAACACTACACTTGTGACAATTATTGACACATAGTGCTGGGCCCATGGTACCATGTGACGACAAGTGCAGAGAGATCTCCAGATATAAAGCAATGCCTGTGTCGTGAAGCTTTTATAGTGTGCAAAGGCACTGCACAAAGCCAGTCCCACTCTCTTAACCAAGATGATATTTACCAAAAAGAAGAACAAGTCAACATCATTGGATACCAACAGGGTTGCAGGTGTTATATCAGAGTTTTCCTTCTCCTAGAATTCTGCCTTGACAAAGGCTAAGGGGTCATCTCTCTCGGTGATACATACATACATACATACATACATACATACATACATACATATATATAATCCCCTACCTACTTCCTTTTCTACATACCTACCTACAAACCTAATTTCGTATCTACATATCTTCCTAACTTCTTCTTCTTCTTCTTCTTCTTGAGAGGATCGTAGGGGTCCTCAAACACTCCTTCAGCCGGTTATGTCAGCTGAAACCGTTTCCAACTGGTCCGGCTGGATCCCCCAAGCATGAGCAGTTAAGCTCATGGACGTTATCCAACCATTTGGCACGGGATCTACCTCTGGGTGTCAATTAAATAATTTTAGGTCAGAGAAAAGAATTTCTTGTAAAGCGCTCAGCCCACACTGTAAATTGGGCGTGATGGTGATACGCACAAGGGCCCAGCCCACACTGTAAAGTGGTCGTGTAGGTGTCACGACAAAAAGCGCTCAGCCCACACTGTAAAGTGGTCGTTATGGTCCACGATAAAAAGCGCCCAGCCCACACTGTAAAAAGGTTGTGCAGGTGTCACAACAAAAAGTACTCAGTACTCACTGCAAATGAGGTTGGCAATAGGAAGGGCATCCAGCTGTAGAAACCGAGCCAAATTCAGTTCTGAATGAGCATGACATGGTCACCTGGCCTAGCATTGCCCACAACAGGTATGGTATGGTAATGACCCGTAACTCCCGAGAAGTCGTATGGGCGACATACAGTATTTCCAGGACATTTTTTAAACCTGGCGGAGCTCATCTCGTCTCTAGGCCTGTATACAGTAGATTTCCTCTTGAGAAGGATAGAGAGAGTGAGAGAAAGAGAAGTAGAGGAAGAATCGACCCAAGTATTTGACTGGTACTTTTTTTTATCTACAAACCATTCTATCCGATGTTCTAACGACTCTGCCAATTCACCACCTAGCCAGGACAACTCGTCTAACCCATGCTAGCGTGGAAAAATGGACGTAAAACGGTGATGATGATGATTCTCAACCCAACCATGGCTTTTTAGCTATGACTATCCTAATTTTCCAGGCATATTTAGTCATTTCTTTTCAAAGTATATCTCATTCTTTACTTAGATATTATTTTATTTTATTTTGCAGTTATTTCCTTCATATTTGCTACCGAGGAGAGAAGCTGAAGAATCTGAGAATGTTCGTTTGGAGTAAAATTTACCAGAAATCTTAAGATATTTTTTTTCTATTTTCTAATCAGTTTCAATATGAAACCATTTTACAAACGTGTCAGCCTCTTCACATTTGTATTTATTTGCTGCGCTTTTGCCTACTATTTTGGCTACACATCTGTTTTGAACCACACACCTAGAAACCCTTATAATAATAATTCTGTCATAAAGAATTTACAATTAAAATTGAACCTGGTAACTCATTCGATGAGGGGAAAGCTTAACCCTCCATTAAAAACATCACCGGTCCAAAACGTTTCTGTCCAAACTAAAAGTACTTGTAAGACATGCGTTCCAAATAACATACCGCTTCTGTTGGAGAACAAAGATATTTGCAAAACAGACGCAAAGCGGAAAACACAACTGGATTTGTTTATTATAATTTTCACACAGTTCAAATCGAAAAATAAACGAAACACTATACGCAACACATGGTTGAACCACAGTAAAAATAACACTGCAAACGTTCGTTACGTTTTTGCTTTCGGTCGTCTGCCAAGTGACGTAGAAAACAAAGAGTTGTCGGACGAGGCGAAAATTTATAAAGATATTGTTCAGGGTGATTTCAAGGATTGTTACCGGAACTTGACTTACAAAACGATAACAATGTTGGGTTGGGTGAGCAAATATTGTCCTCAGGTGAAACACGTGATGAAAACAGATGATGATATGTGGGTTAACATACCCGGAATAATTAGAACATTCACAAAAGTTCCCCTAAAAAAGACTGTTGCCGGGGTTTGTCCCTTGACGGCACAACCCATACGTTCTACTAACTCCAAGTGGTATGTTTCCTACGAAGAATATTCTAGAGACACATATCCTGGATTCTGTTCAGGTACCGGTTATGTGATGGATATATATACAGCGGCTAGCATTAGCAAAGTTTCTGTGGACGTGCCTTTTCTTTATTTGGAAGACGTGTACGTAGCTTTGTGTATAGAACATCTGGGTAACGGTTTCCATTTACAACCGACTGGTGGCTTTTATAATTCTAAATATGATACGAACAATCTGTGTGATTACCATCAGTGGGTGCTAACTAGCCATTATATGTCCATAAAAGCGATTAAAAATATTTGGAATGCTAAGTGTTAACAGAGAGAGAGAGAGAGAGTATGTGTGTGTGCGTGTGAAGCGGTTTGATGATGTTTGATTTGAGTTGGCATTTGGAACGAATCAGTTTAGGGATATTTGTTGTTTTTTGCTATAGAGCAACGAGATGACAAAGAAGCGCACAGGTCTGGGTTGAAGAACATTATTATTATTATTATTATTTTTATTTTGTGCCTAAATCAAATCTTTCCATTATTTCTGAAATCATTTAAACAACAAAGGCGGCTTGAAAAATCTGTGATTGTAGTTTGTGAAACGAGAAAATTCACAGAAAATCTTTGAGAGGAGTAGTGACGAAGGCGTCTATGCTATGACTGGAAACCTCACTAGGAAGAATCGAGACGAAGGCGTCTGTTTTATGACTCGAAAAATCTTTGTGAGGAATTGTGACGAAGACGTCTGTAATATGACTTCAAAAATCACAAAGAGCAGTCGTGACGAACGTGTATGTGCTGATTCCCAAAATTAAAAAGATGTGTGTGAAATGGAGAGAACGATATTGAGAGAGAGAGAAAAACGATGAGATTGAGAGAGTGAGAGAGAGAGGGGGGAGACGTTGATATTAAGAGATAAAAACAACTAGATTGAGATTGAGAGAGAGAGAGACGTTGGTATTGAGAGAGAGAGAAAAACGATGAGAGTGAGAGAGAGAGAGGGGGGGAGACGTTGATATTGAGAGAGAAAAAACAATTAGATTGAGATTGAGAGAGAGAGACGTTGATATTGAGAGAGAGAGAAAAACGATGAGATTGAGAGAATGAGAGAGAGAGAAAGAGAGAGAGAGAGAGGGGAGAGACGTTGATATTAAGAGAAAAAAACAACTAGATTGAGATTGAGAGAGAGAGAGAGGGGGGGGGGACGTTGATATTGAGAAAAAAAAAACGATGAGATTGAGATTGAGAGAGAGAGACGTTGATATTGAGAGAGAGAGAGAAAAACGATGAGAGTGAGAGAGAGAGAGGGGGGGGACGTTGATATTGAGAAAAAAAAACCAACTAGATTGAGATTGAGAGAGAGAGACGTTGATATTGAGAGAGAGAGAGAAAAACGATGAGAGTGAGAGAGAGAGAGGGGGGGGGGGCGTTGATATTGAGAAAAAAAAACAACTAGATTGAGATTGAGAGAGAGAGAGACGTTGATATTGAGAGAGAGAGAAAAACGATGAGATTGAGAGAATGAGAGAATGAGAGAGAGAGGAGAGACGTTGATATTAAGAGAAAAAAACAACTAGATTGAGATTGAGAGAGAGAGACGTTGATATTGAGAGAGAGAGAGAAAAACGATGAGATTGAGAGAATGAGAGAGAGAGGAGAGACGTTGATATTAAGAGAAAAAAACAACTAGATTGAGATTGAGAGAGAGAGAGACGTTGATATTGAGAGAGAGAGAAAACGATGAGAGTGAGAGAGAGAGAGAGAGGGGGGGGGACGTTGATATTGAGAGAAAAAAAAACGATGAGATTGAGAGAAAGAGAGATTTCTTCTCGTTACATCATTGGCATACGTGAAGTATATATTATGCATGCATTGGGCTTATATGAATTAGGTATAAATGGTGAACATAGCGTGGTCGAATGGTTAAAAGTTTTGCTTCACAATCATTAGATCTCACGTTTGATCCCATTGCGTGGTATCTTGGGAAAGTGGCATTTATCATCGCTTCGGATCAACCCATACCTTGTGAGTGAGATTTGGCAGACAGAAACTTTTTTGGGAGCGTCTCGGATGGACTGTACTTGTAATTCAAAGTGACAGCCATCTCGCAAACGATCACGATAAGTCTGCCCGAGAATTACGTTAAGAAAATACATATCTCTGGGATACTCAGCCTCATATACGTTAATTTATGCTCTATCCACAAGTATTGAGTGCTCATACGGTTTATTTTTTAACGATTCAATTATTGTGGTAATCTAAAAATTCATTCTAATATATATATATATATATATTTATTTATATTTATATATATATTTATATATTATTATATTTATATATATATATTTATATATATATATACGTTTATATATATATATTTATAGATATATATGTTTATATATATATATATATGATTATATATATATATATGATTATATATATATATATATTTATATATATATATGTTTATATATATATGTTTATATATATATATATGTTTATATATATATATTTATATATATATATGTTTATGTTTATATATATGTGTTTATATATATATATTTATATATATATATGTTTATATACATATGTTTATATGTATATATGTTTATATATATATATATATATTTATATTTATTTATATGTATATATATATATATTTATATATATATTTATATATATACATATTAATATATATATATATAATATATTTATATATATATAATATATATTTATATATATAATATATATTTATATATATAATATATGTATATTTATATATATAATATATATTTATATATATAATATATATTTATATATACATAATATATATAATATATATATTTATATATATAATATATATATTTATATATATAATATATATATTTATATATAATATATATTTATATATATAATATATATATAATATATATATATTTATATAGATTTAAATATAAAGATATATATATTTATATAGATTTAAATATAAAGATATTTATATATAAAGATATATACTATATATATAATATATATATTTATATATAAAGATATATATAATATATATTTATATATAAAGATATATATTATATTGGAGTTCGAAAATTCTTTGTTTTATACGAAAAAAGTGGCTCAGATTGCTATTTCTTTATAATGTAATTTGGTTGGTTGATATCTGTTATGTGATCAGGCACAGTAAATTTCACGCCAAAAAAATTGGCTCAAAATTGTATTTACGATATTAGGTGGATTGGCAGTATCGGTAGAGGGTCGGACGCCATGCTTCGACGCATAGAGTTATGGCCCTTGCCATTCTGAGTTCAAATCCCGCCGAGGTTAACTTTGCCTTTCATCCTTACGGAGTCGATGAAATAAAGTACCAGTAATGCACTGGGTAATTGCTGGCCTTGTGCCAAAAGTAGAAATAATTATTTGGTGAAGATATAGTGCATTTGGCTATTCCGTCAAGGATATTTTGTAGGCGTTTATAAAACATGTACCATACCCTCGGGTCCATTCAATCGATTACCCCCCCCCCCCCCCCGTCCTACAAATTTACATCCTTCAATTAATATGAGAGATATTTTTTATTGCTTTTGTTGTTATTGTTATTGTACCTATTAATGTGTAACGTTGAAAGATGGACATAAAATGTGATATTTTATAACAGGGGAATTTGACTCACGATTTGTTCCAAACCGAACATTATAATAAATGTTCGGTAAACCCATACGTACATATATATGTGTGTGCATGTATGTATATATATACATACTACTACATATATATATATATAATATATATATATACATAGACATATATATATATATCATATATATATACATAGACATGTATATATACTGTATATATCTATACATTATATATATATATATATATATATAATATATATATATATATATATATATATATACTGTATATATCTATACATTATATATATATATATATATAATGTATATATCTATACATTATATATATATATATATATATATACTGTATATATCTATACATTATATATATATATATATATATATACTGTATATATCTATACATTATATATATATATATATATATATATATACTGTATATATCTATACATTATATATATATATATATATATATACTGTATATATCTATACATTATATATATATATATATATATATATACTGTATATATCTATACATTATATATATATATATATATATATATATATATATATATATATACTGTATATATCTATACATTATATATATATATATATATATATATATATATATATATATATATATATACTGTATATATCTATACATTATATATATATATATATATATATACAGACATATTTTATTTTCTTTCCTATATGTTTTTTTAAAAAATGATATATAAGAAATAAATAAAGCTACTTGAAAAAAAGTAAAAAGTTGCGAGTGATAAAATTTAAGCTCAATGCGTTTATAAATAAAGAAATAAAGCGAGGAGAATTTTTGATGGTTGTATAAAACAAATTAAGATGATAGATATTAACTTCTTACGTAGTTTAATCCTTACATATGTTTCGTTACAAATCTTTTCTTCAAACACAAAACTAGGCAAATGTGATCTTATGGCGTCTCTCTGCGGAAATGCCTTTGCAGTTTTGGCCGCGGGGTGCAACCGAAACACCTTTCCAACAGAAACACTGTTCCGACTTAGGTATAGAGTCTGTCACCTTCTCCCTTCTTCCTCTCTTTCTTCCGTGGCCTAATATTCCGTGCTCTTTCTCCCTTATTCTTCTTATTTATGACATTTATAGTCCTTTCCAGCCAGATCGACCCTCCTTTACTTCTTCCTCATTTTTATTTTCATTACCTAATTTTGTTTTAAACATTAAAAAAAAATATTTTACATCATTGTTCCGTTATAACGAATTTTTCAGTATAACGAAATTTTTTTCAATCCCCGGCCACACGCTCGATGTGTTAGCTCGATCTCGTTATAAAGAGTTTTTCGTTACAACGAATCTTTTTTATACCCCGTAAATTTCATTATAACGGAATTTCACTGTATAACCTTTGTTGTTTGTAAAATATAATTGATCTATAATAATATTAATGATGATAATTATAATAATATAAACAATAGGTATAGTGTATATATTTTACACTAGTTGTGTTTAAGAAAAGTTTGTATATCTCCAGATAAAAACTGTTGAGTGCTTTTAATCTGTTGTAAAATTAACTTTGTTGAATAATCAACAAACCAAATAACTCATTGTTTATATAATATATATATATATGTATAATTATTATTACTTTCAAAGTAAAGGGTGCCATGAATGATACAAAATCAAACATATGTCTTGTCTCTAAAAACAGCTCAAGATAGAATTCAGAGAATAAAATCGAGCCTTAATCATTAAAGAAAGTGATTGAAATATATTCATACACAGATAAGTGTGCACTAAGACATATCAAAACATAGAACTAGAGACAATCTACACTGAAAGTAAGACTACATAATATAATTCATTGAGTATCTTATTAAATTTAATTTAAAAAATTAAAACGAAATTCCTGATAACGATCAAATATATTTCCCTCATATGTATTCTCCACAAAATCAGAATACATTTCACCAAATAATGGCGAAATTAGATATTTTGAAACGGATCATCAGTAAGGGAATTTCAAAATCATTTAATCTCCCTCAATGCAGGGTTGAAAGTGGCTAAATGCACATGGTATCAACACATGAATTATATATATTATATATATATATATATATATATATATAACAAAGGAAAACAAAAGTGATGAAATTTGGTAAAAATTTGAGAATATTATTTTAACAATTTAACTCGAAATTAATAAGTAACGTTTTTAGTTGCGCCGATCTTGAGAAAGAATACAATGATGCTGACAAAAAAAAAAACGACTAAAATAAAAGGAAGAAACTCGTAGGAGTGTTTATATACATCATGGCGGCTTGATATTTGTTTAACTTCCTATCGATAGTTCCCTTGATAAAAAGAAAAAGAAGAAATTCATGAACATTAACATTACTCAGTCTCATTTTCATTTGACGCCCACATTAGACGTTTTATCTGTTCGTCCTTGTATACAATCGATATTTTTCTTTCGTAAAATTTGATCCACGTTTTTTGAAAAATATATTTTAATTTTCTTTGTATTTGTTTCCATCCATTTAAAAAAAAAACAAAAAAAACTTGTCATCTATAAAGGATTTTGATTGGTCAGTATGTCTACCACGTGGCCACACTCATACTCACAAGTATGCATCCTTGAATAGAATTTTTGGAAGAAAAAAAAAATTAACAATAATGGCTGCTAAATATCATTATTTTCATTATTCAGTACTTTGGGTCGGTGGAGGGTCGGACGCCATGCTTTGTGGTATATAGTTACGCCCCTTTACGTTCTGAGTTCAAAATCTCGCGCCGAGGTTAGCTTTGCCTTTCATCCTTACGGGGGTCGATAAAATAAAGTACCAGTAATGCACTGGGGTGAGTTTAATAGACTTTCCTCTCTCCCCAACTTCTTTCCTTCGAATTGCTGGCCTTGTGCCTAAACCAGAAACAATTATTTATGGCTTAATGATTTTTTAGGTAAAGTACTGGAATCATTTCACGAGTCGTGAATCCACATTCCATTGAAAATGTGTTGAGTCCCTTGAGCAAGGCATTTAACACTTTATATATATATATTTTGCCCGATGCTTCATATCTGTGTGAGAAACTACTACTACTACTACTACTACTACTACTACTACTACTACTACTACTACCATCACTAATACTACTACTACTACTACTACTACTTATACTGCTGCTGTTTTTGCTGCCACATGTTAATGATGTTATAAATTGATGAAATATGAGAAAACGGAAATAAATCAACTGATTATTTTTTTAAAATTTATTGATTTCTTTGCTTATCTTTACAAACTGTTGACGTTAATATCTAATATTATTTTGTTTAAGAGCAGTGGATTGGCAGAATCGGTAGAGCGTCGGACGCTATGCTTTGCAGCATAGGGTTATGGCCCTTTATGGTCTCAGTTCAAATCCCGCCGAGGTTAACTTTACCTTTCATCCTTACAGGCTCGATAAAATAATGCACTAGGATAATTGCTGGCCTTGTGCCAAAAGGAGAAACAATTATTTTGTTTCAAGGCGGTGGATTGGCAGTATCGGTAGAGCGTCAGACACCATGCTTTACAGCATAGAGTTACAGCCCTTTATGGTCTGAGTTCAAATCCCGCCGAGGTTAACTTTGCCGTTCATTCTTACGGGGCTCGATAAAATGAAGTACCAGTAATACACTGAGGTAATTGCTGGCCTTGTGTGTGTTCGTTTCATATGCCAACGCTTCAAGAAGAATCCCGACGTGACGCTTTAAAACAGAGGTTCTCAAAGTGTGCGCCACCGCCCCTCAGGGGGCGTTGGGGTCAAAGGGGGTGGTAGAGATGATATAATAGTATATTTAAATATCAAATGATATATATTATAAATATAGTAAAATAAAAAATATATAATATTTATTTATACATAGTGTATTGGCAGTATCGGTAGAGGGTCGGGCACCATGCTTTGCAGCCAAGAGTTACGGCCCTTTATGGTCTGAGTTCAAATCCCGCCGAGGTTAACTTTGCCTTTCATCCTTACGGGGTCGATAAAATAAAGTACCAGTAATACACTGATAATTGCTGGCCTTGTGCCAAAAAGTAGAAACAATTATTTATTATGCATAAATTAACGGTTTTATTTATTTATTATTTACAATTTGCGGAGTAGGCAGGTCTTTCTCAAAATAGGTGTGTGATGGAGGCACTGAGAGTATAAACGTGGCCGTGGGGTAGATGGAGTGCAAAAAGTTTGAGAACCTCTGCTTTAAAAGGAATTTAAAAGTGCAAATGTTTTTTTTTTCTGGGCGAAAAATGAAAGACACAGAATACTTGGCGTTTTGGAGACGTATTTCCTCTTACAATAATGGAAGAGGAAATAAAAATGTGTATAGGAGTATAGGAGGAGAATTATGTTGGTACTTCGGTGAAAATTAAATGGAAGAAACTAAATACAAGCGATTAACTTATTGATGTGTTGCTTCATCGCGGAATGGGGCAGATATCAGTGATCAGAAGTAAAAGGAGGCGGTAGGACTTGATCGTAAAACTAGAAAATTGCTCCCAGTGCATGGAGCCGTTCACCCCAAAAATTGACATTGATCGGTTATATTAAAAACCTTTTGGTGTACTCTCGGTTCCCAAATAGTAGGGGAGTTGGAATACACGGGAAGGAGGGAATCGCTAATTTTTCTAGGTTGACTTCGTTTATTTTTCTATTTTAACCCTTTAGCATTTACATTACTCTATATTTACTATTGTATTTTCACGGTAAACACTTCATCTCACATAATAATCTCACATAATATCGAATCTATGAGATTTTGATGTTATTTATTTTGAAAACAATACCTTAACATAAGTCTGAGTCAGGTTCTGCTGCACGTCGGGCTGAGGGGGCCAAGCTCCTCAAATACCGGTCGCTTTCCGACAGGTTTGCGCTTGTACCCCTGGCAGTGGAGACTTCTGGTGTCCTCGGCCCTAGGGCTACCTCACTACTCACCACCATAGGCGCTGAGCTGGCCAGCCGCAGGTGTGAACCCCGCGAGTTGGAGTGGCTTTTCCAGCGCGTCTCCCTTGCCGTCCTCCGTGGGAACGCCTTCTCCATCCTGTCCGCCGGGGGGGGGGGGGGGAGGTATCGCGTAACATTCCATATTTAGGTAACCTGTATTTAATTATATACTAATACATATAAATGCAAGTTATAGTCAATTTGAAGAGAAAGAGATCAGAGAATTCTGGCCCGATACGGTCGGTTTAAATGTTAATGTATATGTATATATATATATATTATATTTGCTCACGAAATGTCAAATATTTCACATTTTTCTCCACGAATCGCTTTCAGCACAGACTGTTGTTCGTGATTATAGGGACCTGTATCAGACAGCTCAGCATGTTGTTCGTGTTGATCCCACCTCAGACGCTTTCTCAATGACCTGGCGGCAATCCATAATGTTGCAAATGTTGACATCTTTTGCAAAACAGTTGGTGTGGCGTTTTGTGTATGATTTATTTTTTAGAAAAGTGGATGATGGAGCGCGTCTATCTGAAATGGAAAAAAAATACCCGTTTTGTAAAAAGAACTATACTTGTGCACAGAGATGTCAACATGAATGGACCTGTTATTTTTATCTAAAGACATTTTTTCCAATGCTACCCCGCCCGTCCCCTCAATCTATCTTATTTCTCATTCTTTCTTCTGATGAAGGACTAGCGTCAGAAACGTTAAGACCCTCTTCCTGTTATTTCAAGCGTTAACCTAATATATTCCATCCATATATTTTACCGATTGTGTTGTTATTTCTGTTTATCTTTTACATACATATATATATGTATGCATATATTTGTATATATGTATATATATATATATATATATATGTGTGTGTGTGTCTATACATACATACACATACACACACACATATATATATATATACACATACCTATATATACAAAATATATATACAAAACGACATCAATGCACTACTAAAAAAACTACGTAACACCAACGGTATTATAGTAAAAGCGGACAAAACATCAAACGTATACACCATGAGCCTTAATACATACAATAACCCTATACGCCGTGAATTACACAAAAAATACAGGAAAACTATGGAATCTACACTCACTAGCATTAATAACGAAGGACTTAACATAGTAAAAAAACTGAAAATGTCTGATAGAACCGAGCCTCTGACCCCTTGTAAACCCACATTTAATCTGAAAGATCATAAAAATAACTTCGAAACTGACCCTACTATTAGATTAATATGCCCATCGAAATCGGATATAGGTAGAATTAGCAAGTATATACTAGATAGAATAATAGCACAAATTAAAGACAAACTAATAATTAAGCTATGGGGTAACACTAACGAAGCAATAGATTGGTTTAGCAAAATAGACAATAAGGAAACATCCGACTTCATACATCAATGACTACTACTCCTCCATTTCCCCAGTACCCTAAATAAGGCACTAACCTTTGCACA
Source organism: Eledone cirrhosa (assembly GCA_964016885.1). Taxonomy (NCBI): domain Eukaryota; kingdom Metazoa; phylum Mollusca; class Cephalopoda; order Octopoda; family Eledonidae; genus Eledone; species Eledone cirrhosa. The sequence continues at coordinate 27,647,698 of OZ024756.1, forward strand.
GAAAAACTCGGACCTGATGAAATTAGAATAACACTAGCTGCTAGGAGAACTATAATGAGGTTCGATAATAGTTACTGGGAAAGAAAAAAAACAGACAGAATAGCTTCGATATCACTATGGGATCTAGCGACTCAGCTCAAGTAACAGACATAGTTGGAATATATATATAGCGCATAACTTACATAAGGAATTTAATAACCCCCAAGGAGGAATTTATAGAGACGATACACTCCTTTTAGCTAAACACTTAAATAATCAAAACTTGGAAAGATTACGTAAAAACATTAGAATGTTCTTCAATAAACTAGGCCTAGGCATCACTTTCGAACTTAATTCTAAAAAAGCTAACTTCTTAGATGTAACGCTCAACCTAAACACAGGACTAATAGAGCCCTTCCATAAAAATAACGAAAATCTAGCATACATTAGTTATAACTCAGACCACCCTCGCTCCATAATTAACTCCATAGCACATAGTGTATCCCTCAGAATTTTACGCCTATCTTCTAACCTAGAGATTTTTAATGAACACGCGAACTACTATAACATAGCTTTACTTAAGGCAGGCCACAAGGAGGGGTTCAAATACATACCAGATAGAGACAACAACAACAAACCTAACGACTACAACACCACCCACACCTATAGAAATAGCAAATATAGGACTAAACATAGAAATAGATAACGAGCACCAGAAATAACTGAATCGAATACTAATATAAGGACCCCTAGGAACTATAGAAAATCCAGAGATAGGAAATACTTATGGTTCAATCCAATATTTAACTCCTCTATAAAAACCAAACTACCTCCTACATTCTTTAAACTAATTGACAAGCACTTCCCTAAACTTCACAAATACCATAAAATCTTTAACAGAAAAACTATCAAACTGTCTTACTCTACTGCAGGCAACATAGAATCACACATACATAAAATTAACTATAGAAGAATCTCCTAATGAAAATAACCTACAAATAAACACCATAACACCAAATACAAAATACAAACACATAACAACATCACAACCACACACGTCAGAACGCATCACAACAAAATATTAACAAACCCAAATCTCAGCCCATACATAACAACATACAAAACCGCAACGGAGAACCTGCACACAGAAAGGCCTCCAAATGTAACTGCCACTTACCGGATAAGTGCCCACTACAAAATAGATGCCTGGAATCAAATATAGTGTACCTGTGTACTATAAATTCGAGCAACTTAGCATGGCACTACATAGGTTCTACGGCTGGGGAGTTAAAAAAAATGGTACGTCCATAGACATTCTATGAAGAACCGTAGACTAGTGAACACAACAACGCTGGCCAATAAAATCTGGCAGCTTAAGGATACAAACCAAGAATACAGGATTAGCTGGTCGAAATTATCGGGAGCAAAGGCCTACACAAATGGAATATCCCACAGTAGACTTTGCAATATGAAGTTGTTCCATATTTTAAAGTATGACAAACTGCTGCTTAACAGCAAAATAGAACGGTCAATTTTCTGTAGGCACAAAGCAGCTACTAAATTCGCAAATTTCAAACCAACATGATTCGATCCAACAATCTCATAATTCAAGCTGAACCACTTATTAACTGTCAATAGACCAACTAATCACTAAATCAACATCATAATCTCCTAACCTTTCTTCCTTTCACTCTCTATCCCTAAAACTTATATAAAGACTGGTGGATTGGCAGTATCGGCAGAGGGTCGGACGCCATACTTTGACGCATAGAGTTACGGCCCTTGCCATTCTGAGTTCAAATCCTGCCGAGGTTAACTTTACCTTTCATCCTTACGGGGTCGATAAAATAAAGTACCCGTAATGCTGCCCTTGTGCCAAAAGTAGAAACAATTATTATTATTTTTTTTTTATCGACCTCGAATGGATGAACGGCAAAATTGACCTCGGTGGGATTTGAACTCAGAGAGCAGAGAGTCGGAATGAATACTACAAAGCATTCTATCCGATGTTCTAACGATTCTGCCAATTCGCCCTCTAATGAACCTAAATTCTGTAACTACAGAATATATGGAGATTAAGAGACAAGAATCTATCATATTGTTTCTGGCAGGTGTGCCTTAGACAAAGTTGTGTATAAAAAGAGACAGGGCTGCTTTCAAGGAGTGGGAACCATGCCAGCTTTATAAAATACGAACAAAACAGATGATATATGCCTATATATAACAATAGACTTTCAGGAAAACATAAAATAATTATATTTGAGATATGCTGATTCGTACAGATAGGAAGATTACTGAAAATCGACCAGATGTTACGTTAAAAAACTACGAGAAAAATAAATATCTCTCAGTAAACACACACACACACACACACACACACACACACACACACACATGTATGTATGTACGAGAAAAATAAATCTCTCTTAGTAAACATGAATTCCAACAGAAAATTATATTAACATATATATATGTTATTTTCTGTTAGTATATATATATATATATATATATATATATATATATATATAAGTATGTATACGTACATACATATATGTATACACACGTACAGTAGTATGTATATATATATACATGCACACATATATATGTACGTATGGATTCACCGAACATTTATTATAATGCTCGGTGTGTTTATAAACAAACATCCCGTATTAAGCCGTAGTGTCTAGCAACCATCGTTGCTCGTTTGTTCAACACTGACAAAGGAACGCTGTACTAGTTTCAAGCTTATTAGCTATCGTCAGCAACCTATACCTTCCTGCCAGATGATTGAACGTCTGAAAGTATAGCCGTACTAAGAGTGGGAAATGAAATTTCGTTTCATTTTTTCCGATTATATATATATATATATATATATACATTTCGAAAATATTCTTACTATATATATATATATATATGTAGGAGGTGAGTTTTATTGTAGCACAATAAAGCAATGCAAATATCGGATAAGTAGCACGGTTGTTTTTCAATTATTTACATATTCATTTGCATATTCACCCATAAGTTTGAAAAATCCCTAATACATTTCCACTATCCAGAGAATATCCAACCGATAAGGTATGATTTTCATGGGTATGTCTCTATAAAACAAACTTTGTATTTTATCTGAGGAAAGTGTACCAATGTGTTTTGGTATCCTTGAAATATATATAATTGTTTCTACTTTAGGCACAAGGCCAGCAATTACCCAGTGCATTACTGGTACTTTATTTAATCGACCCCGTAAGGATGAAAGGCAAAGTCAACCTCGGCGAGATTTGAACTTAGATCGTAAAGGGACGTAACTATGCTGGAAAGCATGGCGTCCGACCCTCTACCGATACTGCCAATTCAATGGCCGCTGAAATATATATAATAAAATAAATATGGTTTTATAAATATAGTTTCCATCTGTGTGTGTGTATGTGTTGAGTGTGTGTGTGTGTATACACACACGCATACAAGCACACATAAAACTTACAGTCATACGGGAACATAAACATACACGGACACGTGTATTTAGAGTTTACTGTTTATCATGTCCAACAACAGATGCAATCGGGATTTTCGATTATTTACTGTGAAGGGTGATGGTGGTGGTGGTATTGGTGGTGGTGGTGGTGGTGGCGTTGTTGGTGTTGTTGGTGGTGTTGGTGGTGGTGGCGTTGGTGGTAGCGTTGTTGGTGTTGTTGGTGGTGTTGGTGGTGGTGGCGTTGGTGGTGGTGTTGTTGGTGGTGTTCGTGGCGTTGGTGGTGGCATTGTTGGTGTTGTTGGTGGTGTTGGTGGTGGTGGTGGCGTTGGTGGTGGCGTTGGTGGTGGTGGTGGTGTTGGTGGTGGTGGTGTTGGTGGCGTTGGTGGTGGTGGTGTTGGTGGTGGTGGCGTTGGTGGTGGTGGTGTTGGTGGCGTTGGTGGTGGTGGTGTTGGTGGTGGTGGTGTTGGTGGCGTTGGTGGTGGTGGTGGTGTTGGTGGCGTTGGTGGTGGTGGCGTTGGTGGTGTTGGTGGTGGTGGTGTTGGTGGCGTTGGTGGTGGTGGTGTTGGTGGCGTTGGTGGTGGTGGCGTTGGTGGTGGTGGTGTTGGTGGTGGTGGTGTTGGTGGCGTTGGTGGTGGTGGTGTTGGTGGCGTTGGTGGCGTTGGTGGTGGTGGTGTTGGTGGTGGTGGTGTTGGTGGCGTTGGTGGTGGTGGCGTTGGTGGTGGTGGTGTTGGTGGTGGTGTTGGTGGTGGTGGTGTTGGTGGTGGTGGTGGTATAGCCCTATAATAATACGTATGAAGATAAAACGCAGATAAGAGTAACTCAAATACAAACACAGACACACAAATACACATACACACAAATACACATACACACAAATACACACACACACACAAATACACACACACACTCACACCCACAGACACGCACTCACACACTCACACACAGATACGCAGATACACAACATAAACACTAACATATACAAAAACAGACACACGCGCGCGCACTCACACGCACACACGCAGTCGCCTCACACACAGACACGCAAACACACAAACACAAACACACACATACACAAACATACACGCACAAACACACAAGCACACACACATGTGTGTGTTAGACTCCAGTCGTTTCTAACCACTTCTGTGAAGGGATGTGGCTGAGTGGTGAGAGAACTGGATTCGCAATCGTGAGGCTGTCAGTTCGATTCCTGGACCAGGCCATGCGTTATGTCCTTGAGCAAGACACTTTATTTCACGTTGCTCCTTCAACCTGGATTTGCGACCGATAGATAGTATTAGCAATTGGAAAGACCAATGGAAACATTGCTTCCTCGGTCCGATTTAACGAAAGTCGATCGACTCCCATCTGTTCCATTTATTTTTTTTATTAAAGAAACATCCTGCTCATGAAATTTACGTGAAAGTGGCTGAGCATTCTACAAACTCATGTACTCTTAATGCAATTCTCAGGGAGATTCAGCGTGACACAGAGATTGTACGGAACCATCCAGATCCGATTTGCAGTAGCAGAAAAGAGAATAAGAGAGAGAGAAGAGGGGGGGTAAAAAGAGAGAGAGAGAGAGAGGTGGGGGACAGAAAATAGTGTGAGAGGGCGGGGGGGGGGCAGAAAAGTGTGAGAGAGAGGGGGACAGTAAAAGAGTGTGAGGGAGAGGGGGAGAGAAAAGAGTGTGAGAGAGAGGGTGGGGGACAGAAAAAGATTGTGAGGGAGGGGGGGGGGGGGCAGAAAAGAGTGTGTGAGAGAGAGAGAGGGGGGCAGAAAAAGAGTGTGAGGGAGAGAGAGAGGGGGGACAGAAAAAGGGTGTGAGGGAGAGAGAGAGTAGACGCATCTATAGGCCTGACTCTGAAGTGTCCTGGTGAGCAATTTGTTTGTGTGTGTGTGTGTGCTTGTGCTTGCGTGTTTGTATGTGTGTGTATGCGTCTGCTTATGTATTTGTGCGTGTGTGCGCGTGTTTGTGTGTATCCGCGCGTCTGTGTGTGAGTGTGTGAGGCGACTGCGTGTGTGCGTGTCTGTGTGTCTGTGTGTGTGTGTGTGTGTGTGTGTGTGTGTGTGTGTATTTGTGTGTGTGCCTGTGTTTGTGTCTGTTTGTATTTGTGTGTGTATTTGTGTGAATGTGTGTGAGCGTGTGTCCATGTGCAGGAAAAGCCGTTCATTGTGGATTTCATTTAAGCTTTTTAAACGATCAATAGGTGTTAAGGACGCAGAAGAAGTTATGGTGTCTTTACTATATATATATAAGGCTAGCTGAGGTACCCGGGAGAACAGAGAAAACGACTGTATTGGATGTGTTGTCTGGTATGAGGTGAGACCGTAATGCGTGTGTGTGTGTGCGTGTGTGTGTGTGTGTGTGTGTGTGTGTGTGTGTGTGTGTGTGTGTGTGTGTGTGTGTGTGAGACATAAAAAAAAACAATCATAAAACTTCTTTATTAGGCTGGGGGAGTAAACTGCCAATTAAATGGTAGCAATGGCCTTGGATTTTAAATGTTGTGAAATGGCCACAGTCAGTATGATCTTTTTCACCTCCAAAAGACGTCATCTGAAAAGCAGCAATATACCGCATAACGTTGCTTCTGAAGTGTTGCTTCGTTAGTACGGATTGTAAGTAGTATATGGATAAAAGCTGGAGGGTTGTTTAATTTAAAATAGTATCAATTTTTCATTCTTCTGTAAAACCAAAGACTGTAAAACGACTTTATAAAAGCGAACGCAATATTGTTAAACCTCCAACTGATATTTTTGTGGCACGTCACCATCTCTCTCTCTCTCTCTCTCTCTCTCTCTCTGAATACCTAACACTTTAATTGTATCTCTCTCTGTATAACGGCCTATCTATCTCTTTCTGCTTCTCCCCTTGTGTCTCTCTCTCTCTTTAGATATGTGTGTATGTATTTATGTGTGTGTGTGTGTGTGTGTGTGTGTGTGTGTGTGTGTGTGTGTGTGTGTGTGTGTGTGTATGTGTGTGTGTGTGTGTGTGTGTATGTGTGTGTGTGTGTGTGTGTAGTTTCCGTGTGATTCAACCAACCAACCAACCAGCCAACCAACCAACCAACCAACCAACCAACCAACCAACCAACCAACCAACAAACCAGTAAATATCTTTCTTTTATATTATATATAGATATAGATCACAGGTTCTCAAATAACGAAACGCCTCCTACCCTATTTTTCCATTTTTCAATATTTTGATATCAGTAGATTACTAAAAAATTGATTAACATTATGCAGGCAGCTGAGAATATAAATACATTCCTTGAAAGGAAATATATAAATTTCAAAAAAAGGAACATAAATGTTCTTTTTTATGAATAAGGACCAGTTGAATTTGTTATATTCCCACCAGGCGATACCAGCTATTTTGAACATTTATACAAGAGCAACTCTGTCTATCCCAAGAGTGCTCTTATCTGGAAGAATGTGGCAATTATATCATTTCAAAGCTTTCCAATTTTCCCTTTAATGAAATGGACAGAATAAATGTTGATATCTAACTTGATGTCCCCTCTGCTTTGTGAGCTTAGAGAGGATGGAAGAGGGTTTTCATGACCACGCTGGAGGGTATATTTATTAGTAAATGGTAAAATATATACAACAAATGAGTAAGTGAATTGTAGTAGATGGTTTCCAGTCCAGTCAGACTGCAACTACAAATAAAATAAAATGTTAGTTTACTTCGTAACAATAGCATATCCAAGTTTTCGGATAAATCAATTTACTTTAACTTTGACCTCATTTCAATGGGACCCTTGAGCTTCATGGCGTGAGGCTGAATTTTCGTAAGAAGTAGTCAGAGATCTCTACGTGTTGCGGTTGCGAGCCTTACTGTGCAGTCTGGAAACAGCATCAAACCTTTCTCGACTAAGTATGAGCTTGGAAAAGGCAGAGCAAATCTCTTAGCCTCTGCGTGTAGGAGTGGAAATCGACGCTGAATTTCCTCTTGCATCCAAAAAAGGGGTTCACCTATTTTGGGAAATCTAATTTTGATCATGTCATCTGCTTGAAGTTCAATGAATTCTTCTTGAAATTTAACATCCAAATCGTCGACGTTAGCTATGTAGAGATCTGCTATCCACATTGGGATGTCCATCGGCAACAGATCGACAAACCGTTCTCTCATGTTGTCTTGTAGCGCACGGAGGTGAGTGGTATCAATTTGGAGTTGGTCATCAGTTACAATGTTTTGAACATTGGCGACACTAGGAAAATTATAGAATACCCATCTACAAAGATTCCTTTCGATACATTCAATTTGGCCAGGAATGTTTTCACACCATTCCTTGCTTTAAGCAAGGTGATCTTCTTCCCCTGCAAAGCCAAAATGTCGCTATTGCATTTGTCGAAGATGTCGGTGAGGTAGGCGCAGTCTTGCCTCACATCGAGGGTTTTCTTGTACAGTTCTGTGTTGCGTCCTCGCAGAAACTCAATGATAGAGTCGAAGAGTTAAAAGAAGTGAGTAAGGCACTTGCCTTTTGAAAGCCACCTCACTTCAGTATGAAGGAGCAACTTGACGAATTCTTCCTCATTATCTTGAAATCCCGCCGAGGTTGACTTTGCCTTTCATCCTTACAGGGTCGATAAAATAAAGTACCAGTAATGCACTGGGTAATTGCTGGCCTTGTGCCTAAAGTAGAAACAATTATCTTGGTACAGTTGCCGGAAAATTCGTTCATTGAGGGAATGCCGTTTGATAAAATTGATGTCATCAAGGACTTGCTCAGCGGCTTGCTGAGTTTCTTCACAGCCAAGTGTTGTCGATGAATGACACAATGAACAGCAAATACAGATAGATTTTCTCTCTTCAGAAGAGTGACGAAGCCCTTATGTTGGCCGACCATTGCTCTTGCGTCGTCCGTAGCACATGATACAATGTGTGTTGTATGTGGTCCTAGATGTATGTATTACCTGCCTGTGTATTGTATGTATACCAGCTTATGTATTGCATGTGGTCCCAGCTGTATGTATTACCTGCTTGCGTGTTGTATGTGATCCTAGATGTGTGTATTACCTCCTTATGTGTTGTATGTCGTCCTAGATGTATGTATTACTACAACCACTACAACCACTACGACTACTACTACTACTACTACTACTACTACTACTACTACTACTACTACTACTACTACTACTACTACTACTACTACTACTACAAAAGAAATGCACTTAATTTTACAGATTAGACGCTAAGACAGGAATACACATCTTTGTTCTCCATTTAAGTCGAGCAGTGAATTAGACAACCTGTTGAGCTCAACAGCAGCAACAACAAAAGACAACTCGATAGGTATAATGCAGCTGCTGTTGCATTTTTAAAATGATAACTTTTAGAATTCAGCTTACTCTGTGTGAATTTCAATTCGAGTCAATAGTTAAGTAAAATGTACTATAAATATTTCGTTTGTTACAGAGCGAAGTGTATCCAATCAGTATGTGAAGCAGGGATACAATTGACATATAGCATTGATGAACTTCTTAACCTCGATCTAAATAACTTTGAAACATTGCCACGTAGATCACCGTTAAGGGTGAAAGCAGCGATTATTTGCTTAAACTTTAATCTGTTATTTTAATATATATATATATCCAAATATTAACGGAGTCATAAACTTGCGTTAGTCCCTGTAAATTATGTGCTCAACGGAAAAGGAATCCTAGGCTCTTCAAAATACAATATGTAGAAAGGATAACACACTAGAGGGGGGGAGTGTGTGCCATCAATAAACAGGGAAACCGCCAGTGTATGGAATCTCTAAACTACGGAAGGTGAGGTAGACACCTCTCTAACTATATATCACACACGTACATGATTTACAGGGACTAACGCAAGTCTATGACTCCGTTAATATTTGGATATTTTGCTCTTTATAACAGTCTACATATAAATATATGGCCATGAGTGGCTAGAAATACCGGTGACGTGTACAATTCTTGACCACTCATGGAATGACAACAACAGGATCTAAATCAACAAACGAAGGAATTCGATGTTAAAGGACAATAGAAAAATGTGTTTCGTAGAATCGAGACGTATCCGACGACCGAGTGGATTTCAGAGTCAGGTGTGATCACCATATCGATCGTGCCTCGAGCTGGTCGTCCGAGAAACATTTGTAATATGTCCAATAAATTCCTTTCGTCGCAACATTGATTCTCTTTTTTCTGTTATATATATATATATATATATATATATATATATATATATATATATATATATATATATATATATATAACGAAGGAAATGTGGTAAGGAACCAGGTGGACCATAAGCACCAAAGTACTCAATACTTATGGTAGTAGAGTGGGTAATAGGAACGAGTAGGACCCCGACGGCTGAGCTCAAGCCGTTTCGACGGCTAATTCTGGACGACTAATTCTGGACCAGAATTAGCCGTCGAAACGGCTTGAGCTCAGCCGTCGGGGTCCTACTCGTTCCTATATATATATATATATATATATATATATATATATATATATATATATATATTCTCTCGTCTACGATTTCACAGAACTTATGTTCACCGAATTCACAGACTAGATTCCTTCTTCCTCCCGTTAGACCTGTACAGAATTCCTTCCTTGCTCACATTCCAACCAGGTTTGATGGTCTTTATTCTCTCTCGTTCACGATTTCACCGAACTTATATTCATGGAAATTTGGGACTTGACTCTTTCTTCCTCATTTTTCGTTGCTTCACCATCTTTGTTTGTTTACACTCTCGTGTCCCCTTTATTTACGTGTCCCAACGACTTTTTTTTAGCCGTTGCTCGCACCAACCGGAGGTATATGGTCTTTAAAGCGATGAAATACCAATGATGGTTGGAAGATCACTGATGAAGGACTAACTTTATTCATATATATATATATATATATATATATATATATATATATATATATATATATAAAGAGAGAGAGAGAGAGAGAGAGAGAGAGAGAGAGAGAGAGAGAGAGAGAGAGAGAGAGATTGTTGAGAAGTGACACGCGAGTTGATATATATTAGGAAAATAAGAAAAAAGTAGTAAATGTCAATAGGATTTTCTCGTAGAATAACAGCAAAACATCTTTTTAAAAGTAATTTATAGTACCGGTTTCAGCCGATAGATATTTCGGCTTCTTCATGCTACAGGAAATATGATAAATAGCATATAATAAAGTTAAGTTGTATATTAATTAGAAGAGGATATTTATTAGAGAACATAGTTTACATATATATAAAAATTAACATTTTCGTTTCTCTCTCTCTCTCTCTTGGTGGTTTGGTGGTAGTAGCAGCTAAAATAGAAGTTGACTTGTCCCCTGTTACTGTCTGACTGGCTGTTAATTTCAATTGCAGCAACAGCAGCAGCAGCGGTAGTAGTAGTAGTATTAGAAGAAGAAGAAGAAGAAGAAGAAGAAGAAGAAGAAGGTGTGGTGGTAATTATAGGGGTATAGTAAAGGATGGAGGAAAAGACGAAGGAGGAGAAGCAGAAAGAGACGACGGGGAGGTGTGGTAGTAATATGATTATTAATAGTAGTAGTAATAGAAGCTGTCCGTGGGACTGACCTTAGTGGTAGAGTGACCTAAAATTGACCTGAAGTAGTAATTGTTTCTAAATATAGAAGTTGACTTCTATATTTCTTAGTATTTCTGTAGGGAATACTGTTGTTCTTAATTTGTCCATTGGAGTTATTGTTGGGTGCTTGTTGCAGTTTCGTCTGTGGTCGATGCATTTAAATGGGGTTCGTATTATGTGATAAAGTATGATTCTTTTGCTAAATCGTTGATTGTGGATAGCGATGTCTTTAAATTTACTAGCAGAAAAACCACGCTTCGGGTGGTTTTTCTGCTAGAATGTGTAGTGTGTATATTGATGTAGATATGATACATCAAATAAAATCGTAATTGACAATATACACAGAAATTGAACGAAGTCTGTTACACTCTCTTCTATAATCAGTAAAGTAATCCATGATACACTTAAAAAAAGACGATATTATAAATAAACTGCATTAGGAGAAAATTAGCGATGGAAATATATGCGATATTTTTTATAAGTGTTATAATATAACGGCCGCTAACAGGAAGTGTTGACATTTGAACATTTTAAAGAAGTGGATCTTTAAATAAGCTATAAAATATTTTTAATCAACAGCCACGAAATTAAGCACATAAATTATGTAATATTCAATCATTATTTATTCAAAGTAATCCAACTTATTTTACAAACGGGGTAAAAAAAACATAATCTGGACGCAGTCCCGTACTCCTTTCTTTATTATAGTTAAGATTGAGGGGTAAATTCTGAAGTTGCGTTGTTCATAATAGGCGCAGGTGTCAATGTGTTCACTCAGTGCTATTTTTCTGTGTTCCCGTATTTCAATTTGGGATCTATGAACAGTCACACGCTGACGAAGACTGTTTTTAGTTTGTCCTATGTACTGCTCTCGACAGCCTGAGTAAGTTAATACATATATCAGGTTTTCTGATGCACATGTGAAATTGTTTTTCACCGTAAAGCGTTGACCCTGTTTGAAATAGAACTCCGATCCCTCTATAATAAAATATATAGAGATGATCTAGTGGATTGGCAGATCCGGTTAAGGGTCTGACGCCTTGCTTTGCAGCAAAGAGTTACGGCCCTTTATGCACACACTCGTTCAGTGCCCGAGCATTGCTGACTTGGGGAGCTATGTCGAACAGTTGCTGTCGCGTGTATGACTGATCCGGTTATCGACTGAGTCCATTGTGCAGATGGTCTCGCCGTCTTCCTTTGAGGAGGAAGGGCAGGCGGTTTTCATCTACCTGGAGGCCATGGCGAAAGAGATTGTGTGGTGGACAAGGTTGAAAGGATTAAAGACAGACACTTTCCTCTTCGGCGAATCCCTAATTAACTTTTTCAAGTTTCACTTGAAGAGAAAAATCAGGGTGGAGAGGCAAGTGTTGCCCTCTAGCAAGTTTTTGAAAGGTGGGTGAATGTAGCGAGAATGGTCCGAGTAAACGGGACCGCTCTGAATATACGCCTGTAGTTTGAGAGATGGAAAAATTGAGAGAGGGCGCTTGCCCTGGTGGTCAGGGTGGCCGTGGTCTTTTGTGTGGTTTTCGCCACGAGTAACCCATTGGGGAATTTTTCATTGTTTCAATTTTCATTTTTATTGTTTATATATATATATATATATATATATATAAATATATGTTTCTATGTCTTTTTTTTTCTTTTCTTATATAAATAATAAAAACCTTTACACGCACAAGACCCACATCATACCTTCCTGTGCCGTCTGTAATGTTTTTCTTGATGTCAGCCCTTGTGGCCAATAAAGAAATCATTATTATTATTATTATTTTTTATTTTCTTTCATTATTGTTTCTGAGATATATGCCGAGTGTCTTCCTGACACCTAGGGCAAATAAATTCACAGTGTGCATTGGTAAGCCAGTTAATACAGCACATTGATTATAATAATAATAAAAAAATTTATTATTATTATTATTATTATCATTATTATTATTATTATTATTGAATGCCATGGTTGACGGAGGCTCGGCTCTGTAAGGTATAGTAATTTTTAACCGTTAAAACAATTGTAAATTGTTTAAAACTTGAACCAAATTGTTGATAAAGACACCCTCCTCCTCGTGAGAGGGGTCTTTCTGTCCGTTATTTGGCCCTTCGGGGTTAAATAACCAGTTATTGGGGTTTTGTACCCAAAATTTCTTTTTAAACAAAAAAACATGGCTACCAAAAAAAAAAAAAATTTCATACGTCACTCCCACTCATTCCGTCTTCTTCTTCCTCAATCATCACTACAGGAGAGAGAAGATTGTCTCTCTCCCTCCCTTCTTTAAATGTGTCTCTCTCCCTACCTTCTCTTTCGCAAGCGACGAAAGAAAAGAAAAGTCTCGTGCAAAGCGTGCAAGGTTTCTCCACGACGACGACGACAGCGACGAAACAGGTGTGCGGGAAATACGAAAACCCAGTTCATTCGTCTGACGTCAGGAATAATAGCAGTAGCAGCCGTAATAACAACAGCAACAGTGACAATGAAAACAACAGTAGCAGCCGCAACAGCATCACCAGCAGCATAAACAACAACAGCATTAGCAGCAGCAACACCAACAACAACCACAGCAACAGCGGCGGAGGCAGTAGTCGTAGTACCTGCAGCAACAACAAAAGTACCAGCAGCTCTGACGACAACAACAACAGCAGAGAAAAACCAATCTCATTTGCAGGTATTGCGAAAAACCTGGAAACAATCCTCATAACAAATGAGGAATTAGAGGAAGCGAAGAAGATGGTGACAAAGAACGGACACCGAGCAATCTGCAAGGCAGCGAAAAATTTTTTCGAAACCCAAGAGCACTGTACGGTCACGTACCGTACAGTAAGTACAAAATCCCGTAGGGTGGAAAGAGCCACAGAGGCCCAAATACAAAAAGCCTTGGGGTCTGTGTGGCAGAGGAAAACGCACATCACCCGAGGCAAAAAATACGCCACCGTAGACGTACTTTTTGCCACACCCCAGGAGGCAAAGGCCCAATCAGTAGTGACCCTAAGGAGCGAGGAAATGGTGTTGGTGCCCTCCTACTGCGGGCAAAAAATTGTGAGGGTCAAACTGACCCACGTCCCCCCCGGAATGACCCCTTCTTGGCTGGCCGCGTCTGTCCTCGTCGGAATCGAGGACAAAACAACTGTACTGCAAGTACAGAAAAAAGTAAGAGAAGATTGGGTCGGCTCCTCCATTGAGATGCTAATCCAAACCAACCAGGAGTGCATCGAAGCTATCCCGGATGTGATAGACTTCGATAACGGCACTCAACTGCCCATAAGTGTTGAGGGCAAACGCCCGAAATGCTTTCGCTGTGGATCGAAGACTCACCTCAGGGCCTTCTGCAACGAGAAGACCCTGAGAAAGGAGAAAACCCCCCTCCTCCCGAATCCGGTTCCACGGCTACCAGCAACAGGACAAGCGGCAACCAGGAACGATAGGTCCGTGGCACCCATACCCACTCCACGGAAATCAAAGACAGCAGCAGCAGTGGAAATATTAACAACAACAACAGCAATACCAAATGCAGCTGCAACAGAGACTCCAGTGCAAACATCACCAACAACAACAAGTGAAAGAGTGGAGCTGGTACCCCTCCCCGACCTTACAGAATCAGACATGGAGTGTGAGGTGGGAGAGGGATGGCAAAAGGTCTCAAGAAGGCACAAACGCAGAAGCAGCGCATCGTCGCCTTTGAAAAGGGAGGAAAGAAATGAGAAAAGGGTAAAGTCTACTGCAAAGAGACCCACAGCAGCAACACCACCAACACCATCACCACCCACACCAGCACCACCATCACCACCGGCGACAACCCCACCGCCAACAACACCTTCAACACCACCACCACAAGCACCAACATCGCAAACACAACAACAAAACACACACACCCAGCAACAACGACAAGAAAATAGCAGAACCACACCCCACCCCCAGAAAAACAAATGCACGGCAATAAACACACACAACAAGAAACTAATGACTTACATAATTGAACACACAGACATTTCACAACAGGACTACATAATACCAGCACCAATCAAAACGCCAACTAACATAAGACTGCTAAAAATAGCACAGAAACAATACACAAACATTAAAACGAAATTCCCCAACGCAGTTGGTGATTTCAGGGACCTAGGAGGAACCATTAATCGAAGAGTATATTCAGACATTCTCTTAGAAGAGCCGACGACCAGCCGAAGGGACGATTCAACGGTCCCTTCACCAGACGATCAAGTGAAAAGGGATGTAAAAACCATCCCTCCTCTACCAAAAATACGGTAAGTGGTCTTTCCCATCTTTTCCACTCTATTTTAAACATGACCTCACTCAGAATAGGCAGCATAAATGCGCGTGGCTTGGGGTCGTCATGGAAGCAGGGTCACCTGCTCAACGACCTCAGGTCACTAAACATAGATGTAGTGGCCATCAGCGAGACCAGAATCTCCGAAGCACGGGCCTTCGCACCGATCTTCGGCGGCTACGATGTGTACGCATCTCCCAGCCGTCCTGGATCGGGTGGAGGAGTTGCTGTGCTTTTTCGGAGAGGTTTGGATCTCGCCATACGGGCCATCTTCCTGGACCCAGAGGGTAAGCTGGTGGTGCTGGACGTGACCAGCGGAGACGGGCAAGCTTTCAGGCTAGTGGCCGTCTATGCCCCGACAGGAGCAGGGCGGCCTGATTTCTTCCGGCGTCTGGAGACCTTTCTTGGAACGTCGCGCTCTTTAGTGTTAGTGGGCGACTGGAACGGGATCTTAGATGCACGCTGGGACTGTGTGGGATTAGCGGATAGGGGTGGAGGGTGCAAGAGCCTCACCAACCTGCTCAGGCGTTTTGAACTGTCTGACAGGTACCGATTGGATTTCCCGAATGTGCCAATGTGGACTTGGACAAACCGCATAGGGTCATCCAGATCATATCTAGATAGAGTATTTTGTAGGGAAATAGATAGGTCTAGCATAGGCTGTCCACAATTCAAGATAGTCAGCTACACGGACCACAAATTCGTGATCTGTGTGCTTGACTTAGATAGGCTTCATAGACGAGGACCCGGCTACTGGAAGCTAAACGCGTCCTTACCAGCGCGCAAGGCCTACAGAGACCGGATTAGCGAACTAGTTAAGCGGGCGTTGACGGGGGCCATCGTCAACAACAAGTGGTGGTTTGCTCTGAAAAGAGCGATTAGAATAGAATCGATTAGGTTTAGTAAGGCTTTAGCAATAGAGAAAAATAGAGCAGAGGGAGAACTAGTTAGAAAATTAGACGAGGCGCTTAGCAAAGGCATTGCGACCGACGTGCTTGCGGCGAAATTGGCCCTTGACCAATTCTTCAATGCAAAGCACGAAGGCTGCGTTGTCAGAGCTAGGGTGCGTGCTCTCAGACACGAGGGGACGAAAGCCGTTCAATGGGCCCGAGTGGCGGAGGCGCGTCGTGGCAACAAAGCCACGATCCGGTCTTTGGTGGACCACGACGGGCGCATGCTACTCGATCCCGGGCAAATGTGTGAAGCTTTTCAGCGACACTTCGCTCAGCTGTTCGGGGGCAGCGGGGGGCCGGGTAGAGGGATGGACTTTAGTGTCTACCTCGACGGACTGCCGCGGCTCTCGGCCACTGAGGCGAAGTGTTGCGAAAAGCCGATAACAGCCGCTGAAGTAAGGGAGGCAATGACTGGCTGCACAAGGGGTAAATCGCCTGGTTTGGATGGTCTGCCCTATGAACTTTACGTACAGATGCCAGACTTGTTCGGAGGCCTCTTGGCGGACGTCTACTGCAACTGGCAACAGAACGGGAGAATTCCCAGTTCTGTGAGCCGAGGAGCGGTGGCACTGCTGAGAAAGGATCCGAACAAGGGGGATAACATAGACAATTTCCGGCCCATAACTCTGCTAAACACAGAGTTTAAGATTTTGGCCAAGGTGCTAGCAAAGAGGTTGGCGCTTGTCGTTGGTGGTCTGGTGGGAGAGGCGCAGACATGCGCCATTCCCGACAGATCCATCCACGACAACCTCCACCTCATGCGATACATCGTAGAGAGGGTAGCTAGGGAACCTGGCACGGGTGGGTCCTTGATCAATTTAGATCAGTCGAAAGCTTTCGATAGGGTCGACCATCGTTACCTAGCGGCAGTCCTGAGGGCGGCTGGCTTTGGGCCCGTCTTCAGAGGCTGGATCGCTGCCATGCACAGCGACATCTGCTCTGTGGTGAGAGTGAACGGTCACCTGTCGGAACCGTTCAACATCATGCGCTCGGTCCGCCAAGGATGTCCCCTCTCGTCCCTCTTGTACGTATTGACTCTCGAGCCATTACTGCACAAACTGGAGACGTTGAGGGGAGTCCCGCGCGAACTAGGATGCGGAAGATCCGTGTCAGCATATGCGGACGATGTCACCGTAGTGGTGTCGAACGCCAAACACATCGAGGCGATCGGCACTACACTAAGAGAATACGAAGCGGTGACAGGAGCAATGATCAACCAGGAAAAGTCAGTGGGCCTGCAGCTCGGCACCTGGAGAGGCAGGTCCATGCCGTCCAACAGCGTCGTCGGGCGCTGGACGGACGGACCGGTTAAATTGCTAGGGGTCTGGTTCGGTCCGGACCTCCAGACGGACAAAAACTGGGACGAGGTGACGAGCAGGGTGGCTTCTCTCACCCAGAAATGGGCGGAGAGGAAGCTATCCCTGAAAGGTCGAGCGGAGGTGGCTAACGCGTACATCGCGTCTGTCATCTGCTACCGCCTAACCGTCGTACCTTGTCCTAAGCCTCGCCTGACTGCGCTGGAGCGTTTGCTCTTTCGCTTTTTGTGGAAGGGACGTGCTCCGATGGTCAGGCGGTCCATCTGTTGTCAACACCCGCTACGTGGAGGGCTGGGCATGCCGTGGCTGATGATGCGCAGGCACGCGCTCAGGCTACGACATCTCCACCTCTTCCTCGACGGTGATCAGGTGTGGTCGCCGTTTGCTAGACGCGTTTTTCCCCAGCTCGTTTCCTTGACGGAGCTGCAGTCCTGGGTCAAGCGAAGACCGAGAGGGAGCGCCTGGAGACTGGAATGTCTTCAGGCGCTCACAGCCCTCGACCAATCGGGCAATGTGATCGGTGGAAACTCCACCTCGGCGTTCTATAGAGGATTAGTGGAGGGGAAGAGCGACGACGTACTTGGGGAAACTCTAGGCGTCGACGAAAATCAACTAGCCAATCTCTTCGGAAGAACCTTCGGGCCAGGGCCTATGGACAACTTCCAGAAATCTCTGGCCTGGCAGTGCTACCGAGGAGCCTTGCCAGTTCGGGATAAACTCTACAGGCATGGAGGTGCCGTCAGCCGGGCATGTCCGAGATGCGCGCAGGGCGACGAAACCGTCCTGCACGCACTCGTCCAGTGTCCGAAAATTGCTGACTTGTGGGTTTATGTCGAACACCTGCTGTCGCGTTTAGGACGGATCCAGCTATCATCTGAGTCTATCGTGAGGATTGCCCCGCCCTCCTCCTTTAGCCGGGAAGGGCAGGCAGTTTTTATCTGTCTGGTGGCCATGGCGAAAGAGATAGTATGGTGGACACGTTTGAAAGGGCTGAAGACGAGCACTTACCTCTTCGGTGATGCTCTGATTGACTTTTTCAAATTTCATTTGAAAAGGAAAATCAGAGTAGAGAAGGAAGTGCTCTCTTCCCAGCATTTTGTTGAAAGATGGGTGAGAGAAGCAAGAATGGCCCGAGTGAATGGGCCGACTCTGAGTATATATCTGTAAACTAAAGGTGGAAAACTGGGAGAGGGCACTTGCCTTGGTGGTCAGGGTCATTGTGGCTTTTTACTGGGCTTTCTCCACAAATGTCCCTCCGAAGTCTCCCCCCTATTGGGGAATTTTTCATTGTTATTTTCATTGTTATTTTTGTTACATCCTCTGTTTTTGTTTTTTTACACGCAGAAATGCCCATTTGTACCGTCCTGCATTGTCCTGCACTGTCCTTAATGTCTACTTTATGTAAACCCTTGTGGTTAATAAAGAAATCATTATTATTGTTATTATTATTATTATTATTATTATTATTATTGAATGCCATGGTTGACGGAGGCTCGGCTCTGTAAGGTATAGTAATTTTTAACCGTTAAAACAATTGTAAATTGTTTAAAACTTGAACCAAATTGTTGATAAAGACACCCTCCTCCTCGTGAGAGGGGTCTTTCTGTCCGTTATTTGGCCCTTCGGGGTTAAATAACCAGTTATTGGGGTTTTGTACCCAAAATTTCATTTTAAACAAAAAAACATGGCTACCAAAAAGAAATTTCATACGTCACTCCCACTCATTCCGTCTTCTTCTTCCTCAATCATCACTACAGCAGAGAGAAGATTGTCTCTCTCCCTCCCTTCTTTAAATGTGTCTCTCTCCCTCCCTTCTCTTTCGCAAGTGACGAAAGAAAAGAAAAGTCTCGTGCAAAGCGTGCAAGGTTTCTCCACGACGACGACGACAGCGACGAAACAGGTGTGCGGGAAATACGAAAACCCAGTTCATTCGTCTGACGTCAGGAATAATAGCAGTAGCAGCCGTAATAACAACAGCAACAGTGACAATGAAAACAACAGTAGCAGCCGCAACAGCATCACCAGCAGCATAAACAACAACAGCATTAGCAGCAGCAACACCAACAACAACCACAGCAACAGCGGCGGAGGCAGTAGTCGTAGTACCTGCAGCAACAACAAAAGTACCAGCAGCTCTGACGACAACAACAACAGCAGAGAAAAACCAATCTCATTTGCAGGTATTGCGAAAAATTTGGAAACAATCCTCATAACAAATGAGGAATTAGAGGAAGCGAAGAAGATGGTGACAAAGAACGGACACCGAGCAATCTGCAAGGCAGCGAAAAATTTTTTCGAAACCCAAGAGCACTGTACGGTCACGTACCGTACAGTAAGTACAAAATCCCGTAGGGTGGAAAGAGCCACAGAGGCCCAAATACAAAAAGCCTTGGGGTCTGTGTGGCAGCGGAAAACGCACATCACCCGAGGCAAAAAATATGCCACCGTAGACGTACTTTTTGCCACACCCCAGGAGGCAAAGGCCCAATCAGTAGTGACCCTAAGGAGCGAGGAAATGGTGTTGGTGCCCTCCTACTGTGGGCAAAAAATTGTGAGGGTCAAACTGACCCACGTCCCCCCCGGAATGACCCCTTCTTGGCTGGCCGCGTCTGTCCTCGTCGGAATCGAGGACAAAACAACTGTACTGCAAGTACAGAAAAAAGTAAGAGAAGATTGGGTCGGCTCCTCCATTGAGATGCTAATCCAAACCAACCAGGAGTGCATCGAAGCTATCCCGGATGTGATAGACTTCGATAACGGCACTCAACTGCCCATAAGTGTTGAGGGCAAACGCCCGAAATGCTTTCGCTGTGGATCGAAGACTCACCTCAGGGCCTTCTGCAACGAGAAGACCCTGAGAAAGGAGAAAACCCCCCTCCTTCCGAATCCGGCTCCACGGCTACCAGCAACAGGACAAGCGGCAACCAGGAACGATAGGCCCGTGGCACCCATACCCACTCCACGGAAATCAAAAACAGCAGCAGCAGTGGAAATACTAACAACAACAACAGCAATACCAAATGCAGCTGCAACAGAGACTCCAGTGCAAACATCACCAACAACAACAAGTGAAAGAGTGGAGTTGGTACCCCTCCCCGACCTCACAGAATCAGACATGGAGTGTGAGGTGGGAGAGAGATGGCAAAAGGTCGTAAGAAGGCACAAACGCAGAAGCAGCGCATCGTCGCCTTTGAAAAGTGAGGAAAGAAATGAGAAAAGGGTAAAGTCTACTGCAAAGAGACCCACAGCAGCAACAACACCAACACCATCACCACCCACACTAGCGCCACCATCACCACCGGCGACAACCCCACCGCCAACAACACCTTCAACACCACCACCACAAGCACCAACATCGCAAACACAACAACAAAACACACACACCCAGCAACAACGACAAGAAAATAGCAGAACCACACCCCACCCCCAGAAAAACAAATGCACGGCAATAAATACACACAACAAGAAACTAATGACTTACATAATTGAACACACAGACATTTCACAACAGGACTACATAATACCAGCACCAATCAAAACGCCAACTAACATAAGACTGCTAAAAATAGCACAGAAACAATACACAAATATTAAAACGAAATTCCCCAACGCAGTTGGTGATTTCAGGGACCTAGGAGGAACCATCAATCGAAGAGTATACTCAGACATTCTCTTAGAAGAGCCGACGACCAGCCGAAGGGACGATTCAACGGTCCCTTCACCAGACGATCAAGTGAAAAGGGATGTAAAAACCATCCCTCCTCTACCAAAAGTACGGTAAGTGGTCTTTCCCATCTTTACCACTCTATTTTAAACATGACCTCACTCAGAATAGGCAGCATAAATGCGCGTGGCTTGGGGTCGTCATGGAAGCAGGGTCACCTGCTCAACGACCTCAGGTCACTAAACATAGATGTAGTGGCCATCAGCGAGACCAGAATCTCCGAAGCACGGGCCTTCGCACCGATCTTCGGCGGCTTCGATGTGTACGCATCTCCCAGCCGTCCTGGATCCGGTGGAGGAGTTGCTGTGCTTTTTCGGAGAGGTTTGGATCTCGCCATACGGGCCATCTTCCTGGACCCAGAGGGTAAGCTGGTGGTGCTGGACGTGACCAGCGGAGACGGGCAAGCTTTCAGGCTAGTGGCCGTCTATGCCCCGACAGGAGCAGGGCGGCCTGATTTCTTCCGGCGTCTGGAGACCTTTCTTGGAACGTCCCGCTCTTTAGTGTTAGTGGGCGACTGGAACGGGATCTTAGATGCACGCTGGGACTGTGTGGGATTAGCGGATAGGGGTGGAGG
This sequence comes from Eledone cirrhosa, assembly GCA_964016885.1. Taxonomy (NCBI): domain Eukaryota; kingdom Metazoa; phylum Mollusca; class Cephalopoda; order Octopoda; family Eledonidae; genus Eledone; species Eledone cirrhosa. The sequence goes on from OZ024756.1 coordinate 27,669,559, forward strand.
GTGCAAGAGCCTCACCAACCTGCTCAGGCGTTTTGAACTGTCTGACAGGTACCGATTGGATTTCCCGAATGTGCCAATGTGGACTTGGACAAACCGCATAGGGTCATCCAGATCATATCTAGATAGAGTATTTTGTAGGGAAATAGATAGGTCTAGCATAGGCTGTCCACAATTCAAGATAGTCAGCTACACGGACCACAAATTCGTGATCTGTGTGCTTGACTTAGATAGGCTTCATAGACGAGGACCCGGCTACTGGAAGCTAAACGCGTCCTTACCAGCGCGCAAGGCCTACAGAGACCGGATTAGCGAACTAGTTAAGCGGGCGTTGACGGGGGCCATCGTCAACAACAAGTGGTGGTTTGCTCTGAAAAGAGCGATTAGAATAGAATCGATTAGGTTTAGTAAGGCTTTAGCAATAGAGAAAAATAGAGCAGAGGGAGAACTAGTTAGAAAATTAGACGAGGCGCTTAGCAAAGGCATTGCGACCGACGTGCTTGCGGCGAAATTGGCCCTTGACCAATTCTTCAATGCAAAGCACGAAGGCTGCGTTGTCAGAGCTAGGGTGCGTGCTCTCAGACACGAGGGGACGAAAGCCGTTCAATGGGCCCGAGTGGCGGAGGCGCGTCGTGGCAACAAAGCCACGATCCGGTCTTTGGTGGACCACGACGGGCGCATGCTACTCGATCCCGGGCAAATGTGTGAAGCTTTTCAGCGACACTTCGCTCAGCTGTTCGGGGGCAGCGGGGGGCCGGGTAGAGGGATGGACTTTAGTGTCTACCTCGACGGACTGCCGCGGCTCTCGGCCACTGAGGCGAAGTGTTGCGAAAAGCCGATAACAGCCGCTGAAGTACGGGAGGCAATGACTGGCTGCACAAGGGGTAAATCGCCTGGTTTGGATGGTCTGCCCTATGAACTTTACGTACAGATGCCAGACTTGTTCGGAGGCCTCTTGGCGGACGTCTACTGCAACTGGCAACAGAACGGGAGAATTCCCAGTTCTGTGAGCCGAGGAGCGGTGGCACTGCTGAGAAAGGATCCGAACAAGGGGGATAACATAGACAATTTCCGGCCCATAACTCTGCTAAACACAGAGTTTAAGATTTTGGCCAAGGTGCTAGCAAAGAGGTTGGCGCTTGTCGTTGGTGGTCTGGTGGGAGAGGCGCAGACATGCGCCATTCCCGACAGATCCATCCACGACAACCTCCACCTCATGCGATACATCGTAGAGAGGGTAGCTAGGGAACCTGGCACGGGTGGGTCCTTGATCAATTTAGATCAGTCGAAAGCTTTCGATAGGGTCGACCATCGTTACCTAGCGGCAGTCCTGAGGGCGGCTGGCTTTGGGCCCGTCTTCAGAGGCTGGATCGCTGCCATGCACAGCGACATCTGCTCTGTGGTGAGAGTGAACGGTCACCTGTCGGAACCGTTCAACATCATGCGCTCGGTCCGCCAAGGATGTCCCCTCTCGTCCCTCTTGTACGTATTGACTCTCGAGCCATTACTGCACAAACTGGAGACGTTGAGGGGAGTCCCGCGCGAACTAGGATGCGGAAGATCCGTGTCAGCATATGCGGACGATGTCACCGTAGTGGTGTCGAACGCCAAACACATCGAGGCGATCGGCACTACACTAAGAGAATACGAAGCGGTGACAGGAGCAATGATCAACCAGGAAAAGTCAGTGGGCCTGCAGCTCGGCACCTGGAGAGGCAGGTCCATGCCGTCCAACAGCGTCGTCGGGCGCTGGACGGACGGACCGGTTAAATTGCTAGGGGTCTGGTTCGGTCCGGACCTCCAGATGGACAAAAACTGGGACGAGGTGACGAGCAGGGTGGCTTCTCTCACCCAGAAATGGGCGGAGAGGAAGCTATCCCTGAAAGGTCGAGCGGAGGTGGCTAACGCGTACATCGCGTCTGTCATCTGCTACCGCCTAACCGTCGTACCTTGTCCTAAGCCTCGCCTGACTGCGCTGGAGCGTTTGCTCTTTCGCTTTTTGTGGAAGGGACGTGCTCCGATGGTCAGGCGGTCCATCTGTTGTCAACACCCGCTACGTGGAGGGCTGGGCATGCCGTGGCTGATGATGCGCAGGCACGCGCTCAGGCTACGACATCTCCACCTCTTCCTCGACGGTGATCAGGTGTGGTCGCCGTTTGCTAGACGCGTTTTTCCCCAACTCGTTTCCTTGACGGAGCTGCAGTCCTGGGTCAAGCGAAGACCGAGAGGGAGCGCCTGGAGACTGGAATGTCTTCAGGCGCTCACAGCCCTCGACCAATCGGGCAATGTGATCGGTGGAAACTCCACCTCGGCGTTCTATAGAGGATTAGTGGAGGGGAAGAGCGACGACGTACTTGGGGAAACTCTAGGCGTCGACGAAAATCAACTAGCCAATCTCTTCGGAAGAACTTTCGGGCCGGGGCCTATGGACAACTTCCAGAAATCTCTGGCCTGGCAGTGCTACCGAGGAGCTTTGCCAGTTCGGGATAAACTCTACAGGCATGGAGGTGCCGTCAGCCGGGCATGTCCGAGATGCGCGCAGGGCGACGAAACCGTCCTGCACGCACTCGTCCAGTGTCCGAAAATTGCTGACTTGTGGGTTTATGTCGAACACCTGCTGTCGCGTTTAGGACGGATCCAGCTATCATCTGAGTCTATCGTGAGGATTGCCCCGCCCTCCTCCTTTAGCCGGGAAGGGCAGGCAGTTTTTATCTGTCTGGTGGCCATGGCGAAAGAGATAGTATGGTGGACACGTTTGAAAGGGCTGAAGACGAGCACTTACCTCTTCGGTGATGCTCTGATTGACTTTTTCAAATTTCATTTGAAAAGGAAAATCAGAGTAGAGAAGGAAGTGCTCTCTTCCCAGCATTTTGTTGAAAGATGGGTGAGAGAAGCAAGAATGGCCCGAGTGAATGGGCCGACTCTGAGTATATATCTGTAAACTAAAGGTGGAAAACTGGGAGAGGGCACTTGCCTTGGTGGTCAGGGTCATTGTGGCTTTTTACTGGGCTTTCTCCACAAATGTCCCTCCGAAGTCTCCCCCCTATTGGGGAATTTTTCATTGTTATTTTCATTGTTATTTTTGTTACATCCTCTGTTTTTGTTTTTTTTACACGCAGAAATGCCCATTTGTACCGTCCTGCATTGTCCTGCACTGTCCTTAATGTCTACTTTATGTAAACCCTTGTGGTTAATAAAGAAATCATTATTATTATTATTATTATTATTATTATTATTATTATTATCGTGTGAATGGGCCTACTCTGACCAGGCGCCTATAGGCTAGCTAACTTGAGGAGAGGGGTGCTCTCCCTGGGTGCCCTAGAAGCGCAGGGTGGTTCAGAATTGGTGGGGTACCTGAGTCACCCCTGGGTCGTCCACCCCCAATAGGGAAATTTATTTTGTTATATTTATGCATAGTTTATTTTATATTTTTTATATCTTCATTGTTGAATTGGTCTTGCCATTGTGCACTTTTACTCGACCTTATTGTAAACCCCCACGGACCCTGTCTTTGTATTGTCCCCTAGATGTCGGCCCTTGTGGCCAATAAATGAAATCAGAGTTCAAATCCCGCCGAGGTTAACTTTGCCTTTCATCCTTACGGGGACGATAAAATAAAGTACCAGTAATACACTGGGTATTTGCTGGCCTTGTGCCAAAAGTAGAAACAATTATTATTATTATCGACCTTACGGGGACGATAAAATAAAGTACCAGTAATACACTGGGTATTTGCTGGCCTTGTGCCAAAAGTAGAAACAATTATTATTATTATTGGTTGTTGAAACGAATAGATGTACTATCGTGAGCTCGTAAGTTTTCTTTTTCTACGATTTGAAATACGTTTGTCATTAATATTTTTTGTTTCAAATAGTAAATATGACTTTAGTGACCAGGACTCTGGCTTTACTGTAACACCGGCTCGGGAGCAGGATAGTTAAGGCGAAAAAGATATCGGATGTTGAATTTGCCGACGACATAGTTTTGGTGACAAACACAGTGAAGGAGGCAGAGGATTTGATGCAGGAGATTGAGACTGTGTCGATGAGTGTGGGCCTGAGAATGAATGAGACTAAGACAATATATATATATATATACTCGTATATACATATATACTCGTACATATATATATATATATATATATATATATGCAGAGGTTATATTTAATTTGCTGGGATTCAACAAGCTTAAACATTTTTATAACTGATATAAAGCACTCAACAATTTAGTGGAGTAAATATACAATATATTAATAAATGGAAACTATATTTATAAAACCATATTTATTTTATTATACATATTTCAAGGACCACCAAGGCAAATTATGGTGCGCTTTCATCAGATAAAATACAGATTTGTTTTATAAATAAATATTGACATACCCGGAAAAAAAGACGACCTCAACGGTTGGAGCTTCCTGAAAGCTATCCAGGAAGCTCCAACCGTTAAGGTTGTCTTTTTTTTCCGGGTATGTCAATATTTATTTATAAAACAAATCTGTATTTTATCTGATGAAAGCGCACCATAATTTGCCTTGGTGGCCCTTGAAATATGTATAATAAAATAAATATGGTTTTATAAATATAGTTTCCATTTATTAATATATTGTATATATATATATATATATATATATACCCATGCAAGCGTGGAAGATGGACGTTAAACGATGATGATGATGATGATGATGATATATATATATATATATGTGTGTATTAACACACACACACACACACACACACACACACACATATATATATATATACACACACACACACACATATATATATATATATAGTAGAGGTATTGGATAGCCGGTTCATGTTATTCTTCACTCATTTACTATATATACATATATATATATATATATATAGAGAGAGAGAGAGAGATAAATATATATATATATAGATAAATTTCTATTTATTTGCCACGAGGGCACAAAAGAAGGGGACAAATACACAGTGGGGGAGTTTACATAAATAGAGTAAAGAAAAAGGAATAACAATAATAATATAACAATAAAAAGTCCTCAAAAGGGAGGGGGCGTGTTGGGGATTGCACATACCCCCGAAAAGTGTGCAACTCTTTTCGCGGGGGAAGCCCAGAGAGGAGGCGCTCCCCCTTTCCTCTTCACTTCTTCACCTACAGAACAATGTAGAGAGAAGGCCCATTTACACGGGCCATTCTCGCTTCTTTCACCCACCTTTCATAAAACTGTCTGGGACCAAGCACTTCTCTCTCCATCCTGATCCTTCTTCCGAAGTGGTATCGGAAGAAGTAAACCAGGTGATGGCCGGAGAGAAAGTCACCCGACCTCAGACCTTTCAGGCGCGTCCACCACACAACCTCTTTCATCATGGCTATTACGCACAGAAAGACCGCCTCTGCTTCATTTCTGAAGGGAGGAGGCGGCTTGATGTTCACCACAGACTCGGCGGTTAATCGAATCGGCGCCACACGCGACAGCAGTCGTTCGACGTAGCCCCACAGATCGGCAACGCCCGGGCAGTGTACCAGTGCATGCGCAACGGTTTCCTCGTCGCGCACGCATCTGGGACAGATCTTTTTCGCGGGATCCCTGCCCGGGCGCCCGTGTCTGTAGAGCTTTTCTCGAACGGGCAGAGCCCCCCGGTAACACTGCCAGGCTAGGGACCTCTGGAAGTTGTCCATGGGTCCCGGGCCGAAAGTTCTACCGAACAGGCTGGCCAGTTCGGCCTCCTCCATGCCTAGCGACTCTCCAAGGGTGTCGTCGCCCTTGCTAGCCACCAACCCTCTATAGAATGTCGAGGTGGATTCTCCACTGATAGTCGGGTCCGCTTGCCAGATAGCCGTGAGCGCCTGGGCACACTCGGTGTGCCAGTTGCCCAGTTTTCTCGGTCTTTGCTTCACCCAGGATTGCAGTTCGGTGAGCGAGACGAGCTGTGGGAAGGCTCGCCTCACAAACGGGGCCCACACCGGCTGACCGTTGAGGAATACCTGTAGATGCCGTAGCCTCAATGCGTGCCTACGCATCAACAGCCACGGCATACCCAGCCCTCCTTTCGAAGGGTGCTGGCAGCAGATGGATCTCCTCACCATGGGAGGCCGCTTCTTCCAGAGGAACTGGAAGAGCATGCGTTCCATGATGGTGAGCTTTTCCTTGGGGCAAGGCACGACGGTCAGGCGGTAGTAGATGACGGACGCTATGTAAGCGTTTGTCACCTCCGCCCGACATTTCAGTGATAGTTTGCACTTGGCCCACTTCTGGGTCAGCGCAAACACCCTGCTCGTCACCTCGCCCCAATTCTTCTCCACCTGGAGGTCCGGTCCGAACCAGACCCCGAGCAGCTTCACCTGGCCCTCCGTCCACCGCCCGACGACACCGTCTAACGGCATCGGTTTGCCCCTCCACGTTCCGAGTTGCAAACCGACTGACTTGTCCTGGTTCAGCCTAGCCCCCGTCAGCCTTTCGTATTCCCCCAGTAGGGTGGCGATCGCCCCGATTTCCGAGGCGTCCGCCACCATTACTGTTACGTCGTCGGCATAGGCCGAGACCGCTTTGTGCAATCCCGGTTCCAGGGGTATGCCCCGCAGCAACTCCAACTTCCGCAGCAGTGGCTCGAGAGTCAATACGTACAGAAGGGAGGAGAGGGGGCACCCCTGTCTGATGGACCGGGTGATTTGAAACGGCTCCGAGAGGTAGCCGTTTACTTTAATCCTAGAGTAGATGTTGCCACTGTGCATGGCAGAAATCCAGCCCCTGAAAACGGGTCCGAAGCCCGCCGCCGCTAGCACCGCATCCAGGTAACCATGGTCGACCCTATCGAACGCCTTAGATTGATCCAAGTTGATCAGGGCCCCACCAAAGCCGGGTTCGTTGCCAACCCTCTCTATGATGTATCGCATGAGGTGGAGGTTGTCGTGAATGGACCTGGACGGGATAGCGCATGTCTGCGCGTCTCCCACCAAACCACCCACCACAAGCGCCAACCTCTTCGCCAACACCTTGGCCAAAATCTGTAACTCTGCATTCAGCAGAGTTATGGGCCTAAAGTTACTTAAGTCGTCCCCCTTGCTCTCGTCCTTCCTCACTAGCGTGACCACGCCCTTGGTCACAGAACAGGGAATTCTCCCGTTCTGTTGCCAGTTGCAATAGACAGCCTCGAGGAGTTCGGAGAACAAGACCGGCATAGCCAAATAAAGTTCGTATGGTAGACCATCGAGACCCGGAGATTTGCGTCTGCTGCATTGGCTGAGCGCTTCCCCGATTTCAGTGGCTGTGATTGGCCTTTCGCAGCACTCCGCTTCGCCGCTCGAAAGACGCGGTAGACCGTCGAGGTATGGACCGAAGTCCACATCCCCGTCCGGCCCCCCGCCCCCTCCGAACAGTCGAGCAAAGTGCCTTTGAAAGGCCTCGCACATTCGCTCAGGTTCAAGGATCACCCGTCCATCCTGGTCTCGCAAAGACCGAATGGTGGATTTAATCCCACTCTTGGCTTCTGTTACGCGGGCCCAGCTAACAGCTTTGGTCCCCTCGTTTCCTAAAGCACGTATTTTACTTCGGACAACGCAGCCTTCGTGCTTCGCGTCAAAGAACTGGCTCAACGCCGTTCTCGCCGCTAACACTCTGGCTACGTCTCCGCTCCTAATCGCCTCTTCTAGTTTATCTGTTAACTCCCTTTCCTTCCTATTTCTATTCGCCGCTAGTTCCTTACTGTAACCTATCGAACTTACTCTAATCTCTCTCTTTAGAGATACCCACCACCTACTGTTGACGATCGCTCCCGTCAACCGCATCTTAACTAAGCTACTAATCCGGTTCCTGTAATCTTTCTTTGCCGGCAAGGACAAGTTCATCTTCCAGTAACCGGGACCCTGTCTATGCGTTCTATCAAGGTTGACCACGCAGGTCACTAATTTGTGATCTGAATAGCCAACCATGATCAATTCTGGACAACTAAATACGTCCCTATCCTTACTCCTAACCAAAAACCTATCTAGGTACGATCTAGATTGTCCACTGCGGTTTGCCCAGGTCCAGGTTGGCGCAGTTGGACAATCTAGTCGAAATCTATCGACCAGGTCGAATCGATCGAGTAACCCCTTGAGGCTGCTACACCCCCCTCTATCGGGACATGCCCCTGCATAGTCCCAACGCGCATCTAGGATTCCATTCCAGTCCCCCACTAAAAGCAGGGAACGCGACGTTCCTAGAAAAGTCTCCAGTCGCTGGAAGAAGTCGGCTCTTTCAGCCCCGAAGGGGGCATAAAGACCGACCAGTCTGAAAGCCCCACCTTCACCGCCTCCAACGTCCAGCACCAGTAATCGACCCCTCGGGTCCGAGTGAACAATCTGTACGTCGAGAGCCAGACGTTTATCCAGCAGTACGGCAACTCCCCCCCCCCGCCTCCGGGTTGACAGAGAGATGCGTGCATCTCAAAGTCATCGAAGGCGGGAGCCAGCTGTCGCACGCTGCTGATCCGACTCTCGCAAACAACCATCACATCTATACTTCGTGACCTGAGGTCACTTAGTAGCTTTGCTTGCTTCCAAGCTGAGCCCAGGCCACGCGCGTTCAAACAGCCAACTCTCAATTGATCTATTTTGGTGTTGAAAGTGAAGAAAGAAAAGCACCTACCTCTCCGGGCTGTGTAATTTCCATGGCGTCAGGTGTGTTGGGTGGAGGGATGTTTTGTGGTGGTGTGGGGGTGCCCGAGTGTGGTGGGGTTGGGGTGTTTGGAGTTGTGTCAGGGAGAGGGGAGGTTATGGGGAAATCTTTCAAGAGGACGCGATTTAACGGTTTTAAACAGGGGGGGGGGGGGCTCACGTCCTGTCTAAATTGTTCTTTTAAGGAACGATAAAGGTCCAGAGGGACCTTTATCATTTTTAAATGGGTGAAGTTCTCTGTTGAGATAAAGTTTGGCCCCTCGGTCTGCACCAAAGGGCTATTGTTTATTAATTTAAACAGTTTTTTGTTTTCTTTATTTATATATGTGTATTGCAATGTCTTTTTTTGTGATGCTGTCAATGTTTCGGAGAGGGGAGGCGCAGATTTATTTTTGTTTGTTGAGGGTGGGGTGCTTTTTATTGGAGTTGGTGTTTGTGTGTGGGTTATTTGTGGTGTGCTGGGTGTGTGCTTTCTTTTTTTTCTTTTAACTTGTCTGAAGGCTTCTCCTCCTTCTTCTTCAGAAGTTGGGGGAAACTCTTCAGCGCTAGGTGGGAGGGACGTCGTGTCTGGTTGTTTTTTTTTTGCGGGAGGGGTAGATTTGTTGCTGTTTTTTTTATTATTTGTTTGGAATGCGTTTTGTGGTGGTGGTGGTGCTGTTTGTGTCATGCTTGTGGTTGGTGGTGGTGGTGTTTGTGTTGGTGATGGTGGTGGTGATTTTTGTGTCGTGCTTGTGTTTGGTGCTGGTGGTGGTGATGTTTGTGTTGTGCTTGGTGGTGTTTGTATTTTGTTTGCTGTGTGTGGTATTAGTGTATTTTTGGAGGTGGGTGGTGTTGGTGTACTGTTTGTGGTGGGTGTGGGCAATAGTCCTTTTTGGGGGACACGTTTCGGGCAGTTAGCCTTAATGTGTCCCCTTTCCGTGCATAAATAGCATGCTGGTCTTCTCCCCTCTACAATTATATCTATTGGGGTGAGCTCATCCAGCCAGATGCGATCCGGGATTTGTGCTATTCTTTCGGGCCTCATTTGGACTAGTAGGTCGAGGCCCATTCCCAGGAACGCATCTCCGGATGCCTTCCCCATTGACAGCACTGTGTCCTCGCCCATGTCTATGAAGCCAGCAATAGCCCACCAGAAGTCCATTGTGGGCAGCATTGTTTGTATTTTTACTCTCTGTGTTCTTCTACCCATGTAGGAGGGATAGAAGCTGTATGTTGTCGATGAGAGTGGGCTTAGGGAAAGCTTCTCCGCCGTTTCCTTGTCTTTTGTTAGGACCGAAATGCTGCCATAGAGTCGGTCCTTTCGTATGAAGAGAATATTCTTCATATAGTCTTTTAGGACCAACTCTATCTCCATTTAGCTGGGCTGTGCTGGCTTTCTTGTTTGGTTTAGGATTGTTCTGAAGAGAACTGTGTTCTCTGTTCTCGCTTTCTTGAATTCTGGGGGGGAGTTAATGGAAAACATTCCGTTCTCCCCCAAAACAATGTGTTTCTTTGCTTCGGCCAGTTTTTCTCTGGCGGCCGTTAGGTCAATTGGTGTGTATGTAATGGATTGTTTTATTTTCTGGGCGAAAGTTGCCCTGTTGTTATTTGTATTATTTTCTGTTTGTTTGTTTTCCGTTTGCTCATTTTCCTTAACATTTGTTTTTTTATTTTCTTTGTTTGTTTCGTTGTCTAATTTTGTTGTAATTATTTTTTGTTCTTCAGACTTGGGGGGCGTGGCAGAGCTAATGGCAGACATGTCTGCCATCTTTTCCGCCATGCTGCCAAGAACGAAATTTTTCGGCAAAAATAGATATTCATTTTACCCCCTAAAAAGGGGGTAAATGCAAAAATGTTTCCCTAAATAACAGGGGTTAGTGTTCCAAATGTGTTGCACTGAAAAATGTATCCGGTACTTACAATAGTAAGGGTAAATCCCGATGGAATAGCGGAGCCGATGTGAAGCGTGTCTTACTCTATCAAGATAGATAGATTTCTTTATTTACCATAAAGGCATAAAAAGAAGGGACAAATACAAAGGGGGAGTTTACATATAATCGAGTAAAAAGGGTGTAACATGAAAATAATCGAAAATAACCTCAAAAGGGAGGGGACGTGATGAGGGTTGCACACACCCCCGAAAAAGTGTGCAATCCTTTGCCCGGGGAGCACATGGAGAAGGTGCTCCCCTCTCCTTTACTTCTTTACCTACAGGATGGTATACAGAGAAGGCCCATTTACACGAGCCATTCTCGCCACTATCACCCACCTTTCATAAAACTGCCTGTGGCCAAGCACCTCTCTCTCCATTCTTATCCTTCTTCCGAAGTGATATCGGAAGAAGTAGACCAGACTATGGCCAGAGAGGAAGTTGCCTGACCTCAGACCTTTCAATCGTGTCCACCAAACAACCTCTTTCAACATGGCTATTACGCACAGAAAAACCGCCTTTGCTTCCTTTGTGAAGAGGGGAGGCGGTTTGATTGTCATCACGGACTCGGCGGTCAATTTAATCGGCGCCACCCGCGACAGCAGTCGTTCGGCGTAGCCCCACAGATCAGCCACGCCCGGACATTGCACCAATGCGTGGGCAACGGTTTCTTCGTGACGCACGCATCTAGGGCAAATCTTTTTTGAGGGATCCCTGCCCGGGCGCCCGTGTCTGTAGAGCCTCTCTCGAACGGGTAGAGCCCCCCGGTAGCACTGCCAGGCCAGTGACTTCTGGAAGTTGTCCATTGGTCCTGGGCCGAAAGTCCTACCGAACAGGCTGGCCAGTTCGTCTTCTTCCATGTCCAGCGACTCTCCAAGGGTGTCATCGCCCCTGCTAGCCACCAGCCCTCTATAGAATGATGAGGTGGATTCTCCACGGATGGCCTGGCCCGCTTGCCAGAGAGCCCTGAGCGCCTGAGCACACTCAGTGTGCCAGTCTCCCAGTTTTCCGGATCTTTGCTTGACCCAGGACTGTAGCTCAGTGAGCGAGACGAGTCTCGGAAAGGCTCGTTTCACGAACGGAGCCCACACCGGTTGACCAGTGAGGAATACCTGTAGGTGCCGTAGCCTTAATGCGTGCCTACGCATCATCAACCACGGCATCCCCAGCCCTCCTTTCGAAGGTTGTTGGCAGCAGATGGATCTTCTCACCATAGGAGGACGCTTCTTCCAAAGAAATTGGAAGAGCATGCGTTCCATGGTGGTGAGTGTTTCCTTAGGGCAAGGCACGACAGTCAGGCGGTAGTAAGTGACGGACGCTATGTAAATGTTCGCCACCTCCGCCCGGCCTTTTAGGGACAGCTTACACTTGGCCCATTTCTGGGTTAGTGCAAACACCTTGTTCGTAACCTCGTTCCAGTTCTTTTCCACCTGGAGGTCCGGTCCAAACCAGACCCCAAGCAACTTTACCGGGCCCTACGTCCAGTGTCCGACGACACCGCCAGGAGGCATCGGTCTGCCTCTCCACGTTCCGAGTTGCAGCCCGATGGATTTTTCCCGGTTCAGTTTCGCTCCTGACAACCTTTCGTACTCCTCCAGTAAGGTACCGATCGCCTCGATCTCCGAGTCGGTTGATACCATTACTGTTACGTCATCGGCGTAGGCCGACACCGCTTTGCTCAATCCTGGTTCCAGGGGGATACCCTGCAACAACTCCAACTTCCTCAGTAAAGGCTCGAGAGTCAATACGTACAGAAGGGAGGAGAGAAGGCACCCCTGTCGAATGGATCGTGTGATTTCGAACGGCTTCGAAAGGTAGCCGTTCACCTTGATCCTAGAACAGATGTGGTTGCTATGTAGGGCAGTGATCCAGCCTCTGAAAACAGGACCGAACCCAGCCGCCGCTAGCACCGCATCCAGGTAACCATGGTCGACCCTATCGAAGGCCTTAGACTGATCCAAGTTGATCAGGGCCCCACCGAAGCCGGGTTTGTTGCCAACCCTCTCTATGATGTATCGCATGAGGTGGAGGTTATCGTGAATGGACCTGGATGGGATAGCACATGTCTGCGCATCTCCCACCAGGCGACCCACGACAAGCGCCAACCTCTTTGCTAACACCTTGGCCAAAATCTTTAACTCTGTGTTTAGCAGGGTTATGGGCCGACAATTATTTATACTATCCCCCTTGTTCTCGTCCTTCCTCACCAGCGTGACTACGCCCTTGGCTACAGAACAAGGAATTCTCCCGTTCTGCTGCCAATTGCAGTAGACCGCTTCGAGGAGTTCGGAGAAGAAGACCGGCATTGCTAAATAAAGTTCGTAAGGTATACCATCGAGACCTGGAGATTTGCGTCTGCTGCATTGGCTCAGCGCATCTCCGATCTCATCAGCCGAGATTGGTCCCTCGCAGGACTCTGCCTCTTCGTTCGAGAGACGCGGCAGGTCGTCGAGGTATGGACCGAAATCCACGCCCCCGCCCGGACCCTTGCCTCCCCCGAACAATCGGGCAAAGTGCCTTTGAAAGGCATCGCACATCTGCTTAGGCTCCCGGATCACCCGTCCACCTTCGTCTTGCAACGACCGGATGGTGGATCGATTTCCACTCTTAGCTTCTGTCACGCAGGCCCATCCAACGGCTTTGGCCCCCTCATTACCTAGAGCACGTATTTTACTTCGAATGACGCAGCCTTCGTGCTTTGCATCGAAAAACTGGTTCAAGGCCGTCCTCGATGCCAGCACTCTGGCCACATCTTCGCTCTTGATTGCCTCTTCTAATTTACCTGTTAATTCTTTCTCGTTTCTATTCCTATCGGCAGCTAACATCTTGCTATAACTTATTGATTCTGTTCTAATTTCCCTTTTGAGAGATGCCCACCATCGGTTGTTGACGATTGCACCCGTCAACCTCTCCTTAACTAATCTGCTAATCCGGTTTCTGTAAGTCTCTTTTGCCGGTAAAGACAAATTAAGTTTCCAGTAACCGGGACCCTGTCTATGTGTTTTCTCGAGATTGACCACGCAGGTCACTAATTTGTGATCCGTGTAGCCAACCGTGCGCATTTCTGGACAGCTTAATATGTCCCTATCCTTACTTCTAACTAAGAATCTATCTAAGTACGATCTAGATTGACCACTGTGGTTTCTCCAAGTCCAGGTAGGCACAGTTGGAAAATCTAGTCGATATCTATCGACCAAGTTAAAACGGTCGAGTAACCCCTTGAGGCTGTTACACCCCCCTCTATTAGGACATGCTCCTGCATAGTCCCAACGTGCATCCAGGATGTCATTCCAATCCCCCGCTAGAAGCAGGGAACGCGACGTTCCCAGAAAAGTCTCCAAACGCTGGAAGAAGTCGGGCCGTTCAGCTCCGAAAGGGGAGTAGACGGTGACCAGTCTCAAGGCCGCACTTTCACTACTGCCAACGTCTAGCACCAACAAACGACCCCCCCCGGGTCCGAGTGCACAACCTGTACGGCAAGACCCAGGTGTTTTTGCAGCAGTACGATAACCCCACCCCCACCTCCAGGTTGACAGAGAGATGCATGCACCTCAAAGTCATCGAAGGTGGGGGCCAGCTGCCGCACGACGCTGATTCGAGTCTCACAGATAACCATTACATTTATACTACATGACCTGAGGTCATTTAGAAGCTTTGCTTGCTTCCAAGTTGAGCCCAGGCCACGTGCATTCAAACATCCTACTCTTAACACATCCATGTGGGTGGCAGAGCCAAAGGAGAGTGTAGAGACCTACCTTTCCGCTTCCCGGGGTTCGGGTTGCACGACTTCCATGGGGTCGGGGGTGTTGGGTGAAGGGGTGTCTTGTGGTGGTGTGGGGTCGTCAGTGTGTGGTGGGGTTGGGGTGTTTGGAGTTGTGTTGGGGAGGGGAAGGGGAGGGGGAAAGCTTTTTAGTAGGACGCGGTTTATGGGTTTGACAGAGGGTGGTCCTACGTCCTCCTTAAAATCCTTTTTTAGTTTTTGGTAGAGGTTCATTGGGATCTTTATTAGTTTTAAATGTGGGTAGTTTTCTGACGAAACAAAGTTTACACCTTCGGTTTGTACCGAAGGATTATTGTATATGAGTTCATTTAATTTATTATTGTTTCTGTTGATGTAAGTATAGTGTAATGTCTTTTTTTCCGATGGTGTGAGTGTTTCGAAGAGGGGAGGGGCAGGTTTGGTTTTGTTTGTTGCTGGAGGGGTGTTTTCTGTTTTGTTGGATTGTGTTGAGATTTGGGTGGGGGTTGTTTGTCCTTGTGTGTTTTGCACATGTTTTCTTTTTTTCCTTTTAATCTGTCTGAAGGACTCCGTTTCTTCCTCCGAATTCGTTGGGTTATCTTCAGTGTTGGAGGGAAGAGGTATGTTTGCTGGTAATGTTTCCGTGTTGGTTTTCTTTGTGGGGGAGATGGATGTCACTATGTTAGACTGTGTTGTGTGTTGTGATGCGGTGGTTGTGTTGTTTTATTGAGTGAGAGGTTGGGTGGGCCTGTATTTTGTTTTGGGGTAATGTGTTGTGACTGTTTGTGTTGTGGTGGTGTTGTGGTTTTACTGAGGGATGGGTTGGGTGGGACTGAGTTTTGTTGTTTGTTTATCTGTTGTGGTGGTGGTGGTGGAGCTGGTGTTGGTAGCAGGGTTTTCTTTTTGTTGAGTTGGGGACAAGCGGCCTTCAGGTGCCCTCTGCCTGCACAGATATGGCAGGACGGCCTTCTCCCCTCCACGCTAATGTTTATATACCCGTGGTCCTCTAATAGGATTCTGTCGGGTATTTGGGCGATGCGTTCAGGCTTCATTTGTACTACCAGCTCTATACCTGTTCCACTGAACGCATTGCCTGTGGTTTTCCCAATGGAAATCACGTTGTTATTCACTGGATCGATGAAGCCAGCTATAAGCCAGCAGTAGTCCACATCTGGCATCATTGCATCCAGCCATATGCGTTGAGTTCTTTTCCCCATATAAGATGGATAAAAGGTGAAATTTTTCGAACGAATCGGTGACAAAGCACATTTTTTTGCCGCCGATTCGTTCTTCATGATAATTGCTAGGCTTCCATACAGTCTGTCTTTTCTTATGAAAGTGGTTTCATTAAGTACTTCTGTGAGTACTGTTTTGATATCTGCTTGAGAAGGCTGTTCAGGTTTTTTTGTACTGTTGTTGATGGTCCGAAATTTGACCGTTCGGCTTTCAATGTCTTTCGTGAATTCTTGAGGCATTTTTACCGATAAAATACCATTCTCTCCTTCACTTATGTATTGTTTGGCGTCCGTGATCCTTCGTACCACATCTGAAATGTTTTCCGCTATATAAGTCAAAGATTTCTTTGTTTTCTGTGCAAATGAAATCTTGTCGTCTGCTTTGTTTTCTGATATGGTGTTATTTTCAAATGTTATTTTTGTGTTTGTTGTGTCTTTGTTTGTGTTATTAGTATTGTCATGCAATTTTTCAAATTTTTTTTTTTCGTTGTTGGAATCCAAGTCCAGATTTGTGTTTTCGTCATTTTTTTTTTTCTCCGCAGATTCGTCTGTTTTTATTTTAATTTTTCCTTCCTTCTCTATGACGTTAGTTGGGAAGGAAGGGAGGACTAAAGCGTGCGAGCTTACAACTCTTACCGCTGTCCCCCCACCACTATTTTCGTTCGCTGCGTTTAACATTTCTGTTAGACGATTGAAATTTTTTACACAACATTTTTTAAAACAGGTTTTAAAGGGGTAAAGATGAGCTGACCCACCGCCTGACAGTTCAGACGGAGGGTCAAGCTACACAATTGTATCAAAATTAAGTTTGAACTCAAAATTTCCTCAATAAATTTGAACAAAACTTCTGTGCGAAGTGAATGACATCCACACTGTAGAACAGACGACAGCTAGGACTATCAAGATAGATATATTTCTTTATTAGCCACAGGGGCACAAAAGAAGGGGACAAATACAAAGGGGGAAGTTTACATACAATAAAAACGTGTAAAATGTTATCACAGATGGAATTTAAAAGTTAGTCGATTTTCCCCAATAGAGGGAGACAGTTTATATGGGTAACACAGACCCCCGAAAAAAATGTGCAACCCTCATCTCCAGGAGTACGAAGAGCTTGTACTCCTTTCCTCTCCTCCTCCTTTTCCTCAACCTACAGGCTGATATAGAGAGAAGGCCCATTCACTCGGGCCATTCTCGCCACTTTCACCCACCTTTCATAAAACTTGCTGGGGTACAGCACCTCTCTCTCCATCCTGATTCTTCTTCCAAAGTGGTATTTGAAAAAAAGAATCAGTTGTTGGCCGGAGAGAAAGGTGTCTGACCTCAGCCCTTTCAACCTTGTCCACCATACAACCTCTTTCGCCATAGCTATCACACAAAGGAAAACCGCCTCTCCTTCGTTTTTGAAGGAGGGTGGCGGTTTGATCATGACAATGGACTCGGTGGTCAACTGGATTGGTCCCACCCGCGACAATAGTCGTTCCACATAGCCCCACAGGTCAGTGACGCCCGGGCAGTGTATGAATGCGTGCGCGACGGTTTCTTCGTCTCGCACGCACCTCGGACAGATCTTTTTTGCAGGGTCCCTGCCCGGGCGCCCATGTCTGTAGAGCTTGTCTCGAACTGGTAGAGCTCCTCGGTAGCACTGCCAGGCCAGGGACTTTTGGAAGTTGTCCATCGGTCCCGGGCGGAAGGTCCTACCGAACAGACTGGCCAGTTCATCTTCCTCCACGCCTAGAGTTTCACCGAGCGCGTCGTCGCACTTGCTGCGGACCAACCCTCTATAGAATGACGAAGTGGAGTCTCCACTGATCGCCGGGTCCGCCTGCCAGAGGGCTGTGAGCGCCTGAGCACATTCGATGTGCCAGTCGCCCATTTTCCTCGGTCTCTGCTTGACCCAGGACTGCAGCTCGGTCAGCGAGACGAGTCGTGGGAAGGCTCGCCTCACAAACGGGGCCCACACCGGTTGTCCGGTGAGGAATACGTAGAGATGCCGCAGCCTATAGATAGATAGATAGATAGATAGAGAGGGGTAACATGAATACGTCATATGATAGGCAGTAATATGAGGTGACATTTAATAATGATGTGATCAACAATCTTTACAAATCGATGTAATTGAACCAAACTAGGTTACCGACCATTCACGACGGCACGTATAAGATGGAGCTTCGATTTCCACATCAAGAAATAATGATTTCTGATTTAGGCACAAGGCCAGCAGTTTTGGAGCGTTGGTGGGGGGGGGGGTCTATTAAATCGATCCAGTGTATTACTGGTACTTTATTTTATCGACCCCGTAAGGATGAGAGGGAATGAAAACCTCAGCGGAATCAAGAAAAGAATTGTTTCTACGTTTGGCACAAGGCCAGCAATTACCCTAGTGTATTACTGGTGCCTCGTAAGGAAGGAAGGCAAAGCTAACCTCGGTGCGATTTGAACTCAGAACATAAAGGGCCGAGATCAAATTCTTACGGCTTGTATAAGACCACCGAGGTTTAAAGTATAGGACATTTGCTAAGGAGATCAAATTCTTACGGCTTGTATAAGACCTCCGAGGTTTAAAGTATAGGACATTTGCTAAGGAGATCAAATTCTTACGGCGTGTATAAGACCTCCGAGGTTTAAAGTATAGGACATTTGCTAAGGAGATCAAATTCTTACGGCTTGTATAAGACCTCCGAGGTTTAAAGTATAGGACATTTGCTAAGGAGATCAAATTCTTACGGCTTGTATAAGACCTCCGAGGTTTAAAGTATAGGACATTTGCTAAGGAGATCAAATTCTTACGGCTTGTATAAGACCGCCGAGGTTTAAAGTATAGGACATTTGCTAAGGAGATCAAATTCTTACGGCTTGTATAAGACCGCCGAGGTTTTAAAGTATAGGTACTTGCTAAGGAGATCAAATTCTTACGGCTTGTATAAGACCGCCGAGGTTTAAAGTATAGGCACTTGCTAAGGAGATCAAATTCTTACGGCGTGTATAAGACCGCCGAGGTTTAAAGTATAGGACATTTGCTAAGGAGATCAAATTCTTACGGCTTGTATAAGACCGCCGAGGTTTAAAGTATAGGACATTTGCTAAGGAGATCAAATTCTTACGGCTTGTATAAGACCGCCGAGGTTTTAAAGTATAGGTACTTGCTAAGGAGATCAAATTCTTACGGCTTGTATAAGACCGCCGAGGTTTAAAGTATAGGACATTTGCTAAGGAGATCAAATTCTTACGGCTTGTATAAGACCGCCGAGGTTTTAAAGTATAGGACATTTGCTAAGGAGATCAAATTCTTACGGCGTGTATAAGACCGCCGAGGTTTAAAGTATAGGACATTTGCTAAGGAGATCAAATTCTTACGGCTTGTATAAGACCGCCGAGGTTTAAAGTATAGGACATTTGCTAAGGAGATCAAATTCTTACGGCGTGTATAAGACCGCCGAGGTTTTAAAGTATAGGTACTTGCTAAGGAGATCAAATTCTTACGGCTTGTATAAGACAGCCGAGGTTTAAAGTATAGGCACTTGCTAAGGAGATCAAATTCTTACGGCGTGTATAAGACCGCCGAGGTTTAAAGTATAGGACATTTGCTAAGGAGATCAAATTCTTACGGCTTGTATAAGACCGCCGAGGTTTAAAGTATAGGACATTTGCTAAGGAGATCAAATTCTTACGGCTTGTATAAGACCGCCGAGGTTTTAAAGTATAGGTACTTGCTAAGGAGATCAAATTCTTACGGCTTGTATAAGACCGCCGAGGTTTAAAGTATAGGACATTTGCTAAGGAGATCAAATTCTTACGGCTTGTATAAGACCTCCGAGGTTTAAAGTATAGGACATTTGCTAAGGAGATCAAATTCTTACGGCGTGTATAAGACCGCCGAGGTTTAAAGTATAGGACATTTGCTAAGGAGATCAAATTCTTACGGCTTGTATAAGACCTCCGAGGTTTAAAGTATAGGACATTTGCTAAGGAGATCAAATTCTTACGGCTTGTATAAGACCTCCGAGGTTTAAAGTATAGGACATTTGCTAAGGAGATCAAATTCTTACGGCTTGTATAAGACCTCCGAGGTTTAAAGTATAGGACATTTGCTAAGGAGATCAAATTCTTACGGCTTGTATAAGACCTCCGAGGTTTAAAGTATAGGCACTTGCTAAGGAGATCAAATTCTTACGGCTTGTATAAGACCTCCGAGGTTTAAAGTATAGGACATTTGCTAAGGAGATCAAATTCTTACGGCGTGTATAAAACCGCCGAGGTTTAAAGTATAGGACATTTGCTAAGGAGATCAAATTCTTACGGCTTGTATAAGACCTCCGAGGTTTAAAGTATAGGACATTTGCTAAGGAGATCAAATTCTTACGGCGTGTATAAGACCGCCGAGGTTTAAAGTATAGGACATTTGCTAAGGAGATCAAATTCTTACGGCTTGTATAAGACCTCCGAGGTTTAAAGTATAGGACATTTGCTAAGGAGATCAAATTCTTACGGCTTGTATAAGACCTCCGAGGTTTAAAGTATAGGACATTTGCTAAGGAGATCAAATTCTTACGGCTTGTATAAGACCGCCGAGGTTTAAAGTATAGGACATTTGCTAAGGAGATCAAATTCTTACGGCTTGTATAAGACCGCCGAGGTTTAAAGTATAGGACATTTGCTAAGGAGATCAAATTCTTACGGCTTGTATAAGACCGCCGAGGTTTAAAGTATAGGACATTTGCTAAGGAGATCAAATTCTTACGGCTTGTATAAGACCGCCGAGGTTTAAAGTATAGGACATTTGCTAAGGAGATCAAATTCTTACGGCTTGTATAAGACCGCCGAGGTTTAAAGTATAGGACATTTGCTAAGGAGATCAAATTCTTACGGCTTGTATAAGACCGCCGAGGTTTAAAGTATAGGTACTTGCTAAGGAGATCAAATTCTTACGGCGTGTATAAGACCTCCGAGGTTTAAAGTATAGGACATTTGCTAAGGAGATCAAATTCTTACGGCTTGTATAAGACCGCCGAGGTTTAAAGTATAGGACATTTGCTAAGGAGATCAAATTCTTACGGCTTGTATAAGACCTCCGAGGTTTAAAGTATAGGACATTTGCTAAGGAGATCAAATTCTTACGGCTTGTATAAGACCTCCGAGGTTTAAAGTATAGGTACTTGCTAAGGAGATCAAATTCTTACGGCTTGTATAAGACCTCCGAGGTTTAAAGTATAGGACATTTGCTAAGGAGATCAAATTCTTACGGCTTGTATAAGACCGCCGAGGTTTAAAGTATAGGACATTTGCTAAGGAGATCAAATTCTTACGGCTTGTATAAGACCGCCGAGGTTTAAAGTATAGGACATTTGCTAAGGAGATCAAATTCTTACGGCTTGTATAAGACCTCCGAGGTTTAAAGTATAGGTACTTGCTAAGGAGATCAAATTCTTACGGCTTGTATAAGACCTCCGAGGTTTAAAGTATAGGACATTTGCTAAGGAGATCAAATTCTTACGGCTTGTATAAGACCGCCGAGGTTTAAAGTATAGGACATTTGCTAAGGAGATCAAATTCTTACGGCTTGTATAAGACCGCCGAGGTTTAAAGTATAGGCACTTGCTAAGGAGATCAAATTCTTACGGCTTGTATAAGACCGCCGAGGTTTAAAGTATAGGACATTTGCTAAGGAGATCAAATTCTTACGGCGTGTATAAGACCGCCGAGGTTTAAAGTATAGGACATTTGCTAAGGAGATCAAATTCTTACGGCTTGTATAAGACCTCCGAGGTTTAAAGTATAGGCACTTGCTAAGGAGATCAAATTCTTACGGCTTGTATAAGACCTCCGAGGTTTAAAGTATAGGACATTTGCTAAGGAGATCAAATTCTTACGGCGTGTATAAGACCGCCGAGGTTTAAAGTATAGGACATTTGCTAAGGAGATCAAATTCTTACGGCTTGTATAAGACCTCCGAGGTTTAAAGTATAGGACATTTGCTAAGGAGATCAAATTCTTACGGCTTGTATAAGACCTCCGAGGTTTAAAGTATAGGCACTTGCTAAGGAGATCAAATTCTTACGGCTTGTATAAGACCTCCGAGGTTTAAAGTATAGGCACTTGCTAAGGAGATCAAATTCTTACGGCTTGTATAAGACCTCCGAGGTTTAAAGTATAGGCACTTGCTAAGGAGATCAAATTCTTACGGCTTGTATAAGACCTCCGAGGTTTAAAGTATAGGCACTTGCTAAGGAGATCAAATTCTTACGGCTTGTATAAGACCTCCGAGGTTTAAAGTATAGGACATTTGCTAAGGAGATCAAATTCTTACGGCTTGTATAAGACCTCCGAGGTTTAAAGTATAGGCACTTGCTAAGGGGATCAAATTCTTACGGCTTGTATAAGACCGCCGAGCTGCGTAGTGGGATGAAACCCAGAACTACGTAACGACACAGATAGCCATGTCGGACGCTCTTTCATTATTTGTATGAACGCAGCCATTAAAAAGAATTTGATGTAATTCTACCCTTGATAAAAATAACAATAATAATAAAATAAAAGAAAAGAAATGCTGATCCTTTGAGATTCAGTTTCTGTTATAGATACATCATACATTATATAAATAATAGAGTGATTGTTATCATAAGGTATCCAGATTAATGGTTTTTATATGTTTGTGTGTGTGTGTGTGTGTGTGTGTGTGTGTGTGTGTGAGAGAGAGAGAGAGAGAGAGAGAGAGAGAGAGAGAGAGAGAGAGAGAGAGAGAGAGAGAGTGGAGAAAGAGAAAAAGAGCGGGACAGACGGAGGCAGTGACAGTGGGAGTTTGGTTGTTTTTTTGTTTGGACCCGGTGTATATATGTATATAACCCACTACCCTATGAATTACCCACTAGATAACGATGTGTGACGGATTGTATAAATGTTGGAAGACCCGCTCCTTACCCCATCTTGACAATATGATGGCAACCACTGCCAACCTCTAAGCCTCACAAGCTGTGGGTAACCTAATATAAAAAACAATCTGTTTCATATATTTCACCATTCTTATGTGTTATATATCAAATGTACAGCTGTTAGGTTTAAACTAGACCACATGTGACCCGTTGGGTCACATTTACTTTAAAATATATTTTTTTAAATGATGTTCACTGAAAAATAATTTTTAAATAATTACAGACATCATCATAATATAATAAAGGGAGGGGTGCGGGACTGCGTCTTGAATATATATTTTTTATCCCTTTAGTAAAATAAGTTGGTTTACTTTGAATAAATAATTGTTTCTACTTTTGGCACAAGGCCAGCAATTACCCAGTGCATTACTGGTACTTTATTTTATCGACCCCGGGATATAAATAATGAATGAATATTACATAATTTATATACTAAATTCCGTAACTCTTGATTAAATATATTTTTATTGCTTATTTCAAGATTCACTTCTTTAAAATGTTCAAATATCAACACTTCCGGTTAGCGTCCATTATATTATAACACTTATTACATCGCTTATAAAAACGTTCATATCTTTGCATCGTTATATAATATTTATGGTGGTGGATTGGCAGTATCGGTAGAGGGTCGGACGCCATGCTTTCCAGCATAGTTACGTCCCTTTACGATCTGAGTTCAAATCCCGCCGAGGTTGACTTTGCCTTTCATCCTTATGGGGTCGATAAAATAAAGTACCAGTAATACACTGGGTAATTGCTGGCCTTGTGCCTAAAGTAGAAACAGTTATATAATATTTATATTTCCGTCGCTAATTTTCTCCTAATGCAGTTTTGCTAATGTCTCTTTTTTTAAATAATACAAACATATATGCATACACTGATAAATATTACTCTATTACTTCATTACGTGTTTCAGCTGATAGGCTGAGGCCAACCTGGGGCACCGCCATGTGTATATTTATTCATTATAAGTATATAAAAAACTATATAAATCTACAGTCATATGTAGGGAAAATAAAACGTGAGGTTGCGATGGGAGATGAGACTGCTGTTAAGGATTATGTGATGATTATTTCAGCTGGAATAATTAAACAAACATATTTACATTTATATAATGTAAATACAAATTTACCTTCGAATTGTAGTGTAAATATAATACTTTAAATGAAATATAGAATGCAAGATGGTTAAATTCAACAGTTGAGTTTCTAGCTCTCAAGGAATAGCACAAAATAAATATTTACATAAAAAAAACATTCTAATCACACAAGATGCAATATTTACATAAAAAATACAAACAATTTAATTACACAAGGTACATATATATATTAACTGTTAAAAATCGATTTTAATATCACTATATAATAAACTAGCTGAACTCCCCGGCGTTGCCCGGGTTACTGCTGTTCTTATTCAGATTAGTAAACAATAAAGAATATAAGATCCTAAAAACCATTAATCTGGATACCTAAATATGGAATGTTTCGTGATGCCCCCCCCCCCCCTCCCCACACACAGCCCCGGCGGACAGGATGGAGAAGGCGTTCCCGCGGAGGACGGCAAGGGAGACGCGCTGGAAAAGCCACTCCAACTCGCGGGGTTCACACCTGCTGCTGGCCAGTTCAGCGCCTATGGTGGTGAGTAGGGAGGTAGCCCTGGAGCCGAGGACACCAGAAGTCTCCAAAGATATTCTTTTTTTCTCATAATTATTTCAAAATATCTATATTTTATTTTAAAAATATCAATATTGTAACGATAATAGAATTTAGAAATGAAAATCTGTCAATCTTGAAGCACCTTAGGGTAAACAATATTCATTGTGAAAATTTTTGTTGGTGTCCAAATGAATAAATTATTGCTACACACTCACACACATACACTCTCATATACATATACTAAGACAGACACACACAGACATACATTCACGCAGACACACGCATAGCTTTTCACCTCATTTTTGGTCAGTTGCTACATATGTGTAAATGTGTGTATGTATTTAGTCACGTACCTAAAGAATGCGCGCACACACACTCACGTACACATAGATATCCATACACAAAATGTGACATCGGTGTGTTGTTTTCTATTGGTTTAATGCAAATGAAAATAAAAAAAAAATGATCACATATACACTCACAAACACATAAACTCACACACACATACACTCTCATATACACTCATAAACACTCTCACATACACTCACATACATATACTAAGACATTATTTTGGCAGTATCAGTAGAGGGTCGGATAACATGCTTTGTAGCATAGAGTTACGCCCCTTTCTGATCTGAGTTCAAATCCTGCCGAGGTTAACTTTGCTTTTTATCCTTACGGGGTCGATAAAATAAAGTACCAGTAATGCACTGGAATAATTGCTGGCCTTGTGCCAAAAGTAGAAACAATTATTACACATGTCTGTCATCACATATGTATCTGTATGTGTAGATGTGTGTGTGTGTGTTTAATTGCCTGTGTGTGAAGATAATGTGCATGCAATTTACGTAGTAACGAACTCGCAAACACACACACACTCACAGACACATACACACTCATATACAAGATGTGACTCGTCATCGTTGTCATCGTAGTGGTGGTTTACTATAGTTCACTATAGAAATGTTATTTTAGTTAAAATATTATATTGTTTTAAATCAAATGAAAATAAAAATTACATGGTGACACTCCCGGGGTCTAATACTATCAACTTGTAAAATTTGATTTGATTTGGTCCAGCCGCTTAAGAATGCAGAGGAACAGATGGACAAACAGACAGTCAGACAGAGAGAGACAGAGTGATAAATAATTGTTTCTACTTTGGGCACAAGGCCGGAAATTAACCAGTACATTACTGGTACTTTATTTTATCGACCCCCGAAAGGATGTAAGGTAAAGTCAACCTCGGCGGGATTTGAACTCAGATCGTAAAGGGACGTAACAATGCTGGAAAGCATGGCGTCCGACCCTCTACCAATACTGCCAATCCACCGCCTTTAAGAGTGATAAATAATGTTATATATATAGAGAGAGATACAAATTTATCATCGAATTATAGTGTAAATATAAATCTTTAAATGAAATATAGAATGCAAGATGGTTAAATTCAACTGTTGAATTTCTAGCTCTGAAGGAACCTTGGTGGTGTCGTTCTTACAAATGGTATGTGTTGGACCTCTTGGTGGTGTCGTTCTTACAAATGGTATGTGTTGGACCTCTTGGTGATGTCGTTCTTACAAATGGTATGTGTTGGACCTCTTGGTAGTGTCATTCTTACAAATGGTGTGTTGGACCTCTTGGTGATGTCGTTCTTACAAATGGTATGTGTTGGACTTCTTGGTGGTGTCGTTCTTACAAATGGTATGTGTTGGACTTCTTGGTGGTGTCGTTCTTACAAATGGTATGTGTTGGATCTCTTGGTGGTGTCATTCTTATAAATGGTATGTGTTGGACCTCTTGGTGGTGTCGTTCTTACAAATGGTATGTGTTGGACCTCTTGGTGGTGTCGTTCTTACAAATGGTATGTGTTGGACCTCTTGGTGGTGTCGTTCTTACAAATGGTATGTGTTGGACCTCTTGGTGGTGTCGTTCTTACAAATGGTATGTGTTGGACCTCTTGGTGATGTCGTTCTTACAAATGGTATGTGTTGGACCTCTTGGTAGTGTCGTTCTTACAAATGGTATGTGTTGGACCTCTTGGTGATGTCGTTCTTACAAATGGTATGTGTTGAACCTCTTGGTGGTGTCGTTCTTACAAATGGTATGTGTTGGACCTCTTGGTGGTGTCATTCTTACAAATGGTATGTGTTGGACCTCTTGGTGATGTCGTTCTTACAAATGGTATGTGTTGGACCTCTTGGTGATGTCGTTCTTACAAATGGTATGTGTTGGATCTCTTGGTGGTGTCATTCTTACAAATGGGATGTGTTGGATCTTTTGGTGATGTTCTTACAAATGGTATGTGTTGGATTTCTTGGTGATGTCCTTCTTACAAATGGTATGTGTTGGATCTCTTGGTGGTGTCATTCTTACAAATGGGATGTGTTGGATCTTTTGGTGATGTTCTTACAAATGGTATGTGTTGGATTTCTTGGTGATGTCCTTCTTACAAATGGTATGTGTTGGATCTCTTGGTGATGTCGTTCTTACAAATGGTATGTGTTGGACCTCTTGGTGGTGTCGTTCTTACAAATGGTATGTGTTGGATCTCTTGGTGGTGTCATTCTTACAAATGGGATGTGTTGGATCTTTTGGTGATGTTCTTACAAATGGTATGTGTTGGATTTCTTGGTGATGTCCTTCTTACAAATGGTATGTGTTGGATCTCTTGGTGGTGTCATTCTTACAAATGGGATGTGTTGGATCTTTTGGTGATGTTCTTACAAATGGTATGTGTTGGACCTCTTGGTGATGTCGTTCTTACAAATGGTATGTGTTGGACCTCTTGGTGATGTCGTTCTTACAAATGGTATGTGTTGGACCTCTTGGTGGTGTCGTTCTTACAAATGGTATGTGTTGGACTTCTTGGTGATGTCCTTCTTACAAATGGTATGTGTTGGACCTCTTGGTGATGTCGTTCTTACAAATGGTATGTGTGAGTATGTATTGGACTCACCGCCCGCTCATGGCTTTTGATAACGTTTTTGCCAGTTGTTCAATCAACGAAACAGCCGACTGGTGAAATTTACGTGCAAATGTCTGAGGATACCACAAACACATCTATTTTTTTTTATTTTAATGTAATACTCAGGAAGATTCAGCGTGACGAGGCCGGTCCTTTGAAATTACAGGTACAATTCATTTCGCTCATTATAGGCCAAATACCCTAACCCTAACAAAGCCACGCGCCTTCACTAATGTTATTTATACAATGTAAACGTATAATGATGAAAACAAATACTAGATGGCAAATCAAATGGTCTTCTGAGAACCACGTGTATGAGACGTACCGCACAACATTCTAACATCGTCAATATTTGCTCAAGGGAATTAACTCCGGCTTTTTAATCCGGTTGTCTACCCTTTGTTGTTACCATAAATTAGTTTATTCTAGCGACCATAGTTTTGGTCCCAAAGAGAACATTTCAATGACAAACGTTTTTAAGCGTCAATTTTTTCAATTATGTCAACTAAAGTTTGCTTTACGGCACAAGGTGCCTACTGAACTGTCGCGCAACATCGTTTGTTTATCTCGTCCACTTTTCGCAAAGAAAATGGTTAGTATTTTCCACAAAAATTACACGTACGTGTATTTCTTTATGAAATTATTTAAATATTTATATTTTTCAGTCATACATCTAATTTATTTTTTAAAGTTGTTTTTCTTTTCATTTGAATTATTATATTTGTCAATGGCATTTCACGCGCACTTTTGTATGGCCAATTAAATTGATACGGAACCAAGAAACAACACACACATACATATATATATATGTATATATATATATATATATATAAATGAAACGTATAGAAATTATATATATATACATATATATATATATATATATATATATATATATATATATATGTATATATATATAATTTCTATACGTTTATATATATATATATATATATATATATTTCTATACGTATATATATATATATATATATATATAATTTCTATACGTATATATATATATATATATATATATATATATATATATAGTGTTGTTTCACATCCTTAATACTAAAGAATAATGATTTCTACTATAGGCACAAGGCCAGTAATTTTGGGGGAGGGGACAGTCGATTAAATCGACCCCAATGCGTTAGTGGTGCTTTATTTTATCGACCCCGTAAGGATGAAAGGCAAACTTAACCTCAGACAAACATTCATGACAAAGACTTTTTTCAAATTTTACAACTGACTCAACACGCTATGCGTTACTATCATCTGCAGTAATGCTGCGAGCTTATTGGCTTGCCTCAACACTTTACGGTGACCCTTGTGGTATGGTGTGTGACAAATTGAAGCACTTGCTCTTCAATTGATGGTTTATCCTCCCTTTTTTCTCTTGTTTTGGTCATAATATTTTGGGGTCGATAAAATAAAGTACCAGTTATGCACTGTATAATTGCTGGCCTTGTGCCTAACGTAGAAACAATTATTTTGTGCGTTATATTTATATGAATTCTTGTTATTATAAATGCAAACGAAATAAAATCCAGAGATTATACAAATAGTTTCCTCTCGTCTGTTAAAGTCTAAAAGCCAAAGAACAATAATAATTGTTTCTACTATTGGCACAAGGTCAGCAGATACCCAGTACATTACTGGTACTTTATTATATCGACCCCGTAAGGATGAAAGGCAAAGTTAACTTCGGCGGAATCTGAACTCAGATCATAAAGGGCGGTAACTCTATGCTACAAAGCATGGCGTCCGACCCTCTACTGCCAATCCACTAAAACGCCAGGGGGTCGGATTAAACAAGCATGGCATTCTCGTCGGAGAATTTCAATGGAGGCCTTACATATTATGTATGGTAGCAACAAAATAAGTTGGGTACCCTGGTTAAAGCCCAATCAGCCCTCCGCCGCTACCACCAATCAGTCGATCTCCGACAGGTTTTCAGTCGAGCCCCGAGCAGTGGAGAACTCTGGTGTCCTTGGCCTTAGGACCTACAACTATAGGCGGTGAGTTGGCTAGCAGCAGGTGTGAGCCTCGCGAGCTGGAATGTCTCTTCCAGCGCATCTTCCTCACCATCCTCCGGGAAAACGCCTTCTTTATTCTGTCCGCCGGAGCCGTGGGGGTGGCCAGTGCGTGGGACCCCATTTGCTCATAATAGTGAGAGATGGGGAGGGCGAGAGACGGGGGTGATGAGTTTGGTTCTATTGTATTCGGACATGTACATGTGTGTGTATTTTTACTCTATCGACCCTTTCCTTTCCTCTTTCCATCGAAAAGGATTATTAAAATGAAAGATTATGGAATTGGACACCACTAGTAGATATGGATTAATATATTGCCAAGCAGTTCGATCAATTAGGTGACTCAGTATCCTATTCAAATTTAATATTTTGATTATACCGCTTATATCCTTCCATACTTATTACCACCACACTGTCACGACAACAAGCATTTGCTTTGTTTTGATTTTTCACATGCAAAACGTTCTGCTTTTGGTTGTTCTTTTTAAGCACCTCATAAATTTTATGTTGTGTGCCTCTTTTTAAAAAAGACAAATAACATCAGCAATTTTCGGCAAACAATTTTTTTTTTCATCCTCTGGTTGAGTTCAATATATTTGTCGGAGCTGGGCCACTGATAACGAAGTTTTTGTTATTGTTGGCTTTCCCAACCGATGTATCAGGCAATGTCCGCGAGAATACTTGGTTATTACAGCACCTCAGCCTCGCTATCACCCACTCACGTGTTACGAATGTGTAGGCTTGCCTTAAAATATATGTATATATATATATATTATTCAAAATATTAATAAATGAGCACGTTCACATAATCAAAATATATGTTTTATTATATATATTTCGGAGGTACTGTGCATTTTTTTCAGTACGTCCTCATCAGATAAAATACATGAATTGTATATATATATATATATATATATATATATATATATATATATATATATATATAAATTCACCTGGAATCGCATTTCGGCGGGTAGAAAAAGCGAAACGTAACGCAAATGAACGATTATTTATATATATATATATATATATATATATATATCCGTTTAATTGATTATTTGTCTAGTTAATTTCTACGGACTAAGAGGAAAGACTAGGTAAATTTTATCTGTTCCTCATAAAGGAATATCGATAACATTTATCTGCATATTTCTTCAAAGTTACATTTTAAACTTAGCTCCGTTTAAATGATTATTTATCTAGTTGGTTTCTACCGACTAAGAAGAAAAAATTGGATAAATTTTGTCTGACTATTCATATAATAATATATATATATATATATATATATATATATATATATATATATATATATATATATATATGTAGGAGGTGAGTTTTATTGTAGCAACAATAAAGCAATGCAAACATCGGATAAGTAGCACTCCACAGTTTATAGGACTGGAGTATAAATAATATAAGATCAAAAGATGGTTAAAAGAGTGGTGACTTCTGGTGTTCTTGGCCCTAGGGCTACCTCCCTACTTACCACCACAGGTGTGAATGTCATAAGATGGAATGGCTCTTCCAGCACATCTCCCTTACCATCCTCCGGAGAAACGCCTTCTCTATTCTGTCCGCCGAAGTTGTGGGGCAGCCAGCACGTGGGACCCCATTTGCTCATAATACAGAGAGATGGAGGCGATGACAGTGGGAGTTAGGCTCTTCCATGTTCGGACATATTTGTTGGAAGGTTTCTTGGGTGTTTGAATTGTTAAGGTCTATAGAATTGGCGTCATGCCTAGCAGCAAATTGCCGTAATCAAAGAGTTGTCCAAATTCAATGGTGGTAGACTAACAGAAGAGATAGACTTTGTATGTGGTAGATACGCAAGGATAGTTGGTAGTAAGGGCATCAGTTATATAAACGTTTTCCAATCCTAGGAAAGGCTCCATGCAAATAGTTGATAGCTTCAGCTACCTAGGTGATTTCATTAGTTTGGAAGGAGACTGCACTGAGAACATAGTAGATAGTATATGAAAAGGATGGAAAAGTTTCAGGGAGCTACTACCGCTGTTGACAACAAAAGGTTTCTCTGTTAAAATAAAAAAAAAAGACTGGCTGTATGAAGCCTGAGTGCGAGAGCAATGTGTATATATATATATATGTATATATATATGTATGTCAGGTCACCAGTTGGTGCTACTGGTAACATGTATCCCAGTACAACCTGTCCCATGGTCGGGTCGTTGGCGACTAAACTGGCAACCCCACCAGGGTTTCTTGGTGAGGAGGGTGACTTTGGATATCCTGCAGGACTAAAAACAAAACCTGTCAAAGGGCAAAGAAGCTCTTAAAAGTCAATGGCCGTCCAAAATCACCGGGAGAGATGACACCTTAGCGTTTGTCAAGGCAGAATTCTAGGAGAAGGAAAACTCTGATATAACACCTGTAACCCTGATGGTATCCAATGATGTTAACTTGTTCTTCTTTTTGGTAAATATCATCTTGGTTAAGAGAGTGGGACTGGCTTTGTGCAGTGCATTTGCTCACTATAAAAGCTTCACGGCACAGGCATTGCTTTATATCTGGAGATCTCTCTGCACTTGTCGTCACATGGTACCATGGGCCCAGCACTATGTGTCAATAATTGTCACAAGTGTAGTGTTTGTACCAGAGTTTTCAAGTCGCTGGCTGGACTAAAAAGTCACACTCGTTCAGCGCATCGGTAGGGGTTCTCCTACATGGATATAAAGTAGTGGCCGTACTCGAAAACGAGTTGGCAGCCACCATGTATGTATATGTATGTATGTATATATATCTATTTATGTATACATGTATGTATATATGTATGTATATATATATGTATATGTATGCATATATGATGTGAATGTATGTGTATGTATGTATATATATATGTATATATATAAATATATATATATATGTATATATATAAATATATATATATATATATATATGTATAGATGTATATGTATGATGATGATGATGTATGTATATATGTATGTGTGTGTATATATATATAGACATTATGGACATTAGATGATGATGATTATGTATGTATATATATATGTATATATATATGTGTGTATGTATATATGTATATATATAGTGTGTAAATATGTATATACACATGTACCGCGCGGTTAAACCACTGGGAGTGAAGGACCCCTAGCCTTTCTCAGGGCATTCTTCTAGGAGAAGGCAACTCAGGAAACTGGGATAACTCCGATATAAAACCTGCGGCTCAGTAGTTACCGATGATGTTGATCTTTCCTTCTTTTCGGGTTATAGCTACTGTCGCTCAGAGAGTGGGATTGGCTCAGTGCACAGTCTTTCCTCACTTTATAAAATATCTTCACGCACAGGCATTGCACGATAGAATTAATTAATAATTATTAATAATGGTATATCGTGCAATGACCATACTTGATAATGAGGGGGCAGACATCATATATACGTATGTATATATGTGTATATATTTATGTATGTATATATGATGTATATGTATATATGATGTATATATATGTATGTATGTATGTACATATATATATATATATATATGTATATATATATATAGATGTATATCTATATATATGTATGTTTACATATATGTATATATGTATATACGTATATACATGGCTTCATAAAAAAAAAATTGTTTTTACTTTTGGCTCAAGGCCTGCAATAACCCCAGTGCATTACTGGTACTTTGTTTTATCGACCCCGTAAAGATGAAAAGCAAAGTTAACCTCGGTGGGATTTGAACTCAGAAGGTAAAGGGCCTTGGCTCTATGCTCCAATGCATGACGTATAACACTCCACCGATTTTGCCAATCCACCACTTAAAAAGAAGGAACAAGGTGTGAAAATATCATCATTATATTTATTCAGGAATCTGGTGAGTTATCAATTCCAGAATCAAGTACAATCAATACTGATTGAACTGATTGATTGTGAAACCAACACCACATGTGAATTAACATAATGATTTCTTAATTGACCACAATATAGTATTAATATTTTGATACCTCGTAGAGCGACAGACACTATGCTTTGCAATATAGAGTTATGGCCTTTTACCTTCTGAGTTCAAACTGGTAAATTGAGTGCTCAAACTAATGAATCGAGTGCTCAAACTGGTGAATCGAGTGCTCAAACTAATGAATCGAGTGCTCAAACTGGTGAATCGAGTGCTCAAACTAATGAATCGAGTGCTCAAACTGGTGAATCGAGTGCTCAAACTAATGAATCGAGTGCTCAAACTGGTGAATCGAGTGCTCAAACTAATGAATCGAGTGCTCAAACTAATGAATCGAGTGCTCAAACTAATGAATCGAGTGCTCAAACTAATGAATCGAGTGCTCAAACTGGTGAATCAATAGTAACATAAAGTCACACACCAATAGACTCTCTCTCTAATGTCTGTTTCAAGCCTGGATATAGCATCAGGCTGGTGCTTATCTCAGTTTCCATGGCATCAAGCAACTGAGAGTACAATACTCCCCCCTGGACAGGACACCAGACCATCACAGGGTTAAACTTCCAGCTATTGCGGTACTCATTTTCAGTTGAGTATAGTGGAGCAACGTGAAATGAAGTGTTTTGCTCAAGAATACAACACACAATAGACTATATATATATATATACACACACACACATATGCTCAAACAACACATACACGTGCACATGCACTCACTGACAGATACATGCATGTGTGCACACATGCACAGACAAACACCACACGCATACAAATATACACTCACACATGCATGCAATGTGACTCGTGCACAGAAACATATACAGACATACAGACACATGCATACATACATACATGCATGCAGACACACACACACACACACACACCGATGCACACAGATACAGACACACACAGTCATGCAGATACACACACACACACACAGATACACAGACACATACAGTCATGCAGACACACACACACATACACATATACAGATACACATACATACACAGTCAAGTAGACACACTAACAGATACACACACACACACACACACACACACACACACACACACACACACACACACACACACAGAGACAGACACACACAGTCATACGGACACACAGACACACACACACACACAGACACAAACAAGCAGACACTTACACACATACACATACAGACATATTTATGTAGAGACACACAGACACCCACACACAGACACACACAAGCAGACACTTACACACACACACATACACATACAGACATATTTATGTAGAGACACACAGACACCCACACACAGACACACACAAAAAATACACCGACAGACAGACAGACAGACACACCTGGCCTTATCATGATCAATATCACTAACACTCCACACCTGCTCACACAATCTGTCTGCCAATTTTGTTTCCATGACAATAGCAATGCCACCATTATTGCACCACCCTCTCCCCACCATCTCTGTTGTACCTCCACCCCTCCACCTCTAGTAATGCCACCACCACCACCACCACCACCACCTCTAGTAATGCCACCATCACCACCACCTCCTCTAGTAATGCCACCACCACCACCACCTCCTCTAGTAATGCCACCATCACCACCTCTAGTAATGCCACCACCACCACCACCACCTCTAGTAATGCCACCACCACCACCACCTCTAGTAATGCCACCATCACCACCACCTCCTCTAGTAATGCCACCACCACCACCACCACCTCTAGTAATGCCACCATTATTACACCACCACCACCTCTAGTAATGCCACCACCACCACCACCTCTAGTAATGCCACCACCACCACCACCACCTCCTCTAGTAATGCCACCACCACCACCACCTCCTCTAGTAATGCCACCACCACCACCACCTCCTCTAGAAATGTCAACATTATTACACCACCACCACCACCTCCTCCTCTAGTAATGCCACCATTATTACACCACCACCACCTCCTCTAGAAATGTCAACATTATTACACCACCACCACCACCTCCTCCTCTAGTAATGCCACCATTATTACACCACCACCACCACCTCCTCTAGAAATGTCAACATTATTACACCACCACCACCACCTCCTCCTCTAGTAATGCCACCATTATTACACCACCACCACCATCACCTCCTCTAGAAATGTCAACATTATTACACCACCACCACCACCACCACCTCCTCTAGTAATGCCACCATTATTACACCACCACCACCACCTCTAGTAATGCCACCATTATTACACCACCACCTCCTCTAGAAATGTCAACATTATTACACCACCACCACCACCACCACCACCTCCTCTAGTAATGCCACCATTATTACACCACCACCACCACCTCCTCCTCTAGTAATGCCACCATTATTACACCACCACCACCACCTCTAGTAATGCCACCATTATTACACCACCACCACCACCTCTAGTAATGCCACCATTATTACACCACCACCTCCTCTAGAAATGTCAACATTATTACACCACCACCTCCTCTAGAAATGTCAACATTATTACACCACCACCACCACCTCTAGTAATGCCACCATTATTACACCACCACCACCACCTCCTCCTCTAGTAATGCCACCATTATTACACCACCACCACCACCTCCTCCTCTAGTAATGCCACCATTATTACACCACCACCACCACCTCTAGTAATGCCACCATTATTACACCACCACCACCACCACCAATGCTCTACCTCCACCACCACCACCTCCTCCTCTACTAATGCCACCACTGTTGAAGCATCCCCCCCCCCCTCATCTCCACTGTATCCCCACCACCACCACCACCTCCTCTTTAGTACTACCACTGCTGTTACAGCAACATCCTCCCCTTTTCCTCCTCACTGCTCTATCCCTCCTCCCTGCTACCTCTCCAGAGAACTTTCTATCATCTGTGGCTGCTGCTGCTGTTGTTGCTGCTACATCTGTTGCTGCTACTGTTGTGTCACAGCATTTACTACTACTACCACTACTACTAACACCACTACTACTACTACTATCTTCACTGCAACTACCACAACCACCACCACTACTACTACTACTACTACCACAACAACCACCACTACTATCTTCACCACCACTACTACCACTATTACTACTACTACTGCCATCATCATCATCACACTTGCTTCCAATACCACCACCATCATCACTGACACTACCACCACGACCACCACCACCACCACCACTACCATTGCCACCATCAACATCACTGACACTACCACCACCACCACCACCACCACTACTATTGCCACCATCAACATCACTGACACTACTACCACCACTACCACCATCACTATCACCACCATCAACACTACTACCACCACCATCAACATCACTGACACTACTACCACCACCACCACCACTATCATCACCACCACCACCATCAACACTACTACCACCACCATCAACATCACTGACACTACTACCACCACCACCACTATCATCACCACCACCACCACTATCACCAACATCAACATTGAAACTACTACCACCACCACTACCATCACCACCATCATCACTATCACCGACATCAACATCACTGACACTACTACCACCACCACTACCACTATCACCATCATCAGCACCTCTACCACCTCCACTACCTCTACCACCACCACTATCACCATCATCACTATCACCATCATCAGCACCACTACCACCTCCACCATTGCAGCAGCAACAACAGCAGCAGCAGTTTCTGTTTGTGAACTGAGAATGCTGGGACGCACAGACTTTATCCATTTATGCTGTGCTGCTGTCTTTGACTTGACAAATACCATTATGGATGTTGGTGTGAGTCGGTGGCTTTAATGTTTTCCTTTGTAATGATTTTCTTAAACTGGTGCTAGCTGATTGTATCAATGGTCCTTACGGTTTCCTAGTCTTTGTTATTGTAGCAGCGTTTGTTGTTGTGATTGTAGTGGTTATTGTAGTATTGGTTGTTGTGGTTTTTGTTGTTGTTGTTGTGGTTATAGTGTTGTTGTTATTGTAGTATTGGTTGTTGTGGTTATGGTGGTTGTTATTGTAGTATTGGTTTTTGTGATTTTTGTTGTTGTGGTTATAGTGGTTGTTGTTGTAGTATTGGTTGTTGTGGTTTTTGTTGTTGTGGTTATAGTGGTTGTTGTTGTTATTGTAGTATTGGTTGTTGTGATTTTTGTTGTTGTAGTATTGGTTGTGGTTTTTGTTGTTGTAGTATTGGTTGTTGCAGTTTTTGTTGTTGTTGTTGTGGTTATAGTGGTTGTTGTTGTTGTTATTGTTGTATTGGTTGTTGTGGTTTTTGTAATAGTAGCTGCAGTGGATATAGGATATAGTGTTTGTTGTTGTGGTTATTGTAGTAGTAGTAGTAGTAGTAGTAGCTGTTGTTGTGGTTATACTGTTTGATATTGTAGTTGTTGTAATTGGTGTTAATTTCGCTGGATCTTATTGCTTCCTACAGTTATTGTTGTTCATTCCGATGACATCACTGCTGTTGTTGTTGTTCTTGTTCTTTTTCTTTTTCTATATGCTCGGCTCATTTTTCTTGTTATTGCTTTTATTGTTGTTGTCATTGCTGTTATTGCTATTGTCATTGCTGTTATTGCTGTTGTTGTTGCTGTTGTTATTGTTGTTGTCCCTGTTGTTGCTATTGTTGTTGTTGTTGTCATTGCTGTCGCCATCATTGCTGTTATTATTGATGTCATTGCATTCTGAGTTCAAATCCCGCCGAGGTTAACTTTGCCTTTCATCCTTACGGGGTCGATAAAATAAAGTACCAGTAATACACTGGGTAATTGCTGGCCTTTTGCCAAAAGTAGAAACAATTATTGGTGTTAATACTGTAGATTCCACTGCAAATATTAATCTTACCATTACTGCAATTCAAGTGAAGGCACATGGCTTAGTGGCTAGAATCTTGGGCTTAGAATCATAAGGTTGAGTTCTAGTCCGGGCTTTACGTTGTGTTCTTGAGCAAGACACTTTATTTCATGTGGCTCCAGTTCACTCGGCTTTAGAAATGAGATGCTACGTCACTGGTGCCAAGCTGTATCAGCCATTACCTTTCCTTTCCCTTGGACAACATTGGTGGCATGCAGAGAGGAGACTGGTATGTATGGGTGATTGCTGGTCTTCCACAAACAACAGAAGAGAGTTGTGCTTTCCACAGGACCAGTGGGACACAATCTTTATGTACCACCATGTGTTTCTTTAGACTGGAACTAGTTCTATACACTTTGTTGCATATCACGCATGTTGTTTCACCAGGTCTTTGTTGAGTGATGTTGCAGGTGGTTATTCTTTCATGTGACTTCAGGTGATTAACATAACCAGCCTTTGAGAGGAGTACACACTGTCAGAAATTGCATGTCCAATTATTGATGACTTCATCAAGGCTGTGAGCACAACCCTTCCGGAGCTGACGCTTCAGTTGTTTATATTCTAGACGACACACATACATACATACCTGAAAATTGTTCTGCTGTGGGTCATGGAAAATTAGTTTGTGTGCTGCCTGTTTGAGACCCCTAATCTACTCAAATGTTACGAGGGTCAGCTGAAAATTTTTCATGGGCTGATCAAGATACTCTCATGGAATTAGCAAATGAGGTTTATTTTTCAACATAGTTCACCGATAGATAGTATTAACAATTGGAAAGACCAATGGAAACATTGTTTCCTCAGTCCGATTTGACGAAAGTCAATTGACTGCCGATATATATATATATATATATATATATATATATATATATATATAACAGAGTTTTGTAGCTTGTTTGAAGCATTGTTGAATAGGAAACTCAAATTTAAATAATTTTGAAAACCAAACAATGCATTAGGAAGAACATTAAATCGCCAAGATAAATGAGGTTTATTTTTCAACATAGTTCCTGGAAAGAAACAATATAGTTATTAATAAGAAAATAAGAAAAGTTGAAATTAATGCATGCAAGATTCCACAGCTCTAGCATCACTCCTTCATAGTCAGCCTATGAACATTTCAGCCAACCCTCGTATATTAAGAACTCTACAGATATAGATTTATTCTATTTTGTTAACCACCAGGGCTCAGTACTTAACACCATCTATTTCATTGACAAATATAAATTTTACTAACCGGCCCCGTGCCGTCAAAAATGACGGCTAAAGGGTAGATTTGTATATACCGTATTTCCTGGTGTCGAAGACACTACTTTTTTCATAAAATAAGTCTCAAAAATATACCAATGCGTCTTGGAGGCCGAAGGTCGTTTATTATTTATTTTTTTATTTTTGATTGTCAAAATTAGGGTGCTTCCTCGAGGACGGGAAATATGTTACCTTTCAACTGTGGTCATTTTATATTCTTGATTACTCTAATTTATTCGATATTGCTGGGGACTTGGCTCCTTGAACAACACATACACACAATCACTCACTCCTACACACACACACACACTCACAAAAGTGTAGCCAATCTAAGAATGCTAGTTAAAATATTACATACACACACATCTACACAAACACACATTAAACAGACTCGGAGAAAAGAATTATTACATGCATACACATATGTGTGTGTGTGTGTGCATATGTATACATTTATATGTATGAGTAAACACAGGTGTAGCGAACGCTGTTCTCTTCTTTTCTATAGTGTTTCACCAGCCCCCTTTCTTCCACACTCATCACATAGATGTGTGTGTAGGTAATACATTTGTATAATGTATATGTTTATGTATTTCAATACTGAAACAGATGAGTTACCTCCCTTCGCGTGACGTACAGAAACACAAAAGTATTATATATTAGTAGATGTTTATGGCCCAAAGTTTGCTAATTATATAACTGCACTCTTCTGTAAAAGATTCAATAAATCACAGTGACACATTCTCCACCTCCAACTTAGTTGCTTCGGCCACAGACCCCAGTACTATGGCCTGCAATGCAGAGGACACGAAGACAAGCAAATACTGAGGTTTGTCTGACTACTTCTTCTTTGCACCGGTCGCTGTCGAGACCTGATGCATCCTCGAACGTCAGTAGCCTGTCTGAGCTGTTGCTGTAGGTGTTGATGGCCATTGTCTGCAGAAATGTCTTTGTAGTTTTGTCCGCGGGGCGCAGCTGAAACACTGCCCCAACCTAGGTTTAGAACCTGTCCCCCACTCTCCTTCCTTCTCTCATTCATTGCCTAATAGTCATTGCCCTTTCCCTCCTTTTCTTCTCA
The DNA here is from genome assembly GCA_964016885.1 of Eledone cirrhosa. Lineage (NCBI taxonomy): Eukaryota > Metazoa > Mollusca > Cephalopoda > Octopoda > Eledonidae > Eledone > Eledone cirrhosa. The sequence continues at coordinate 27,709,796 of OZ024756.1, forward strand.
TTTATGGCATTTATAGTTCTTTCCTTTATTTTCCTATGCAGCCAGATCTGCCCTTCTTTACCCATTTCCCCTTTATTTGGTTCCTTACTTTTGATTTTAACCCTTTTTAATATTTCCATTGTTTGAAAACTAGAATGGGGTCACTCTATCACACTAAGACTGGTTTGTTTGACTTCAGCCAGACACAAAACTAATATAAAAAACTGTTTATTTGATTCAAGTGCTGGTACTTGAATGTGTAAATAGATGCTAACATACACACACATACCTAGATACACTTTATATGAGCCTACTATAAAAACTCTAGCACTCAACCATCTGTTCAAGGCTGCATTGAGTTCTAACAATGCTATCACCCCCACCTCCCACCAAAAACACTTGGATACCAGTATATATATATATATATATATATATATATATATGTGTGTGTGTGTGTGTGTATATACCAGTATATATATATATATATGTGTGTGTGTGTGTGTATACCAGTATATATATATATATATATATATATATACTGGTATGTCAATATTTATAAAACAAATCTGATGAAAGCGCACCATAATTTGCCTTGGGTGCCCTTGAAATATATAATAAAATAAATATGGTTTTATAAATATAGTTTCTATTTATTAATATATTGTGTATTTACTCCACTAATCTGTTGAGTGCTTTATATCAGTTATAAAATTTTTTAAGCTTGTTGAATCCCAACAAATTAAATATAACCTCTGCATATATATATATATATATATATATATATATATATATATATATATATATATATATGTGTGTGTGTGTGTATACCAGTATATATATATAATCATCATAATAATAATCATCATTTTACGTCCGCTTTTCTCTGCTTGCAAGGGAGGGACGGGAACCGATTCTGGCTTGATTTCTACAGCTGGATGCCCTTCCTAACACCAACCTCATTTACAGTGAGTGCTGGGTGCTTTTTTTGCCGTGGCACCTCCACAACCACTTTGCAGTGGAATGATATGGACCCCAGTCCCTATCATCTCATTTCTACAGCTGAGTAAACTGGAGCAATGTGAAATAAAGTGCCTTGCTCAAGGAAACAACACATCACCCGGTCTGAGAATTGAACTCACAACCTTTCGATTGCAAGGCCAATGCTCTAACCACTAAGCCATGTGCCTCCATATATATATATATGTATGTATGTATGTATGTATGTTATGTATGTGTGTGTGTGTGTGTGTGTGTGTGTGTGTGTGTGTGTGTGTGTGTGTGTGTGTGTGTGTGTGTGTGTGTTTTTCCTGCAGAGTGAGAGACTCCTAGTCTTCATTAAGACATCTCGCTAGGAGTAGGTCACAAACCTGTGACTTCATTTGTATACAGTGATGTAGACCAGTTCTACTTTTTGGGTAAATGCATTCCATGTTCAGAGAGTGGGATTGACCCCGTTCAAAGCCTTTCCTTACTTAAAAAAAACTTCAAGCACAGGCACCACTTGATATGTGACATTTTTGCAATGCATGGCATGTTTGTGATGCTCGTGCAATAGGTTTACCCAAAATCGAGTTGCTGCCATCATGTATGTATGAATGTATATATATGTATGTATATATATATTTATATCATCATCATCATCGTTTCAAGCTAGCATAGATTAGACGAGTTGTTCCGTTTGAGGCAAGTCAGATTAGGTGACGATGTCTTGCTCATACAGAACTATTTCTGGCTTGGTTTCTATGGCTGGATGCCCTTCCTAACGCCAACCATATTTACAGTGTGGACTAGGTGCTTTTTGTCATGACAGCTATTCGACCACTTTACAGTGTGGGTTAGGTGCTTTTTGTCCTGACACCTACATGACCACTTTACAGTGTGGGCTGGGTGCTTTTTATCATGACACCTATGAATGTGTGTGTATGTATGTATATATATTTATATATATATATATATATATATATATATGAATGTATATATAGTGTATTTTGCAATACACTGTTTGCTTAATTAAAAGCATTTTGAAGACCTTACACTATTGTTTTAGAGTAGTGACAGTCTCACTTACTTTAAATTTTCAGCAAACAGGGGGAGATAAAGCTGACAGCTCTGTTTCGTACTATTTGGTACTTATCAAAGCTAAGTACTCCACCTGTTTGCTGAAAATCATGAATGTTTGATTCTTATAGAATTCTAGTAATAATCAAGAACTGATTATACAGAGCGGTTGCCGGTCAAGCAGAAATTGAAAATTAGAATTGGTGCTCTGAAATAGCGATATATATATGAATGTATATACAGTGTATTTTGCAATACACTGTATGCTTAATTAAAAGCATATATATATATATATCATATATATATATATATATATATATATAAATTAATAAAAATAATGAATAAAAACAAAGAAACAGTTCCTTATATTAAAAAATTCATCATTTTACGATCATTTCTAGGATATATATGTGTGTGTTGGTATGTATATCATATAGATCTATGTAAAATTTTTACAAACTATCAGAGGGAATATACATACCTACACATATATATGCTGTCTTCAGAAATTTTTAATATAAGGAGATGTTTCTTTGTTTTTATTAATTTATCTTGACTCTGTTTTCCTGTGTTTTTCATCGAAAAAATTTTGAATACATCTCTTTTCATGATATTTGGATTACATTGAGTTCTTCATACGGATTGGACACTACCGTATATTTTGGTAGATTTATCTACATATATATATACACACATATATATATATATATATATATATATATATATATATATATATATATATATATATATATATATGTATGTATGTATGTATGTATGTATGTGTGTATATATTGTTTAGGCACAGTGACCATTCCATCTAAGACTATATTTTCAATGTGCGCTTTGCTTTTGTTAAAATGAAAACAGCTGGGTGTGGTTTGAGGGAATTTTGGCTGCTATCTCTAACATGCAGAGCGACCATGTGGAGGGTCTCTTGATAGTTCTACTTTTTATAGCAAGCTGGGTAGATGGGGTTTAGTAGGATGTAATGGGTAGGGCTGTGTGTGTGTGTGTGTATTGACAAGGGTGGGGGAAGTAGGGCAATAACACTCTTAAAACCTGTTAACTTTACAACTTTTGGTAATAAAATCTAGCAGCTGCCTTGGTTCCCAAAGTCTGATATTCATCCCCTCCACATCCACCCCTTCCACCCCTTATCTCCCTGCTCTATCTCTCTTAAGTCTCTGTTCTTCTTTCTTTTTAATCTTCCTTCTTCTCTCCTCTCCCCCTCCCTTTCTCTAATATCATCTCTCTCTCTTTCTCTCATCTCTCATCTCTCCTCTCTCTCTTTCTCTCATCTCTCCTATCTTCCCCTCTCTTACTATCATCTCTCCTATCTCACTCGTCCTCTCACACCCTTATCTCTCCTCTCTCTCTCGTCCTCTCACACCCTTATCTCTCCTCTCTCTCTCTCGTCCTCTCACATCCTTATCTCTTTCTCTCATCTCTTTCTCCCTCTCTCTCTCTCTCCATTCTCCCTCT
>OZ024756.1:27713514-27721014 GCA_964016885.1 Eledone cirrhosa
GAAAAAATTTGAATACATCTCTTTTCATGATATTTGGATTACATTGAGTTCTTCATACGGATTGGACACTACCGTATATTTTGGTAGATTTATCTACATATATATATACACATATATATATATATATATATATATATATATATATATATGTATGTATGTATGTATGATATGTATGTGTGTATATATTGTTTAGGCACAGTGACCATTCCATCTAAGACTATATTTTCAATGTGCGCTTTGCTTTTGTTTAAAATGAAAACAGCTGGGTGTGGTTTGAGGGAATTTTGGCTGCTATCTCTAACATGCAGAGCGACCATGTGGAGGGTCTCTTGATAGTTCTACTTTTTATAGCAAGCTGGGTAGATGGGGTTTAGTAGGATGTAATGGGTAGGGCTGTGTGTGTGTGTGTGTATTGACAAGGGTGGGGGAAGTAGGGCAATAACACTCTTAAACCTGTTAACTTTACAACTTTTGGTAATAAAATCTAGCAGCTGCCTTGGTTCCCAAAGTCTGATATTCATCCCCTCCACATCCACCCCTTCCACCCCTTATCTCCCTGCTCTATCTCTCTTAAGTCTCTGTTCTTCTTTCTTTTTAATCTTCCTTCTTCTCTCCTCTCCCCTCCCTTCTCTAATATCATCTCTCTCTCTTTCTCTCATCTCTCATCTCTCCTCTCTCTCTTCTCTCATCTCTCCTATCTTCCCCTCTCTCTTACTATCATCTCTCCTATCTCACGTCGTCCTCTCACACCCTTATCTCTCCTCTCTTATTTCCCTTCTCTCTTTCCTCTCTCTTTTTCTTTCTTCTCTATTTCCCCCTCTCTCTTTTCCCTCCTCTTCATAAACCCCTCTCCCTAATGTTTCTCTGTATGTGGTTGTATGTGAAGGTATATATGTATATATATATGTATATATATTATATACATACATATATATATACATATACATATATATATACATATATATATATACATATCATATTATACATATATAACACATATATATATACATATATATATAACACATATATATACATATATACACATATATATATATACATATATATATATACATATATATATATATATACATATATATATATATAGATATATTGCATATTATATATACATATATACATATACATATATATATATATACATATACATATCTATATATACATATATATATATACACATACATATATATATATATACATATATTTGTATGCATACATATATATATATATTTTGTATATAACATATAACTAGAGTATATATACATATATACTAGAGTATATATATATATGTTATAACATATATACTAGAGTATATATATATAATATGTATATATACATATATACTAGAGTATATATATATATATGTATATATATATATATATGTATGTATGTATATATGTATGTATGTATATATATATGTATGTATAATATATGTATGTATATATATATATGTATATATATATGTATGTATATATATATGTATGTAAACATATATATATATGTATGTATACATATATATTTATGTATACACATATATATATGTTACACATATAATATGTATGTATACATATATATATATATGTATGTATACATACATTTATATAAATATGTATGTATACATATATATATATATATGTATACATATATATATATATGTATACATACATTTATATAAATATATGTATGTATACATATATATATATATATGTATGTATACATACATTTATATAAATATATGTATGTATACATATATATATATATATATATATATGTATGTATACATATATATATGTATGTATACATACATTTATATAAATATATGTATGTATACATACATATATATATATGTATACATAAATATATATATGTATACATATATATATATATATCCCCTTTTCGAGGTGCGCATCGTCGTCGGCGGCAGCGTCAGCGGATTTGCCATTCTGTGACGACACACACACACACACACACAGACACACACACACACACCACACACACACACATATATATAAGAAAAAGAGGGGTTGGGAACGCTCCCTCTTCCCCTCTGTCATCTGTTGCTCCACATAACCACTGTAACCCACCACTACAAATATTTCTACCCTCAGTGATTACCTCCCTTCTCCCTCAGAGAGAGATATACATATAGATAGAAAGAGAGATAGCGACTTCTGCTAGACACAGCAAACACTTGTGGGACCTTGACTCAATTTGGCTTGTTAGTTTTTTCCAAGTTTCTTCTTCAATCAGCATTCTTGTGATTTTTTCCACCAAAAAAATGGTATGTCCCCCAAAATTTTCACTTCTATTTTCTTAATTAAACATTTATGTTTATTTTCCAAGGTTTAAATTATAAGTAGTTGTTTGTATTTTCAAGTTTTTTTTATTTTTCTTGTGGTGTGGTTGGTCTTTTTAGGCATTAGAAAGTGGCCATGCTGGTGCAAAATTTTCTCGAGTATAGTTGATTATGTTAATTAGATGTGTATTATTGTTAACCCTTTAGGGCACTACCATGCTAATAGCTGTCAGAAGTGAAAGTTTCGTCAACCTTCTCAATCGTAAACATCGTTTATTTCCGTATTACCACGCGTTATTCCCGCCGAGGTTAACTTTGCCTTTCATCCTTACGGGGTCGATAAAGTAAAGTACCAGTAATGCTGTAATTGCTGGCCTTGTGCCAAAAGTAGAAACAGTTATTTTAATAAAGCATATCGATGTAAGTGGAGTTACTTAAATGAAAATATAGGTGGCCCTTAAAAGGGCCAAAATTAGAAAACAAGTCATGGTTATCAAATAAATTGGATTTAATCATTTATATTTTCATAGAGATGGTTATCAATTTCATGTATAGGGGTGGTGAACAAAATTTGATAACTATATATTTGTTTTCTAATTTGGCCCTTTTAAGGGCCACCTATATTTTCATTTAAGTTAACTCCACTGTTGGTGAAAATGACTCGTTTTCTACATTGATAACCATGACTATGAAAATATAAATGATTAAATCCAATTTATTTGATAACCATGACTTGTTTTTCTAATTAACTTAAATTTGTTTTCTAATTTGGCCCTTTTAAGGGCCACCTATATTTTCATTTAAGTAACTCCACTTACATCGATATGCTTTATTAAAATAACGCATGGTAATACGGAAATAAAGGATGTTTACGATTGAGAAGGTTGACGAAACTTTCACTTCTAACAGCTAATAGCATGGTAGTGCCCCCTTGACAGCTAATAGCATGGTAGTGCCCCCTTTAGTTACCAGCCTGGCTAAAACTGGCTCTGGTACTATGAAATAAAACTACCCACTTTAAAGGTTTCTAATTTAAGTAAAAATCTTCTAATATAATTTTATATAAGAACCTTACATTAAGTTACTATTTTAGTAATGAAATAATTAATAATTTTAGTAAATCCCTCGAAATACTTCATTAATTAATTAAAATAGAGTGTATTTCAATAGAAATGTAGTCATGAAAGGGTTAAGAAGCTAAGTAAGAGGATGTGTTTGTTTTTGTTAATTCAGTCATTTGACTGTGACCATGCTGGAGTATTGTATTGTCTTCAAGAATTTTACTGTTATTTGTTAATTTTAGATTTGAAATTTTTAGGAGAGAAATATTGGTAGTTTTGAGTTAGGTCCAGCTTTATTTTTACAGATTTTTTTTTTAGGTTTTTTTTTTGTTGTTTTTTGTTTCTGTCAATGGACTCTGGTCATGCTGGTCATCCTTTAAGCATTTAATTGATTATACAGGGTCTTTCAATAGTCACTAACTATTTGGAATAGTAATAAGTGTACCAAAATAGGTAGTAACATTTGTGACATCTTGTGTCATCAATCCCAATACCCCCCTCCGTATATATTTTATTGACCCCAGATTTATGAAAGGTGATGCATTTTGTCTGACCTCAACAAATCCTGCCTTCAGATTTAAAAAAAGTTCTTATATATATATATATATATATATACAATATATTTAGAAACACACAGATACATGCGGACACACACATATATACATGAATGCATCCGCACCCAACTGTGAGTTAAGGGTGCCAACTTCACCGATGTTGCTCAATGAATGACCGGGACAGACCAATTCAGTTGAACTAGACTGAACCAGTATCAGAGTTAAAAATACATTATGAAGAGAGAAGGAACATTTAGATATAATTAGTAATAAAATGTATCATACCTAAACTGTTCCTAAATTCCTCGACTACGTAGTTTCGTGGCATAAACAAAAACAATATATCATAAAGATATAGAGTCCCTGCGAGGTCTGCCGACTTATCAAGAGGATACCTCATTTTACTAGTCTCAAGAACGCGTCTACACGACGTGAGAAAGAATCCCAAAAGGCGGAGGGGGAGATAGTCACGCGATATAACGGTCGAGAAACAGAGCTAAGCCTCTTATAACCACGAAGAAAATACCACGGAGGCGGAGGGGGTATTCATATCGAGGCCGCAGAAGAGGTGGTGAAGAAGGCTAGAAGTATGAGTAATGGAAGCTTTCCAGTTGTCCCCACACTTCAAAGATTGCTCGACCAGAGGGAGTTATTAACAATATATTTAGAAAACACACAGATACATGCGGACACACACAAATATACATGAATGCATCCGCACCCAACTGTGAGTTAAGGGTGCCAACTTCACCGATGTTGCTCAATGAATGACCGGGACAGACCAATTCAGTTGAACTAGACTGAACCAGTATCAGAGTTAAAAATACATTATGAAGAGAGAAGAAACATTTAGATATAATTAGTAATAAAATGTATCATACCTAAACTGCTCCTAATATATATATATATATATACATACACACACATATATAGAGGGTGTCCCCAAAAATGTATACATACTTCACCATTATAATCAAAGTGTATACATTTTGGGGGGGACATCTTGTATATTAAAGGGTTTATATTGTTGCTGTTCTTGATCAAATGATCTCAACTGTCACCTCTAAAAATGGGGTAGTATTTGTATATGTTGTTGTTATCATTATTATTATTTTTGTTGTTGCTGGCATAGAGTTACGTCCATTTACATTCTGAGTTCAAATCCTGCTGAGGTTAACTTTGCCTTTCATCATTACAGGATTGATAAAATATAGCCCCAGCAATGAATTGGGGTCAATTTAATTGACTTTCCCTTTCCCAAAAATTGCTGGCCTTGTGCCGAAATCAGAAACCATTATTATTGTTGTTGTTGGCATAGAGATACATCCCTTTACGTTCTGAGTTCAAATCCTGGCCTTGTGCCGAAATCAGAAACCATAAATTTATTTTTTTGGTGCTTAGTAAGTTTGAAAATGCCAGCTTCACACATGACAAATGATAATAAATATAAATGCTTATTTCTTAACTTCCTTTCTTCACAGGCAGCTGAGAAAGAGAAATCATCAAAACTGACCAGTGAAGAAAGGGATGGAGTTCTTGAACCTTTAATGAAAGATGGATGGACCCTTGTCAAAGGAAGAGATGCCATCTACAAGGAATTTGTCTTTAAGAACTTCAATCAGGTATTCTTAATTTACCTTTTCTTTCATAATCATCACCATCAGCTAGATTATCTTTACATATACTGGAATAGGTTGATTGGGTCTCTAATTAAATGTATCTTCATTTGTCATCTTTATTTAGTCCCTAGTTCAGTAATGGGTAAACTGTGGCCCGTGAGCCACATGCAGCCCATTTGGCTTTCTGACATGCCTAATTTTAAAATTACCTTACATTTTTTAGTAGTGGGGTCCACCTTAGGATGAGCCACATCCTCTGTGGCCCACTGCTTGAGAAACGTTAGCCCATGCCTACTCTAGTTCATTCTAATAGAGCAGATCTTTGGTCCTTAGCCCGTTGACTTTAATATGTGCTAGGGATTAGTCCCTAGTTTACTTTGGGTTTTATATATGTTGGGGTTTAGTTGCTAGTTCACTCTAATGGGGCAGACCTTTGGGTTTCATATATGCTAGGGTTTAGTCCTTAGTTAACTTTAGGTTTCATATATGCTGGGGTTTAGCCCTTAGTTAACTTTAGGTTTCATATATGCTGGGGTTTAGTCCTTAGTTAACTTTAGGTTTCATATATGCTGGGGTTTAGCCCTTAGTTAACTTTAGGTTTCATATATGCTGGGGTTTAGTCCTTAGTTAACTTTAGGTTTCATATATGCTGGGGTTTAGCCCTTAGTTAACTTTAGGTTTCATATATGCTGGGGTTTAGTCCTTAGTTAACTTTAGGTTTCATATATGCTGGGGTTTAGCCCTTAGTTAACTTTAGGTTTCATATATGCTGGGGTTTAGTCCTTAGTTAACTTTAGGTTTCATATATGCTGGGGTTTAGCCCTTAGTTAACTTTAGGTTTCATATATGCTGGGGTTTAGCCCTTAGTTAACTTTAGGTTTCATATATGCTGGGGTTTAGCCCTTAGTTAACTTTAGGTTTCATATATGCTGGGGTTTAGCCCTTAGTTAACTTTAGGTTTCATATATGCTGGGGTTTAGTCCTTAGTTAACTTTAGGTTTCATATATGCTGGGGTTTAGTCCCTATTTCATCTTTGCTCAAAACTATAGAAACTATAACTATTAACCCTTTAGCATTTACATTACTCTATATTTACTATTGTATTTTCACAGCAAAGGCTTTACCTCACATAGTTATCTCATATAATATCGAATCTGTGAGATTTTGATATTATGTATTTTGAGAACAATACCTTAACATCAGTTTGAACAGCCAGTTATGGCTGGTTTGAACAGAAAGTGGTGAGAGAATTCTGGCCGGATATAGCCAGTTTAAATGCTAAAGGGTTAAACCTTTTTTTTTTCTTTTTAGCAATAGTGTATTTTGTACTAAATTATTTAATACATATTCCCTCCAACAGTAATGTATGGCTTGGGGGAGATTTGGCTGCTACTGTTAGTTGGTCAAGTGGACATGTAGAGGCTTTTCCATTGGTTTGTTCTGTTATATGATTTAGTGTCAATTGGTGAGGTTTTTATCATGAGTCTTCTGTTCTGATTCTTCAACAGTGTTTTGGCTTCATGACACGAATTGCTCTTATGGCAGATAAGATGGATCATCACCCTGAGTGGTTTAACGTATATAATAAGGTATGTATATAATGTGTGTCTGTGTGTATGTATATATATATATATATGTCAGTGATGTAAACACCACAAAAACCAGTAACATATCAATAGATAGGAAAATACATTTTACACCATCTGATGAAAACATGCCAGGGGGGGGGGGGGATTATTATATAACCACTCTAACTTATGTAATAAAATGAAGATGTACGAATAAAACCATCTCTCTTATTTATTATATATATAAACGATGATGATGATGATGATGATATAAAGGGACCTTGGCTCCCGAATGGCTCTCATCATGAACAAATTGGTTCACGAGTGTCTGGAGTAATGAACACACAAGCCGGCAACAAGCCGGGAGTATTGGCAGGAGAGTGTCA
>OZ024756.1:27726014-27768514 GCA_964016885.1 Eledone cirrhosa
TAGGGTAGTAGAGTGGGTAATAGGAACAAGTAAGACCCCGACGGCTGAGCTCAAGCCGTTTCGACGGCTAATTCTGTACTGAATGAAAATTTATTCTGCAAAATACCAGAATAAATTTTCATTCAGTACAGAATTAGCCGTCGAAACGGCTTGAGCTCAGCCGTCGGGGTCTTACTTGTTCCTATATATATATATATAACGAAGGAGTTGTGGTAAGGAACCAGATGGACCATAACGCACCAGAGTACTCAATACTTAGGGTAGTAGAGTGGGTAATAGGAGAAGGTATGACCCCGACTTCAGAGCTCAAGCCGTTTCGACGGCTATTTCTGGACTCCCTCCAGAAATAGCCGTTGAAACGGCTTGAGCTCTGCCGTCAGGGTCATACTTTCTCCTATATATATATAACCCATGCTAGCGTGGAAGATAGACGTTAAATGATGATGATGATATATATATAATACCATAAAGAGAGATGAACACAGGTATATGCATTCAAATCACAAGGGACAACAATTTGAACGCATTTGTGATGTGATTTGGACGGATATATGTTTATATCTGAGTTCATTTCTTTATAGTATTAGACTCGGGAAATTTTCTCCTTGAGCTATTTTGTTTATAAGGGACTAATTTGAGTTTTTAACTCTATACTTTTGATATATATATGTGTGTGTGTGTGTAAGTTTTCCGTAGAAAACGTAAAGGAAAGAAGAGTGCTCCATGTATAGTACAGAGCTATTTAATTACATAATAAATAACACAATATAATTATTCCATTACCAAAGGTTTCAAGAAACTAGACGGTTCTTACCGAAATGTCCAGCTCGTTCATCAGATGAAATAGATAACTATTTCATCTGATAAACGAGCTTATATATATATATATAAATGAAAGGTATAGAAAATATTGTAGCAAAAAGCCAACCGTATTCTATAATATATAAGTGACTATAGCGTTAAAATGGGGGAAAATAGTTAACGTAAGATGTGGGGAAAATAATTCAAACTCAACTCAATATATATATATATAATTATTAACGAAGATCGTTGATACTATGTCAACGGTCCTCGGTCAACGTCTAGTTTTGCTGATTCTCCCAGTAAAATCGAAAAGTTATCTTAACAGGAAATACAAAAGATGGGAAAGAAATCTTAAGCAATGGTTTCGGTGTCATTTTCACCGACGGAGATTGCCGGAAGTATATAACTTTTTCTTAAACTAAAGAAAAGAATATGACGATAATAGCAATAAGGAAACGAAAAATAAATTAAGCAACGAAAGAAAGGGAAAGGAGCAATAATTTTATGGTGGAATTTTATTCAAAAGGAAACAACTTTACCTCAACACCGTCCTCATGCCGTAAGTCTCAGAAATGTTCCGTAGGGAATCTTTTTAAACCTGAATTTAGGAAATAGCCTTATCAATTCTTCTTAGGCGGTTAGTATATATTCCGTAATTTCTTCTATAAACTAAATAAATACATTTAAAAAATATATTTTTAATATAAATTTGCGGGGACTGTCCGTTGTAGTCCGCCTGAACACTGTACACAATAATTTCATGTATTTTTATCCCTCTTCATGTTTGACCTTGTGAGTAAAAACAATTATAAGTTTTTTTTCCCCATTTATTTAAATTGCAAGCATTTAGAAATAAATAAATATTGTCAATTTATGTAAATATCACTAGTTAACTAAGTTTTCTATCTATTACTAATTCATGTGTGTTGTTGTTGTATGTATGTGTGTGTGTGTATATACATTTTGCCAGAGATTAATGAGCCAAATCTAATAAGCGGTGGGGTTTGGAAAAATCCCCAAAATTAATAAGCGCTGGGGGGGGGGGGGGGGGGTTATTATTCGAGACCCGAGAGTATTTAAAGAAATCATTATTATTATTATTATTATTATTTTTTTTTTTTGTGTGTTTTGCAGGTATTTGAAAGTATGGTATGATTGTGAAGATGCGGTTAAATAAATTTCCTAAATTTTTCTGTGACTTGAGAAATATCAGTATGTTATCTTCCCAGTCTTTGTGCAAAATATTACAGAAGCCATATATTTGCTGTCACAGTCCACAGTTTAAAAGCAGAAACAAATTCCTAACCTCACTTTCATTATATTCAACTTTCCCAGTTCTTTCCACATCTGTTTTCTGCTATTACCAGCCAAAAAGACATCATGTCAGCCAGGCCACTCACCACTACAATACATCAGAAGTTGCAGTTAGTATTAAGAAGAAAGCAACACTTATTGATAAGATGGTGGCGTCAATCCCAGATAAAACTGTCTGCAATTATATCACTGTACTTACTGACCTCAACATGTCGCTGGATGAAATAGAAATATTCTTGGGAAATAATCCGGAATTGTTGAGGATTCCCGTACGGAATTGGCAGAGTGTACTTTACACACTAAATAATTATGGTATCAAGAAAAAGACATTACTTAAAACTTTAAGTAACTACCCTCTTATCCTTGGACAGAAACCAAAGCAGTTAACCAGTGTATTTGATAGTTTGCGTACTCTGAAAATCTCTGACAACAGTTTAAGGCAAATAATTAGTCAAAGTCCCGAAATACTGTCTTTTGAATCACATCTTTTAGTGAAGAGAGCAAGAGAACTACAAACTTTGTTTAAAATGGATGATGTCGTGTTCCTTATACGGAAAACACCAGCCATTCTCATTGAAGACAGGCAAACAGTTCTGAAGAAATTCAATTATGTTTTTGCTGCAATGGGTATCACACAGCCACAAATGAGATATTCTGATCTCTTTTCTCATTCCTTTGATCATATCAGAACTCGACATCTCTGGGTCTCCAGAACTGGCTTTTTCAAGATAAGCAAACATAAAGAGGACAAACAGTTGAACCCCCGCCTAGATAAAATTTTAGATTTATCTGATAAAGCATTTGCTAAGAAATTTGGGAATATGTCTGAAAAGGAGTACCAAACATTTGCCAAATTGCTTCAACAGGAAATTGATGATGATGATTACGACAGTGATGATGATTACAACAGTGATGATGATGATAATGATGATGGTAGTGATTAGCATTATCACCTTAGCAACAATTATGATAATATTAATAAATAAAATTCCATAATTATTTTGAATAAACTATTTTAGTGTTTATGTTTTGATCTGAGTAATTAACCACAGTGATATGTTCTTTTTTAAATGTGTTAATTTCCACATCTACACTTGTACAGGGAAGTTTTGCTGAAATGGTTTAATAAGACTGGAATATGTTCCATGTTGTCTTTCATATTTACATGAATAATACATTTTTTTTTTTTGTACTTGTTATGTTTGGAGGAAAATGGCGAGATTGATAATTCACTTAGCTGTAATTCAATTATTCCAGACTACCAATATTCTGGACACAAAGGAGCCAGGATTGGCAGATCAGTTTCATTAGTACTAGCACAAAACTAATAATGTTAGCTTCAGCATTCGTTCATCAGAAAAAGGGAGGCAGGGATAAAAACCAAACTTAGTATCATCAATTTGGTGTTCGTGCCTAACCTTACCGAAGGTTCTGAATGTTGGGTAATGACTGAAAGAATATGATTGTGAATACATGGGGTTCTTCCAAAGGGTTTTTGGAGTAACGTTACTTGATAGAGTGCGTAGCTTGGAGATCAGAGAGTCACTCCAGGTAGAGCCGCTACTTCTCTGAATTGAGAGATCACAGCTCCAATACTATGAGCATGTGGTTAAATGTCTCAAGAAAGAATCACTGGACAGATTTTATGGGCAAAACAAACCAGCAAGATACCAAGGGGTAGACCCCAAATAAGATGGTTGGATAATATCCATGAACTTGGCTGGTCTCACTTGGGGATCCAGCCGGATCTGTTGGAGACAGTTGCTTCTGACAGGACCCGCTGGAAGGAGTGTTTGAAGACTCTGCCCCCACAACCCTCTCAGGAATAAGTAGGCGAAGAAGAATAAGAGGGCATGCCAACTCCTAGAACAGAAAAAAAATGGGTATCCATTCTAGGGGCTTCTGAGTTCAAATTGCGCCGAGGTTAAGTGTGTCTTTCATCCTTATGGGGTCGATAAAATAAAGTACCAGTTATGCACTGGGATAATTGCTGGCCTTGTGCCAAAAGTAGAAATAACTATTAAATTATCTTCTGTAATCAAAAAACATAGTAAAGTTACTAATTCATTTCTATATTCACATTTCACCACCATCTACTCGCAAGATAATAAATGTCTATTATTCTCTTGTACAATGAGCAAGAAGGGCTAGGTGTAGTCATTGGTGTGGGGTGTAGTGGAGTGGGATACAACCCGGGGTGTGACGAGTGAGTCAGGTGAGATTGAAAAAAATGTACTGTTTTGGGAGCACATTGTTTGAGGGCAATGTAAAAGACATTACCAGAGCTGGTAACCTTGGTGAACTAAGTTAGAAATAATATAAAACAATGTGGAAAGTGATATATGTAAGAAGGCTAAAACAATGCAAGATGGATGGTAAGATGAAGGCAATAAAAAAGTTAGTTACCTGGTAATCTTTCCACATTTTATATTACTAGAAAGCAGTGGATTGGCAGTATCGGTAGAGGGTCAGACGCCATGCTTTGCAGCATAGAGTTACGGCCTTTTATGATCTGAGTTCAAATCCTGCCGAGGTTAACTTTGCCTTTCATCCTTACGGGGTCCATAAAATATAATACCAGTCACGCACTGGGGTCGATTTAATTGACTTTCCCCTCTCCCGAAATTGCTGTCCTTGTGCCTATATAAGAAACCATTATTATAGAACATGTTTATAAGTGAAATACTAAACCACAATTGGAAGAAGAGGAGGTGGAGAATATTGTGCCAGCTATCAGTGGTTGCTGATAATAAATGCTAATGGATTTTTTTTAATAACTTCACAGAATCTACAAAATGTATAATTCATTATTGTTACTGCTGATGTTATTTAGCCCCAAGCCTCGGTCAACCAAGATGACATAAATTTATGACAAAAGACATTCTATTCATGGCTACCTTATCTCTTGTTTTCATATATACTATATCCTGTCATCATGATCCTACTTTTTTTTTTTTTTTTTAAATAAAAACCCCCAGAAAGCTGTGTATTCTGGAGTAAAATTTGGCTGTTATTTCTAACAGGTCAAAGTTGTAACTGTTGTTGTTGTAGTAATAGTAGTTGTAGTAGTTGTAATAGTTGTGGTAGTAGTAGTAGTTGTGTTTCACAAAATGAACACTACCTTGCAATACCATGTGACTAATTATAATTTGAGTTCAACTTAACGAGGGTGACTTTCAATAATTAGGTAGGGGGCACGGTCTAGCCGAAGATATTATTAAACTCTAGCTTATCTCTTGAGGAGGAGCATGGCTAGTAAACCAAGTAAGTATAACAAGTTTTATATTTTTCTAGGAGCCTACGAGAGACGTTTTGTGTGTGTGTGTATATTTATATATATAGTAATAATAAATGTGAAGACTAAATCGATAAGGATTATATATATATATATATATATATAAAAATCCGTAGAGCAGATATTTATTATATTTACAGATTAAAGTTTAAGCAAAGAACCACTGCTTTGACCCTTTTATGGGATCTGAAACTCAGAGTCATTAGAATGTCGGAAAGAATGCTTTATGGCATTCGTCCCAGCTCTCTGAGTTCAAATCCCGCCGAGTTCAACTTTGCCTTTCATCCTTTCAAGGTCAATAAAAAAAGTACCAGTTTAGTACTGGTGTTGATTCTTCCTCTCTAGAAGAAATATGCTGTACTCAGGCCTGAGAGGGTTGGGCTCCACCAGGCTTAAAATGGCCAAGAAACGCTGTATGTCAATACACCACCCCTACGACTCTATCTGGAGTTACAGGGACCTTCTGTTGAATTATACTTTTTAAGTTTGAACCAGCTCAAGGCTATGGTAAAGACACTTCACAAAGAGGCTGAATGTGAGACCCCCATGATTTCAAATTGATTTTTAAAACCCCTCAGTTATGCCTGTACGTAAGTATTACCTTAAATTAACAAATTAAGGGTTGGTTTCAGGAAGGTCATTAAGCTATAGAACACTGCTTCAGAAAAAGTGTTGTGAAACCCACCACAGTATGGAAAATAGAAGGGAAAATACCAATTATATATGTATATACAGGGTGTCCCCCCAAAACGCATACACACTTTGATTAGAATGCTGTTGAAGTGTGTATAGATTTTTTTGGGGGGCATCCTGTGTGTGTATATATATATGTGTGTGTGTGTGTATATATATGTATGTGTGTATATATATGTGTGTGCGTATATATAAATATATATATACATATATATGTAACCATTCGAAAAAAAATATATATATAAAGAGAGGAAGAGCCATTTATCGAATATATACAATATACTGTGTTTCTTATTCAATATATGGCTCTTTCTCTATATATACATATATCTTTTACATTTGGTTATTATGGCTCTAGATAATGTCTATTGAGAAACACAAAATTCTAAACATATTTAATGTTTTGATTCATTATTTGTATATATATATGATCTGAGTTCAAATCCCGCTGAGGTTAACTTTGCCTTTCATCCTTCCGGGGTCGATAGAATAAAGTACCAGTAATGCACTGGGTAATTGCTGGCCTTGTGCCAAAAGTAGAAACAATTATTTGTATATATATATATATCATCATCATTATCCTCATCATTGTTTAACGCTAGCATGGGTTAGACGGGAATTGTCCCACTTGAGCCAAGATTGGTCGGGTGACCGCGTCTCGTTCGTATAGGACTATCTGGCAGGTTTTCTATGGCTGGATGCTCTTCCTAACACCAACCACATTTGCAGTGTGGACTGGGAGCTTTTTACCATGTTACCTACACGGCCACATTACAGCGTGGACTGTGTGTTTTTTTTTATATATTGTTATACTTTGGGAGGGTCATGCTGCCAATAAAAACACATGCACCTGTTGGTTTTCACTTCAATTTATTATAAATTTCTGGTTGGTTCGAAAACTGGAACTTTGTTTATATATTGTCAAAGCTCTTTCGTCACACATTTTGTGACCTCAGTGAATGGGTTTTTTTAATTTTGTGTCTCTCCTTTGTTCTGTCTTACACTATCTTGTTTTTGTGTGCTTTGCATTCACAATGCACAATGCACAAAATAGTGTAGGACAGAACAACGGAGAGACACAAAATTAAAAAAAACATTCACTGAGGAGGTCACAGAATGTGTGACGAAAGGGCTTTGACAATATATAAAGAACCATCTTATTTTCGAACCAACCAACCAGCCGGAAATTTATAACAAATTGAAATAAAACCAACAGGTGCATGTGTTATTATTGGCAGCATGACCCTCCCAAAATATAACAAAATGTGTTTCAACACACGTTTTCAGATAAGAAATCTTGCAAAACAAGTTAAAAAACGAAGTATATATATATATATGTATCCAGGGTGTGTAACGTGGAGTTACTGTAGGTTCACCCAGGTAAGCACTCGATGTTTAGGTTCAAGTCAGTAGCGAGGTGTAGAGCTAGACAGAGTGTAATATAATAAGACAAGGACGATTGGTTAATCCTTCATTATGTTTGATTGGTGACACGCGTTTCCAGATCGATACAGATCGAACCTTGAGCTGATCAATAGCGAAACGCGCGTCACCAATCAATAAACGTAATGAAAGCTTAACAAATCGTCTTTGTATTACTTTATATATATATATATATATATATATATTGGAAAATGTGTGAGATCCTTGGTACAGTTAGGTATATTTGAAAAAAAGGAAAAGAATGACTTCACTTGTAGTTCTAAACAAATTGATTTAATTTTATAATATATCAACATTTAGTGGATGAATTAAACTGTAAATATATGAACACACACACACACATATATATATATAATTGGTATCTTTTGTTCCGCGAATGAACATAAATAAATAATATAATATATATATATGTGTGTGTATTATAGTATATTATTTATTTATGCTCATTCGCGGAACGAAAGATACCAATTATATATATATGTGTGTGTGTGTGTGTTCACATATTTACAATTTAATTCATCCATTAAATGTTGATATATCTATCCCGAAACATTAGAACCAGAAAGTAGTTCAAAATCACTTCGAAGTAACAATATATCTAAGCATCTCAATCACAACAGCCCAGCCTTAATATGTTTGCTCGACATGCTAGAAATAGATAATAAATTACATATTATCACCTTCAAAAATAGAGCTCACATCGGACAATATTAAGAAGGAATGAGAAATACAAAAGTGAGTTAACCACTAGGGGAGGTAACTCCCAATTGTTGTTTTTTTTTAATCTTTAACTACAATAATTCTATATGTAGAAAATAAATATGAAATAGTCGTGGATTTAACACCTTTAGTTTTAGGTTTCCTCGACCAGAATTAAATAGTAAGACTAAAATCTAGTGTTAGTTATCCCTCAATATTTACTTTTAATTCCGTACAAGGTTGTTCTTATTCGTTCCAACTTGTTTTTTATAACATCCGCAAGTTCATTACAAATTTATCGTCTACTGCGAAACACATGTCCAGTACGTTTTGGTTTGAAAATTTTTATATTGTCATTTTAAATATTTGTTTTGATAATTTATAATACAAATTTACTCTCTCGTATCACAATAATAAGCTAACACATTTCGTATATATTCAAACAATGCAATGTTTTCTTGGTTATGTATATGTTATATATATATATTGGCCGCATGACCCTCCCAAAGTATAACAATATATATATATACAAAGTTTTGGTACCCTTGAATATCCCTTTTGCTAAAACAATCTCTATACCTCTCATTTATATATATATATATATATATATATATATATATATATGTGTGTATATATAAAGTGACACTAAGAATTGCAGCTTTTTGTAAACTTTATTACATATTACAATTTGTTTCCATATCGATCAGCTCGGGTTTGATCACGTAATTGGATCCAGACTCTTAATCGACACTTCTTCAGATATGAGAGTTTACATGGGTGGTCCCATATATATATATATATATATATATATCATCACCCAGAAACGATGGTAAAGCAGTGAAGTATATTTCTAATGACTTGATTTTTTATTTCATTGTTTTAACTTATATATATATATATATACACACACACATATATAAATATGTTTATAAACCAGCCAGTGTTGTTTCCCCTAATGACTATTATTCGTGTTTATATCTTTAGCTATTTTTATTTCCACCTTTATCAATGTTTTTACTGCCTTTGTCGTATTTTATATTTCTGAAATCAACCTCTTATACTCTATATATCTGAGTTCAAATCCTGCCAAAGTTAACTTTGCCTTTCATCCTTACGGGATCGATAAAATAAAGTACCAGTAATGCACTGAGGTAATTGCTGGCCATGTGCTAAAAGTAAAAACAATTTTTTTTTTTTTTAATGAGGGCAGTGGTTTGGTAGTATCGGTAGAGCGTTGGACAACGTTTTACGGCATATTGTTACGTCCCTTTACGGTCTGAGTTCAAATCCCGCAGAGGTTAGCTTTGCCTTTCATCCTTACGAGTTCGATAAAATAAAGCACCAGTAATGCACTGGGGGTAATTGCTGTCCTTGTGCCAAAAGTAGAAACAATTATTAAACTTCAGGGCTATCATTGATAATATATCTCCTTATCTGATTCAACGGCTGGCTTCTTTACGTATATAAATTATGGTGCATGGCAGAACTGCAGTTTACTCTCGCTCTGGTCATATATTATGGTGCATTCTATTTGCGAGGCTCCTAGCAATTGTTAATAGTATTTATTATATGGCTCTTTACGTTCTAAGTTCAAATCCTGCTGGGGCTAGTTTTACCTTTAATCCTTACGGGGTCAATAAAATAAAGCACCAGTAATGCACTGGGATCGATTTTATCGACTTTTCCCTCTCACCTAATTGTTGGCCTCGTGCCTATAGGAGAGGTCATTATATGCCCTTTATGTTTTGAGTTCGAATCCCACCGAGGTTAGTTTTGCTTTTCATCCTTTCGGGGTCGATAAAATAAAGCACCAGTAATGTACTGGGGTCAATTTAATCAACTTTCACCTCTCCTTCAAATTGCTGGCCTTGTGCCAAATGTAGAAACAATTATGTGTGTTTATATTTGTGTTTATATTTTCATTCTGAGAATTGTGAGGAGGATCTTCAGAGGTGCTTTTTGTTGTGGTACCAGCACAACCATCTTTCAAGGTGGACTGGGTGTTTTTGTTGTGGCATCAGTATGATCACCTTATAAGGTGAACTGGGTGCTTTTTGTTGTGGCATCAGTCCAACCATCTTACATGGTAGACTGGATGCTGTTTTGTCATAGCACCTGTATGACAACCTTACACACATACACACACACATATATATATATATAGAAGTAGTTCTACAACATTAAACCATTTCCAAGGACAATTTGTTTCACCTTAACGGATCATCAGCTCGGATTATATATATATATATATATATATATATATACCTATCTTTCTATCAGCCCTTATATCTATCTATCTTACACTTCTCTATCTCCCCATCTTGCTATTGTTTCTGTTTTTATTACCCAGAGTTACGACTTGCCCTCATTCAACTGGCTGTTACTGCCTCAAAGGAAGAGAACCTACGCAATGCTTCCATTAAAATTGCTGAAGCAGCCAAAAGAGCCGATATTGTAGCCCTACCTGTAAGTAAAAGTTATGTTTTGGTTTGGGAAAATCAGAGATCTATTAAGAGAACATTTTGCTTATTGATCGTTCTAGAACAATCTTGAGTCAAAGAATTTTGTAGACCAATGTTGAGTCAGAGAACTTTCTAGACCTATCTTGAGTCAAAGTACTTTCTTGACCAATCTTGAGTCAGAGAACTTTCTTGACCAATCTTGAATCAGAGGACTTTCTAGACCATATATGTATGTAGGCCCCACTTCGGTCAGGAATGACCATGGTTTTGCATCCAGAAAGTTCCCCTCTGAGGCACAAGCCTGGGCAAGGTGTGTTTTGTGGAAGATCAGCAGTCACTCATGAATACCAGTCTCCCCTTCTCTAAGCCACTGATGTTATCCAAGGAAAAGACAAAGGCTGATACAGCCTAGTACCAGTGACATCGTAACTCATTTCTACAGCTGAGTAAACTGGAGCAACATGAAATAAAGTATTTTGTTCAAAAATGCAATGCACCACACTGTCTGGGATTTGAATTCACAACTTCACAATTGCAAACCCAACCCTCTAACTACAGAGCCATGCACCTTCTCTACTTTCTAGACCAAACTACAAGAAAATAAAATGAACACAAAATTGTTCACTTGAAATCTTTACAAACTGCTAACTGACTACAGTTCTACTGGGGCTTTCCTATTTCACATGTTTTGTCTTCTCTCATCACCCATACCATGTTCAATCTCTAAACACAGGGCCAGCCATTCCTCCAAAATTCTCCTCCATGCCCATTGCAAATACATCATCATTATCATCACTACTGCCACCACTGTCACCGACAACACCAAAGCAACACCGACAACAACACCAACAACACTCACAATACCAACACAACCGACAGCAACACCAACACAACCGACAACACCAACAACATTTTTGTATAGTCTAACTTGCTTTTGTTCTACTACTAGGAATGTTTCAATTCCCCATATGGTACCGGTTACTTCAAAGAATACTCCGAGGAAATCCCTGGAACTTCAACTGAAATCCTTAGTAAAGCCGCAAAAGAAAATAAAGTATTTTTAATTGGAGGTTTGTATTTTTTTTTAATCTTATATTTTTAGCAATTTTTCTGTCTAAAATAAATGACCCAACCCACCTAACTCTAAATATAAATGACCCACTCCACCGTCTCTATAAATGACCCACCCCCTCCTAACTAAATATAAATGACCCCCACCTCACTCTAAATATAGATGACCCGTCCCCATCTAACTAAATATAAATGAACCACCCCCTCTTAATTCTAAATATAAATATGACCCACCCTCTCTTAATTCTAAATATAAATATGACCCATCTCTCCTAATAAAATATAAATATGACCCACTCCTACCTAACTCTAAATATAAATGACCCACCCCCCTCTTAATTCAAAATATAAATATGACCCACCCCTCCTAACAAAATATAAATATGACCCACCTCTCCTAACTAAATATAAATATGACCCACTCCCACCTAACTCTAAATGCAGAATTTAGTTATAACCCTTTACGTTCTAAGTTCAAATTTCTCTGAGGTCAACCCCAGTGTGTTACTGGCACTTTAGTTTATCAACCCAATAATAATAATGATTTATGATTTAGGCACAATGCCAGCAATTTTGGGGAACGGGAAAGGCAATTAAATCAACCCCAGTGTGTTACTGGTGCTTTATTTTATCGACCCTGTAAGGATGAAAGGCAAAGTTAACCTCAGCAGGATTTGAACTCAGAACGTAAAGGGCCATAACTATGCTGCAAAGAATAGTGTCTGACACTCTACCAATACTGCCAAACCACTGCCCTATTTGTTTAACATTTCAAACATTTTCATAACTTTTATTTTTTACTTCCTTTTAAATGTTATTTTGTGAATCAGGTTCCCTCCCAGAAGCAAAGAATGGAAAGCTGTTTAATACTTGTCCAGTATTTAACCCAGATGGAGAGTTGATTGCCCAGCATCAGAAGGTGAAATTTTTAATGACTAGAATTGTTTTCAACACTCTGACGCGTATATGTATATGTGTGTGTGTATATGTGCATATGCATACATTTATATGTATGAGTATATAAATATAAACATGCAAACACAGACACACTTACAAAAATATTCACTCATAGACATACATTCACACACATTCATACACACACACACACACATATTCACACAAACACACATACATTCACACAAACACACACATACATTTACACAAAGACACACATACAAACAGCATAGCAAATGGAACACTGGTCGCTGTCATGCTATAGTTTTTTCACCATCCCCTTCTTTCTTTTTACACACACATACATTCACTCTCACACATTGTGTGATAGACAGAAGTCTCACAAATTTATATATAGATTTTCTAATTTCAGCCTTGGTTGGTTTGCACATGTCTATAAATTTAGGCATTCAACATAAATTATTTGGAGCTATTCCTTTTTAAAGCAGGATGCATTATTATATACTAACTGGCCCCATGACGGCTAAAGGGTAGATATGTATTTGTATATACCGTATTTCCCGGTGTCGAAGACTCTACTTTTTCCCTAAAATAAGTCTCAAAAATCTACCATGCGTCCCGGAGGCCGAAGATTGTTTATTATTCTTTTTCAAATTTTTGGTTGTCAAAATTAGGGTGCGTCCTCGAGGACAAAGCATCTTCGGCACCAGGAAATATGGTACCTTTCAATTGCGGTCGTTTTGTATTCTTGATTAAGCTAATTTATTTCGATATTGCTGGGGACTTGGCTCCTTGAACAACACATACACACAAACACTCACACACACACACACTCACAAAAGTGTAGCCAATCTAAGAATGCTAGTTAAAATATTACATACACACACATCTACACAAGCATACACATAAACAGACTCAGAGAAAATAATTATTACATGCATACAGGGAGGCACATGGCTTAGTAGTTAGAGCATTGGCCTTGCAATCGAAAGGTTGTGAGTTCAATTCTCAGACCGGGTGATGTGTTGTTTCCTTGAGAAAGACACTTTATTTCACATTGCTCCAGTTTACTCAGCTGTAGAAATGAGATGATAGGGACTGGGGTCCATATCATTCCACTGCAAAGTGGTCATGGAGGTGCCACGGCAAAAAAGTACCCAGCACTCACTGTAAATGAGGTTGGTGTTAGGAAGGGCATCCAGCTGTAGAAATCAAGCCAGAATCAGTTCCCGTCCCACCCTTGCAAGCAGGGAAAAGCGGACATAAAATGAAATGATGATAAAATGATGATACACATATATGTGTGTGTGCATATATATACATTTATTTGTATGAGTAACACAGGTGTAGCGAACGCTGTTCTCTTGTTTTCTATAGTGTTTCACCAGCCCCCTTTCTTCCACACTCATCACATAGATGTGTGTGTAGGTAATCATTATTTTGTATGATGTATATGTATGTATTTATATTTATATACTGAAACAGATGAGTTACAAAAAACACAGCATTATATATTAGTAGATGATCTGTCCATGGGACCATGAGACATCATCATCATCATACCATTTAACATCCATTTTCCACACTAGCCTTAGGATTCTGTATGTTGGAGAACACTCTCCCACATTGTCCAGACATGATATAATCATTCTAGTAGTGATGGTGGTTTGTATATTTTTGGAGATTGCTTGATGTACCTTTGAACTAAATAAACTATAGCTAAGGGTCACTCATCCTTGAGGGCGTCACTTTAAAAAATATTTTTTTATTTTATCATTAGTAAATGGAATAAATCAATCAACTAGTTAACCCTTTAGCACTTAAACCGGCCGTATCCGGTCAGAATTCTCTCACCTCTTTCTGTTCAAACTGGCTGCTTGTACTGATAAAATAAATAATATCATAATCTCATAGATTCAATATTATGTGAGATAAAGCCTTTACCATGAAAATATAATAGTATATATAGAGTAATGTAAATGTTAAAGGGTTAAAAGGAATATTTTGTAACTAATTTGATTTTGGAATCATTAATAAATAATAATTATGTGTAATTATTTTGAATATTTTAGAGAAAGACCTCAAATTTTATATAGGTTAGGGTCTCAGCAGAGAATTCTCTTTTTGCATGTGTCTTTCCTGCAGTCGTCACTTTACAAATGTTTAAGGAGAGTGTTAACTTTATTGATATCACTTGTTTCGGAAGACCTCTCCAGGGCCTTAGTTGCAAGACAAACTAAAAAAAATTTTTTAAATCTCATTCTTCCTTCCATCTCATCTTTCTGAAAAGGTTACCTTTGTGATTTTTAATTCCTTATTTTTTTATTTTATTTTTTTTCAACCAGGTACACTTATTTGACATAGATATTCCTGGAAAGATATGTTTTCAAGAGTCAAAAATTTTGAATGCTGGCAATAAATTAACTACATTCAATACACGTAAGTTTAAGGTTCAATACACAACAGTTCTCATACATCTATCTCATTTTCTTTAGTTTGTTAAGCCCTTCAATATTGTTGGCTTTTTGCCTAAATCAAAAACCATTATTACTATTATTATGAATGGACCTGTTATTTTTATCTAAAGACATTTTTTCCAATTCCACCCCACCTGTCCCCTCAATCTATCTTATTTCTCATTCTTTCTTCTGATGAAGGACTAGCATCCAAAATGTTAAGAGCCCCTTCCTGCTATATCAAGCATTAACCTAATATATCCCTTCCATATCCTGTACCGATCATGTTATTATTTCTGTTTACCTTTTACATACATATATATATATATATATATATATCAGACCCACACTGTAAATGTGGTTGGTGTTAGGAAGGGCATCCAACTGTAGAAAACCTGCCAGACAGTCCTATGCGAGCAAGACAATCACTCTTGCCTCAAGTGGGACTACCCCCGTCCAAACCCATGCAAGCGTGGAACACGGACGTTAAACGTTGATGATGATGATGATGATGATATATATATATATATATATCATCATCATCATCATCGATTAACATCTATCTTCCACGCTAGCATGGGTTACACAGATCCCATTTAGAAGCAAGTTGAGTCGGGTGACTGCATCTCGCCCATATAGGGGTGTTTCTGGCTGGTTTTCTATGGCTGGATGCCCTTTCTAACACCAACCCCATTGACAGTGTGTGCTGGGTGCTTTTTGCCGTGTCTTTTACATGTCCAAAAGAAACTGGGTATAAGAGGGATAAGTTGTGGTGTTCAGGAGAGAAGGCTGAGATGGTATGGACATGTGATGCGCATGGAGGATGACCGTGTGCCAAGAAATCCCAGTAGAAGGAAGACGCAGTAGAGATAGACCACGAAAAACATGGGCGGAGGTGGTGAGAGCAGACCTCAGATTGCTGAAACTCACCGAGGAGATGACAAAGGACCGTGACAAGTGGAGAGATGCTGTGCTGAATAGGACCCGTCCAACCCTTGCAAGCAGGGAAAAGCAGACGTAAAATGATGATGATGTATATATATATACATATACAAACGCACACGCATATATATTTACATATATATACATATACACACACATACACACATATATCTATATCTATATATATATATATATATATATGACATGGTATAGTACTGTATAGGTCATTTTTTAATGTATACCTTTTTGCATTTTTACAGCATTCTGCAAAATTGGTATTGGTATTTGCTATGATATAAGATTTGCAGAAATGGCACAGTTGTATGCTAAGCAAGGTACGTTTAACCTTTATAAATTACTCCCCTTGGCACTGTATTACGTATTAATAAAAATAAATAAATAAGTAAACAAACAAATAAATTAAGGGGAGATTACTCTATTGGCGACTTCTGTTGCCCACAGCACCAAGAGGATTAATTTTCTGTTCATTACAGCAAAGGTTTAAATACAGATATTCAAACCTTTGCCATAATACCTACCATATTTCCTGTCATCAAAGACCCTGCTTTTTTCCTAAAATGAGTCACAATAATCTACCATGTGTCCAGGAGGCTGAGGATTATTTTTATTATTTTTTTCAAATTTTTGTTTGTCAAAATTAGGGTGTGTCTTCGAGGACGAAGTGTGTTCGACACCGGGAAATATGGTATCTATTTCCTATTTCTTCTGCACTAGTTACAGAAGAAAGCTCAAATCGTTTGTTTCTTTAATCTTCGATTGTTTCAACTTCGTATCTGAAGAGGGTAATAGCGCTGAAATATCATGCCATAATACACTGGATAAAATATTTCTTTACTTTGTTTTGTTTTGTTTCATTTACTATCATTTACCCTTTATATTTTCTATTGTATTGTACTGGGCTTTTAAAAAACTTATCGGTCATTTGTTACACACACACACACATATATATATATAAATATCATCATCATCATCATCATCATTTTACATCCACTTTTTCCTGCTTGCAAGGGTGGGACGGGAACTGATTCTGGCTTGATTTCTACAGCTGGATGCCCTTCCTAACACCAACCTCATTTACAGTGAGTGCTGGGTGCTTTTTTGCCGTGGCACCTCCATGACCACTTTGCAGTGGAATGATATGGACCCCAGTCCCTATCATCTCATTTCTACAGCTGAGTAAACTGGAGCAATGTGAAATAAAGTGTCTTGCTCAAGGAAACAACACATCACCCGGTCTGAGAATTGAACTCACAACCTTTCGATTGCAAGGCCAATGCTCTAACCACTAAGCCATGTGCCTCCAATCATATATATATATATATATATTGGGCTTGCAATCGAAAGGTTGTGAGTTCAATTCTCAGACCGAGTGATGTGTTGTTTCCTTGAGCAAGACACTTTATTTCACATTGCTCCAGTTTACTCAGCTGTAGAAATGAGATAATAGGGACTGGGGTCCCTATCATTCCACTGCAAAGTGGTCGTGGAGGTGCCACGGCAAAAAAGCACCCAGCCCATACTGTAAATGAGGTTGGTGTTAGGAAGGGCATCCAGCTGTAGAAATCAAGCCAGAATCAGTTCCCGTCCCACCCTTGCAAGCAGGGAAAGGCGGACGTAAAATGATGATGATGATGATATATATATATGTGTGTATGTTGGAGCAAATTCATTCTACCCACGCCAGTATTTAAAAAAAAAACAATTGATTATAAACATATTGCTATGTTTCTTTATGTCTAGGCTGTAAGCTTCTTGTATACCCAGGAGCATTCAACATGACGACTGGACCAGCTCACTGGGAGTTGCTGATGCGTGGCCGTGCCTTGGATAACCAGTTATATGTTGCCACTGTATCACCAGCGCGTTCTGAAACAGCATCATACACTGCATGGGGCCACAGTACTATTGCCAGCCCTTGGTAAGTTGACCTTCATATCATAGCCACATTGTTGTTAGTCAGCTTTATGTCTCGTGTCAGACAGAGCGACTCAGCTCTGTGGGGAGATAACCTTGATATCATAGCTAATGTCTCATCATATCATAACTATATAAGACTGTGTTGTGTTGACCTTGATATCATAGCTATATTATTCTGTGGTGAGATAACCTTGATATCATAGCTAATGTCTCATCATATCATAACTATATAAGACTGTGCTGTGTTGACCTTGATATCATAGCTATATTATTCTGTGGTGAGATAACCTTGATATCATAGCTAATGTCTCATCATATAACTATATAAGACTGTGCTGTGTTGACCTTGATATCATAGCTATATTATTCTGTGGTGAGATAACCTTGATATCATAGCTAATGTCTCATCATATCATAACTATATAAGACTGTGCTGTGTTGACCTTGATATCATAGCTACATTATTCTGTGGTGAGATGACCTTGTAGCAAGTGAGTACTGGGTGCTTTTTGTCGTGTTACCAACACGACCACTTTACAGTGTGGACTGAGTGCTTCATTGGATGTATACTTTGTACTGCCCTTGTGTGAGTTGTATGGGAGGGTGGGGTGGTGCATACTGTATATGCTTGAGTTTCAGCCTCTACCTGTGAGAAGTCATGTCTTCTGTATTACTGCATAAAGTCAGAGATCTCGGTCCTGTGTCGTTGTCTTTGACAGGTGCAATTGGGCAAGGTCAGCTTTTATCACCTCATCCCAAGTCTTTCTGGGTCTCTCCACTCCAAGGCTCGCATCGACTTGGAGCGCTCTGCACCTTTTTATGCAGCTGTCATCCTTCATGATATATATATGTTTGTAGAAATTTGTTTTTTTTTTTATAAATTTCTACAAATTTCATACTTGACGAACCAATATATATATATATATATATATATATATATATCTATATATATATATATATATATATATATACTAGCAGAATGGCCCAGCATTGCTCAGGATTTGCTCTAGGGTTCTTATATATTTGATATATATTTATCCTTATCGAGCCTTGTGAAATAAATACGTTTGTTTATATTTTGTTATTGTGTATGCAAAAATATCTGTACACGAATATATAATTATATATATATATATATATATTAAAATAACAGATTAAAGTTTAAGCAAAGAATCGCTGCTTTCACCCTTAATGGGATCTTCTGAAACTAAAAAATCAATCTGTGAACGCAGGAGTAAATATTTTGAAAAACGTTACACACTATATATATATATATACACTCACTATATATACATATATACACACACATATAGCGTCATAATGTCGTAATGCAGACAGCCAGACATACAGACAGATATCATAAGGGCGCGACGTTATAGCTATGTATCTATCTAAAAAGAAAGACTAAGAATTATAGAGAGAGATCGCTAAATCGCCTAATGCGGTCCCTAGGGCATTGAAAATTTGAAATATCTTTTGCTCAAAACACTCACAGGACCATAAGTATTACATGTGTGAAGTTTGAAAACAATCGGTTGGGTGGTTCTTGAGTTTTAGGGAATCAGACAGACAGACAGACATTCTCTGTTTTAGATATATAGATAATTGTTTCCACTTTTGGCACAAGGCCAGCAATTACCCAGTACATTACTGGTACTTTATTTTATCGACCCCCGTAAGGATGAAAGGCAAAGTTAACCTCGGCAGGATTTGAACTCAGAATGGCAAGGGCCGTAACTCTATGCGTCAAAGCATGGCGTCTGACCCTCTACCGATACTGCCAATCCACCGATAGGTAATATATGGAGAATAGGATGGCCGTGTAGTTGCTAGTTAAGGTAGGCTTAAAAATAAGAATAAGAAGCAGAAGAAAGCAAGAACGGGGGTGGGTGGGTGGGGAGTTTTCCTCATCAGTTGTCTACTGGGGGTCTCGGATATTTCAACGCCTTGTTTATATATATATACATATATATATATATATATATATATATACAAGAAGTGTAAGTCACCAGGTTAAAAGTAAGTCAACATACTCAAAATTATATATATCATCATCATGAGAAGGCACATGGCTTAGTGGTTAGAGCATTGGCCTTGCAATCGAAAGGTTGTGAGTTCAATTCTCAGACCAGGTGATGTGTTGTTTCCTTGAGCAAGACACTTTATTTCACAGTGCTCCAGTTTACTCAGCTGTAGAAATGAGATGATAGGGACTGGAGTCCATATCATTCCACTGCAAAGTGGTCGTGGAGGTGCCACAGCAAAAAAGCACCCAGCACTCACTGTAAATGAGGTTGGTGTTAGGAAGGGCATCCAGCTGTAGAAATCAAGCCAGAATCAGTTCGCGTCTCACCCTTGCAAGCAGGGAAAAGTGGACGTAAAATGAAATGATGATGATGATGATCATTATCATGTTAAGGGCGGTGGATTGGCAGTATCGGTAGAGGGTCGGACGCCATGCTTTCCAGCATAGTTACGTCCCTTTACGACCTGAGTTCAAATCCCGCCGAGGTTGACTTTGCTTTTCATCCTTACGGGGTCGATAAAATAAAGTACCAGTAACGCACTGGGTAATTGCTGGCCTTGTGCCTAAAGCAGAAACAATTATCATGTAATGTCGATTCTTCCACGCTACCATATATATATATATATATATATATATATATTGTTATACTTTGGGAGGGTCATGTTGCCAATAAGAAACACATGCACCAGTTGCTTTCACTTCAATTTATTATAATAAATTTATAAATTTATAAATTTCTGGTTGGTTGGTTGGTTCCACAACCAGATAGTTGTTTATATATTGTCATAGTTCTTTCGTCACACACTCTGTGACCTCTTCAGTCACTGGGGATTCCTTTCTTTGTTTCTGTGCCTCTCCTTTGTTCTGTCCTACGCCATTTTGTTTCTGTGCGTGTGTTTCTTATTGGCAACATGACCCTCCCAAAGTATAACAATATCGGTTTCAACACACGATTTCAGATAAAGAATCTTGCTAAACAAATTCAGAAACGAAATATATATATATATATATATATATATATATATACACATACACAATATTACATGAAGGTACATGGCCTATTAGTTAGGATGCTTGATGTACAATCCTAATGTCGTCAGTTCAATTCCTCGACCAGTTGTGTGTTGTGTTCTTAAGCTAAACCCTTTATTTCAAGTTGTTCCAGTACACTCCACTGAGAGTGAGTACCAGCAGTTAATCCTGCAATATGTCGGCATCCTATCCAGGGAGAGTCTTGTACCCTCAGTCTCTTAAAACCGAGGAAACTGGGGATAAACACAGACTTTAGCATTTAAACCGGCCATATCCGGTCAGAATTCTCTCATCTCTTTCTGTTCAAACCAGCCGTAACTATCCCCTCATACTAATGTTAAGGTATTGTTCTCAAAATAAATAATATCAAAATCTCATAGATTCGATATTATGTGAGATAATTATGTGAGGTAAAGTCTTTACTGTGAAAATACAACAGTAAATATAGAGTAATGTAAATGTTGAAGGGTTAACTCAACTAACTTAACTATATACTTTATTTTATTTCAGGGGTAAAGTGATATCAACTACTGACCATAAAGAAGACATTATATATGCTGAACTTGGTAAGAAGTACTAATTGTCGTTGATGATGATCATTATCATCATCATCACCATCATTATTTTCATCATTATCATCATCATCATCATCATCACCATCATCATCATCACCATCATCATCGTCATCATCATCATCATCACTATCATCACCACCACTGTCATCATCATCACCATCACCACCACCACCACCATCATCATCATCATCATCACTATCATCACCATCACTATCATCATCATCATCATCATCATCATGTTGGTTGTTCTTTTTCTCACCCTCCTCATCCTGATGTTGGTATGGTGGTAGAGGAATGGTTTGTTTTCTAGTTAGGTGTTTCTTCAGATAAGTTCATAGTGAAACCCATGCAAGCGTGGAAGATGGACGTTAAACGATGATGATGATGATGATGATGATGATGATGTGTTTTTCAGAGATGTAAGTATTGTTGACACAATGTTTCTTTAGACATTCTCTCTGACCATCTTCAGGTGATATTTCTTAACCGAGCAAGGCATTGAAACTGGAACCTTTATTTAACTGAATTAACCATCTCATGAAGTAACCATTGACCTATTGTCACAGATATCATTCACCTGAAGACCATCTGAGAGAATACCGATTAAAATGTTGTGCCAACAACACATCCAAGATAAGAAAAATAGTAAGCAAAAAAAAAATCCTCCAGAATTTCTCATTATATTTCTACAACAGACATGGACTATGTTGATGAGGTGCGTACACAAATACCACTTAGGAAACAGAAGAGGAAGGATCTCTATGACATCACAGATGTTACGGAATAAATTCATAATCGGAAGAACAAGCAGTGCTGTGTGATGTTAACCATTACTAGTTTATAGTCATAACTATTATTGTTATTGATTATTTTTATTATTATTATTATTTACACTGGGATAATTGCTGGCCTTGTGCCAAAAGTAGAAACAATTATTAATAAGGGCGGTGAATTGGCAGTATCGGTAGAGGGCTGGACGCCATGCTTTCTAGCATAGTTACGTCCCTTTACGATCTGAGTTCAAATCCCGCCGAGGTTAACTTTGCCTTTCATTCTTACGGGGTCGATAAAATAAAGTACCAGTAATGCACTGGGCTAATTGCTGGCCTTGTGCCAAAAATAGAAACAATTATTATTATTATTATTATTATTATAGGGTGGTGGATTATTATAGGGAGGTAGATTGGCAAGAGCAGTGGATTGGTAAGGGGGGGGGGGGGTGGATTGGCAGTATCGGTAGAGAGTTGGACACCATGCTTTGCAGCATAGAGTTACGGCCCTTTACAATCCGAGTTCAAATCCTGGTACGGTTAACTGTACCTTTCATTCTTATGAGGTCGATAAAATAAAATACCAGTAACGCACTGGGGTTGATTTGATCAACTTTGCCTCTCCCCCAAATCGTTGGCCTTGTGCCTAAAGTAATTGTTGTTTTATTATTATTATTAGTTTTATTATTATTATTAGTTACGGCCCTTTACGATCTGAGTTCAAATCCCCCTGAGATTAACTTTGCCCCCAAAAATTATTGGCCTTGTGCCTAAATCATAAACCATTATTATTTGACATTTCTGTATGACTTACTAAATAATTCTAACCATTATTCTGATGATTTATAAGGTTAATATTTTTGTATTAAGAGAAAACATAAAGAATTATTATTAGCAAAAACCTTGCTGTTATGTTGTTTTTGTTTTTTAATTTTTGGAATTGAAAATATTCTTACCCGAAAGAATACGATTGCGAATACAAGCGGCTGAAATGGGGTTCCTTTGAAGGGTCTTTGGAGTAACATTACTCAATAGAGTGCTTAACTCAGAGATCAGAGAGTCATTCCAGGTAGAGCTGCTACTTTCCCGAATTGAGAGATCATAGCTCTGATACAACGGCATGTGGTTAGAATATATATATATATATATATATATATATATATATATACATATATATATATATACATATATATATATATACATATATACATATATACATATATATATATATATACATATATACATATATACATATATACATATATACATACATATTTATATACATATATATATAAGTATGTACATGTACATATATATATACATACATGCACACATATATATATGCACATATATATATATATATGGACCGAGACCTTTGGCGGTACTCAGTAACAGAGAAGACCCGCCTTACCTAAATATATAGTAAAACCTACTCCAGCCAGTAGGCATCTCTAACAAAATACACCCCGTCCCACCACCCCCACCCCCACCCGATCCACACCACCCCGTTCTATGTAAAGTTATGTTGGTGCCGCGCCATCGAGGCCGAAACAAATGAGATCGTGTAGGTGTCACGACAAAAAAAACACACAGTCCACGCTGTAATGTGGCCGTGTAGGCAACACGGTAAAAACCTCCCAGACCCACACTGTAAATGTGGTTGGTGTTAGGAAGGGCATCCAACTGTAGAAAACCTGCCAGACAGTCCTATGCGAGCAAGACAATCACTCTTGCCTCAAGTGGGACTACCCCCGTCCAAACCCATGCAAGCGTGGAACACGGACGTTAAACGTTGATGATGATGATGATGATGATGATACACGCATATATATATATATATATATATATACACGCATATATATATATATATATATATATATACACGCATATATATATATATATATATATACACGCATATATATATATATATATATATATATACACATATATACACACATATACACGCATATATATATATACACACACATATACACGCATATATATATATACACACACATATATACACATGTATATAAGAAATGTATAGATAAGAAATGTATAATCTGTAAACTAAGTCCCCATATTAACTGTAAAACTAGAAATGTAGTGTATAGCATAAGATGTACTGAAGGACAATGTAGAGATAAGAATATAGTGTACATAGGTGAGACAGCTCATAGTATAGGAGAACGGATAAATGAACACTGGCGAGAGCTTCAAGATAGTAAAAAATCATCTGTACTCTACCAACATGCTAAAATAGAACATAAGGGTAAATTAGAGAACATAGAAATAAAAATAGAATCTACACACAGAAAAGACGCAATGTTTAGACAAATCACAGAGGCAATAAACATAAATGAACTCCAACCAAAATTAAATAGAAAGCATGAATGGAATAGCAACATCACAACTTACAATTAAGGACAAAATGAAAACACACCCACACATAGAACAAACAACCAACCAGTAACATGTAAATAAACAAATAAATAAACAAATATAAACACACACAGACACCCGGATGTAATACATGCGCAAACTAAGCACACAACACACACAAAAACAAGATGGCGTAGGACAACAAAGGAGAGGCACAAAAACAAAAGAAAAGAATCCCCAGTCACTGAAGAGGTCACAGAATGTGTGACGAAAGAACTTTGACAATATATGAACAATTGCCTGGTTGTGGAACCAACCAACCAACCAACCAACCCGAAATTTATAAATTCCTAAATTTATAAATTTAATTTATAATAAATTGAAGTGAAAGCAACTGGTGCGTGTGTTTCTTATTGGCAACATGACCCTCCCAAAGTATAACAATATCGGTTTCAACACACGTTTTCAGATAAAGAATCTTGCTAAACAAATTCAGAAACGAAATATATATATATATATATATATATATATATATATATATATATATACACATATATACACGCATATATATATATATATACAAGCATATATATATATACATATATACACGCATATATATATATATATATATACACACATATATACACGCATATATATATATATATATATATATATATACACACACATATATATATATATATATATACACCCACATATATACACACATATATATATATATATATATATACACACATATATATATATATATATATATATACACACATATATATATATATATATATATATACACACACACACATATATATATATATATATATATATATATATATATATATATATATATATATATATATATATATATACACCCACATATATACACACATATATACACACACATATATATATGAGAATATATGGGCTGTGTAGTTGCAGGATAAGGAATACTTATAAAAAGAGGAAAGCAAGAACGGGAGAACATTTTCCTTCACCAGTTGTCTGCTGGGGGTCTTGGACATTTCAATGCATATATATATATTTTAATAATAAACAAGAAAAAATAAAGTTACTTGAAGAAAAAATGTGTTTATAGAGAAAGAAATATAGCGAAGACACTTTTAATGGTTGCATTTTTAACACAGAGCATATAAAACAAATTAAGATGACAGATATAACTTCTTAAGTAGTTTAATCCTTACAAATGTTTCAATACAAATCTTTTCTTCAAAAACTGAGCTATTACAGGCAAATGTAATCATGATAAAAAATTAATGATAATCAACATCACCATCATCATCATTTTACATTCACTTTTCCTTGCTTGCAAGGGTGGGATGGGTCCTATTCAGCACAGCATCTCTCCATTCGTCACAGTCCTTTGTCATCTCTTCTGTGAGCTTCAGCGATTTGAGGTCAGCTCTCACCAACTCCACCCATGTTTTCCGTGGTCTTCTTCTACTGCGTCTTCCTTCTACCAGGATTTCTTGGTACTTCTTCACCCAGCAGTCATCTTCCATGTGCATCACATAGCCATACCAATGCAGTCTTCTCTCTCATACACTACAGTTTATTCCTCTTATATACAGTTTCACTCTCAATTGGTCCATGCTTGGGTCATTCACGCACATTGACATTGTACATCCATCGGAGCATGCTTGCTTCATTTCTCTCCAGCTTTCACATATTCTCTGCAATTACTGCCCATGTCTGATGATAAATAATTATAATAATAGTAACTAGAGCAATAGTGTATATATTTTACGCTAGTTTGTGTTTAAAAAAGTTTGTATTTCCTCAGAAGATTAAACATCTTTATCAAAGAAAAATGAGCACAGCGAGTTTGAGACATGTCATTTCATTTTAGAGACTACATCTCTAAACTGTTTCTCGAGGTTAACTTTGCCTTTCATCCTAACGGGGGTCGATAAAATAAGGTACCAGTAATACACTGGGATAATTGCTGGCCTTGTGCCTATTGTAGAAACAATTATTATAATTATTATCGTTAATATTATTATTATTATGATCACATTTGCTTAGTTCGGTGTTTGAAGAAAAACTTTGTATTGAAACAACTGTAATGATTAAACTGTATTAGAGCTTAATTTTGTTATCTTAATTTGTAATATATATATCTCTCTAGTGGGTCCGGGTATGCTTTTTACATTCATTTGATTTATTGATTTATTGATAATTTATCTGAGTGTCCCGAATCTTCCATATCGCAATTTTTCGGTCGTTTTGGTTGATTGTAGACATATTCTACGTGTGACGGTATTTTAACGATAGTTATAGCTCTGATTTATTTGAATTATGGAGCCCTCTGCCGCTCATCTCGAATTTTGTTTATCGTGAACTCGTGCGCCGATTTTTCGATACTCGATTATTCTACTATATATATATATATATAATAAAGGAATTTAATAAAGGAATTGTGGTAAGGAACCAGATGGACCATAAAGCAACCAGAGTACTCAATACCTACATAAACGTCTATTGTATATATATAACGAACTTCAGTGGTCTGGAGTGCAGGCTTCAAACCTGTAGCTGACTGACATCAGAATGGTTCAATTCCACCTTACGAGGAGTCTCTTTTTCTTTTTGTAGGTGGTGCTATTAAGTTAGACATAGTCTGGGCCATTACTGGCCTAAACCTATCAAAGTTATATATCGACAGTCGATCGACTTTCGTCAAATCGGACCGAGGAAACAATGTTTCCGTTGGTCTTTCCAATTGCTAGTACTATCTATCGGTTGCAACTCCAGGTAGAAGGAGCAACGTGAAATAAAGTGTCTTGCTCAAGGACATAACGCATCGCCCGGTCCGGGAATCGAACTTACAACCTCACGATTAGGAATCCAATTCTCTAACCACTCGGCCACACGAATAATAATATATATATAATATATATAATAATATATATAATATATATAATTATATATATCATCATCATCATCATCATCATCGTTTAACGTCTATCTTCCACGCTAGCATGGGTTTAGACGTGAATTGTCCCACGTGAGGCAAGATTGGTTGTCTTGCTCGTATAGGACTGATATATATACATATTTATTAAAATATTATTTCTATATATATACATATACATATACATATACATATATATATATGTGTGCGTGTGTGTGTGTGCATGTGTATATATTATTCAAGTAAAGGAACTTTGGTTGATCAGATAATCGTCTGACTATAATGTAAACAGACATAAGCACTCCACAACGTGGTTCTCTGAAGGTGGTATATATATACAAGGTATCTGACAGAGTGTCTATATTATAAAGAAGAGAGACTTTTTTTTTTTGTATACATCCTCTGTTTATTATATAATCCTCTTATGGGCATTATTTATTGTTTCTACTTTTGGCACAAGGCCCAAAATTACTCCAGTGCATTACTGGTACTTTATTTTATCAACCCCGTAAGGATGAAAGGCAAAGTTAAACTTGGCAGGATTTGAACTCAAACAGAGTTAGTACACATAAAACCGTCTCTCTTCTTTATGAAGAGGAGCCTCTCTTAGCCAACAGAGTAGACAAAAAAACTCTAGAGAGTTTGAAAAATTTAGTCTACAGACTGATTTCAAGCCAGATTTGCCTCCCCTGTTTCAAATATAAAGATCTCCACGGTTTGGAGGAAAGATTAGTCAAGGGACAATCAATTCCCTTCTCATATTTTTGTCCACATGCCTCCTCCAATATACAGCGGTGGCCATGACTGGAACCCAAAACCATTGGTAGCACATACATGTTAAATGTATGAAACTTTGTTTATACTATACACACACACATATATATATACACACACACACATATATATATACATATATACATACATATATACATATATATATACATATATATATATATATATATATCATCATCATCATCATTATTTTATGTCCGCTTTTTCCCTGCTTGCAAGGGTGGGACAGGAACTGATTCTGGCTTGATTTCTACAGCTGGATGCCCTTCCTAACACCAACCTCATTTACAGTGAGTGCTGGGTGCTTTTTTTCCGTGGCGCTTACACGTCCACTTTGCAGTGGAATGATAGGGACCCCAGTCACTATCATCTCATTTCTACAGCTGAGTAAACTGGAGCAATGTGAAATAAAGTGTCTTGCTCAAGGAAACAACACATTACCCGGTCTGAGAATTGAACTCATAACCTTTCGATTGCAAGGCCAATGCTCTAACCACTAAGCCATGTGCCTTCATATATATAAAATATACACACACACATATATATATGTGTGTATATATATATATACATATATATAAAATATAATATACTAAGTCATTTGGGCTTTCAGTTTTGAGTTTCTGTTAACTTTTACAGTTTTTGTGTCTTAACTACTTCTACTAATGCTATTAGTATTATTATTGTTGTTGTTGTTGCTGTCGTTGTTATTGTTGTTGTTGTTGTATCTGTTGTCATTGCTGTTGTTGTTCTATCTGTTGTTATTGTTGTTGCTGCTGTCGTCGTTGTTGTTGTTGCTGTTCTTGTTGTTATTGTTGTTGTCATATCTGTTGTTGTTGGTGTTGTTGTCATTATCATTGTTGTTGTCGTTGCTGTTGTTGTTGGCGGTGGTGGTGATGGTTTATTTAGTTTGAGTTGTGTGATACTTTTGGGGTCTTTTGTGTTTTTTTGTTTTTTTTTTCATTGAATGGATTCGAGGGAATTTTTCATGGCGAAGTTCGTTTGAGGCGTTAGCGTCATATTCTTTTCCTTATAGAATGAGCATCTTTTCAGTTTTCCAAACCATCTACCAATGGCTATCATTGGCCTGTCATAGGGTTCCAATGAGTGCATCCACAAAGGCAGAAAGTTCCACGTTCTTAGGACTTCTGGTAGATAGCTTGGTAAATGTCTCTGGAGTATGTTCATGATAATAGCGAATAGCAAGACCAGACCAAGCGGACCAAATACACCGACCCATGCAGGCCATCCTCCCAAGGATACTGCAAATACAAGACCAGGTAACAACAAGAACATGGCGATGAGATACACAATGGCAAACCAACGATACTTTGCTGTTGTATTGCCTAGTTTTTTGCTGAAACCAATCGGAATATTTCTCAAGAATGGTATTGGATACCAAATGAGGATGCCGCTTACATTGAAGAACAAGTGGCAGAATGCAATCCGCAGAGCTAGTTTGAGGCTTTCACCGGATGATGTCATAGCAGCCATAATTGCAGTGAAGGTCGTGCCGATATTTGCTCCCAGCGTCAGGGGATACATACGTTTCAAAGAGATGACACCAACG
Organism: Eledone cirrhosa; assembly: GCA_964016885.1. NCBI lineage: Eukaryota > Metazoa > Mollusca > Cephalopoda > Octopoda > Eledonidae > Eledone > Eledone cirrhosa. The sequence continues at coordinate 27,756,138 of OZ024756.1, forward strand.
CCAACAAGTGGAGTGAGTGTTGAGGTGAAAATGGAACTGCTCTGAACCAGAAACGTCAATGCCGTACCTGCAATGATAGCCAAATAACCAGTTAGACAACCGAATGGGCTTGGTAGTTTGGCGTTGACAACTTTCTTAATCATTTTCGCTGTGTTGCCTTTCATTACAGTATGGAGAATCTTCACTATGGCTATTAAGCAAAAACAAAGCACAACCAATGAAATAACTAGTAGAATAATTCCGATTAAAGTGTCATTTAGTGTAGTGTTCGCAAATGCATGGTTACCTGCAAAATAGACAAACAGATGAGTAAATAAATAAATAAATAAATAAATAAGTAAACAAACAAATAAATTAAGGGGAGATTACTCTATTGGTGACATCTGATGCCCACAGCACCAAGAGGATTAATTTTCTGTTTATTACAGCAAAAGTTTGAATATAGATACTCAAACCTTGCTATAACAGCTTCCGTATTTCCCAGCATCGAAGTTGCTACTATTTTCCTAGAATAAGTCTAAAAAATCTACCAAGTATCCTGGAGGCCGAAGGTTGTTTATTATTTTTTTGGCAGTATCAGTAGAGAGTCGAACACCATGCTTTGCAGCATAGAGTTGCGGCCCTTTATGGCCTGAGTTCAAATCCCACCGGGGTTAACTTTGCTTTTCATCCTTATGGTGTCGATAAAATAAATTGCCAAAAGAGGAAACAATTATTTTTTTTCAAATTTTTGGTCGTCAAAATTAGGGTGCATCCTCAAGGAAGAAGTGTCTTTGGCGCCGGGAAATACGGTAATTAATAAATAAATAAATTAATTAATTAATTCGATAAATAAAACATAGTTGTAAATGATGTGACACGGGAACAGATATAGAACATTTTAAGGAGAAGAAAGTAAATTAAATCGACCCCAGTGTGTTACTGGTATTTTATTTTATTGACCCCCCCCCCCCTTCCCATAAGGATGAAAGGCAAGGTTAACCTTGAATGGATTTGATCTCAGAAGGTAAAGGGTCAAAACATATTGTCAGACGCCTCTACTGATTCTGCTAATTCACCACCCTCAATGATAATAAAAATAATAATTGTTTCTACCTTTGTCACAAGGCCAGCAAATACCCCAGTACATTACTGGTAATTTATTTTATGGACCTCCGTAAGGATGAAAGGCAAAGTTAACCTCAGTGGAATTTGAACTCAGATCGTAAAGGGCCATAACTCTATGCTGCAAAGCATGGTGTCCCACACTCAGTGATAGTAGTGGTAGTGGTAGTAGTATTTTGATGGCTAGTCCCAGTGGCGACGGCGGTGGGAGTATTACATGCTGACATGTTAGTGTCTGTGGTTCTGTTGTTGGTGGAAGGGTGGGGGGAAATGATGGAGGTGCTTTTGCTTCTTGTTTTTATGATTGTAGTTGTTGTTTTTAGTGCTAAATTTTGTTGGTGTCTAGTTCTGGCTGCCTGCTAAGCTCAAAGTAGCTTTTGTTACTGCTGCTAATTACATTATTTTAATTAGGTGGGTATTGAAAATTATAATTATCAGCGAGAAACTCATTTTAGCTGTTCTTTTCACAGAGGGAAAACATTTTGATTGTCCTGCTCAGCAGAAGCATGGACAGACTTCATTCTACCTTCGTTTGTTTGTTAAAAATAGCGGCGTATTATTTCGTTTGGATTTTTGTTAGTTTCTAATTCATGCGTCATATATGTGTGTGTGTGTCTGTGAAATATATACACATATACAAGATCTGAACACAGAAGGACCAAATTCCCACTGTCACTGCCTCAGGTGACTGTGTGTCTGTGAAATATATATATATATATATATATATATATATATATATATATATATATATATATATATATATATATATATACACACCAGGTCTGAACACAGAGGAACCAAACTCCCACTGTCACTGCCACAGTGTGAGTGAGTGTCTGTGAAACATATATATATATGTATATATACACCAGGTCTGAACACAGAGGAACCAAACTCCCACTGTCACTGCCACAGTGTGAGTGAGTGTCTGTGAAACATATATATATATGTATATATACACCAGGTCTGAACACAGAGGAACCAAACTCCCACTGTCACTGCCACAGTGTGAGTGAGTGTCTGTGAAATATATATATATATATATATATGTATATATACACCAGGTCTGAACACAGAGGAACCAAACTCCCACTGTCACTGCCACAGTGTGAGTGAGTGTCTGTGAAATATACATGTATATATACACCAGGTCTGAACACAAAGGAACCAAACTCCCACTGTCACTGGATTGGTGTGAGTGAGTGTCTGTGAAATATATATATATATATATATACACCAGGTCTCAACACAAAGGAACCAAACTCCCACTGTCACTGTCACAGTCTACCTCACTCTCTCCATCTCTCACTATTGTGAGCAAATTGGGGGCCCATGCGCTGGCTACTTCGTGGCCCCGGTGGAGAGAATAAAGAAGGCATGATGAGGGAGATACGCTGGAAGAGCCAATCCAGCTCATGAGGCTCACACTTGCAGGTAGCCAACTCTGTGCCGATGGTGGTGAGTAGGGAGGTGGTCCTAGGCCCAAGGATACGAGAAGTCTCCACTGTCACGAGCTTGACCGAAAAAACCTGTCGGAGAGTAACTGATATTTGAAGAATTAAAATACAGATTTTGTCCTTAAGGGCGTAATGCTCAAGATCATTGCAAAATATAGAGGGAGTCCTTATTTAAATGAATTTTACAAAGCCTCAAACATATAATTTTTTTTTTTTATCATTTCTAATTTATTTGTGGTAAAAATAGTATAAACATATTATTTACGGTAACAATAATAATAATAATTGTTTCTACTTTAGGCACAAGGCCAGCAATTACCCCAGTGCATTACTGGTACTTTATTTTATCGACCCCGTAAGGATGAAAGGCAAAGTTAACCTCAGTGGGATTTGAACTCAGATCATAAAGGGCCGTAACTCTATGCGTCAAAGCATGGCGTCCGACTCTCTACCGATACTGCCAATCCACCGCCCTAATAATAATTGTTTCTACTTTAGGCACAAGGCCAGCAATTACCCAGTACATTACTGGTACTAATAATAATTGTTTCTACTTTTGGCACAAGGCCAGCAATTACCCAGTACATTACTGGTACTAATAATAATTGTTTCTACTTTAGGCACAAGGCCAGCAATTACCCAGTACATTACTGGTACTAATAATAATTGTTTCTACTTTAGGCACAAGGCCAGCAATTACCCAGTACATTACTGGTACTAATAATAATTGTTTCTACTTTTGGCACAAGGCCAGCAATTACCCAGTACATTACTGGTACTAATAATAATTGTTTCTACTTTAGGCACAAGGCCAGCAATTACCCAGTACATTACTGGTACTAATAATAATTGTTTCTACTTTAGGCACAAGGCCAGCAATTACCCAGTACATTACTGGTACTTTATTTTATCGACCCCGTAAGGATGAAAGGCAAAGTCAACCTCGGTGGGATTTGAACTCAGAACATTGACAGCAATAATATAAAAAAAAGGGAAACAAAAGGAAAGAAAGAATAAGGAAATATAGAGAGAAAAGAAAGAAAGAAAGAAGAAAAAGAACGGGAAGGGGAGGGGAGGGCAAGCGCTCCGGTGTTGCAGAAGAGAAGGGAGGGGTGAGGGGGGGGGGTGATTGGGGTTTGGGCCTAGGGCGAGAGGGCAGATGGTGATGATGATAGTGGTGGTGGTGGTGGTGGTGTTGGTGTTGTTGTTGGTGGCGATGGTGGTGGTGTCGGTGGTGATGATGATGGTGTTGATGGTGGTGATGGTGGTGATGGTGGTGGTGGTGTCGGTGGTGATGATGATGGTGTTGATGGTGGTGATGGTGGTGATGGTGGTGGTGGTGGTGTTGGTGTTGTTGTTGGTGGCGATGGTGGTGGTGTCGGTGGTGATGATGATGGTGTTGATGGTGGTGATGGTGGTGATGGTGGTGGTGTCGGTGGTGATGATGATGGTGTTGATGGTGGTGATGGTGGTGATGGTGGTGGTGGTGGTGTTGGTGTTGTTGTTGTTGGTGGCGATGGTGGTGGTGTCGGTGGTGATGATGATGGTGTTGATGGTGGTGGTGGTGGTGATGGTGATGGTGGTGATGGTAGTGGTGGTGGTGGTGATGGTGGTGGTGGTGGTGGTGGTGATGGTAGTGGTGATGGTGATGGTGGTGATGGTGGTGGTGGTGGTGGTGATGGTGGTGGTGGTGATGGTGGTGATGGTGATGGTGGTGGTGGTGGTGGTGGTGGTGGTGGTGGTGGTGATGGTGGTGATGGTGGTGATGGTGGTGGTGGTGGTGGTGATGGTGGTTAGTCACTGCAACGGGGAACATGATAACAAGAATAAAATATAGGCTCAAAATCATTTTTCTTACACTTCTTCCAGTCTTTGGTAAGGTTTAGTACTTCTTGATCACTCCAAGTTAAATTAAAGTCCGGCTGTGGATCAATAAAACAATCCATTTGTGAGAAATTTTGAGCTGCTGCTAACTTTTCTGGACCTGGAATTATTGCAAATGTATATATTTACACACAAATATAATATAATTGTTTCTACTTTTGGCACAAGGCCAGCAATTACCCAGTACATTACTGGTACTTTATTTTATCGACCCCCCGTAAGGATGAAAGGCAAAGTTAACCTCGACGGGATTTGAACTCAGACTGTAAAGGGACATAACTATGCTAGAAAGCATGGTGTCCAACCCTCTACCGATACTGCCAATTCCCATACAAATATAGTATAACATAAGGGCTGTGCTCCAGCTTGGCCTCAGCCGGATGGCTGGAACAGGTAAAAGAGTAATATAATTGTTTCTACTTTTGGCACAAGGCCAGCACTTTCCCCAGTGCATTACTGGTACTTTATTTCATTGACCCCGTAAGGATGAAAGGCAAAGCTAACCTCGGCAAGATTTGAACTCAGAACGTAAAGGGCTATAACTTTGTGCTGCAAAGCATGGTCTCTGATGCTCTACTGATATTGCCAATATGATATAATTTAATATAATATAATATAATATAATATAATATAATATAATTGTTTCTACTTTAGGCACAAGGCCAGCAATTACCCAGTGCATTACTGGTACTTTATTTTATTGACCCCTTAAGGATGAAAGGCAAAGTCAACCTCGGCGGGATTTGAACTCAGATTGTAAAGGGACGTAACTATGCTGGAACTTTATTTCACATTGCTCCAGTTTACTTAGCTGTAGAAATGAGATGATAGGACTGGGGTCCCTATCATCCCACTGCAAAGTGGTCATGGAGGTGCCACGGCAAAAAAGCGCCCACCACTCACTGTAAAGGAGGTTGGTGTTAGGAAGGGCATCCAGCTGTAGAAATCAAGCCAGAATCAGTTTCCGTATATGAGTAAGACAAGATCAGCCGACTGGACACTGCCCACAATAATAGGACAACCCGTCTAACCCATGCTAGCGTGGAAGAACGGACGTAAAACGGTGATGATGATGATGATGAATATAATACAATACAATACAATACAATATAATATAATTGTTTCTACTTTTGGCACAAGGCCAGCAATTATCCTAGTCTATTACTGGTACTTTATTTTATTGACCCTGTAAGGATGAAAGGCAAGGTTAACCTCGATGAGATTTGAACTCAGTCCGTAAAGGGCCGTAACTCTTTGCTGCAAAGCATGGCGTTCGACCCTCTACTGATACTTCCATAATATGATATGATATAATGTGATATAATATAAAATCAGTAAGGTGATGAAGCTAAGCTTCACCAATAATTTAAGACCCACGGCACTTGGAGATGTATGTGTGTATGGACCTATAAGTCCTGGTAGAGTCATATAGACATACGGCACGGCATTTCTTGGGCATTTTGTTTAACCCTTTAACATTTACATTACTCTCTATATATACTATTATATTTTCATGGAATAAGTATTTACCTCACATAATATGGAACCTATGAGATTTTGATGTTATTTATTTTGAGAACAATACCTTAACATCAGTATGAGTGGCTGGTTACAGCCAGTTTGAACAGAAAGAGGTAAGAGAATTCTGGCCAGGTACGGCTGGTTTAAATGCTAAAGGGTTAAACCTGGCGTAGCCCATGTCTTCTCCAGATTTGAATATGGCCAATTTCTTTCCTTCCAAAGTAAGGAAAGTGAGTGATAGAAAGGGGAAGTGAGAAAGTGATATAGAGGAAGAATTGATGCCAGTATTAAACTGGTACTTTTTTTTATCGACTTCGAAAGGATGAAAGGCAAAGTTGATATTATTTATTTTGAGAACAATACCTTAATAGCTGGTTTGTCCAGAAAGAAGTGAGAGAATTCTGGCCGGATATGGTTGGTTTAACCCTTTAGCATTCACATTATTTTATATATACTATTATATTTTCATGGTAAAGGCTTTATCTCACATAATTATCTCACATTATATCGAATCTATGAGATTTTGAAAGTATTTATTTTGAGAACAATACCTTAACATCAGTTTGAGTGACCAGTTACAGCCAGTTTCAACAAAAAGAGGTAGAGAATTCTGGCCGGTTTTGGCCGGTTTGAACACTAAAGGGTTAAATGCTAAAGGGTTAAACATTTACAAATAATAATTTAAAAAAGAAAAAAGTTTGTATAATTACTAGAAAAGGAAAATGTTTGAGACTCATTAAGAGGTAACGGTTTGTCACACCATCTTTTTACGAGACTTTCTACATCTTCGCCATTGGCAATCTTCTTTAAACATTCCGAGTCCAACTGTAAAAATTTAGAAAACATTAAATTTACTGGTAATATTTCTTTAAAAATATCAATATGTATGTATGTATGTATGTATGTCGGGTTGTTGGCGACTAAACTGGCAACCACACCAAGGTTTCTTGGTGAGGAGGGTGACTTTGGACATCCTGCAGGACTAAAAACAAAACCTGTCAATGGGCAAAGGAGCTCTTAAGAGTCAATGGCCATCCAAAATCACTGGGAGAGATGACCCCTTAGCCTTTGTCAAGGCAGAATTCTAGGAGAAGGAAAACTCTGATATAACACCTGCAACCCTGATGGTATCCAATGATGTTGACTTGTTCTTCTTTTTGGTAAATATCATCTTGGTTAAGAGAGTGGGACTGGCTTTGTGCAGTGCCTTTGCTCACTATAAAAGCTTCACGGCACAGGCATTGCTTTATATCTGGAGATCTCTCTGCACTTGTCGTCACATGGTACCATGAGCCCAGCACTATGTGTCAATAATTGTCACAAGTGTAGTGTTTGTACCAGAGTTTTCAAGTCGCTGGCTGGACTAAAAAGTCACACTCGTTCAGCGCATCGGTAGGGGTTCTCCTACATGGATATAAAGTAGTGGCCGTACTCGAAAACGAGTTGGCAGCCACCATGTATGCATGTATGTATGTATGTATGTATGTATGTATGTATGTATGTATGTATGTATGTATGTATGTATGTATGTATGTATGTATGTATGTTCTTCTGGTTTTATAATTTCACAAATGTTTGCCAATAAAGAGAGAGAGTCGATTTCTAACATAGATACAAGACTTTCTCATTGGAATTTACACAACATCAACTAGGTAGATATGTCTGCATGTCTGCATGCAGGCATGTGTAGGTATGGATGTTATTGTATGTGTGGATGTGTATGTTTTGAGTTGTATGTGTGTATGTTTTGAGTTGTATGCTTTGTATCTGTACATGTGTATATGCAATTATTAGATGCAGAATTTTTGGAATGTTTTACATATTTTTACTGTTCCATTAATGGATTGTACTTGTAATTTCCTAACTAGTTGTGTTCTTTCAGTTTCAACAACGACGACAACAATGACGAGGAAATACGTATTGTATATTTTTCTTTTTCTTTAAATAATCGTCTTACTTGTATGATGAGATCAGTGAAAGGTCGAGTGATCACTTGGAGTAGTTCGATTTTATCGAATTTCGTATTACCGCTGATACTGTCCATAATAGCACCCGTGAGTCGGTAAAGATAACCACTAGCGGCTTCCAACGGCAGCAAGATTAATACCGTCAACCAGTTAAACATGTCCAAGATTGTAGCGGCGGCGAAAGCTCGGCGAAACTCGTTTCGGTCGCCCGCTTGAGCCAAGGAGACGATGGTGTTTGTTATTGAAGTACCAATATTGGCACCCATCACTAGCGGAATGGTTGATTTCACGCTGATAACTGGAAGTAGAAAGCAAACCCTATAATTAGAACAAACTGGTTGAAATGTTCCATTTTGGTATGTTGGTGAAGTACTGACGAGTTTTTCCCATCCCAGAGTTCTCATCAGTGCTCATTTATCCTTTCTCCTCTGTTACGGGCTGTCTCAACTAAATATGTTGTGTTCTTATTCCTACACTGTCCCCCAGTACAGCTTATACTACAAATTAGACCCATAATGAAACATCATACAGACATTAGACCTATAACACCAAAACAACAACAACAACAACAATAATTGTTTCTACTTTAGGCACAAGGCCAGCAATTTTAAAGGGGTGGGGGTGGGGGAAGTCGATTAAATCGACCTCAATGCACTACTGGTACTTTTTTTTTTATCGAGCTCCGTATAGAGTACAAAGATTGTGAAATCCATAAGCCTATACATTTTGTTTCCCGCCTCTCTCCATTTCTATTTTTATCATTCTGTGCGTGACTATGGCTTTGAATTGGTTGATTTCGCCCCATTTGTCTATCATCTGTTCCTCAACATGAAAAATACAACAACAAAAGAAAACAACATTTGACTGAGAACTAGTATCGCAGTGCTGATGACGTCATATCTGCCGTTGATGACTTTTTTTTACCAACAAGACGAAAGCTTCTTCACCAATGGGATCCAAGCACTGCAACATCGATGGAAGAAGTGTGTGAAGCGCAAGGGGGACTATGTTGAAAAATAAACCTCATTTGGTCACATTCCATGAGAGTATCTTGGTCAGTCATTGAACTTTTCAGCCAACCTTCGTATATGGCCTTTGTGTTATATATTGATTAGACATAATTCTGTGTTATGAATTTCCCTTTGCGATTAAAAAATTCTGTGTTTGAGCCCACTGGGCACAGCTTGAGCACGAATATTCTTACCATAGCCTTGGATTGATTCCAGTCTTATGAGTGAAAATATGTAGACAGAAAGTATGTGGAAGCCTGTCGGATAGACTTCAATTATACTTGGAGGGGTTAACTTAATCCGACACCCGGTTTTTCAGCGCCACCTAGCTGTCGAGTGTCTTTAACCTTCTGGACACAGTCATATCAGATCTTCGGTGTTGAGGTAATTCTATATACCGACATGCTGATTTCTACTGAAGTAACCTGTTAGGGCTTCTTCCTCGACTTTCTCTCCACCAGTTTCGGAGGTACTGTAAAAAAGGTCATCGAAGTGCCCTTTCTTTGGTGGCTAAACCATTAAAAAAAAATCTGACAATAATCGTTTACAATACTAGCTTCTAGCTAGTAATTATACCACTTTTCACCTACTTTCAATCTAGATTTCCTCCTACCAGCTCCGTCTCTCCTCCTCCCCTTCCTCAGTTTATCTTTTTTCCATACTCTGTTAAGTCTTCTTTATATCCATTTACTCCCATCTTGCTACAATGCCTCTTTAAATGATTGACACTTTCGTCCACTTTACCACACATTCAACACTTATTATCTCTGTAGTTTCTGTCAATGTTTGTTTTAACAACGTTTGTTCAAATCACTTGTTCCTATGCAGTCATGATAAGGGTTTCTGTTTCTCTCTATAGTCCTACAACATATCTCTCAATCAAGCATATAATTCCTATTCTCCTATGTCCTCTGTTAACCTGACAATCTGCCCATGTAACACTTATTTTTTTCCATCCTGCTTTCAATCCTTTCTCTTCTTTTGTTTATAATCCTTTAGTCTATGTGTTTAACATTATCTTCTTGATTGTAGTTATAAAGTCTGATCATTTTGACTAACACATTTCTTTACTCTTATAATTGCCAAGTGCACTGGGACAATCTACTGTCTATCTATTCATTAAGTAATTCTCTACCTCAGACTGTTCTTGAGCCAGTAACACACAAGGGATTCTCCACGCAGTCGTTCTACATGCCAGAAATTGCAGCCATATTTCACTCAAATCACACCCGACTATCATAAAAAAACAACAACCCAACAATAAACGGAGGCACAAATTAGATAATAGGGTCATATATCCGCTATATCTAGTCATGACTGGAGGGTTCCCTTTGATCATTGGTCTTCTGCATCAAGACTGGATGTAGGTTTATTGTTGAGTTTAATATTTGTTGGTAAAAGCTATAATTATAAGCTTCTTCTTCTTCTTCTTCTTCTTCTTCTTCTTCTTCTTCTTGTCTTCTTTTTCTTTTACTTCTTCTTCTTCTTTTTCGTCTTCTTTTTCTTTTTATCCCCCCCCCCCCCTTAATTCCTTCCTTCCCTCCCTCCTTCCTTCTCCCCATTTCTTCTTCTTTTGCTTGTCTTTGTCAAACAACTGCTGCAAGGACTCTTGGTTAGCTACAACCGTACGTGTGGTATTTAGGTTTCGTTACATCAACTGTTAGTAATCCTTAGTCATATCCTTTGAGGCAAGGACTTCTGAGAAATAATTATGTCAGCTTCAACAACACGCAATCTCCGATCAACTCACTTCACAAACAAATAAACATTCTGAAATACACACACACACACACACACACACACACACACACACACACATACATATATATATACATATATAAACACACACAAGCACGCAAAAACATACACAAACTCACACACACACACATAAAACACAGATACACATAAACAAACACATAAACACACACATACACACAAACACACATACACAAGCATTTGTACACACACAAACATATATACGCACAGAAACACACAAGCATGCACGCACACAAACATGCATACACATACGCACACATACAAACACATACACAAACGCACACATATTTATACACACACATCCATACAAACACACACACATGTACACACAAACACATACACACATTCACACACAGACAGACATACACCTCCAAGCAACCTCTTAGATAGATTTGACGAAACGCATGTCACCATTTACGTTACTCAACATATACTATTGTATTTTCATGGTAGAGGCTTTATCTTACATAATTATCTTACATGGCCAGCCGCAGTTGTGGGCCTCGCGAGATGGAATGGCAATGGCTCCGCCAGGGAAACACGTCCATTTTTTCCGCCGGGGCTGTGGGGAGGCCAGCACGTGGAACCCCATTTGCTCACCATACGAATTAAGACATATAACCTCTCTTTTTTTTTTATTTACTCTTTTACGATCTCATTTTCCGGATAGACAATATATGTGTAGATTTATAAAAAGATTTAATTGATATTACACAAAACAGGTGTGTAGTAGCCAATGCGTTAATAAAAAGATTTCAAATCTATGAGATTTTGAGAACAATACCTTAACATCAGTATAAGCGGCCAGCTACAACCAGTTTGAACAGAAAGAGGTGAGAGAATTCTGGCCGGATATGGCCGGTTTAAACCTTTAGCATTTACATTACTCTATATATACTATTGTATTTTTGTGGTAAAGGCTTTACCTCACATCATATCGAATCTATGAGATTTTGATATTATTTATTTTGAGAACAATACCCTAACATCAGTATGAGTGACCAGTTACAGCCAGTTTGAACAGAAAGAGGTGAGAGAATTCTGGCCGGATATGGCTGGTTTAAATGCTAAAGGGTTAAGAGCGGAACGGGTTGCGTCGCTTTAGGAAATACAGAACTTCTAATGAACAGAACGCTGATATTTTAAAATTGAAATGTAGACATGGAGAATCCTTGACTAAAGTATTGCTTTAGAGTAATTTTTATGGAATTACCATTTGGCAGTATCGGTAGAGAGTCGGGCGCCATGCTTTGCAGCATAGAGTTACGTCCATTTGCGGTCTGAGTTCAAGCCCTGCCGAGGTTAACTTTGCCTTTCATCCTTACGGGGTCGATAAAATAAAGTACCAGTAATGCACTGGGATAATTTCTGGCCTTGTGCCAAAAAGTAAAAACAATTATTTCTTTAGCTCTGCCACTGGAAACGAACAAATTGACGGGCTAATAATAACTTAGAACCCAAAGGGCCATAACTCTATGCTGCAAAGCATGGCGTTTGACGCTCTACCGGTAGTGCTAACCCACCGCCCTAATTGACGTGCTAATAATGGCGGAAACGCTACACAACATACAAAATCACATACCATGTAAGATGTTACGATAAGAAATTGTTTCTAATTTTGGCACAAGGCCAGCAATTATCTCAGTGCATTACTGGTA
>OZ024756.1:27783514-27791014 GCA_964016885.1 Eledone cirrhosa
TTTATTAGTTTCACGCTCTTGAGAGTGTGTGGGGGTGGGGGGTGGGGGAGACTTTAAAATCATAGACAGAAATAAACAAATACAGTAAATAAATCAATAAAAAAGTAATGCAATATATATATATATATATATATATATATATATATATATATATATATATATATATATATATATACATATATATATATATATGTATATATACGATATTAATAAATGGAAACTATATTTAAACTATATATAAATATACTTTCCATTTATTAATATCGTATATATACTCCAAAAACTTGTCGAGTGCTTTATATCAGTTATAAAAATATTTACTTGTTGTATCCCAACAATTTTAAATAGAACTTTTGCATATATATATATATATATATATATATATATATATATATATATATATATATATATATATATATATATATATATATATATATATTATTATTATTATTATTATTATTATTATATATTTATATGAATGTATTTATGGTATATTTGGCAATATACCGTATGCTTAATTAAAAACAAATGTTTTTAATTAAGCATACGGTAAATTGCCAAATATACTATACATACATTCATGTATACATCGCTATTTCAGAGCACCAATCCTAATACCTAATTCTTGCTGGACCGGCAATCGCTCTGAATAATCAGCTCCTGATTATTACTGGAATTCTATAAGAATCCACCTTCTATAATTCTCGGCGAAAGCGTGGAGTGCGTTGCTCTGATGATCGCCAACAGCGGGAAACACAGTTTGTTGGGTTCTCTCTCTTCTTTCGCCGAAGGAAAGAAGTAAGTGACATAGTCACTTCTTTAAAACTGATAGCGTATGGTCGTCAAAATGTTTTTAATTAAGCATACGGTATATTGCCAAATATACTATACATACTATATATACATCGCTATTTCAGAGAATCAATTCTAATATATATATATATATATATATATATATATATATATATAATCATCATTCGTTGACTACTGTCGAGATGATGGATCTCACTCTCATGCCCCAGAATTCCCTGTCCCCCATCACTGCCCCCAGGTCCTGTCTACTGATTCCCATATATATATATATATGTATGTAGTTTACGGAAGTTAATCTATATAGCGATTCTTAAGGGCAAAACCAACTGGCAAGAGACCCAGGGGTTGACTCCCGAGCAAGATGCTTGGATAACATCCATGAGCTTGGCTGGTCTCGTTTGGGGATCCAACCGGATCTGTTAGAAAGAGTTGCTTCTGACAGGACCTGCTGGAAGGAGTGTTTGAGGACTCTGTGCCCCCCCCCCCCTCTCCTGGGGAGAGGGGGCAGGAGGAGGTGTAGGAGGTGAAGAAGAAGAAGAAGAAGAAGAAGAAGAAGAAGAAGAAGAAGAAGAAGAAGAAGAAAAAGAAGATGAAAAAGAAGGAGGAAGAAGAGGAGGAGGAGAATAAGGAGGAAGAGGAAGAAAAGGAGAAGGAGAAGAAGAAGAAGAAGAAGAAGAAGAAGAATCTATATAGATTAAAAGATAGGGGTATGATAAGGGTGGGGTTAAACAACGATACGTGACTGAAAGAATCGCACACCATTTCTTCTTACATCTTCTTTAAAACGGTAAGAAAATATTTTTGTATGATTTGTGTTCTTTTAAATTTGTGTTCACCAATAAGAGGAAACGCCTTCTCTATTCTGTCCGCCGGGTCTGCGGGGAGGACAGCACGTGGGCCCCCATTTGCTCACCATACAGAGAGATGGGGAGGGCGAGAGAGATGGAGGTGATGACAGTGGGAGCTCGGCTCTTCCACGTTCGGATCCTATCCTTGTGGTTGTGTTCATTAAGCATACATACAAGGGCCTTGTTTCCGGGGCGGTTACCAGGGAACAAGTCCCGCCAACCTTTTCAAACGTCTATGTTTTATTTTTTGTTTATTTGATATAATAAATTCTTTTTAAGCTTATCTTTTTATATCTGAACTTCATTTGAATATATAAAATTTAATTATCGTAAAGTTTTACTTATGTGATAGGGTCCGGGAAAGGTACCAGAAGCAATTGATACCCCTTTAAGAATCAACAAATGTTGGTTTGTCCCCCTCACATTTTAAAGGCAAACGAAGCCCCTGCATACATACATTCATACGTACATATATAGACATATAGATACATCCTCTATTTGGGTGTTTTACAAATATGAATCTGTAACTTCGTAAACTACTGTCACCCCGTATTAAAGAAATAAGAAGAAGATGTAAGAAATTAAATATATTGGTAGATTGTTAGAGTTGGAGGAGCATCGGACTAAATAGCTTGTATCTGTCATTAGAAATATTGTGAGGAAAAGGTTAAATACAAGTAAGGAGCGTAGATACTGTCATATCGAATGAATAGGAGTAAATATACACCCACACGTACACCAGGTCCGAACACAGAGGAACCGAATACCCAATACCATCGCCTCCATCTCTTTCGCCCTCTCCATCACCCACACATACACCAGGTCCGAACATAGAGGAGCCGAACTCCCACTGTCATCGCCTCCATCTCTCTCGCCCTCTCCATCACCCACACATACACCAGGTCCGAACATAGAGGAGCCGAACTCCCACTGTCATCGCCTCCATCTCTCTCGCCCTCTCCATCACCCACACATACACCAGGTCCGAACATAGAGGAGCCGAACTCCCACTCTCATCACCTCTGTCTCTATCGCCCTCCCCATCTCTCATCTACACCAGGTCCGAACACAGAGGAGCCGAACTCCCACTGTCATCACCTTCATCTCTCTCGCCCTCCCCATCTCTCACTATTAAGAGCAAATGGAGTCCCAAGCGCTGGTCAACCCACGGCCCCGGCGGACTGAATAGAGAAGGCGTTTCGGATGATGGTGAGGGAGATGCGGCGGAAGAGCCATTCCAGCTTGCGACGCTCACACCTGGGGGTATCCAGCTCTGCGCCTATGGTGGTAAATAGGGTGATACCCTAGGTCCAAGGACACCAGATGTCTCCACTGCTAGGGGCTCGACTGCAAACCTGTCGGAGAGCGACAGTGTAGTGTGTAGTGATGTGGTGTGGTGTGTAGTGATGTGGTGTGGTGTGGTGTGTTGTGGTGTGGTGTGTTGTGGTGTGGTGTGTAGTGGTGTGATGTGTAGTGATGTGGTGTGGTGTGTTGTGGTGTGGTGTGTTGTGTTGTGGTGTGGTGTGTAGTGATGTGTTGTGGTGTGTAGTGATGTGGTGTGTAGTGGTGTGGTGTGTAGTGGTGTGATGTGTAGTGATGTGGTGTGGTGTGGTGTGGTGTGTTGTGGTGTGGTGTGTAGTGATGTGGTGTGTTGTGGTGTGTAGTGGTGTGATGTGTAGTGATGTGGTGTGTAGTGTTGTGGTGTGGTGCGTTGTGGTGTGGTGTGTAGTGGTGTGGTGTGTTGTGGTGTGATGTGTAGTGATGTGGTGTGGTGTGTTGTGGTGTGGTGTGGTGTGTAGTGATGTGGTGTGTTGTGGTGTGTAGTGATGTGGTGTGTAGTCGTGTGGTGTGATGTGGTGTGGTGTGGTGCGTTGTGGTGTGGTGTGTAGTGATGTGGTGTGTAGTGATGTGGTGTGTAGTGGTGTGGTGTGTAGTAGTGTGGTGCGTTGTGGTGTGGTGTGTAGTGGTGTGGTGTGTTGTGGTGTGTAGTGATGTGGTGTGTAGTGGTGTGGTGTGTAGTGATGTGGTGTGTTGTGGTGTGTAGTGATGTGGTGTATAGTGGTGTGTAGTGGTGTGGTGTGGTGTGTTGTGGTGCGTTGTGGTGTGTAGTGATGTTGTGCGTAGTGGTGTGGTGTGGTGTGTAGTGGTGTGTAGTGGTGTGGTGTGGTGTGGTGCGTTGTGGTGTGAAGTGCTGTGGTGTGTTGTGGTGTGTAGTGATGTGGTGTGGTGTGTTGTGGTGTGTAGTGGTGTGGTGTGTTGTGGTGTGGTGCGTAGTAGTGTGGTGTGTAGTAGTGTGGTGTGTAGTAGTGTGGTGTGGTCTGGTGTGGTGTGGTGTGGTGTGTTGTGGTGTGGTGTGATGTGGTGTGGTGTATTGTAGTGTGGAGTGATGTGGTATGTAGTTGTCTGGTGTGTAGTGGTGTGGTGTGGTGTGATATGGTGTGGTGTGTAGTGGTGTGGTGTGGTGTAGTGTGGTGTGGTGTGATGTGTTGTGGTGTGGTGTGTTGTGGTGTAGTGTGGTGTGGTGTGGTGTGGTATGGTGTGGTGTGATGTGGTGTGTTGTGGTGCGGTGTGGTGTGTTGTGGTGTGGTGTGGTGAGGTGTGTAGTGATGTGGTGTGGTGTGTTGAGGTGTGTCGTGATGTGGTGTGTAGTGGTGTGGTGTGGTGTGTAGTGATGTGGTGTGTAGTGGTGTAGTGTGTAGTGGTGTGGTGTGATGTGGTGTGTAGTGGTGTGGTGTGGTGTGTAGTGATGTGGTGTGTAGTGGTGTAGTGTGTAGTGGTGTGGTGTGGTGTGATGTGGTGTGTAGTGATGTGGTGTGGTGTGGTGTGGTGTGTAGTGATGTAGGTGTGGTGTGTAGTGATGTGGTGTGGTGTGTAGTGGTGTGTTGTGGTGCGGTGTGGTGTGGTGTGGTGTGATGTGGCATGGTGTGGTGTGTTGTGGTATGGTGTGCAGTGGTGTCTAGTAGTGGTGTGGTGTGATGTAGTGTGGTGTGGTGTGTTGTGGTGTGTCGTTGTCTGGTGTGTAGTGGTGTGGTGTGGTGTGATATGGTGTGGTGTGTAGTGGTGTGGTGTGGTGTGATATGGTGTGGTGTGTTGTGGTGTGGTGTGGTGTGTAGTGATGTGGTGTGGTGTGTTGTGGTGTGTCGTGATGTGGTGTGTAGTGGTGTGGTGTGTTGTGGTGTGGTGTGTAGTGGTGTGGTGTGGTGTGTAGTGATGTGGTGTGGTGTGGTGTGTAGTGGTGTGGTGTGGTGTGTAGTGATGTGGTGTGGTGTGGTGTGTTGTGGTGTGTCGTGATGTGGTGTGTAGTGGTGTGGTGTGTAGTGGTGTGGTGTGTAGTGATGTGGTGTGTAGTGGTGTGGTGTGTAGTGGTGTGGTGTGGTGTGGTGTGATGTGGTGTGTAGTGATGTGGTGTGGTATGGTGTGTAGTGATGTGGTGTGGTGTGGTGTGTAGTGGTGTGGAGTGGTGTGGTGGTGTGTGATGTGGCATGGTGTGGTGTGTTGTGGTATGGTGTGCAGTGGTGTGGTGTGCAGTGGTGTCTAGTGGTGGTGTGGTGTCTAGTAGTGGTGTCTAGTGGTGTGCAGTAGTGTCTAGTGGTGGTATGCAGTGGTATGCAGTTCTAAGTTTCAAACCTCCAGTCAAGAGACATTGTGTAATTAAGGAGTGTCACACTAATGAACTTTAAAAGCTCCAGTAGTACGGCACTGTATAATTAACGAGGGTTTAATTGATGTGTACAGCTGAACTTTAAAGTCATCTGTGTAGTAACGTTGTACTTGAAACTCATTACCTCCGACAGGACAAAATTTGAGCTCTTGTAACAGAAATACACTTCATGATATACCTTCCAGATAACACACTCTCCAGACAAAATATAATCCAGACAAGAGACCCTCCAGACAGTACACCCTCCAGACAACAGACCCCCAGAAAACAGATCCTCCGACTAACAGACCCTCCTGTCAGTACACCCTCCAGATAACAGATCCTCCAAACAACAGATCCAGGCAACAGAACCTCCACACAACAGGCCCTCCAGGCAACAGATCCTTCCGACAACAGACCATCTAGGCAACAAACCCCCCCGACAACAGATCCTCCAGACAACAGACTCTCCAGACAACAGACCCTCCAGACAACAGACCCCCCCCCCCCCAGGCATCAAAACCTCCAGATATCAGATCTTCCAGACATCAGATCTTCCAGACAACAGACCCTCCAGACAAGAGACCATCTAGGCAACAGACCCTCCAGACAGTACACCTTCCCGATAACAGATCCTCTAGACAACAGATCGTCCAGACAACAGATCTTCCAGACAAAAGACCCACCAGAAAACAGAACCTCCAGACAACAGACCATCTAGGCAACATACGCTCAATGAACACACGTGGTCTCCAGACAGTCTCTTGTAGGATTTATTGTTCTTCAAATTTCACTCGATTAGTTTGTCAGTGGGACACGTGCATTTGCGGCACATCAACACAGATTGTGCCTAAACAACATCAGCGACAACAAAAACTAGTATCAAAAGTAGAAAGTCACCCGCATAAAGCTAACATTAAAACTACTTACCTGGACAGAAATATGTTCATCTTCAGGGAGGTGGTTGGTCGACATAGTGTCATGTGACCTGTTATTGACTTTGGTACAACAACACGGACATCAACAATAAAAACTCCACCGCTCACACCAAAGTCTGCAATGCTACCACTTACACTAGTGTCAACAAATGATCTCCACCCACCTTTGCTGCTACAACAACAACAACAACAACAACAACAACTACTACTACTACTACTACTGATGATGATGATGATGATGATAACCCTAGTAGTAGTGTAAATAGTTGTTATACGGTCCGCTGTTTGTCGGGCACAAGTCCTCGATACTTTAAAAACAATAAATATTTTGTTGATTTGTTATCTAGTTAGTATTTGCAGTTGTACTTGTTGTCAGTGGTGGCGGCGGCGGCGGTGGTAGTATTGGTGGTGGTGGTGGTAGTGGTGGTGGTATTAGTTGTGGTGGTGGCAGCGGCGGTGGTGGTAGTGTGTTGGTGGTAGGACAAGCGATGTTCACGTTGATGGTAGTGTTGGTGGTATTGATGGTAATTGTTGTTCTTGTTCTATTAATTGCCGTTGGAAAAATTAGTTTTGGTGGTGTGTCGTAAAATCAGTAGAGCGTCCGGCAAAATCCCTTGTAGTATTGGCAGCAGGGTAGCCTTACGTTCTGAGTTCAAATCTCACTGCCGTTGGCTGTGTTTCTTGTCCTGTTTCGAAGGTCGATAAAAGTAGTTACTAATCAAGTACTGTGGTTAATAAATTCGACTACACCCGGACTACCAAAAATGTACGACCCAGTGCCGTCTATGTTAGAAATCCATAGAAGTTCGTGGAAAATAAATAACTAAATTATAATGAATTGAAATGCCAAGACAAATAAAATTCAGACGTTTCGGACATTTGTCTTTCTTTGGAGAGAAAAAAAAACGTAAATATTAACGCCACAGTGTAAAAAAGGCAAATGTTTTCTTGGTTTCTGGATCTTACCTTATGTTAAAAACCACAATCTCTTTCCCTCTCTGATTGTTGTTGTTGTTGTTGTTGTTGCAGTAGCTCTTGTTGCTACTAATTGTGATGTTATGATGTAGATAGTTATTTAGTCTCAAATCAACCCTGATTAAGCAGACTTATGATCAACGACATTCCAAACGTGACCAACCTGTAGTTTTAATTTTCAGTGATATCCAGGACGACGTTGAATAATGAGCCCTTATCCTAATTTTTGAAACGGTAGGGGTATTATTTGTGGGAGATTTGGTTGCTCTTTATAGCAAGTCTAGCG
>OZ024756.1:27793514-27811014 GCA_964016885.1 Eledone cirrhosa
GGTGGTGGTGGTGGTGGTGGAGATGGTGGAGTTGGTGGTGGCGGTGGAGATGATGATGGTGGTGGTGGTGGTGGTGTTGACAGACTAAAATACTAACACACTAACATACATAGTCTGGTATACCCATGCGTACACATACTCTGGTATACTCATTCATCCACGCGTATACGTAAACACACACATTCGTAGATATACACAAACACACACTTAAATAAACATATACTCTCGGGTCCCAAATAATCGGCGGTGGGGTCGGTAACTTTTCTAGGTTGTCTCCATTTATTTAAAAACAAAAAACCAGAATTAGTCGTTTAGTTTACATATTGAGACCTACATCATATTTATTTTATAACGTATGGCATTTCTAGTAATGTTCTTTTTATTTTACATGTATAATGTTTTTTTAATGGTTATAATAATTGATTCTGTAATTGGCACAAGGCCAGCAATTACCCCATGAAAAACAAATGTCCCAAAACGGGGAGAAATGAGGCAAAATGGGGAGATTTTACATAATGAAAGCTATACCCATTTTCACAAGAGAAGACATCTCTCACCCACCCCAAAGTGGGTGGGAGATCTCCCCGTCGGATGGGTAGAGTTGACAGGTCTGCTGTAGTTTACCTGCAACAATAAAGACCGGACAATGAAGACTGGACAAAAACAATGGCAAATAATAATAGTTGCTCAAGCCAGTGGTGAGATTTAGCAGTTAGCTCGTTGACCTTAAGATGGGGAAACTCGAGTCAATGAATGATTTTAACCGCTAAACCGAAGAAACCAGTCAAATGATTCTAGGAAGTTCAAAGGGAAGTTGAAGTCGAATAATTCTATCGAACTTATATTTTTGATTTATTGTTGGTTATGTACATTCCCGCATGTTCGCATTCCAGCTTTTAACTATTGAGATATAGTTTGGTTCAAGGTGACAACAAATATAGGGGAAATGCCACAAGGAAAACAAAATTTACAACACAAAAAATGACCACAGGTAAGTCACACGCACACTCACAAATACAAGTAAAAAGTCACACAAAAATCTTACAGGTAAAATGTAACTGGTAAAATGGCACACAAAATGTTACAGAAAAATGTGACACAAAAATGTTACAGGTAAAATGTCACATAGAAAGGTTACAGGTAAAATGTCACACAAGAATGTTACAGGTAAAAATGTCACACAAAAATGTCACAGGTAAAATGTCACACAAAAATGTTACAGGTAAAATGTCACACAAAAAAAAGTTACGAGAAAAATATCACACAAAAATGTTACAGGTAAAATGTCACACAAAAAAGTTACAGAAAAATGTGACACAAAAATGTTACAGATAAAATGTCACACAAAAAGGTTACAGGAAAAATGTCATTCAAAAATGTTACAGGTAAAATGTCACACAAAAAATCACAGAAAAATGTTACAGGTAAAATGTCACACAAAAATGTCACAGAAAAATGTTACAGGTAAAATGTCACAGAAAAATGTTACAGGTAAAATGTTACAGGCAGAATGTCACACAAAAATGTTACTGGTAAAATATCACACACAAAAGTTAGCTAAAAAGTTACACCAAAACGTTACAGGTAAAATGTCACACAAAAAGTTACAGGTAAAAAGTTACACAAAAAAGTTACAGGTAAAATGTCACACAAAAAAAGTTACAGGTAAAATGTTCCAGAAAAAAAGACAAAAAAAGCCACAGGTAAACTTCAATAAACTATTTGAATTTTTCTGTTTCATTGCTTTATTTAATATATTGAATAAAACGGAATTTTTCTTCACATATTTTCGGGTCCTAAATAGTAGGGGGGAGGGGGTGAAAATAAGGGAATGTTGGAAAACAGTAATTTTTCTCGGTTGTCTCCGTTGATTTTTTTTTATAAAGTATGGAATTTCTAGTAATATGCATTTTTTGCCATGTATAATTTTTTTTAATGTATAAAGAAATATTAATTGTCGCAGGAATACTACCACTTAAAATAAAATTTCGACGGAGGAGATAAATTAGCAAAAGTTAATGAGCGGGAGATGGAGGAATAAGAGCGGGGTGCGGCTGGAAAAAATCTGAAAAATTAATAAGCGGAGTAGGAGGAAGATTACGCGAGACCTGTGAGTACATGTCATACCATTATATAATTGTTTCTACTTTAGGCACAAGGCCAGCAATTATCCCAGTGTATTACTGGTACTTTATTTTATCGACCCCGTAAGGATGAAAGGCAAAGTTAACCTCGGCGGGATTTGAACTTAGACCATAAAAGGCCGTCATTATATAATATAAATTGTTTTGTATATCGGTTAATAAGTAGTTTTAAATATTGTTTGTTTAATAATTTACACTAATAATTATAGTATTTAAACGAAATGTAACATTTTTTTCGTGACTATATATATTGTGCGTGACCAGTATTGAATGGGAATCTAACAAATTCCATTCACGACCATCCCCTTAAACTTTAACAATTCTAGACTTTCAACTCTCCCCGTCCGACGGGGAGATCTCCCATCCACATTGGGGTGGAGGAGAGACGTCTTCTCTTGTGAAAATGAACATCACCCAAAGCTAAACTATTTCACAGCAAAAATATTCCGTTGACCCTTGTGATGTGTGACCGTTTGTCGCATTATGTGGTGAATTGGTGGTCGTTTTTGTTTTTGTCTCCCTCTTTTTTTTCTTTCCTTCACTCTGGTCACATATTTTGGTGCGTTACATTTGCGGGGGATTGGCAATATCAGTAGAAGGTCGGACGCCATGCTTTTTCAACAAAGAGTTACGCCCCTTTATGGGCTGAGTTCAAATCCCACCGAGTTTCACTTTGCCTTTCATCCTTGCGGATCGATAGAATAAAGTACCAGTAATGTACTGGGATAATTGTTGGCCTTGTGCCAAAAGTAGAAACAATTATATTTTGTGAGGTTCCTAGCAATAGTTAATTGTATTTATTATATGTGTTTATATTTTCGTTCTGAAAGAATTGTGAAGAATTTCTAATGTTATTTATACAACTGAAAGGCGGTGGATTGGCAGTATCGGTAGAGGGTCGGACGCCATGCTTTCCAGCGTAGTTACGTCCCTTTACGATCTGAGTTCAAATCCCACCGAGGTTGACTTTGTCTTTCATCCTTACGGGGTCGATAAAATAAAGTACCAGTAATGCACTGGGTAATTGCTGGCCTTGTGCCTAAAGTAGAAACAGTTATTTATACAACTGAATAAAATAAATACCTTTCTATTTATATTCAAAAAACAATTACAAGAAGAAGAAGCAACATTTGTCGAACATAAAAATAACTGTTTCTACTTTTGGCACAGTATATATATATATATATATATATATATATATATATATATATATATATATATATATATATATATATATATATAATGAATGAAGGAAGTGTGGTAAGGAGCCAGGTGGACCATAACTCACCAGAGTACTCGATACTTAGGGTAGTAGAGTGGGTAATAGGAAAAGAGTCAGGACCCCGACTCTTTTCCTCTATATATATATCCCAAATATCGAGAACTCGATATTGAATAATGGTCTGACTTATTTAATACTGGTCTGACTTGTTTAATACTGGTCTGACTTGTTTAATACTGGTTTAATCCTAATATATATATATATACAGTATATATATAGGAAAAGTATGACTCCGACGGCAGAACTCAAGCCGTTTCGACGGCTATTTCTGGACTAAATTAGAATTCTAACTTAGTCCAGAATTAGCCGTCGAAACGACTTGAGCTCTGCCGTCGGGGTCATACTTTTTCCTATTTCCCACTCTAAGTATTGAGTACTCTGGTGCGTTAAGGTCCATCTGGTTCCTTACCACAATTCCTTTGTTATATATATATATATATATATATATATATATATATCCCCACAGGTACTAAGTACCCCTGGAAATATATAGGGTGTCTATGATACAGTGGTTGTTCTATGGTATTAATTGGACATACCAGAACTATAAAATTGAGATAAGCGGAGCAAGCAGGATTCAAAAAATTTTTTTAAATAAATTAAAAAATATAATTTAAATATTTACCTATTCCAGTTGCTTTTACCGACGGTTTCACTTCACAAAAGATTGGAGAACCATAGGGACTTCCAATGGAAAAGTTTAGATCATCAGAAAGCATTTTCCTTTCCTAGGACTTCTACTATGGGCTGGTTCATGCATAGGTCAAATTTTCGGCCCCATTCGATCCTGTGCTAGCTGGCAGATGGCAATATATTTTGCCGTTCCTGGGACTTTTGTCCTAGGAAAGGAAAATGCTTTCTGATGATCTAAACATTTCCATTGGAAGTCCCTATGGATCTCCAATCTTTTGTGAAGTGAAACCGTCGGTAAAAGCAACTGGAATAGGTGAATATTTAAATTATATTATTTTTTAATTTATTTTAAAAAATTGTTTGAATTTTGCTTGCTCCGCTTCTCTCAATTTTATATATATATATATATATATATATATATATATATATATATATTCGCTTAATTTTTATATTTACACAAACCTATTATCAACACACACACACACACACGCACACGCACGCACACACTCACGCACACGCACACACATACACATACACACACGTATGTACGTATTTGTGTGTAAGTGAGTATTTCTATGTATACTTGTATGTTTATGTGCATTTTTGAATGAGTGGGACGGAGATAGAGATATAGACTTACATAACATCATATAGAATTATAAACTAGTTCTTTATAAGTATGTGTTTGACCCAGATTTAAAGTACTTTGGGAGCTTATTACAAACGGGTCTGGGCAACAGAAAATTGCAATTTCGGTTCAGTTGAATTTTATTCCGTTAAAGCCAAGATCATGGTTTCTCTCATATTCAGACGTCTAATAATTGTTTCTCCTTTAGGCACATGGCCAGCAATTACCCCAGTGATTCTAAAAAGTCTAAAATGAAGGCGCATGGTTTAGTGGTTAGAGCATTGGGCTTACAATCGAAAGGTTGTGAGTTCAATTCTCGGACCAGGTGCTGTGTTGTTTCCTCGAGCAAGACACTTTATTTCATGTTGCTCCAGTTTACTCAGCTGTAGAAATGAGATGATAGGACCGAGGTCCCTATCATTAAATTACCCAAGACACCTCCAACGAGATATACCTTGGAGGACGCCAGCTAAACCTGCATAGGTGTGAACTGTCACACACAAAGTCTGTCTTAAGCCAGAAGGTTCATTTGGCCGGTGCTTATCCCGGTTTTATGGCGTGAAGCTACTGAGAATAGAAGACTCCCCTCGGAACAGTACACCGGTCCATCGCAGGGTTAAACCCCCAGCTATTGCTGGTACTCATTTTCAGCTGAGTATACTGGAGCAACATGAAATAAAGTGTTTTTCTCAAGAACACAACACGCAACCCAGGAATCGAACCAACGACATTATGATCGTAAGTCTAACACCCTTACCACTAGACCACGTGTCTCCACCCCAGTGCATTACTGGTGCTTTATTTTATCGGCCCAGTAAGGATTTGAATTCAGAACCTAAAGGGCCATACTCTATGCTGCAAAGCATAGTGTCTGACGCTCTACCGATGATTCCTGATTTAGGCACAAGGCCAACAATTTTTGAGGAAGCGAAAGTCGATTATATCGACTCCAGTATGTGACTGGTACTTTATTTTAAGGATAAAGGGCAAAGCTAACCTCGGCGGGATTTGATCTCGGAATGTAAAGGGCCGTAACTCTATGCCGCAAAGCACGATGTCCGGCGTTCTACCGATACTGCCAATCCACCGCCTATTCAGACGGCCAATAATTGTTTCTACTTTTGGCACAAGGCCAGCAATTACGCTTGTATATTACTGGTACTTTATTAGTTTCTTTAATATTACGTTTAATAAAATACAACTCAACAACAGGGACAGCGGTGATTTTAACAAACTAATAGATCAAGCCGCGGGACAATCCAATTTTTAATAGATATATCAGACACGACTATAAGGAATAACAATCCACACTTGAAGTATATTACATGCATGCATGCATGGTCCCGTAATTCATGGAGTGGCTATTGACTATCAGAAGTTACAGGTGTGGTGGTGTTGGTGGTGTTGGTGGTGTTGGTGGTGTTGGTGGTGTAGGTGGTGTTGGTGGTGTAGGTGGTGTTGGTGGTGGTGGTGGTAGTGGTTGTTGGTGGTGTAGGTGGTGTAGGTGGTGTTGGTGGTGTAGGTGGTGTAGGTGGTGTTGGTGGTGGTGGTTGTTGTTGTTGGTGGTGGTGTTGGTGGTGTTGGTGGTGTTGGTGGTGTTGGTGGTGTAGGTGGTGTTGGTGGTGGTGGTGGTAGTGGTTGTTGGTGGTGTAGGTGGTGTAGGTGGTGTTGGTGGTGTAGGTGGTGTAGGTGGTGTTGGTGGTGGTGGTTGTTGTTGTTGGTGGTGGTGTTGGTGGTGTTGGTGGTGTTGGTGGTGTAGGTGGTGTAGGTGGTGTTGGTGGTGTTGGTGGTGTAGGTGGTGTTGGTGTTGGTGTTGGTGGTGTTGGTCATGTTGGTGGAGTTGGTGATTGTGGTGGTGTTGGTGTTGCTGGTGTAGGTGGTGTTGGTGGTGTTGGTGGTGTTGGTGGTGTAGGTGGTGTAGGTGGTAGTGGTTGTTGTTGTTGGTGGTGGTGTAGGTGGTGTAGGTGGTAGTGGTTGTTGTTGTTGGTGGTGGTGGTGGTAGTGGTTGTTGTTGTTGTTGGTGGTGGTGGTAGTGGTTGTTGTTGTTGGTGGTGGTGTTGGTGGTGTAGGTGGTGTTGGTGGTGTTGGTGGTGTTGGTGGTGGTGGTGTTGGTGGTGTTGGTGGTGTTGGTGGTGTTGGTGTTGGTGGTGTTGGTGGTGTTGGTGGTGTTGGTGTTGGTGGTGTTGGTGGTGTAGGTGGTGTTGGTGGTGTTGGTGGTGTAGGTGGTGTTGGTGGTGGTGGTGGTAGTGGTTGTTGTTGTTGTTGGTGGTGTTGGTGGTGGTGTTGGTGTTGGTGGTGTTGGTGGAGTTGGTGGTGTAGGCGGTGTTGGTGGTGGTGGTAGTGGTTGTTGTTGTTGTTGGTGGTGGTGTTGGTGGTGTTGGTGTTGGTGGTGTAGGTGGTGTTGGTGGTGGTGGTGGTGTAGGTGGTGTTGATGTTGGTGTCAGTGGTGTTGGTCATGTTGGTGGAGTTGGTGTTAGTGGTGTTGGTGGTGTTGGTGGTGGTGTTGGTGTTGGTGGTGGTGTTGGTGTTGGTGGTGTTGGTGGTGTTGGTGGTGTAGGTGGTGTTGGTGGTGGTGGTAGTGATTGTTGTTGTTGGTGGTGGTGGTGTTGGTGGTGTTGGTGTTGGTGGTGCTGGTGGTGTTGGTGGTGTAGGTGGTGTTGTTGGTGGTGTTGGTGGTGTTGGTGGTGTAGGTGGTGTTGGTGGTGGTGGTAGTGGTTGTTGTTGTTGGTGGTGTTGGTGTTGGTGGTGTTGGTGTTGGTGGTGTTGGTGGTGTTGGTGGTGTAGGTGGTGTTGTTGGTGGTGTTGGTGGTGTTGGTGGTGTAGGTGGTGTTGGTGGTGGTGGTAGTGGTTGTTGTTGTTGGTGGTGGTGTTGGTGGTGTTGGTGTTGGTGGTGTAGGTGGTGTTGGTGGTGGTGGTGGTAGTGGTTGTTGTTGTTGGTGGTGGTGTTGGTGGTGGTGGTAGTGGTTGTTGTTGTTGGTGGTGGTGTTGGTGGTGTTGGTGTCAGTGGTGTTGGTCATGTTGGTGGAGTTGGTGATTGTGGTGGTGTTGGTGTTAGTGGTGTTGGCGTTGGTGGTGTTGGTGTTCGTGATGTTGGTGGTGTTGGGAATTGTGGTGGCGGTGATGGCAGTGGTGATGGCGATGGTGGTGATGGCAGTGGTGGTGATAGATGTGAAGGCGATGGTGGTGGTGATGGCAGTGGTGGTGATGGTGGTGGTGATCGCAGTGGTGGTGATGGCAATGGTGGTGATGGCAGCGATGGTGGTGATGGCGGTGGTGGTCAGTGAAGATGTCCACAACTGTGAAGTTCAGTTGACGTTATGTCAACAGACCACAGTATGAACGACAACGGAGAGTACGTTCGTCATAGCTAACTTACCCAATCAGCTTTCAGCACTTTTTCATACTCATCTCATTTTCTATCTCTCTATCTATCTATCTATCTATCTAACAATTGATTCCCTTCTTTAAGTATCACTTTAGAAGGAGAATCAGGGTGGAGAGAGAGGCACTGCACCCCAGTAAATTTACTGAAAGGTGGGTGAATGAAGCGAAAATGGCCCGAGTGATTGGGCCTTCTCTGTTTATAAGCCTGTAGGTTGAGGAAGAGAGCAAAAGGAAGAAAGGAGCACTTGCACAACAAGTGCAAGTTGAGGGTTGTTCTATCGACGGGGTATTAAACAACCCATTTGTGACGCCTCCCCCCTATTGGGGATTTCGATTGTTGAAATTGTTTGTTTTTATATTTTTTACACGACTGTATGTAAAATCCCCGGCATGTCTTTGTATTGTCCCCTTTCTTGTTGCGCCCTTGTGACTAATAAAGAAATCTATCTATCTATCTATCTAACAATTGATTCCCTTCTTTAAGTATCACTTTAGAAGGAGAATCAGGGTGGAGAGAGAGGCACTGCACCCCAGTAAATTTACTGAAAGGTGGGTGAATGAAGCGAAAATGGCCCGAGTGATTGGGCCTTCTCTGTTTATAAGCCTGTAGGTTGAGGAAGAGAGCAAAAGGAAGAAAGGAGCACTTGCACAACACGCTCCTTGAGTTGAGGGTTGTTCTATCGACGGGGTATTAAACAACCCATTTGTGACGCCTCCCCCCTATTGGGGATTTCGATTGTTGAAATTGTTTGTTTTTATATTTTTTACACGACTGTATGTAAAATCCCCGGCATGTCTTTGTATTGTCCCCTTTCTTGTTGCGCCCTTGTGACTAATAAAGAAATCTATCTATCTATCTATCTATCTATACACTTCGACATTCTATAGAGGGATTGTACGTTACAAGGGCGACGACGTGCTCGGAGAGACTCTGGGCGTCGAAGACGATGAGCTCACCAGTCTGTTTGGTAGGAGGTACCACGCGAGCCTGCAAACTTTCTGCTGTATCTAAATGTATAGGCGTTTATCTAGGTAGCTCTCAATGTATGTATGTATGAATGTGCGTGTATGTATGTATGTATGTATGTACGTGCGTGTATGTATGTGCCTGTATGTATGTATGTGTGTATGTGTATGTTTGTATATATATATATAAATACATATAGTTGTAAACATATGTATGTGTTTATATATGTCTATGTGCACGTTTGTGTATGTATACATGAGAGCGCTTGCGGGGTTTACCATGGTGGACTGGTGAAAGGCAAGATGAATCAACCGGATTGAATTAGCCAATCAACTTCAAATAACAGATAATAACGGCGTAGTTCATCTATAATTATTTTGATAGGTTGAAACCAACGAGCCAATGAAATGAAGGGCGACATTGAATTGTACAGCAAGGGAAGTTTAGAAAACAAAGAGTAGGGATGTGGGGGTGAATAATGATTTAGAGGAGAATGTGAGTAGGAAGAGGTGGTGATGGTGGTGGTGATGATGATGGTGCTGGTGGAGGAAACTAGAAAAAAAAAATGCGTAGGTTAGTTTTCAACAAGCACAACTTACGATGCGGTTTCGAGTTCCCTGTTGCAGACCTGGGCATTTTTTTTCATAGTACTTCCCGTTTGGGTTTTTAGAGGTTGGTAGGTCTGCAGTTGGATTAACTTTACTTTATGTTATTTCTCGTTTCCCTTGTCTTCTTCGTCGTCCATTTATTCCTGAGAGAGTCGTGGGAACAAAGTCCTCAAATATACTTTCCAGCGAGTCGTGTCAGAAGCAACCGTTTCTAACTGATCTGGCTGGATCCCCAAGTAAGACCAGCCGAGCTTATGGATGTAATCCAACCATCTGACTCGAGATGGGAGGTCTATGGAGGCCTATGTCTTCTAACAGTTGGTTTTGCCTGTAAAATCTGTCTTGCTCTTTGATCTCCGAGTTACGCACTCTATCGAGTAACATTACTCCAAAGATATTTCAGAGGAAGCCCCATTTCCGTCGCTTGCATTCGCGATCGTATTCTTTCGGTCATTACCCAGGATTCATGACCATAGACAAGGGTTGGCACGAATACCGAATTGAAGATAGCTAGTTTGGTTTTTACGTCCACCTCCCTTCTGATTACCGAATGCAGAAGCTGGCGCATTACTGCACCATCTCCTGCTACATTAGGGGATGACGCTCCAGATTGATCAACAGTACAAAATTAGACAGCTGAATTTGTGAGGGAAAGTGAAGGTCTTGATGAAAACAAATTTCAATAACTCCAACTTGAAGTCGGATACTTTTTCGACAGACCTCATATGAGGTCTGTCGAAAAGATATCCGACAGACAAATATGAAGGAC
This sequence comes from Eledone cirrhosa, assembly GCA_964016885.1. Lineage (NCBI taxonomy): Eukaryota > Metazoa > Mollusca > Cephalopoda > Octopoda > Eledonidae > Eledone > Eledone cirrhosa. Next base: position 27,803,930 of record OZ024756.1, read on the forward strand.
AGACAGTTCAACAACTCGAGAGTTTAAACCAAAGTAATCAAAAAAGGGAAAAAATATTATGTGGTGGACAAAATATATACACAAGAACATTAAAAATATGGAAAATAAAATATCTATGCCAAATGAAAACAAAAAAAAAGGTTTGTCTGTAGGCAAGGCTGGTGCTACTTTTAGGCCAGTTGGGTGTAGAATTGATGTGTTTTTGAAACTAAAATGTGACAAATCACTTTTAATAAAATTTAACAAAAAATTATCAGTTTTTTTCTTTTATGAATAAATTCTATCTCCAAAACCATTTAATGTCTTATCTATATATATAAAGCTGTGGTTGTCTGTCTGTCTATCGATTTTTGGCACACATCTCCTCTTAGAATCTCTGACGGAATTGCACCGAAATTGCTATACTTGTACATTGAGCCCTAGCGAAGACATCGGAAAAAAAATATTTCAAATTGACCCACCCTATGTGACGAAATCGAATCTAATGTATCGATTTTTGAGCGTAAGTGACGAGTTATTTCCCTTTGTTCTGTTTACATTGAGCGTCTTACGTTGTTTTTCTCTGCGTTGCAGTGTTTACATTTTCGATCTTTGTTAATAAATAACCAGTGCAGTTTTTATCCCCAGCATCCTCTTTTGTTATAACATTCGGGTTATCGTTATGTTTTCTTAACTTCATAAGGCATATTGTTGGTTGAGGGAATATTAATCAAAAACACCACATGCAAGTCTGCACAGTAGACACTACAGTTTTTAAGCCAAAAAAGAAACTTAACATTGTAACTTTAACACAGCTAGTGAGCGACCCCGAGCAACGCCGGGCTTTACTGCTAGTCTGAGATAATCTTATTGAAGATTATCTTAGTGTGTGTGTGTGTGTGTGGCGTAGGGGTGAGGTGGGGTGATGGTAAAATATAGTTTTTGGAACATTGTAGAAGGATTCCACAACAAAATAAGTTTGGTAACCAATGCATTAAAACATTTTCAATAACTCCAGCTTGAAGTCGGATACTTTTTCGACATACCTCATATGAGGTCTGTCGAAAAAGTATCCGACAGACAAATATGAGGGACAGTTCAACAACTCGAGAGCTTAAACTAAAGTAAACAAAAAAAGGGGAACAAATATTATGTGGTGGAGAAAATATATACACAAGAACATTAAAAATATGGAAAATAAAATATCTCCACAATCTCCAAACAGTCATTTACATACAATTCACATAGTTTTCATTTACTACATGAAAATACAAAAAGAAAACCTAAAATGATTTATAAAAAGAAAAGTTACAGCTTTTACACTCCATAAAGAAGTGAAGGCATGTGGCTGAGTGGTTAGAGAATTGGATTCGCAATCGTGAGGTTGTGAGTTCGATTCCCGAACCGGGTGATGCGTTATGTCCTTGAGCAAGACACTTTATATCACGTTGCTCCTTCTACCTGGAGTTGCGACTGAAAGATAGTATTAGCAATTGGAAAGACCGATGGAAACATTGTTTCCTCGGTCCGATTTGACGAAAGTCGATCGTTCCTTTTTTTTAAAGAAAGGAAGAAATCGTCATCGTCATCATCATCATCATCATCATCACCAGCACCATCATCATCATCACCACCATCATCATCATCATATATATATATATGTATAATTATTAATTAGAGTATGTGTTAATCACCTAATCACCGACACTTCAGTATAATTGGTAGAGCACTCGACGAAGTAATGTAAGTAGTTCTGTTTACTCCGGAGTATATATATAAACATGAAGTACAAGAGATTATAATTCATTTCGATTATTCATAATCGCTGTTATATATATTTCAGTGATAACCGTTATGCAACAGTGATGACCTCATGAGAAAGCCAGAAGTTGAACAGAAAACCTCCCAGAAAAACGTAAAGATGAGATAAAGCTTACTTCTGTTGTTTTGATTCATTGATATGCTCTGGGGTGGTATTTAGTGTTGGTCTCTTAAAAGCACCTGTAGCATATGATTTTGAATAAACAGCCTTACAGCATTCTTGATACCTCTGGTCATGAATCTTGGGTAATGACCCAAAGAATACGATCGCGAATACAAGCGGCCGAAATGGGGTACCTCCCTCCGAAGGATGTTTGGAGTAACGTTACTTGATAAAGTGTGAAGCTCGGAGATTAGAGATTCAAACCAGGTAGAGTCGCTACTTCTCCGAATTAAGAGATCACAGCTCTGATATTATGGACGTGTGGTTAGAATGTCTGAGGAAAGAATCGCTGGACAGGTTTTACGGGCGAAACCAACTGGTAGGAGACCCAGGGGTAGACCTTAAGCAAGATAGTTGGACAACATCCATGAGCTTGGCTAGTCTCGCCTGGGGATCCAACCGGTGCAGTTGGAGACAGTTGCTTCTGACAGAACCTGCTGGAAGGAGTGTTTGAGGACTCTTTCCCCACGACCTTCTAAGCATAAGTGTGCGAAGAAAAGAAGAAAAAGAAGAAGCCTTACAGCATCAGTAGAAGGGGTTTATAAAGGCATCTTTCTATTGGTCATATTTAGCCTCACCACTCCATCATCAAATCTATTGAATTCCTTAGTGGCATCATTGTCTGGGATTTGGCTTGAACTTTTTTCTGGAATCAGGTCAGTCAGGGACTGGCTTTGTAGTTATTACACACACATATTACATACGTATTACACATGTATTATATACGTATTACACATGTATTACACATGTATTACATACATATTACACATGTATTACACACGTATTACATACGTATTACACACGTATTACATACGTATTGCACACGTATTACACATGTATTACATACGTATTACACATGTATTACACACGTATTACATACGTATTACACACGGATTACATACGTATAACACACACGTATATATATGGGCCTTCCAGTTTCATTTCACATTATATACACGTCTGTGTATATTTTAATTATTTAAAAATTATTTTTAAGTGAAAGTGACTCAACAGATCACAGATGGTCTAGTAGTATATTAAATATCAAATGATACATATTATATATTAATATAGTAAAATAAAAATATATATATTTATTTATACATACTCTTTTACTCTTTTACCTGTTCCAGCCATCCGGCTCAGGCCATGCTGGGGCATCGCCCTTGTTGTGACACATTCTATCTCCAGCCTGTGTTGGCTGGCCATTGGTGTAAGAGGGAGTTCGTTGCCGTTGCCCTTAGGTTACCTTCGTACCGTGCTGTAGGCTCATCCCAGATCCTGGATAGCAGACTGTCAAGATGTTTCTTGAAAACATTTACATAGTATATATTATATTATTTATTATCTTTAATGGCGGTGGATTGGCAGTATCGGTAGAGGGTCGGACGCCATGCTTTGCAACAAAGAGTTACGGCCCTTTATGATGTGAGTTCAAATCCTGCCGAGGTTAACTTTGCCTTTCCTCCTTACAGGGTCGATAAAATAAAGTACCAGTAATACACTGGAGGTATTGCTGGTCTTGTGCCAAAAGTAGAAATTATTATTTATTATATTTAAATTAACGATTTTATTTATCATATACTATTTACAATTTGCGTGTAGGCCAGATCGTTCTGGAAATAGGGGCTGGGCTGGGATGGGGGAGGGGGTATTACTTGGCTGTGAGGGACGGGATGATGTGGGGGTCGCCCAAAACGTTTTAGAACCTCTGATGTAGACGAACGTTTGTCATTTTGTCAAGCCATGTGGCGTTTGATATTTTCTTATTTACTATTGCTTTTTGTGTGTATATATGTGTGTGTGTGTGTGTGTGTGTGTGTGTGTGTGTGTTCTTTCTTCGTCTTTTTTTGTGGCAGGGGGCTGTGGGGGTGAATGGTGGTTTAATTGTTTGACGCTGAGTAGTTAGATTTCTGTAGTGTAAGGGGTATTTCAGGCTGTCTTTCAGTTTTATAAGGTTGCTTATTGTGTAAACGGGTTGTATTTTTTTTTAAATTGCCTTGTGCGATATGTTTTCTGAGTACATTTACAATTATCTTGTATATATGTACTGTTGGCAACTGTGGTGTTGAATTCTGCGAACTTTGATTACGTGGAACTTGTTAATATTTGTGTTTTGTGGTCGTTTGTGTGTGTGTGTGTGTGTCTGTGTGTGTGAGGGGAGGAATTATTTGTTCGTTTTTTGTGTGTGTGTGTGTGGGGGGGGGGGGGAATAAGTTTGTAAAAAAAAAAAAACGTGGTTTTTGCGTTCTTCATTGACGTGTATGAATGTGTTTACAATGACAATGGCAGCCAGCGAGACGAGAGCTGGAAATGATACAATTATAATGGTTAGGTGTTGGGATGAGAAAATGATGTTTGGGGAGATGGTGTTGTTAGCCCGGTGATGTATGTGTGTGCATTGGTATGAGTTGTTTAGAATCAGGGCTGGACAAACCTTGTTGTTGTTCTTCTTCTTCTAGTGGATTGGCAGTATCGGTAGAGAGTCGGACACCATGCTTTGTAGCATAGAGTTACGGTCCTTTACGGTCTGAGTTCAAATCCCGCCTTTCATCTTTACAGGGTCGATAAAATAAAGTACCAGTAATACATACAGGGGTCGATTTAATCGACTCTCCGCCCCAAAAAATTGTTGGCCTTGTGCCTATATAAGAAACCAAATCCCGCCGAGGTTAACTTTGCTTTCATCCTTACGGGGTTGATAAACTAAAGTACCAGTAATACACTGAGTAATTGCTGGCCTTGTGCCAAAAGTAGAAACAATTATTATTATTATTAGGGCGGTGGATTGGCAGCATCGGTAGAGGGTCGGACGCCATGCTTTGCAGCATAGAGTTACGGCCCTTTATGTTCTGAGTTCAAATCCCGCCGAGGTTAACTTTGCCTTTCATCCTTACGGGGTTGATAAAATAAAGTACCGGTCACACACTGGGATCTATTTAATCGACTTTCCCCTCTCCCAAAATTGCTGGCCTTGTGCCTATATAAGAAACCATTATTATTACTTGCCCTCTTATTCCTGAGAGGGTCATGGGTGGGGGGGGGGGGGATTCCTCAAACACTCCTTCCAGCAGGTCTTGTCAGAATCAATCGTTTCCAACTGATCCGGCTGGATCTCCAAGCCTGACTAGCCAAACTCATGGATGTTATCCAACCATCTTTTTCGTGGTCTCACCCCTGGGTCTCTTTTCTGTTGGTTTTGCCCGGCCCGTAAAATCTGTCCGGCGATTCTTTCTTGAAACATTCTAACCACATGCCCATAGTATCAGAGCTGTGATCTCTCAATTCCAAGAAATAGCGGCTCTACCTGGAGTGACTCTCTGATCTCCGAGCTTAGCACTCTATCGAGTAACGTTACTCCAAAGACCCTTCGGAAGAACCCGGATTAAGTATTAATCAAAACAAGTACATGCTTATGGCATCAGGGAAAGAGGGGCATTTGCCATTCCAAAAAAATTCTTTTTACAGACATTATATATTGGGGGCGGGGGTCTGGGGACACCATAATCATTTAAGTGCTTAGGACCCTAAAAGGACTTAATCCGGCCTTGATTAGGGTATACATGTATACATATGGTTTACTTGTGGTGTTATTGCGTCGTTCGTTTTGATATTTATATAGTTTTTATATCAGTATGTGTTGTATGATTTGAGTGTCCAACAGTGGTATTTGGGAAAGTGTTAAGTTAACTTTGTTAATAGGGCCAAATTTAATGCGGGGCAATTGCTTCGGGTCCCTGTAGTGTGTGTGTAGGGGGGGGGGGGCACCAACGACGGCCGTAGCAATTTATTTGTGTCTTCTGCTGGGCTTTAAATAACTAATCCATTCCTCGGTTAGTTTAATAACCGTCTGGTTATTTAATTGTCATATTTAAACGTCAAAGCACTTTCATCGCACACTCTGTGACCTCCTCAATGAGTATTCATATTCCTTTGTGTTGATTTTGTTCTATCTACTCCATCTTGTTTCTCAGAAAGAGAAGATTGAGTAAATAGAACAAAATCAAAACAAAGTGGAGACACAGAAGAGTAATACATATCACTGAGAAGGTTACAGTGTGTGACGAAAGAACTCCGACAATTAAATAACCATCCGGTTATTAGACTAACCGGGGATTGGATAAGGTACTTAACTAATGATAAGACTGATGTTAAAATCTATGGTGCGAGTGTTTTTATTGTGAAAATGACTCTCCCAGAGTATAACAACATATATGTGAGTGTGCGTGTGTGTTGTGTGAATGTATGTATGTGTGTGAGAGAGAGAGAGAGAGAGAGAGAAAGAGTATTCACATACATTCATATATTCAATCCTCCCTTCCCACATATAAATCGATGGAATTAAAGGGGAAGAAAAGCTAGAATTGTACTACACACTATGCACTTCTACTCTGCCTCCTCCTCCTTCTTCGTTCTCTTGCTGCTCTACCATCATTACGCTGACAAAAGAATCCAACGAAACGAGATGCAGAACCCAAACAGATATTATCCTAGAACGAACAGCCCCCCACCCCCACCCACCTGTCGCAGAACTAATCGATAAGAAAAACAAAAACAAAAATATCAGAAAAAATATAAGTAAATGAGGTAGTTGAATGAAACACAACTAAGCCTAAGCCTAAGCCTATATTTGATGAAAGATTTGCATTTGGTTACGAAATAAGGTCTTGTTCTTTCGAAAAACAAAAAAAAAATGTTGATAAATCGTTCTGGGATGTGTTTAGTACGTTGTGGTTTCTATTACTAGTTGTAGAATACACATTCTCTCTCTCTCGCATACACGCACATTCATATATCCACATTCTCTCTCTCTCTCTCTCTCTCTCTTGCCCTCTCTCACGCACACACGAAAATAGACATATTCTCGCACGTTAGCTATATTTAGACATATATATATATATTTTAAAAAAAGGTAACACAAACATGCACTTGGATGCAGAAACATACAAACATGGTATAATGGTATTTATGTACGAACGGACGGAAACATCTCCATTTACAGTATATACAATGAAGACATGCATTTACAGAGCCTACACAAACAAACATTGCAATATAGACATTCAAACACCAGCATAAACTATTACACACCATATATATACTATATATATATTTAGTGTAT
>OZ024756.1:27816014-27826014 GCA_964016885.1 Eledone cirrhosa
AGAGCACCCTCCCCCACTGCTGATTTTATCGCCCAGGTAACGGAAGCTGTCCACTATTTCTATAGAACCCTCTGCGCAATTGAAAGCACTTAAAAAGCTTCAAGCACAGGCATCGCTTGATATGTAACATTTTTTGCAATGCATAGTATTGCTGGCCATAGGCAAGTCCCTAGCTGGACTAAAAAGCCACATCCTTGATGTTCATGCTTAAGTATCAAGAGATGGCGTTACTTGAAATCAAGATGCAGCCATCATCATATATATGTATATGAATATGTATTTATATGTATATGTGTATATATATATATATATATACCCGCCCTAGAATATATATATATATATATATATATATATACATGCACATATCTATCATCATCATCGTTTAACATCTATCTTCCACGCTAGCATAGGTTTAGACGAGAGTTGTCCCACTTGAGGCAAGATTGGTTTTCTCGCTCGTATAGGACTGTCTGGCAGATTTTCTACGGCTGGATGCCCTTCCTAACACCAACCACGTTTACAGTGTGGATTGGGAGGTTTTTACCGTGTTACCTACATGGCCACATTACAGCGTAGACTGTTTTTTTGTCGTGACACCTACACGACCTCATTTATTTAGGACTGGATGTTGTGGTACCAACATAGCTTTACAGAGAAAGGGGTGGGGGTAGTGGGATGGGGGTGTATTTTTGGTTAAGAGTTGCCTACTGACTGTAGGTTTCGCTTTGTACTTAGGCAAGGTGGGTCTTCTGTATTACTGTGTAGCGCCAAAGATCTCGGTCCAGTGAAATTGTCTTGGAAAGGTGTAAGTGTGTAAAATTTTAGTTGGCATGCCGTGACCAGGATATATATATGTTAAGTATTTCCGTAGAAAAGGTAGAGGAAAGAAGAGTGCTCTATGTATAGTACAGAGCTATTTAATTACATAAGCAACAGAATATAATTATTCTATTAAAAATAAATATATAATTATCCCCCCACCAAAAATATATATATATATATATATATATGATGCATGCATAACAACCAAAATGGGACCCCCACATGGTGATACAAATTTCCTCCAAATCACAGCCTTCTATCTTGAAAAAAGGAAAATTGCATTGCATAATGTAGTTCTTGGTATATTGTCCTATATCTATGTATTTGTATGATGATGTTATTTAATTGTTTAAACCATGATTATTCTATCTTTTATTCAGGCACAGTGTATAAATATTTAGAAAATTATCGAATGTATCCTTGCCTTTTAACGGTGCAAATTGAGACACATTTGGCTGTTATTTCTAGCAAGTCGAACGCATCCATAAAGTCCCTCCAAACCAGTTTGTTGCAGGATCTTTAAATGGCATAGCGAGTTGCTAGAACAACAGAAACAGTGTCCCACGCGAGTATTAGAATTTCAAATTTTAATAGTTATGTAACTGTTTGGACGGGTTAGTTGACAACCCCGTACTTGCAATATCTTCGAGAATATAGTTGGTTTAGGTTTATATTTTAGTTCCTAGAACAATATTTGTAATAAGGCCCTAACTGCAATTTAATATCATTGCCGGGAATATGACAATAATATTTAATAGTAGAAAGAGTAGCTAAATCTCCCTCAAGTCACTCCTTACTGTTTTTTTTAATTTATTATTAATGAAGCCCACATTGGATATATGCATTAAAAAAAACGATGGGATAGTCATAGCTGGAATATATTTGATCAAAAGGTCTTCTCAATCAGGCCATCTCAATCAAACCATTCTTGGTTTAACCATTTAGCATTTAAACTGGCCATATTTGGCCAGAATTCTCAAACCTTTTTCTGTTCAAACTGGCCATAACCGGCCACTCATATTAATTGTTTCTACTTTAGGCACAAGGCCAGCAATTATCCAGTGCATTACTGGTACTTTATTTTATCGACCCCGTAAGGATGAAAGGCAAAGTCAACCTCGGTGGGATTTGAACTAAGATCATAAAGGGACGTAACTATGCTGGAAAGCATGGTGTCCGACCCTCTACCGATACTGCCAATCCACCGCCACTCATATTAATGTTAAGGTATTGTTCTCAAAATTAATAATATCAAAATTCCATAGACTCAATATTATGTGAGGTAAAGCCTTTACCACAAAAATACAATAGTAAATATAGAGTAATGTAAATGCTAAAGGGTTAAACCAGGGGATGGTTTAAATCTACCACCCATGGACCAGGCAGTGCTGTTAAACCAGGAGATGGTTTAAGTCTACCACCCATGGACCAGACAGTGCTGTTAAACCAGGAGATGGTTTAAGTCTACCACCCATGGACCAGACAGTGCTGTTAAACCAGATGGTTTAAGTCTACTACCCATGGACCAGACAGTGCTGTTAAACCAGATGGTTTAAGTCTACCACTCATGGACCAGGCAGTGGTGTTAAACCAGGAGATGGTTTAAGTCTAACACCCATGGACCAGGCAGTGGTGTTAAACCAGGAGATGGTTTAAGTCTAACACCCATGGATCAAACTGCTGTCAACCCTTTAGCATTTAAACCAGCCTTATCCAGCCAGAATTCTCTCACCTCCGTCTGTTCAAACTGGCTGTAACTGGCTGCTTATACTTATGTATCTCAAAATAAATAATATCAAAATCCCGTAGATTCAATATGTGAGATACAGTGTTTACCGTGAAAATACAATAGTAAATATAGAGTAATGTAAATGCTAAAGGGTTAAACCAGGAGATGGTTTAAGTCCACCACCCATGGACCAGACAGTGCTGTTAAACCAGATGCTTTAAATCTACCACCCATGGACCAGGCAGTGATGTTAAACCAGATGGTTTAAATCTACCACCCATGGACCAGGCAGTGCTGTTAAACCAGGAGATGGTTTAAGTCTACCACCCATGGACCAGGCAGTGCTGTTAAACCAGGAGATGGTTTAAGTCTACCACCCATGGACCAGGCAGTGCTGTTAAACCAGATGCTTTAAATCTACCACCCATGGACCAGGCAGTGCTGTTAAACCAGATGGTTTAAATCTACCACCCATAGACCACGCAGTGCTGTTAAACCAGGAGATGGTTTAAGTCTACCACCCATGGACCACGCAGTGCTGTTAAACCAGATGGTTTAAATCTACCACCCATAGACCACGCAGTGCTGTTAAACCAGGAGATGGTTTAAGTCTACCACCCATGGACCACGCAGTGCTGTTAAACCAGATGGTTTAAATCTACCACCCATAGACCACGCAGTGCTGTTAAACCAGAAGGTTTCAGTCTACCACCCATAGACCACGCAGTGCTGTTAAACCAGAAGGTTTCAGTCTACCACCCATAGACCACGCAGTGCTGTTAAACCAGAAGGTTTCAGTCTACCACCCATGGACCAGGCAGTGCTGTTAAACCAGAAGGTTTCAGTCTACCACCCATAGACCACGCAGTGCTGTTAAACCAGAAGGTTTCAGTCTACCACCCATGGACCACGCAGTGCTGTTAAACCAGAAGGTTTAAATCTACCACCCATAGACGACGCAGTGCTGTTAAACCAGAAGGTTTAAATCTACCACCCATAGACCACGCAGTGCTGTTAAACCAGAAGGTTTCAGTCTACCACCCATGGACCACGCAGTGCTGTTAAACCAGAAGGTTTCAGTCTACCACCCATGGACCACGCAGTGCTGTTAAACCAGAAGGTTTCAGTCTACCACCCATGGACCACGCAGTGCTGTTAAACTAGAAGGTTTCAGTCTACCAGTCGAGTGAACTTTGCTAAAGACATCAAAAGGCCAGGCAGTGGTATTAACCCAGATGATGATTTAGTCTACTATCTAAATGGTGTTAAACTGTGTGATGGATTATGTCTCCCACTTAAGATCCAGGCAGTGGGATTTGAACTCAGAATGCCACAAACCAGATCAAATACTGCTGAGCATCCCATCCAATGTTTTAACAATTCTATAAAGACTGGTCCTTTATCGATCCTGGAAGGAGGACAGGCAGAGTTGAATTTGAATTTAGAATGCAAGTAGCATATATCATTTGTTATATTCATATAACAAATATCAGAATGTACTCTAGCTGTGTTTCTCTTTTCTTCTTTCCCTTCTTCTTGCCCTTGCTCGATTAGACTGGGGTCATCCTAGGTCAGTGATCCAGAGGCATCATCATGCATAGAGTCAACCAGGTCCACCAATGCCTTCCATCACTGGCAGTCACATGTCTAGCCTCTTTGCATCCTCCAAGGTGACATCAAGCATCTGGAGATCTTCCTTGATATCATCCAGCCATCTGGTGCAGAGTAAGGCCCTGGTACGATGGTGAGATTGCTGCGTCAAACAAGAGTAAGGTCCTGTCCTGGTAGGATGGTGAGGTTGCTGCGTCGAATGAGAGTAAAGTCCTGGTATGATGGGGAGGTTGCTGTGTCGAACGAGAGTAAGACCCTGGAATCAGCAGTGGCACAAGGCCACAAATATTTAGGAAATAATAACTGTACTTGATTTATTCATCTGCAGTACCCCACGAGTATTTTTTCAAGCCAGAGAGGAAACCTCTACATGGTCGCTTGGCTTGCTAAAAATACCTGCCAAACACTCTAAAATCACATCCTACTGTGTTTTGTGAAGGCACCTGGTTTAATGGTTACAGTGTTGGGCTTATAATCGTGAATTGTAAGTTCAATCCCTAGACCAGACAAGGTGTTGTATCCTTGAGCAAGACACTTTATTTCACGTTGCTCCAGCTAACTTAGCTGTAGAAATGATTGTGACGTCACTGGTGCCAAGCTGTATTGGCCATTGCTTTTCCCTTGGACAACATAGCTGACCACTAGGCCTAGTGGTAAGGGTGTTGGACTTATGATTGTAATGTCGTGGGTTCGATTCCTGGGCTGGGTTGAGTTTCGTGTTCTTGAGCAAAACACTTTATTTCATGTTGCTCCAGTATACTCAGCTGAAAATGAGTACCGGCAATAGCTGGGGGTTTAACCCTGCGATGGACTGGTGTCCTGTCCAGGGGTAGTCTTGTACTCTGTCGTTTCATGCCATGAAACCGGGATAAGCACCAGCTCAACGTGCTGCTTGCAGCACACGAGGGCATGCATGCATGCAAGTCGACGTATTCCTTGTGAATGAAATGGGTAGGCAGAAGCTATTTGGAAGTCCATCAGGTCCTGCCTTGTCATACAATGTCATGCTGAATCTCCCTAAGAATTATGTTAAGTGTACATGTGACTGTAGAATGTACTGCCATTTACATGTTATTTTCAATAGGCAGGCTGCTCCATTGGTTGAACAATTGGAACACTTGTGGTTGAGACTGTTGGAGGTCCATTCCATTACTAATTTTTCTGTCATACTTTCTTCAAAATACAAAATACAAAACACCTCATTGCCAGTCAACATGCTATAGATTTGAACAGCAGACTCTCTCTCTCTCATTATCTCTATCTCCCATTCTATCTATATCTCTATCTCTATGTTTCTCTATCCCTATCTCTCTCTACCTGTCTCTGTATCTCTCTCTCTATCTACCTACCTCTCTCTCTCTCCTGCGCTCATTCTATACCTGTCTCTACCTACCAATCTCTAGCTTTCTCACACTTTCACTATACCTACCTATATCTTTGATAAATAAAAAAAATCAATAATTATTTGATTCATGCACCGTCTTCATAGACTAGAACAGTATTAATTACCACCTAGGTCACCTTGCCTTTTAACATTCTGGGGTTTCATAAAATAACATACCAGTCACAAACACCCCCTCCTTCAAACTTATGGATTTGCACCTCGGTGGCTTTGGGTAAAAGAAAATACAGGAGGATCAGTTAAAAGAAAATACAGGAGGATCAGTTAAAAGAAATTATAGGAGGATCAGTTAAAAGAAAATACAGGAGGATCAGTTAAAAGAAATTATAGGAGGATCAGTTAAAAGAAAATACAGGAGGATCAGTTAAAAGAAATTATAAGAAGATCAGTTAAAAGAAAATACAGGAGGATCAGTTAAAAGAAAATACAGGAGGATCAGTTAATTATGATTTTATTCAACATATTCCCCTCTCAAATTCACACACTTATTGCAGCTGTCCTACCTCCCCTGTAAAAGTAACAGCTCTTCCCTTTCGTGATACTCTTAAAGCCAGGAACTTTTCAGCTCCCTGATGTCTATGTTAAAAATGATTGATATTAGTAGTTGTTATTAGTGGTAAGAGGTGTTCTAGTAGCAGTTTATATTGTCAATACTTATAGGAAATTCCAGGTATTGCTATTTGTTCCAGCCGACAGGCTGAGACCATGCTGGGGCACCACTCTATTTGAATTGCATATAATGAATACTGTCCAAGAGATGTCAACATGAATGGACTTGTTATTTTTATCTAAAGACTTTTTTTTTCAATCTATCTTATTTCTCATTCTTTCTTTTGATGAAGGACTAGCGTTCGAAACGTTAAGACCCTCTTCCTGCTATTTCAAGCGTTAACCTAATATATTCCCTCCATATACTGTACCAATTGTGTTGTTATTTCTGTTTACCTTTTACATATATATATATATATTTATTAAAATAACAAATTAAAGTTTAAGCAAAGAATCGCTGCTTTCACCCTTAACAGGATCTTCTGAAACTAACAAAGTCAATCTGTGAGCGCAGAAGTGAATATTTAAAAAAACGTTGCAACCGGAGGAAGACAGGAAGACGATACTTTGGTTCGTGGAAACGTTCCCTGGCAAAGAACGGGAAAAAACGAATATAATACGTCATTATTTGGAGCAGTGAAAAACAATTACACGCAAAGACAAAACCACGTTTGTGATATATATTTATCCTTATCGAGCCCTCTTTGGATTTTAGTCTTCAAATTTATTATTATTACTATATATATATATATATATATATATATTTAATATAGGAGAGGCTTCTACAGGACTAGAACTGTTTCATTCGGGAGAAATCACAAGGAACCCCGAATTAAACAGTTCTAGTCCTGTAGAAGCCTCTTCTATATTAAATATTTATTTTTGCTTTGTATTGAGTACCTTACTTACTGTGGTTACCCCCGATTGAACCTGGGATAAACTTATATATATATATATTTAGCGAGAATCGCATTTCAGCGGGTAGAAATTAGCGAAACGCAACTTCCATATTGTGCAGACAAGCGCTCCATGAATATGAAGAAGATACCAGAGCTATAAACATAAGTTAAAATGGTCATACACGCTGAGACGATGGTTAAGAAGCCATTAACCACCATAGCCAAATAAGCGAACAAGCTAAACGGGTCAAACAAAATGAGATATGATTGAAATATATATATATATATGTATATATATATATAAAAGTGGTTACACAACAGTTAGTTCACCATACCGAGAACAATTGTTTCACCTTAGCGGATCCTCAGCTTGTAATCTCGTCCCATGGACTGAGTGCTCTACCAATACAGATATTACCTTCCAGTGTTCTACCATTATATATATATATATATATATAATATAAAATCAAAAGATGGTTAAAAGAGTTCCATGAATTTTATTATGCGCATTTCAAAAACAAATATCATCATGGGATGATATTTGCGTTCTCATCAGATAAAATAGGGAGACATGGTATGAAGCTTAAAAAACACTTGCGAACAGGGGAGTGTTAAATCAAGATATTTTATCTGATGAGAACGCAAATATCATCCGATGATGATATTTGTTTTTGAAATGCGCATAATAAAATACATGGAACTCTTTTAACCATCTTTTGATTTTATATTATTTATACTCCAGTCCTATAAACTGTTGAGTGCTACTTATCCGATATTTGCATTGCTTTATTGTGCTACAATAAAAATCACCTCCTACATTATATATATATATATATATATATATTATATGGGTATTGGGAAAGAGGCAGGTTGCAATTGAGGATTTTTGTTGTTGTTGTCGATGATGATGGCATATTCTTTCTATATGATGATGATGATGATGATAGGTATGTTGTTTTGGTTCTCATAATTCTGAACGTTTTTATTCACTGAACTCATTTGCCTCCATTACACTAAGGTACTTAGCTTAGCTTTGTTGTTGTTGTTAGTGGAGCTGGGATTGATGTTGTTGTTGGCGAAGCTGGGATTGTTGCTGCGACTGTTGTTGTTGTTGTTATTGCTGCTGGTGCTGTTGTTGTTATTGCTACTGCTGCTGTTGTTGTTGTTGTTAGTGGAGCTGGGATTGTTGCTGCGACTGTTGTTGTTGTTGTTATTGCTGCTGGTGCTGTTGTTGTTATTGCTACTGCTGCTGTTGTTGTTGTTGTTAGTGGAGCTGGGATTGTTGCTGCGACTGTTGTTGTTGTTGTTATTGCTGCTGGTGCTGTTGTTGTTATTGCTACTGCTGCTGTTGTTGTTGTTGTTAGTGGAGCTGGGATTGTTGCTGCGACTGTTGTTGTTGTTGTTATTGCTGCTGGTGCTGTTGTTGTTATTGCTACTGCTGCTGTTGTTGTTGTTGTTAGTGGAGCTGGGATTGTTGCTGCGACTGTTGTTGTTGTTGTTATTGCTGCTGGTGCTGTTGTTGTTATTGCTACTGCTGCTGTTGTTGTTGTTGTTAGTGGAGCTGGGATTGTTGCTGCGACTGTTGTTGTTGTTGTTATTGCTGCTGGTGCTGTTGTTGTTATTGCTACTGCTGCTGTTGTTGTTGTTGTTAGTGCTGCTATTGCTGTTTCTGTTGTTGTTGCTGCTGCTGCTGTTGTTGCTGCTGTTGTTGTTGCTGCTGCTGCTGCTGCTATTGTGTGTTCACATTCCTACAGAATCTACTTCATTGCTGAAAGCTTTAAGTCTTGCTGCGCTTGAAAGATTTATTTATTTTGTGCATGTCTCTTTTCTGTTTTTTTTCCCAGTTTTCTGAAGTGGGAGTGTAGTGGTGGTGGTGGTATAGAGGTGGTGGTGGTGATGGTGGTATAGAGGTGGGGGTGGTGTAGTGGTGGTATAGAGGTGGGGGTGGTGATGGTGGTATAGAGGTGGTGGTGGTGATGGTGGTATAGAGGTGGTGGTGGTGATGGTGGTATAGAGGTGGTGGTGGTGTAGTGATGGTGGTATAGAGGTGGTGTAGAGGTGGTGGTGGTGGTATAGAGGTGGTGGTGGTGATGGTGGTATAGAGGTGGTGGTGGTGTAGAGGTGGTGGTGGTGGTATAGTGGTGGTGGTGGTGGTATAGAGGTGGTGGTGGTGGTATAGAGGTGGTGGTGGTGGTGGTATAGAGGTGGTGGTGGTGGTATAGAGGTGGTGGTGGTGGTATAGAGGTGGTGGTGGTGGTATAGAGGTGGTGGTGGTGGTGGTATAGAGGTGGTGGTGGTGGTATAGAGGTGGTGGTGGTGGTGGTATAGAGGTGGTGGTGGTGGTATAGAGGTGGTGGTGGTGGTATAGAGGTGGTGGTGGTGGTGGTATAGAGGTGGTGGTGGTGGTGGTATAGAGGTGGTGGTGGTGGTATAGAGGTGGTGGTGGTGGTATAGAGGTGGTGGTGGTATAGAGGTGGTGGTGGTGGTGGTATAGAGGTGGTGATGGTGGTATAGAGGTGGTGGTGGTATAGAGGTAGTGGTGGTGGTGGTATAGAGGTAGTGGTGGTGGTGGTATAGAGGTGGTGGTGGTGGTATAGAGGTGGTGGTGGTGGTATAGAGGTGGTGATGGTGGTATAGAGGTGGTGGTGGTGGTATAGAGGTGGTGGTGGTGATGGTGGTATAGAGGTGGTGGTGGTGGTATAGAGGTGGTGGTGGTGGTATAGAGGTGGTGATGGTGGTATAGAGGTGGTGGTGGTGGTATAGAGGTGGTGGTGGTGGTATAGAGGTGGTGGTGGTGTAGAGGTGGTGGTGGTGGTATAGAGGTGGTGATGGTGGTATAGAGGTGGTGGTGGTGTAGAGGTGGTGGTGGTGGTATAGAGGTGGTGGTGGTATAGAGGTGGTGGTGGTGGTATAGAGGTGGTGATGGTGGTATAGAGGTGGTGGTGGTGATGGTGGTATAGAGGTGGTGGTGGTGGTATAGAGGTGGTG
>OZ024756.1:27833514-27838514 GCA_964016885.1 Eledone cirrhosa
TATATATAAATGGTATTACAGTACGGCACTAGTCTAATGGTTTTTTCCGTTTAATTAAGACCTAATGGATTTGTTTCAATTAAGGCTCGTTAGTCTTTTGTCTTTTTAATGAAAGGCCAAAGTAATTAACAGGTGTTCCTGCAATCTGATATACCTTGTCTCTTATATACACATAGAAATACTCATGTCTAAATTTATGAACAATGGTATGATATACAAAAAAAACAGACACTCATACACACTCTCAGATATGTATATTACCAGCAGAATACCCAGTGTTTCTCAGGCTCATAAGTAGCTATAGTCTAGAATTGCTCTGTATTAACCTTTTAACATTTACATTACTCTATATTTACTATTATATTTTCATAGTAAAGACTTCACCTCACATAATTATCTCATATCATATGGAATCTATGAGATTTTGATATTATTTATTTTGAGAGCAATACCTTAACATCAGTATGAGCGGCCAGTTATAGCTGGTTTGAACAGAAAGAGGTGAGAGAATTCTGGCCGGATACGGCTGGTTTAAATGCTAAAGGGCTAAAGCATATTCTGTTTAATAAACCACATTAGTTTTCTTGTAATAAAGTTATTTTTCTCATATGAAATGAAATAGTTAACTATGGTGTAGAGAGTGTTTAACCCTTTAGCATTTAAAGTGGCCATATCCAGCTAGAATTCTCTCACCTCTTTCTGTTCAAATCAGCTGTAACCAGCCACTCATACTGACTTTAAGGTATTGTTCTCAAAATGTTCACCAAGATCTCATAGTTTCGATATTATGAGATAATTATATAAGCCTTTACCACAAAAATACAATAGTATATATTTTACAAGAAAACCAATGATGTGTTTTATTAAACAGAATTTGCTTTAACCCTTTAGCATTTACCGGCCATATCCAGCCCAGAATTCTTTCACCTCTTTCTGTTCAAACCAGCTATAACTGACCACTCATACTCATGTTAAGATATTGTTCTCAAAATAAATAATATCAAAATCTCATAGATTCCATATTATGTGAGATAATTATGTGTGGTGAAGTCTTTACTATGAAAATATAATAGTAAATATATAGAGTAATGTAAATGCTAACGGGTTAATGTATTACGTTACAGATATACTTTCGTTATAAATATTATAAGGGCAGTGGATTGACAGTATCAATAGATGCACATTGGATGTTGTTGTGGTCCTAGATGTACATTGGATGTTGTTGTGATCCTAGATACACATTGGATGTTGTTGTGGTCCTAGATACACATTGGATGTTGTGGTCCTAGATGTACATTGGATGTTGTTGTGATCCTAGATACACATTGGATGTTGTTGTGGTCCTAGATACACATTGGATGTTGTTGTGATCCTAGATACACATTGGATGTTGTTGTGGTCCTAGATACACATTGGATGTTGTTGTGGTCCTAGATACACATTGGATGTTGTTGTGATCCTAGATACACATTGGATGTTGTTGTGGTCCTAGATACACATTGGAAGTTGTTGTGATCCTAGATACACATTGGATGTTGTTGTGATCCTAGATACACATTGGATGTTGTTGTGGTCCTAGATACACATTGGATGTTGTTGTGGTCCTGGATACACATTGGATGTTGTTGTGATCCTAGATACACATTGGATGTTGTTGTGATCCTAGATACGCATTGGATGTTGTTGTTTTTTCCAAAAGACAATTAAGATATGATGGCCACATCTGGAACACCCTTTGATCATAGGACTGTTAAAAAAACAATACAACTTTTCTCTCCATTCACCTTCCACTTAAACATATCTAGTGACGTCAGTATGTGTGTGTGTGTTTATATGTGTTTACGTGTTTATGTGTATGTGTTTGTTTGTGTGTGTGCATGTGTTGATAGAGTTCAGAGGTCCTGCCTGTTATCGTATCACTCCCTGCCCCTTGTTCTATGTGATAACACTGTTGCACTTCACCGGCATACCATGGTTTATATAAACTTTCACCTCTTTCTATATAGAACTCTGTGTGTGTGTGATGGAAGGAGAGAGAGACAGGCAGTATGTCTCAAAAGTAAAAAAAAATATGCAGCTTGATAAAATGTCAAACTGACAATCAAGTTAAAAGAGCCTTGAGATGAGAGTTAATTATCGTCCCCTCCCTCTCCATTCATAACTCTATCTATCTGTCTATCTCTCTCTCTCTCTCTCTGATAGTCTCTTTGTTACATACTGTATACATCTATCTACTTTACTAAAACCAAAGTGTTAGTAAGTAGGAAAGAAGACAGGACTCTGATCCTATCAGGAAAGTGGCCCTGCCCATTATGTAGAAAATGAGTAGGCAGAAACTCTATACTATGTACACAAGACGTGTAGTGGGGTAGCAGGGAGACTAACTAGTGTGGACATGTGACGCACAAGAAGTTTCAAGAGATCCCAGTGGGAGGAAGCTACAGTAGAGAAAGACCTGAGCAGAGGTGGTGAGAGCTGAACCCAGGGATAATTGGTAGTAAAAACATCAGTGAAATAAATCTTTTCCTATTCCAGGAAGGTTCCATAGAAGTGGTTGATAGCTTAGTTACAAAATATTCCTTTTAATCCTTTAACATTTACATTACTCTATATTTACTATTATATTTTCACGGTAAAGGCTTTACCGCACATAATTATCTCACATAATACCGAATCTATGAGATTTTGATATTATTCATTTTGAGAACAATACCTTAACATCAGTATGAATGGTTGGTTACAGCCGGTTTAAACAGAAAGAGGTGAGAAAATTTTGGCTGGATACTGCCGGTTTAAATGTTAAAGGGTTAAGAAAAAGATACCTTAGAAATGCCATATGTTAATATGGTGCCCCTACAGCTATCCCAGCAGTTACGGAACCATGCATGCATATCTACATATAATAGAATCATCATCATCATCATCATTTAACGTCTATCTTCCACACTAGCATGGGTTAGACGGGAGTTGTCCCACTTGAGGCAAGATTGATCGGGTGCCATGTCTCGCTCGTATAGGACTATCTGGCAGGTTTTCTATGGTTGGATGCCCTTCCTAACACCAACCACATTTACAGTGTGGATTGGGAACTTTTTACCTACACGGCCACATTACAGTGTGGACTGTGTTTTTTTTTGTCATGACACCTACACAATTTCATTAGTTTGGACTGTATGTTGTGGTACCAACATAACTTTATAGAGAAAGGGTGGTGTTGGCGGAAGTTGGAGGATGTTTCTACTAAAAAAAGAAAGAATTATTTTATTAAATCATTTTTGCAATTTTATTTCTAATTACAGACCACACATGGCGATAACAGGACTGGTAATTGTGACACCTGCAAGCTGGAAAGTGGGGAAGCAGCTTATAGAAGACAACAAACCAGCACTATGCATATCTGAGTGTCATGAAATAACTAAAGTGTTCATGACCGATCTAGCCCCAGAAGTAATGAACAGCTATCTGGACTCTGGTGAATTCAATGGACGAGCTGGCGCATACAGTATTCAAGGATTGGCGGGCTCCTTCATAGAAGCTGTGGATGGTGACTTCTACAATGTTGTTGGCCTTCCTTTACATCGATTTTGTCGTGAGCTGCTGCACATCTGCATGACAAAAGAAGAAGTTTAGTTTTAGAGACACAATCTTTTATGTTAAAATCACTATACCCTTAAGTTTGAAGTCCTTTTCAAGCTAGCATTTATGCACACAAAAATATGAAATAAGTTAATAGATGTTTACTTGAATAAAATTAGATTACTTAATATATATAGTAAAGTAAAATGTATACAAAATGATATTGTCTGTTACATGAAAATACATTGCAACTTAAAGCTTGCTGGTCATCTTATGCCAACCTGTTTGTAAAATACTCTTGGGCCCCAAATATTGGGGGAGAGGGGGGAATAAGCAGCGGCAATAGAATAAGTGCGGGAGGTTGGAATAAGCTGGGTGTATCACAAAAACAAGATGGTATAGGACAGAACAAAGGAGAGACACAAAATAAAGACCCCATCACTGAGAAGGTCACAGAATGTGTGATGAAAGGGCTTTGACAATGTATCAACAACCATCCGGTTATTGAACCAACCAACTAACTGGAAATTTATAATAAATTGAAGTGAAAACCAACAGGTGCGTGTGTTTCTTATTGGCAACATGACCCTCCCAAAGTATAACAATATCTGTTTCAACACACGTTTTCGGATAAGAAATATTGCAAAACAAATTAAAAAACCGAAGAATATATATATATATATATATATATATATATATATATATATATATATATATAAAACAAACAAAGAAAGTGTGGTAAGGAACCAGGTGGACTGTAACGCACCAGAGTACTCGATACTTAGAGTAGGAGAAGAGTCAGGACCCCGACGGCAGGGACCGTCCTAATACTACTGTTTAGTTCAGATCTAGTTGTCGAAACAGCCAGAGCTCAGCCATCGGGGTCCTGACTCTTCTATATATATATATATATATATATATATATATATATATATATGTGTGTGTGTGTATTTGTGTGTATCCCGGGTTCAATCGAGGGTAACCACGGTAAGTAAGGTACTCAATACATAGCAGAGTATACATTTTTAATATAGAAATGGCTTTTACAGGACTAGAACTGTTTCATTCGAAGGAAATATATATTATATATATATATATATATATATATATATAAAAGTATGTATTTACCTAAGGGAAATAACTCGGTCTAAAATATGGATGTAACAAGTTTATGTCCCTTATAACTTTTTCCGTACATGTCACAGAAAATGAACTTGTTAAGTTTGTTGTTTGATGATTGTTTAGTATAGCCCTTTAATGTTCAAACCGCCCAAAACCGGCCAGAATTCTCTACCTCTTTCTGTTGAAACTGGCTGTAACTGGTCGCTCAAACTGATGTTAAGGTATTGTTCTCAAAATAAATACTTTCAAAATCTCATAGATTCGATATTATGTGAGATAAAGCATTTACTATGAAAATATAA
>OZ024756.1:27863514-27871014 GCA_964016885.1 Eledone cirrhosa
CCAACACCACTACAACCAACAACCACCACCACCAACACCACCACAACCAACAACACCACTACACCAACAACCACCACCCACCACCAACACCACTACAACCAACAACCACCACCACCACCAACACCACTACAACCAACAACCACCACCACCACAACACCACTACAACCACCAACCACCACCACCAACACCACTACATCCACCAACACCACTACAACCAACAACCACCACCACCACCAACACCACTACAACCAACAACCACCACCACCACCAACACCACTACAACCAACAACCACCACCACCACCAACACCACTACAACCAACAACCACCACCACCAACACCACTACAACCAACAACCACCACCACCAACACCACCACAACCAACAACACCACTACAACCAACAACCACCACCACCACCAACACCACTACAACCAACAACCACCACCACCACCAACACCACTACAACCAACAACCACCACCACCAACACCACTACAACCACCAACCACCACCACCAACACCACTACATCCACCAACACCACTACAACCAACAACCACCACCACCACCAACACCACTACAACCAACAACCACCACCACCACCAACACCACTACAACCAACAACCACCACCACCACCAACACCACTACAACCAACAACCACCACCACCACCAACACCACTACAACCAACAACCACCACCACCAACACCACTACAACCACCAACCACCACCACCAACACCACTACAACCAACAACCACCAACACCAACAACAACACCAACAACAACACCAACACCAACCACAACCACCACCAACACCACCACCAACACCACTACAACCACCAACCACCAACACCAACCACAACCACCACCAACACCACCACCAACACCACTACAACCACCAACCACCAACACCAACCACAACCACCACCAACACCACCACCAACACCACTACAACCACCAACCACCAACACCAACCACAACCACCACCAACACCACCACCAACACCACTACAACCACCAACCACCAACACCAACCACAACCACCACCAACACCACCACCACTACCAACAACAACAACCACCGCCAACAACAACAACAACAACCACCATCACCACTACAACAACAATAATAATAATTGCTTCTACTTTTGGCACAAGGCCAGCAACTACCGAGTGCATTACTGGTACTTTCTTTTATCGACCCCGTAATGATGAAAGGCAAAGTTAACCTCGGCGGGATTATGAGAGAAAGTATGTGGCTGGGTGTGTGTGTGTGTGTGTGTGTAAGTATGTGTGTGTGTGTGTGTGTTCTCTGTCTCCCCCGTCCGGCAAGAAAGGGGTCGAAACACACACATACACAAACGTGTGTGAGATAGTGAGAGAGAGTGTGTGTGTGTCTGTGTGTGTATGTTCTCTGTCCGGCAAGAAAGGGGTCGAAACACACACAAACGAGTGTGAGACAGAGAGAGAGAGAGAGTATGTGTGTGTGTGTAAGTGTTCTCTGTCTCCCCCGTCCGGCAAGAAAGGGGTCGAAACACACACAAACGAGTGTGAGACAGAGAGAGAGAGAGTATACGTGTGTGTGTAAGTGTTCTCTGTCTCCCCCGTCCGGTAAGAAAGGGGTCGAAACACACACAAACGAGTGTGAGACAGAGAGAGAGAGTATGTGTGTGTGTGTAAGTGTTCTCTGTCTCCCCCGTCCGGCAAGAAAGGGGTCGAAACACACACAAACGAGTGTGAGACAGACAGAGAGAGAGAGAGTATGTGTGTGTGTGTAAGTGTTCTCTGTCTCCCCCGTCCGGTAAGAAAGGGGTCGAAACACACACAAACGAGTGTGAGACAGAGAGAGAAAGAGTATGTGTGTGTGTGTAAGTGTTCTCTGTCTCCCCCGTCCGGCAAGAAAGGGGTAAGAAAGGGGTCGAAACACACACAAACGAGTGTGAGACAGAGAGAGAGAGAGTATGTGTGTGTGTGTAAGTGTTCTCTGTCTCCCCCGTCCGGCAAGAAAGGGGTCGAAACACACACAAACGAGTGTGAGACAGACAGAGAGAGAAAGATTATGTGTGTGTGTGTAAGTGTTCTCTGTCTCCCCCGTCCGGTAAGAAAGGGGTCGAAACACACACAAACGAGTGTGAGACAGAGAGAGAGAGAGTATGTGTGTGTGTGTAAGTGTTCTCTGTCTCCCCCGTCCGGCAAGAAAGGTGTCGAAACACACACAAACGAGTGTGAGACAGAGAGAGAGAGAGAGTATGTGTGTGTGTGTAAGTGTTCTCTGTCTCCCCCGTCCGGCAAGAAAGGGGTCGAAACACACACAAACGAGTGTGAGACAGAGAGAGAGAGAGAGTATGTGTGTGTGTGTAAGTGTTCTCTGTCTCCCCCGTCCGGTAAGAAAGGGGTCGAAACACACACAAACGAGTGTGAGACAGAGAGAGAGAGAGAGAGAGTATGTGTGTGTGTGTAAGTGTTCTCTGTCTCCCCCGTCCGGTAAGAAAGGGGTCGAAACACACACAAACGAGTGTGAGACAGAGAGAGAGAGTATGTGTGTGTGTGTAAGTGTTCTCTGTCTCCCCCGTCCGGCAAGAAAGGGGTCGAAACACACACAAACGAGTGTGAGACAGAGAGAGAGAGTATGTGTGTGTGTGTAAGTGTTCTCTGTCTCCCCCGTCCGGTAAGAAAGGGGTCGAAACACACACAAACGAGTGTGAGACAGAGAGAGAGAGAGAGTATGTGTGTGTGTGTGTAAGTGTTCTCTGTCTCCCCCGTCCGGCAAGAAAGGGGTCGAAACACACACAAACGAGTGTGAGACAGAGAGAGAGAGAGTATGTGTGTGTGTGTAAGTGTTCTCTGTCTCCCCCGTCCGGCAAGAAAGGGGTCGAAACACACACAAACGAGTGTGAGACAGAGAGAGAGAGAGAGTATGTGTGTGTGTGTAAGTGTTCTCTGTCTCCCCCGTCCGGCAAGAAAGGGGTCGAAACACACACAAACGAGTGTGAGACAGAGAGAGAGAGTATGTGTGTGTGTGTAAGTGTTCTCTGTCTCCCCGGTCCGGTAAGAAAGGGGTCGAAACACACACAAACGAGTGTGAGACAGAGAGAGAGAGAGAGTATGTGTGTGTGTGTAAGTGTTCTCTGTCTCCCCCGTCCGGTAAGAAAGGGGTCGAAACACACACAAACGAGTGTGAGACAGAGAGAGAGAGTATGTGTGTGTGTGTAAGTGTTCTCTGTCTCCCCCGTCCGGTAAGAAAGGGGTCGAAACACACACAAACGAGTGTGAGACAGAGAGAGAGAGAGAGTATGTGTGTGTGTGTAAGTGTTCTCTGTCTCCCCCGTCCGGTAAGAAAGGGGTCAAAACACACACAAACGAGTGTGAGACAGAGAGAGAGAGTATGTGTGTGTGTGTGTAAGTGTTCTCTGTCTCCCCCGTCCGGTAAGAAAGGGGTCGAAACACACACAAACGAGTGTGAGACCGAGAGAGAGAGAGTATGTGTGTGTGTGTAAGTGTTCTCTGTCTCCCCCGTCCGGTAAGAAAGGGGTCGAAACACACACAAACGAGTGTGAGACAGAGAGAGAGAGAGTATGTGTGTGTGTGTAAGTGTTCTCTGTCTCCCCTGTCCGGTAAGAAAGGGGTCGAAACACACACAAACGAGTGTGAGACAGAGAGAGAGAGTATGTGTGTGTGTGTAAGTGTTCTCTGTCTCCCTCGTCCGGCAAGAAAGGGGTCGAAACACACACAAACGAGTGTGAGACAGACAGAGAGAGAGAGAGTATGTGTGTGTGTGTAAGTGTTCTCTGTCTCCCCCGTCCGGTAAGAAAGGGGTCGAAACACACACAAACGAGTGTGAGACAGACAGAGAGAGAGAGAGTATGTGTGTGTGTGTAAGTGTTCTCTGTCTCCCCCGTCCGGTAAGAAAGGGGTCGAAACACACACAAACGAGTGTGAGACAGAGAGAGAGAGAGTATGTGTGTGTGTGTAAGTGTTCTCTGTCTCCCCCGTCCGGTAAGAAAGGGGTCGAAACACACACAAACGAGTGTGAGACAGAGAGAGAGAGTATGTGTGTGTGTGTAAGTGTTCTCTGTCTCCCCCGTCCGGTAAGAAAGGGGTCGAAACACACACATGCCAACCAAACAACCAACTAAACAAGAAACCCTCCCATATTGTTCCAATGTGCTGTTCGACTACTGACTGCCCGCTAGCTTATGTGATTTCATATATATACATATACATGTTATTCTTAAACTTCACAGAGAGGCGAAAACAACCACCTGTCTACCTGTTTACCTGTCTAGCTAGCTACCCATCTATCCATCTATCTATCTATCTATCTATCTATCTATCTATCTATCTATCTATGTGGAACGACTATTGTCGCGGGTGGGACCAATCCAGTTGACCACCGAGTCCATTGTCATGATCAAACCGCCACCCTCCTTCAAAAACGAAGGAGAGGCGGTTTTCCTTTGTGTGATAGCTATGGCGAAAGAGGTTGTATGGTGGACAAGGTTGAAAGGGCTGAGGTCAGACACCTTTCTCTCCGGCCAACAACTGATTCTTTTTTTCAAATACCACTTTGGAAGAAGAATCAGGATGGAGAGAGAGGTGCTGTACCCCAGCAAGTTTTATGAAAGGTGGGTGAAAGTGGCGAGAATGGCCCGAGTGAATGGGCCTTCTCTCTATATCAGCCTGTAGGTTGAGGAAAAGGAGGAGGAGAGGAAAGGAGTACAAGCTCTTCGTACTCCTGGAGATGAGGGTTGCACATTTCTTTCGGGGGTCTGTGTTACCCATATAAACTGTCTCCCTCTATTGGGGAAAATCGACTAACTTTTAAATTCCATCTGTGATAACATTTTACACGTTTTTATTGTATGTAAACTTCCCCCTTTGTATTTGTCCCCTTCTTTTGTGCCCCTGTGGCTAATAAAGAAATATATCTATCTATCTATCTATCAGAAATCTATCTATCTATCTATCTATCTATCTATCTATCTATCTATCAGAAATCTATCTATCTATCTATCTATCTATCTATCTATCTATCTATCTATCTATCTATCTATCTATCTATCTATCTATCTATCTTGTTTATAAGCCTGTAGGTTGAGGAAGAGAGCAAAAGGAAGAAAGGGGCACTTGCACAACACGCTCCTGGAGTTGAGGGTTGCTCTATCGACGGGGTATTAAACAACCCATTTGTGGCGCCTCCCCCCTATTGGGGATTTCGATTGTTGAATTGTTTGTTTTTTATATTTTTTACACGACTGTATGTGAAATCCCCGGCATGTCTTTGTTTTGTCCCCTTTTCTTGTGCGCCCTTGTGGCTAATAAAGAAATATATCAAAGAAACATATCTACCTACCTACATACATTCATACATACATATCTACCTACCTACCTACCTACCTACCTACCTACCTACCTACCTACCTACCTACCTACCTACCTACCTACCTACCTACCTACCTACCTACTTACCTACCTACCAACCTACCAACCTACCTACCTACCTACCTACCTACTTACCTACCTACCTACTTACCTACCTACCTACCTACCTACCTACCTACCTACCTACCTACCTACCTACCTACCTACCTACCTACTTACCTACCTACCTACTTACCTACCTACCTACCTACCTACCTACCTACCTACCTACCTACCTACCTACCAACCAACCTACCTACCAACCTACCTACCTACCTCCCTACCTCCCTATCAACCTACCTACCTACCTACCTACCTACCTACCTACCTACCTACCTACCTACCTACCTACCTACCTACCTACCTACCTACTTACCTACCTACCAACCTACCTACCTAGCTACCTACCTACCTACCTACCTACCTACCTACCTACCTACCTACCTACCTACCTACCTACTTACCTACTTACCAACCTACCTGCCTACTTACCTACCTACCTACCTACCTACCTACCTACCTACCTACCTACCTACCTACCTACCTACCTACCTACCTACCTACCTACCTATCTATCAGTCCTACACCATCTTGTTTTTGTGGTGTAAGACAGAACAAAGGAAGGGCCCAAAACAAAAACCTACTCACCAAGGAGGTCACAGATGTGTGACGAAAGAGCTTTGACAATATATAAACAACCTTCCGGTTATCGAACCAACCAACCGGAAATTTATAATAAATTGAAGTGAAAAGCAACAGGCAGCAAGACCTTCCCAAAGTATAACAATATATATATATATATTGTATTTATAAAAGGAATTCCAACTTTGTCTGATTAACTCGTTTTATTTACAATCCTTTAAAATTATAATTGTTTCTACTTTTGGCACAAGGCCAGCAATTACCCAGTACATTACTGGTACTTTATTTTATCAACCCCCGTAAGGATGAAAGGCAAAGTTAACCTCGGCGGGATTTGAACTCAGACTATAAAGAGCCGTAACTCTTTGCTGCAAAGCATGGCGTTCGACCCTCTACCGATACTGCCAATCCACCACCCTATCGTTTAAAATTATAATGATATTATAATGATATTATAATGATATTATAATGATATTATAAGGATATTATAATGAAATAGTGTGGTAGAATATTAAATGTTAAATGTTAATTGAACAAGTACTTTCATGCTTTCGCAATCTTCAGGTTCATATTCAGTTGGTGACAGTCAAGTTTGCAATCTGTGTGTGTGTGTGTGTGTGTGTGTGTGTGTGTGTGTGTGTGTGTGTGTGTGTGTGTGTGTGTGTGTGTGTATAACGAAGGAAGTGTGGTAAGGAACCAGGTGGACCATAACGTACCAGAGTACTAAATACTTAGGATAGTAGAGTGGGTAATAGGAAAAGAGTCAGGAGCTCGATGGCTGAGCTCCGGCCGTTTCGACAGCTAATTCAGACCTAGCAGGCGAAACGGCCGGAGCTGAGCCGTCGGGATCCTGACCTTTTTCCGATATATATATATATATATATATATATATATATATATATATATATATATATATATATATATATATATATATCGACGCTCTCATAGAGCAGAGTATGATATCACAGAAAAAAAGAGAATCAGTGTTGCGACGAATGGAATTTATTGGACATATTACAATCGTTTCTCTGGCGACCAGCTCGAGGCGCGATCGATGAGATGATCGAACCTGACTCTGAAAATCGCAAGGTCTTCAGATATGTCTTGATTCTACGAGCTGGTCGCCAGAGAAACCATTGTAATATGTCCAATAAATTCCATTCGTCGCACCACTGATTCTCTCTTTTTCTCTGATATATATATATATATATATATATATATATATATATATATATATATATATATATATATATATATATATATACATATATATATATACATATATATATATACATATATATATATATATATATATATATATATATATATATAAAGTTACTTTTTGTTCACCAAAGTGAGCACTCGATGCGTAGTCTCCAGTATGTATATTAGGGTTGTATTAAGCAGAGTGTAATATTAATAATAAGTATGGACGAAGTGCCAA
>OZ024756.1:27878514-27883514 GCA_964016885.1 Eledone cirrhosa
AGCTGATCAATAGCGAAACGCGCGTCATCAATCAATAAACGTATTGAAGGCTTAACAAATCGGCCTTGTATTGTATATATATATATATATATATATATATATATATATATATATATATATATATATATATACATATATACATATACATATATATATATATATATATATACATATATATATATATATATATATATATATATATATATATATATATATATATATATATATATATATATATATGTGTGTGTGTATTTATACATGCATGTACGTATGTATTTATGTCAGGTCGCTCTCGAGTGCTACTGGTAACCGGTAACCCAGTACAACCTGTTTCATGGTCGGGTCGTCGGCGACTAAACCGACGACCCCACCAAGCTTGCTTAGTGAGGAGGGTAATATTTGGACACCCTGCTGGATAAAATACAAGATCCGACAAAAAGGCTGAGGAATTCAGCAGAGTCAACGGCCATCCAAAAGTATTTCCTTTTTTTTTTTTTTTTTTTTTTCACCTGGGAGTGAAAGGCCCCCAGTTGTTGTCACAACACCTTTCTAGGAGAAGGAAACTCTGAAAAAAAAAACAAACAAAACCCGCGGCTTCGGAAGCATCCGATGATGTTGACCAGTTCTACTTTTCGGGTAGTGTTTTCGATGCTCAGAGTGGGATTGTTTGACTGCAAGGCCTTTCCCCATTAATAAAACCTTCAAAGCACAGGCATTACTTGTTCAGGATATGTTACAGGTTCGTGTGGCTGGCAGTAGCCTAAAAGTGCACCGAACTCTATAATCTGACAAGTGATTGCAATACTCTTAGCAGAGTTTGCAGCCATCATGTAGGTGTGAACGTATGTATGTATGTATGTATGTATGTATGTATGTATGTATGTATGTATGTATGTATGTATGTATGTATGTATGTGTCAGGTCACCAGTTGGTGCTACTGGTAACATGTATCCCAGTACAACCTGTCCCATGGTCGGGTCGTTGGCGACTAAACTGGCAACCCCACCAAGGTTTCTTGGTGAGGAGGGTGACTTTGGACATCCTGCAGGACTAAAAACAAAACCTGTCAAAGGGCAAAGGAGCTCTTAAGAGTCAATGGCCATCCAAAATCACCGGGAGAGATGACCCCTTAGCCTTTGTCAAGGCAGAATTCTAGGAGAAGGAAAACTCTGATATAACACCTGCAACCCTGATGGTATCCAATGATGTTGACTTGTTCTTCTTTTTGGTAAATATCATCTTGGTTAAGAGAGTGGGACTGGCTTTGTGCAGTGCCTTTGCTCACTATAAAAGCTTCACGGCACAGGCATTGCTTTATATCTGGAGATCTCTCTGCACTTGTCGTCACATGGTACCATGGGCCCAGCACTATGTGTCAGTAATTGTCACAAGTGTAGTGTTTGTACCAGAGTTTTCAAGTCGCTGGCTGGACTAAAAAGTCACACTCGTTCAGCGCATCGGTAGGGGTTCTCCTACATGGATATAAAGTAGTGGCCGTACTCGAAAACGAGTTGGCAGCCACCATGTATGTATGTATGTCCGGGAGAGATGACCCCTTAGCCTTTGTTAAGGCAGAATTCTAGGAGAAGGAAAACTCTGATATAACACCTGCAACCCTGATGGTATCCAATGATGTTGACTTGTTCTTCTTTTTGGTAAATATCATCTTGGTTAAGAGAGTGGGACTGGCTTTGTGCAGTGCCTTTGCTCACTATAAAAGCTTCACGGCACAGGCATTACTTTATATCTGGAGATCTCTCTGCACTTGTCGTCACATGGTACCATGGGCCCAGCACTATGTGTCAATAATTGTCACAAGTGTAGAGTTTGTACCAGAGTTTTCAAGTCGCTGGCTGGACTAAAAGGTCACACTCGTTCAGCGCATCGGTAGGGGTTCTTCTAAGTGGATATAAAGTAGTGGCCGTACTCGAAAACGAGTTGGCAGCCACCATGTATGTATGTATGTATGTATGTATGTATGTATGTATGTATGTATGTATGTATGTAAAAACTTAATACATGTGTTCGCTTATCAAGCGAAAAATAACAACACTTTTAACGGGTTCTCTGCCAGCTCCACCCTGCCACCGTGACATCTTGGCCACCACTACTTGCGAATGTTGTGCCTAGTGTTTCAGTTTGTCAGGGTCGTTCAATTTTAATTGACCTACCCTATTTCAGTCCTTTGAAATGTGCAGTTAGAATATATGTTCAATGTAAGTTGATAGATGTCTAGAAAAAGAGATGGGGTGAAATCTGGTTGTTCGCAAATGTGAAAATACCACCGAAAGGCTCGTCCTATAAGAGTTGAGAGCATGAAAATACACTCTTGGCAGGTGCAATGTGTCTGAACACGGAAGAGCCGAACGCCTACCGTCATCGCCCCCAACTCCCCCCCCCCCACCCCATCTCTGTGTATCGTGAGCAAATGGATCCCACGTGCTGGCCTCCCCACTGCCCCAGCGGACAAAAGGAAGAAGGCATTTCCCCTGGAGGATGGTAAGGGAAATGCGTTGGAAGAACCATTCCATCTCGCGAGGCTCCCACCCGCGGCTGGCCAGCTCAGCGCCTATGGTGGTGAGTAAGGAGGTAGCCCTAGGGCCAACGACACCAGAAGTCTCCACTGCCAAGGGGCACTACCGCATACTTGTCGGAGAGCGACCGGTACTTGGAGAGTTTGCCGCTATTGTTGGTGCTTTTGCGGCGTAACACCAAGGGAGAGGGTTTAATAACCGTGAGATTCAAACCCGGAGATTATCATAAATACTTTTTTTTTGACTCTTAAATGTTTTAAGTGATGTTTGCTGACAAGGATTTCAAATTGTTTTGAAGCAATGTGCGTGCGTGCGTGCGCGTGTGTGTATGTGTGTGTGTGTGCGTGTGTGTGTGTGTGCGTGCGTGCGTGTGTGTGTATGTGTGTGCCTTTTTTTGTTTTGTTTTGTTTTGTTTTGCTGCTTTTTTCAGGTGTTTTTCTTGTTTGTTGGTTGGTTTTTGTTGTTGTATTCGAGCTTAAATATATGTCTTTAAATAGCAAAAAACGCCAAGTACAAGTTAGACGTAATTACATACATGTGCGCGCATCCCCATATACATATTGGGTCGTCAAGTATGAAATTTGTAGAAACTTGTTTTTCTGCTACACATTTCTACAAATTTCATACTTGACGTACCAATATATTCACAGACACCCTTACACGTATTCACACACATTCACTCACAGACACCCTTACACGTATTCACACACATTCACTCACAGACACCCTTACACGTATTCACACACATTCACTCACAGACACCCTTACACGTATTCACACACATTCACTCACAGACACCCTTACACGTATTCACACACATTCACTCACAGACACCCTTACACGTATTCACACACATTCACTCACAGACACCCTTACACGTATTCACACACATTCACTCACAGACACCCTTACACGTATTCACACACATTCACTCACAGACACCCTTACACGTATTCACACACATTCACTCACAGACACCCTTACACGTATTCACACACATTCACTCACAGACACCCTTACACGTATTCACACACATTCACTCACAGACACCCTTACACGTATTCACACACATTCACTCACAGACACCCTTACACGTATTCACACACATTCACTCACAGACACCCTTACACGTATTCACACACATTCACTCACAGACACCCTTACACGTATTCACACACATTCACTCACAGACACCCTTACACGTATTCACACACATTCACTCACAGACACCCTTACACGTATTCACACACATTCACTCACAGACACCCTTACACGTATTCACACACATTCACTCACAGACACCCTTACACGTATTCACACACATTCACTCACAGACACCCTTACACGTATTCACACACATTCACTCACAGACACCCTTACACGTATTCACACACATTCACTCACAGACACCCTTACACGTATTCACACACATTCACTCACAGACACCCTTACACGTATTCACACACATTCACTCACAGACACCCTTACACGTATTCACACACATTCACTCACAGACACCCTTACACGTATTCACACACATTCACTCACAGACACCCTTACACGTATTCACACACATTCACTCACAGACACCCTTACACGTATTCACACACATTCACTCACACACACACACACTTACACACATTCACACACACATGTACGTGTGTCAAATACGTATCTGTACATATACAGTGCTAGGATTAATCCAACTTACCCTACTTATTCCAACTCCCCTGCTTATTAACCCCACCACGGCTATCCCCTCCCCCTTATTATTGGGGACCCGAGAGAATGTTGCAACACATCCAGAAACACATTTAATTATATCAATCGGTTCCTTCTATTGTGTCCAACCCATGCTAACTCAAAGCACCCCATCCAGCAGACTGTAACTTTTACACATCAACGAAGGGGTGTCTACGTTGTCGCTCGACCTGCTAGAAATGTTTGAAAAATAAACCTCATTTGGTCAATCCATGAGAGTATCTTGGTCAGCCTATCAACTTTTCACACCTTCGATTACACATTGTTGGATCACATCACTAGTCTGAAGAGTAGATCGATAATGGAGTCGGGTCCATAACTTCTAAAGGTCACCATGAGCCAATCCTCTGCGAAACGCGCGTAACATGTCGATACCCCCCCCCCCCCCCCAACTAAATACATGTAACGAACCTTCATCGTTTTTCTTTATATATATATATATATATATATATATATATATATATATATATATATATATATGTGTGCTGAAAAGTTCATAGACTGACTGCGAAGGAGTGATGCTAGAGCTGTGAAATCTTGCATGCTTTAATTTCAACTCTTCTTCTTAATAACTGCATTGTTTCTTTCCAGGATCTATGTTTGAAAAATAAACCTCCTTTGGTCATTCTATGAGAGTATCTTGGTCAACCTATAAGCCTTTCAACCGACCCTCGCACATAAGATATTGAATAAGACTTGTCCCC
>OZ024756.1:27886014-27891014 GCA_964016885.1 Eledone cirrhosa
ACACGCACACACTGACACACACACACACACACATTCACACACACCCACACATACACATTCACACATACTCACACACACATAATCACACATACTCACTCACACATACTCACTCAAACACACATACACACACGCACATACTCACACACATGCACTCACACACATATGTAAAGAGAACGCAGGAGAAAGTTTATTGTATCTATTTGATACGATTTGGGGCGTTTGGCGTTGTCGCATTTGTTTCCTGTGGTGTCAGGGTGTGTGAAGAGGAGGTGGAATCGATATTTCCTTCATCTGTAAGATTCCCTGTTCTCAAAGAAATGAAATCTTCTAGAAAGTTTGACAGCATTTACAGTTCAGCATGTCGAATCAATTCCGTAATTCCATAGAATCTATATTTCCTTCATCTGTAAGATTCCCTGTTATCAGAGAAATGAAATCTTCCAGAAATTTTGGCAATATTTACAACCCAGCATGACGAACCAATTCCATCCGTAGATATATGTCTCTTTAAGCTGTAAGAATCCTTGTTCTGAAAGAAATGAAATCTTCCAGAAAGTTGGCAGCATTTACAGTTCAGCATGACGAAACAATTCCATCCGTAGAATTATTTCTTTAAGATGTAAGATCCCTTGTTCTCAGAGAAATTAAATCTTCCAGAAAATTTGGCAATATTTACAACCCAGCGTGACAAAACAATTCCATCCGTAGAATATATGTTTCCTTAAGCTTAAAAAAATATATATTCTACGGATGGAATGGTTTCGTCATTCCTCAGAGAAATGAAATCTTCCAGAAAGTTTGGTAGTATTTACAACCCAGCATGACAAACCAATTCCATCCGTAGATATATGTCTCTTTAAGCTGTAAGAATCCTTGTTCTGAAAGAAATGAAATCTTCCAGAAAGTTGGCAGCATTTACAGTTCAGCATGACGAAACAATTCCATCCGTAGAATTATTTCTTTAAGATGTAAGATCCCTTGTTCTCAGAGAAATTAAATCTTCCAGAAAATTTGGCAATATTTACAACCCAGCGTGACAAATCAATTCCATCCGTAGACTATGTTTCTTTAAGCTTAAAAAACATATATTCTACGGATGGAATTGTTTCGTCATGATGAACTGTAAATGCTGCTAAACTTTCTGGAAGATTTCATTTCTGAGAACAAGGAATCTTACAGCTTAAAGAAACATAGATTCTACGGATGGAATTGTTTCGTCAGAGAAATGAAATCTTCCAGAAAATTTGCTAGTATTTACAAGCCAGCATGACAAACCAATTCCATCCGTAGATATATGTCTCTTTAAGCTGTAAGATTCCCTGTTCTCAAAGAAATGAAATCTTCCAGAAAGTTGGCAGCATTTACAGTCCACCATGACGAATCAATTCCGTGCTTATTCTGTCTACGTGGAAACTAAAAAAAAAAATCTATAAAAATACAATAATCGGTGTGTTGAACAATCGGTATGTTTCTTATTGTCAGCTGGGTCATGAAGGTCACTACACAAATTAAACAACGAAACACCCACACACATATAAACACACGCATGCACACAGATACTCACACACACGCACGTACACACAGACACACATTCGCATATACAAACACAGAGACACACACTCACACACACAAACACGCAGACACACACTCACACACACATTCGCACACACAAATACAAGGACACACTCAAACACACAGACGCACACTCATACACACATTCGTACACACAAACAGAAACACACAGACACTCACACGCGCGCACACAGACACACATTCGCACACACAAATACAAAGACACATTCACACATACAAACAGAGACACACTCAAACACACAGACACACACTCACACACACACACACGCACACATAGACAAACACACGCACACACAGAAACACATTCGCACGCACAAATACAAAGACACACTCAAACACACAGACACACTCACACACACGCACGCACACACAGACACACATTCGCACACACAAACACAAAGACACACTCAAACATACAGACACACATTCGCACACAGGTAAACTCACACGCCCCCCCCCCTACACACACACAGTGTACAAGCGAATTGGATGTATAAGAGGACTCCAAAATTATCATTTGACATAGTAAGTTTTGGGTTATACTCGCTGTATAGCTGACAATATTTCGCAACCAGTAGCTTATAAATCGGAGCAATAGTAGTCTTTAGACGAGGAAAAGATAAGACTAGTTATAAGTAACTAACAGAAAAACCACACTTCGGGTGGTTTTCTGCTAGCATGTGTAGTGTAGTGACGGAAAATTAGTATGTTTATTTAAGCGATCGCCACCGGAAGTGTTGACATTTCAGAAATTTTAAAGAAGTGAATCTTTAAATAAACAAAATATATTTAATGAACAGCCACGAAATTTAGTAGATAAATTATGTAATATTCATTCATTATTTATTCAAAGTAATCCAACTTATTTTACAAACGGGATAAAAAAAAATAAACCGTACGCAATTATGAATCACTACCTCTTTACGACCAACTGACGCTGCACACCAGGTCCGTACACAGAAGAACCGAACTCTCACTGTCATCGTCTCCATCTCTCTCTCTCTCTCTCTCTCTCTCTCTCTCTCTCTCTCTCTCTCTCTCTCTCTCTCTCTCTCTCTCGCCCTTCCCATCTCTCATGTACACCAGTCTGAACACAGAGAAGCCAAACTCTCACTGACATCACCTCTATCTCTCTCGCCCTCCCCATCTCTCTCTATTATGAGCAATTGGGGTCTCACGTGCTGGCCGCCCCACGGCCCCGGCGGGCAGAATGGAGAAGGCGTTTCTCTGTAGTTTAAGTTCATCGTATGGAGTTTTTTTCAGTTGCAAGCTTACAATTGTTTAAATAAATGTTATGAGGTACATCAGAAAAGAAACAGGACCAGAGTCACAAGAAAAAAAAAATCAAATCCAGACTACAAACTTCGAAATGCATTTTCCCATCCTTCTCCGTCACGCCTCCATACAACCCTGGGAGGATTTTCCTGTGATTCTCTGCCGCTTCTTCGTCACGGTCATTTTGATGGCATCCATGGCAGGAAAACGGCTCATACTCGAAGATCCATGACTCATCACCAATAATGACCCTCCCCCAACAAGTCTGGTTTAGTTTCAAGACGATCTAAAACAGTGATGGGCAACCTGCGGCCCGTGGGCCCGCGAAGCTTTCTGAATGGCTCGCCTAAGTCACCTAAGTGAAATCTTTCTGATGTTTTTACCCCAACTTTTCACTCGTAATTTATCTTTCTATCATTTTTACGATCGAGGAAAACAACGACGTGTACGATGTTCCCATCGCAGTATCGTCCTCTTCGGAGGATCTAGTTTGCCGAATCTTGCAGTAAAGCCATGTCGCACATCCTCCATGCTCTTGCCATGCACACGATCATGTGTCCATACACTTACAAGTAGCCTCTCTTCCAAACTGTAGGAGCTCTGAAATAGAAAATTATATTATTATTATTATATATTATAATATATTATAATTAATGATATTATATATTATATTATTAAAACAAAAAAATAAATGTTTCTACTTTTGGCACAAGGCCAGCAATTACTCCAGTGTATTACTAGTACTTTACTTTATCGACCTAGTAAGGATGAAAGACAAAGTTAACCTCGGCGTTTCACCCTTACGAGGTTGATAAAATAAGGTACCAGTAATACACTGGGGTAATTTCTGGCCTTGTGCCAAAAGTAAAAACAATTATTTTTTGTTTTAATAATATAATATATAATATCTCACTAATTCAGAATGTGTATTTAATTAGAAGGGTCTCTACAACAACTACAACGGTAAGCGATGGGTCCACCCACAGCCCCGGCGGACGGCGAGGGAGACGCGCTGGAAGAGCCACTCCAACTCGCGGGGCTCACACCTGCGGCTGGCCAGCTCAGCGCCTATAGTGGCGAGTAAGGAGGTAGCCCTGGGGCCGAGGACACCAGAAGTCTCCACTGCCAGGGGTACGACCGCAAACCTGTCGGAGAGCGACCGGTATTTGAGGAGTTTGGCCC
The DNA here is from genome assembly GCA_964016885.1 of Eledone cirrhosa. NCBI lineage: Eukaryota > Metazoa > Mollusca > Cephalopoda > Octopoda > Eledonidae > Eledone > Eledone cirrhosa. The sequence continues at coordinate 27,890,065 of OZ024756.1, forward strand.
CCTCAGCCCGACGTGCTTCAGCACCGACTTCGCGTTTATCTTCCCTATGTCCAAATCTTCAGTTATAATCTTACAAACGCTGTCGCTGTACATGTATGTATGTATGTATGTATGTATGTATGTATGTATGTCTCATGGTCGGGTCGTTGGCGACTAAACTGGCAACCTCACCAAGGTTTCTTGGTGAGGAGGGTGACTTTGGACATCCTGCAGGACTAAAAACAAAACCTGTCAAAGGGCAAAGGAGCTCTTAAGAGTCAATGGCCATCCAAAATCACCGGGAGAGATGACACCTTAGCCTTTGTCAAGGCAGAATTCTAGGAGAAGGAAAACTCCGATATAACACCTGCAACCCTGATGGTATCCAATGATGTTGACTTGTTCTTCTTTTTGGTAAATATCATCTTGGTTAAGAGAGTGGGACTGGCTTTGTGCAGTGCCTTTGCTCACTATAAAAGCTTCACGGCACAGGCATTGCTTTATATCTGGAGATCTCTCTGCACTTGTCGTCACATGGTACCATGGGCCCAGCACTATGTGTCATTAATTGTCACAAGTGTAGTGTTTGTAACAGAGTTTTCAAGTCGCTGGCTGGACTAAAAAGTCACACTCGTTCAGCGCATCGGTAGGGGTTCTCCTACATGGATATAAAGTAGTGGCCGTACTCGAAAACGAGTTGGCAGCCACCATGTATGTATGTATGTATGTATGTATGTATGTATGTATGTATGTATGTATGTATGTATGTATGTATGTATGTATGTGTATGTGTGTGTGTGTGTGTGTGTGTATGTATGTATGTGTATGCATGTGCATGTATGTTCGTGTGTGTATGTATGTTTGTGTGTATGTACGTATGTATGTGTGTGTGTGTGTGTGTATGTTTGTGTGTGTATGTATGTATATGTGTTTTTTTTTTATTTTCTTTTTATTTATTTATTATTATTATT
>OZ024756.1:27896014-27901014 GCA_964016885.1 Eledone cirrhosa
ATCAGCGTCAGCGTTTACATTTGCGCCTGTGTCAGCGTTTACGTTAGCTTCTACGTCATCGTTTACATTAGCGTCTGCGTCATCATTTACGTTAGCGTCTGTGTCAACGTGTGTTAGCATCTGTGTCAGCATTTATGTTAGCGTCTGCATCAGTGTTTACATTAGCATCTGTGTTAACGTGTGTTAGCGTCTGCATCAGCATCTGCATCAGTGTTTCCTTTAGCTTCTACGCCAATGTTTACGTCTCTACAGGTCATTAGGTTAAGACTGAACTAAGATCATATCTATAAATCATTAGGTTTAGACTGAACTGAGATCATACTTTCTTCTTCTTTTCGTCATCTTCGTTTCCCGTGTCTTCTTTGTCTTTGTTGTCATTTTCATTTTAGTCGTCTGCTTCGTCGTCTTTTTCTTCTTTTCCATCTAAATATAAAAAAAAATTGTAAACAAATATATAGCTGATCTCTCAGACTTTCACGAAACACCGAGGAGATACAGTTAATATAACGTGTGGGGAGCTCACATATATATATATATATATATATATATGGTATAGCATGGTGTTATGTGGTCTGGTGTGGTACAACATGGTGTGATGTGGTGTGGTATGATATGGTGAGGCGGGAGGGGGGGGGGACACAACGTTAGATTAATGTTAACAATACACATGTAGCATCCACATGTGATGAGAAGGGGGAAACAGTGTTTAACTAATTTTAACATTACATGTAGCATCCATCTACAGGTGATTAAGTTAAGACTGAGGTGTAATCATATGAAAAGGTCAATTTAAAACTACACTGAGATTCTGCTTAAAATGATGGTCAATGAAGTGTTTACTTACTCAGAAACTTTGAAATAACTTTCTTTGTCTTACTGTAACTGGACATACCTACGAAATAGAAAACAGGCGAATAGACAGTGGTGTGGTGTAGTGTAGTGGAGTGTGGTGTAGTGTAGTCGACAGTGGTGTGGTGTAGTCGACAGTGGTGTGGTGTAGTGGAGTGTGGTTTATTGTAGTGGACAGTGGTGTGGTGGAGTGGAGTGTGGTTCAATGTAGGGTGGGGGATATGGTGTGGTGGGATGAAGTGTGGTAGCATGTGGTGTGATGGCATGTGATGTGGTGTGGCGTGGTGAAATGTGGTGTGGTGTGGCGTGGTGAAATGTGGTGTGGTGTGGTGAAATGAGATGTGGCGTGGTGAAATGTGATGACGAGGTGAGGTGAGGTGTGGTGTGGTGGGGTGTGGTCTGATGCGGTGTGGTGTGGTGAGATGTGATGTGATGTGATATGGTGAGATGTGGTGTGGTGTGATGTGGTGAGATGTGATGTGATATGGTGAGATGTGGTGTGGTGTGATATGGTGAGATGTGGTGTGGTGTGGTGTGGTGTGGTGTGGTGAGATGTGATGTGATATGGTATGGTGTGATGTGGTGAGATGTGATGTGATGTGATATGGTGAGATGTGGTGTGGTGTGATATGGTGAGATGTGGTGTGGTGGGGTGTGGTGAGATATGGTGTGATGTGGTGTGGTGTGGTGTGATGTGGTGTGGTGTGGTGTGATGTGGTGAGATGTGATGTGATGTGATGTGGTGAGATGTGGTGTGGTGTGATATGGTGAGATGTGGTGTGGTGTGGTGTGATGTGGTGAGATATGGTGTGGTGTGGTGTGGTGTGATGTGGTGTGGTGTGATGTGGTGAGATGTGATGTGATGTGGTGAGATGTGGTGTGGTGTGATATGGTGAGATGTGGTGTGGTGTGGTGTGATGTGGTGAGATATGGTGTGGTGTGGTGTGATGTGGTGAGATATGGTGTGGTGTGGTGTGGTGTGATGTGGTGTGGTGTGATGTGGTGAGATGTGATGTGATGTGATGTGGTGAGATGTGGTGTGGTGTGATATGGTGAGATGTGGTGTGGTGTGGTGTGATGTGGTGAGATATGGTGTGGTGTGGTGTGGTGTGATGTGGTGTGGTGTGATGTGGTGAGATGTGATGTGATGTGGTGAGATGTGGTGTGGTGTGATATGGTGAGATGTGGTGTGGTGTGGTGTGATGTGGTGAGATATGGTGTGGTGTGGTGTGGTGTGATGTGATGTGATGTGATGTGGTGTGGTGAGATGTGATGTGATGTGGTGTGATGTGATGTGGTGTGATGTGGTGAGATATGGTGTGGTGTGATATGGTGAGATGTGGTGTGGTGTGATATGGTGAGATGTGGTGTGGTGTGGTGAGATGTGGTGTGGTGTGATATGGTGAGATGTGGTGTGGTGTGGTGTGATGTGATGTGATGTGATATGGTGTGATGTGGTATGGTGTGATGTGGTGAGATATGGTGTGGTGTGGTGGGGTGTGGTGTGGTGTGATGTGATGTGGTGTGGTGTGATGTGGTGAGATGTGATGTGATGTGATGTGGTGAGATGTGGTGTGGTGTGATATGGTGAGATGTGGTGTGGTGTGGTGTGATGTGGTGAGATATGGTGTGATTGGTGTGGTGTGGTGTGATGTGATGTGGTGTGGTGTGATGTGGTGAGATGTGATGTGATGTGGTGAGATGTGGTGTGGTGTGATATGGTGAGATGTGGTGTGGTGTGGTGTGATGTGATGTGGTGTGGTGTGGTGTGGTGAGATGTGGTGTGATGTGATGTGGTGAGATGTGATGTGATATGGTGAGATGTGGTGTGGTGTGGTGTGATGTGGTGTGATGTGGTGTGGTGTGGTGTGATGTGGTGTGATATGGTGAGATGTGGTGTGATGTGGTGTGGTGTGATGTGGTGAGATGTGGTGTGGTGTGATATGGTGAGATGTGGTGTGGTGTGGTGTGATGTGGTGAGATATGGTGTGATGTGGTGTGGTGTGATATGGTGAGATGTGGTGTGATGTGGTGTGGTGTGATGTGGTGAGATGTGGTGTGGTGTGATATGGTGAGATGTGGTGTGGTGTGGTGTGATGTGGTGAGATATGGTGTGATGTGGTGTGGTGTGGTGTGGTGTGATGTGATGTGGTGTGGTGTGATGTGGTGAGATGTGATGTGATGTGATATGGTGAGATGTGGTGTGGTGTGATATGGTGAGATGTGGTGTGGTGTGATGTGGTGAGATATGGTGTGATGTGGTGTGGTGTGGTGTGGTGTGATGTGATGTGGTGTGGTGAGATATGGTGTGATGTGGTGTGGTGTGATATGGTGAGATGTGGTGTGGTGTGGTGGGGTGTGGTGAGATATGGTGTGATGTGGTGTGGTGTGATGTGATGTGGTGTGGTGTGATGTGGTGAGATGTGATGTGATGTGATGTGGTGAGATGTGGTGTGGTGTGATATGGTGAGATGTGGTGTGGTGTGGTGTGATGTGGTGAGATATGGTGTGATGTGGTGTGGTGTGGTGTGATGTGATGTGGTGTGGTGTGATGTGGTGAGATGTGATGTGATGTGATATGGTGAGATGTGGTGTGGTGCGATATGGTGAGATGTGGTGTGGTGTGGTGTGATGTGGTGAGATATGGTGTGATGTGGTGTGGTGTGGTGTGGTGTGGTGTGGTGTGATGGGGTGTGGTGTGGTGGGGTGTGGTGAGATGTGGTGTAGTGTGGTGTGGTGTGATGTGATGGCGTGCGGAGTGATTTGATGTGGTGTGATGTGATGTGAAATTTGTTCATCCTATTTTTCATGTGCCATCAACTAATCCAATCTCCAAGATGCTTGAAACTGACTTTTTCTCCCCAAAAGAACGGCGGAGTGAGGTGGTTCCCCCTTCACCCGGATAACCCCTGCTTACTCGGAATTTTCTCTTTGATTCTATTTTCATGCGTTATCAATGAATATGACTTCCAAACCAGTCAAAAACAACTAGCTTTGGAGAAAAAGGAGAGGGAGAGGGGAAGAGTTTTGCAGATCTTCACCCCACTCACATGTTGTGGGACTTAATCATTTTCGGTATATTTCCTGTGCTATTAATTAATCTGACCTCCTAGATGCTTCTAATCAACTTATTTCCCTGGGTTAGGTTTAGGGTTGGGGTAATGTTTAGGGTTTAGTTTTAGGGTTGGGGTAAAGTTTAGTTTTAGGGTTGGGGTAATGTTTAGGGTTGGGGTAAAGTTTAGGGTTTAATTTTAGGTTTGGGGTAAAGTTTAGGGTTTAGTTTTAGGTTTGGGGTAAAGTTTAGGGTTTAGTTTTAGGGTTGGGGTAATGTTTAGGGTTTAGTTTTATGGTTGGGGTATAGTTTAGGGTTTAGTTTAAGGGTTAGGGTAATGTTTAGATTTAGATTTAGCTTGGTTTGGTTTAGATTTAGAGTTTAGGGTTGGGGCTAGATTTAATTTTATGTTTAATTTAGTTTTAGTTTCCAAATCCCAGGAAAAAAAAATTGATTCAGAGCAACTAAAAGGTCAGATTAGTTGATAGCACTCAAAAGGAGACCGAAGAAAAATCATTAGGGTATAAATCTACAAAACGACAATGGTTTTTCCACCTGCTTTACCCCTCCTTTTTTCTAGAACAACTAATCATTTCCAACTGGTTTGGAGGTCATATTCGTTGATAACATACGAAAAATCTTTGAGAAAACTCTGGGGTTAAATGAGAGAAGTGCATCCACCTAAGTTTTCCATGAAGAGAGAGTCAATAACAAACATCTTGGAGATCAGATTAGTTGATAACACATGAAAAAAAAGATGAGGAAAAAATGTTGGGTGTTATATGGTGTGGAGTAGTGTGGTGTGTTTTTATGTGGAGTAGTGTGGTGTGTTGTAGTGAGGCGTGGTGTGTTGTGTTGTAGTGAGGAGTGGTCTGTTGTGTTGTGGTGTTATGTGGTGTGTTGTAGTGAGGAGTGGTGTGTTGTGTTGTAGTGAGGAGTGGTGTGTTGTGGTGTGGAGTAGTGTGGTGTGATGTAGAGTGGTGTGATGTAGTGAGGAGTGGTGTGTTGTGGTGTGTTTTTATGTGGAGTGGAGTAGCGTGGTGTGATATAGTGAGGCGTGGAGTGTTGTGTTGTGGTGTTATGTGGTGTTGAGTAGTGT
>OZ024756.1:27906014-27913514 GCA_964016885.1 Eledone cirrhosa
TTCAAATCATGGTTTAGATTTTCTATGATGATTATGATGATTATGATGATAATAACTGTTTCTATTTTTGGCACAAGGCCAGCAATTACCCCAGTGCATTACTGGTATTTTATTTTATCGACTCCGTAAGGATAAAAGGCAAAGTTAACCTCGGCGAGATTTGAACTCAGACCGTAAAGGGCCGTAACTCTGTGCTGGAAAGCATGGCATCCGACGCTCTACTGGTACTGCCAATCCACCTGATGATAATGATGGTAATGATGATCATGATGATATGCAGGTTGTATCAAAAAGAATCATCCGATTTCAACAGACTGAAAGACATGTAAAAATTGAATATAACTTAATAAACATATCCCTCTATCTATCTATCTAAGGCGGGTAAAATTCCCGAGATCCATGGACGAGTTCTCTCCAGCGGTCTCTGTCCCTCATTATCGCCGACATCCAGAGTTGACATTGCACTCAGTGCTCCTTTGGGAGCCCCTACATGGACACACTAGAAGAGGAAGACCAAGGTTAACGTATGTTGATGCCCTAAGGACAGACACTGGTCTTTTGGAGACGCAGGATAAACATATATAAAAGTTATAAAAAGGAATTAAAACTTTATATTTGGGCATGTATTGTACAAGTTACCGCATGATTATATGGTCATTTCTTTAAAAAATATAGCCTTTTGAAATCGGATGATTTATTTTGATACACTCTATATTCTGGTGGGTTGGCACAATCGTTAGAGAACCTAGGAGTTGATACCTTGTGAAAAATCAATATTTTTTCTAGGTTGTCTCTTTTTTTTTTAAAACCAGAATTAGTCGTTTAGTTTACATATTAAGGGCCCCACCCACGGTGATAACCATTATTCAACTGCGATGACCTCATCAGACAGCTACAGCTAGAAATTGAACAGAAAAAACCCCCAGAAAAACATAATGATGGAACAAAGTTTACCTCTGTTATTCCGATCTTTGGACATGCCCAGTCCCGAAGTGTAGCATATATATATATATATATATATATATATATATGTGTGTGTGTCGATGTGTGTGTGTGTCTATGTCGATGTGTGTGTGTGTGTGTGTGTCTATGTCGATATGTGTGTGTGTGCGTGTCTGTGTGTGTCTTTGTCTACGTATATGGCTGTGTGTGTGTGCATATGTCTGTATGTGTGTGTGTGTATGTCTATATATGTGTGTGTGCGTGTGTGTGTGTGTCTGTGTGTATACATGCCAAATTCAACTCTGGACTCAGAATGTAAAGGGGGACTACCCTGCACTGGCTTCCAACCCGGAAACATGTGGTTGCATAACGAATTTCTTAACCACATAGTGTTGCTTGTTCATAACTAACGAAGATCGCAGTCTGTATTTAGGGTTTTGCTTGTATAATGTTCTCTGGGAGATCAGTCTCTCTGGTATTATTAATCTCTTGTATACGTGGCACCTAGCAACCATTTCTACGTTCGTAGTGAATCAAGATCAGTGTATTACAAGATTAACTCTCTTTCGGGGCAGCGATTAATTGCATCTAAATACTTTTACTGGCGCCAGAAATGACTATTTAATGTTGTGATAGGCGTATGTGTGTTCTGTACATGTGTATAGAGAGTGTGGGTGTGTGAGTGACAGCTCACACCTATGCAGGTTTAGCTGGCCTTCTCCAAAGTATATCTCGTCGGAGGTGTCTTGGGTGATTTAATGATAGGGACCCCAGTCTCTATCATCTCATTTCTACAGCTGAGTAAACTGGAGCAACTTGAAATAAAGTGTCTTGCTCAAGGAAACACCACATTACCCAGTCCGAGAATTCAACTCACAACCTTTCGATTGCAAGCCCAATGCTCTAACCACTATGCCATGTGCCTTTATATAAAGGGTGTCTCTGTGAATGTATGAGGGCTGGCTGAAAAGTTCATTGGCTGACCAAGGTACTCTCATGGAATGACCAAATGAGGTTTATTTTTTAACATAGTCCCAGGAAAGGAACAATGCAGTTATTAATAAAAAGCTGGTCATTCTTTCGCTTAAGGGACGTCACTGACCCTTATCATTCCAGCAAGGCCCCATCCACACAGCATGTAATTCTTGTTTATTTGTCGCTACGTACATTAGTTGGTATCATCATCATCATCATTTTACGTCTGCTTTTCCCTGCTTGCAAGGGTGGGACGGGAACTGATTCTGGCTTGATTTCTACAGCTGGATGCCCTTCCTAACACCAACCTCATTTACAGTGAGTGCTGGGTGCTTTTTTTCAGTGGCACCTACACGTCCACTTTACAGTGTGGGCTGGGTGCTTTTTTTCAGTGGCACCTACACGTCCAATTTACAGTGTGGGCTGGGTGCTTTTTTGCCATGGCATCTCCACAACCACTTTGCAGTGGAATGATAGGGACCCAGTCCTATCATCTCATTTCTACAGCTGAGTAAACTGGAGCAATGTGAAATAAAGTGTCTTGCTCAAGGAAACAACACATCACCCAGTCTGAGAATTGAACTCACAACCTTTCGGTTATATATATATATCTATATATATATATCTATATATTTATACATATATATATTTATATATATATATTTATATATATATATATATATATTTATATACGTATATATATATATTTATATATATCATCATCATCATCATTTTACATCCGCTCTTCCCTGCTTGCAAGGGTGGGATGGCTCTTATTCAGCACAGCATCTTTCCACTTGTCATGGTCCTTTGTCATCTCTACCGTGAGCTTCAGCGATCTGAGGTCTGTTCTCACCACCTCCGCCCATGTTTTTCGTGGTCTACCTCTACCACGTCTTCCTTCAACTGGCATTTCCTGGCACTTCTTTACCCATCGGCCATCCTCCATGCGCATCACATGTCCATACCACCTCAGTCTCCTCTCCTGTACACTACATTCTATCCCTCTCAGACACAGTTTCTCTCTCAACACATTCATGCTGGGTCGTTCACGCACATTTACACTGCACATCCAACGGAGCATGCTTGCCTCATTTCTCTCCAGCCGTCGCATATCCTCTGCAGTTGCTGCCCATGTCTCACTACCATATATATATTTATATATATATATATATATATATATATATATATATATATATTTATATATATATATATTTATACACATATTTTCCATACTTTTTTACCCTTCCTCTCATTGGTATTCTCTGTATATATTTTTCAGGTGATTTCATCAACTTCTGCCTCAAGTAAAAATGAAAGTACTGTAAAATTATTCAAAGGATCAACTTTAGTGTCTGCTCTTGCAGATATCGACAACAAACGATTTCACAATCGATTGATTGCGTTAGATTCTGCCCAGCATCTTTTTAGGTTGGGTCTTGTTAGAAGTATTTTCGGGGCAAGTAACTTTGAAGATTCAGTGCAGCTTTATACCTGGCATGATGGCGACAATATGGAACGATCCACCAACAACATTGGGAATTGTCATGGATGTTCAGTGCGTGCCCAATGTCGATTCCATGCTCGATCTAAGAAAATAATGACCAGACAACTGCCTGTTTCTTCCTGGAAAACGACGGTTCATAACACATATAACAAAAATTACAGAAATATAAATACCACTACCCCTTCTGACAATCGATTGAGTGTTAATGCTGAGTTCCTTGAAGATGTACGGAATAAATTATTGAGTATCGGAACTGTAACAAGTTTGAATTCCCCTACCAAGATCTGTGGAGAGCCACATACCACACCTTATTCAGGTAAAAGAAAATAACGTATTTAAATATCTTTAATCTACTTGATTATATACATATATATCAAGTAAGAATACTTTCGAAACAGCGAGTGGGTTTGAAATTATTAGAAGTGTAAGCTATCGCCGTATTTTGACTAAAGAAATTAAAGAAATTATTTACCCATGTACGTCAATACTCATCTTTTTCCATTTCTCTGAGGGTTCTTAACCCCGCTATCAGGCTAAATAATTTCTTTAATTTCTTTAGTCAAAATACGGCGATAGCTTACATTTCTAATAATACATATATATATATATATATATATGTATCATCATTGTCATCATCATCATCATCGATTAACGTCTATCTTCCACGCTAGCATGGGTTAGACGGGTTGTCCTGTTGTGAGCAGTGTTCGGTCGGCTGACCATGCCTTGCTCATACGGGAACTGATTCTGGCTTGATTTCTACAGCTGGATGCCCTTCCTAACACCAACCTCATTTACAGTGAGTGCTGGGTGCTTTTTTGCCGTGGCACCTCCACGACCACTTTGCAGTGGAAGGGTGTGGCGGCATATTGTCTATATGCTTCAGCTTCGGCTTGTACCCGTGGGGGGTCGGGTCTTCTGTATTACTGCGTGACGCCAGAAGTCAGAGGTGTAATTGGGTAAGGTCGGCTTTTATCTCCTCATCCCATATATATATATATATATATATGTGTGTGTATATATATGTATGTGACGTATATTGATGCCCTAAGGACAGACACTGGTCTCTGGGAGACGCAGGACATGGCAGCGATGATGTGGGACAGAGACTGCTGGGGAGAACTCCTCTATGGATCTCGGGAATTTTACCCACCCTAGATATATATAACAGAGTTTTGTATCTTGCTTGAAGCATTGTTTAATATGAAACCACAAATTTTAATTTTGAAGATCAACACAATGCAATATGAAGAATGTTAAATTGCCAAGATAATAAAAGAATCTTACCTTAGCAAATTTTACGATCCCAAATATTTTCTGGTTTAAAAACCCATTATCTAGGGAATAATCCTATGAGAGACTTAAAAATCGACTGGATAGACTTGCTTGTATGGGAGCAGATTTAAGTGAAATTAAATGAAAACACGTTAAAATTTTAAACATGTGCATTGTAAAATGTATGATACATGTATAATATATGCATGTGTGTGTGTGAATGTTTGTATGCGTGTGAAAGATGTGTGTGAATATGTATATAATAAAACAGGAAAAATATGTGTGTGATATATGTACGTGTGTGTGTGTGAGTCTAAGTATGTTTGCTTAGTGAGGACATAGATTTAATTTGAAAGAAAGAAAGAATGAAACTGGCCATTGGGATATTGGAATCCAGGCTTTTAATATAAATTGGAAACATTTAAAATGGATGGTTTTATTTCATAGAACCAGAGCTCGTTTTGGCCAGGTTGGTAACTAAAGGGTTAAGTTTTGTTGATTTTTGAAAATTTCCTTTTTATATCCACTTTTCAAGGTTTTTCTTCGAGTATTCAGTCAAATCCAAAAAGTATATATGTACAGCATACCAAAGATATACAGCACTTGTCAAGGCAGAAAGTAACAGATCCTGGACATTCTCCTTTAAAGACCAAACTAAAAAACTGTTGCTCAACAAATTCCTCAGACCCTATCAAAATGGATGGTATTAACACAGAAAAATATTTATCTGATAAACATTTATTCCCAGTGGATTATAATACAACGATGAAGATCCCTCAAGCAACACCAAAGAATGTGGAACCCCAGGTATATTGGTTCTTTGTTGTTGTTTATTTATTGGTTAACCCTTTAGCATTTACATTACTTTATATATACTATTGTATTTTCACAGTAAAGTCTTTACTTAACATAATTATCTCACATAATATCGAAGCTATGAGATTTTAATATTATTCATTTTGAGAACAATACCTTAACATAAGTATGAGGGCCCAGTTATAGCCAGTTTGAAGAGAAAGAGGTGAGAGAATTCTGGCTGGATACAGCCGGTTTAAATGCTAAAGGGTTAAGGTGGCAAATTGGCATTAAAATGTTGGATAAAATACATTGAAGTTATCGTTTCAGCTCTCAGCTCTCTCAGTTCAAATCTCACTGAAGCAAACTTTGCCTTTCATCCATTTGTGGTCAATAAAAACAAGTACCAGTCAAGTACTGGGGTTGATTCTTCCTCTATATCTCTTATTATTTTCATTCTCTCACTAGGGTCAATTTAATCAACTTTCCCCTTCCCTAAAGGTTGTTCACCTTGTACCTTAACCCTTTAGCATTTACATTACTCTATATTTACTATTATATTTTTATGGCAAACACTTTACCTCACATAATTATCTCACATAATATCGAATCTATGAGATTTTGATATTTATTTTAAGACAATACCTTAACATCAGTATGAGTGGCTGATTACAGCTGGTTTGATTAGAAAGAGGTGATAGAATTCTGGCTGGATTCGGCTGGTTTATATGCTAAAGAGTTAATCAGAAACCATTATTATTATTATGCCGAGGTTGACTTTGCCTTTCATCCTTACGGGGTCGATAAAATAAAGTACCAGTAATGAACTGGGTAATTGCTGGCCTTGTGCCTAAAGTAGAAACAATTATTATTATTAAGGGCGGTGGATTGGCAGTATCGGTAGAGGGTCGGACGCCATGCTTTCCAGCATAGTTACGTCCCTTTACGATCTGAGTTCAAATCCCGCCGAGGTTTACTTTGCCTTTCATCCTTACGGGGTCGATAAAATAAAGTACCAGTAATACACTGGGAAATTGCTGGCCTTGTGCCTAAAGTAGAAACAATTATTATTATTATTAATTTTAGCTTTTTGAGGGTAACAGATTGGCAGAAGCGATAGAGCGTCGAACACTATGCTTCATGGCATAGAGTTACGGCTCTTTACGTTCTGAGTTCAAATTCAACAAAGGTTAGCTTTGCATTTCATCCAGTCACGCACTGGGGTTGATTTAATCGACTTTCCCCTTGCTTTCAAATTGCTTCCCTTGTGTTTATAGTAGAAATCATTATTATTTTTACGTGGATTGACAGTATTGGTTGAGGATCGGACGCCATGCTTTGCAGCATAGAGTTACAACCCTTTATGATTTGAGTTCAAATCCTGCCGAGGTTAACTTTGCCTTTCATCCTTACAGGGTCGATAAAATAAAGTACCAGTAATACACTGGGGTAATTGCTGGCCTTGTGCCAAAAGTGGAAATAATTATTTTTACCTTTCCCTTTTATCCTTACGGGGTTGATAAAATAAAATACCAGTAACACACTGGTGTCAATTCAATCAACTTCCCCCTTCTGCCAAAAATTATTGGCCTTGCGCCTAAATCAGAAACCATTGATTATTCATTTCAATTACGCCATGCTTTCCAGCATAGAGTTACGTCCCTTTATGGTCTTAGTTCAAATCCCGCCAAGGTTAACTTTGCCTTTCATCCTTACGGGGTCGATAAAATAAAGTACCAGTAACAAACTGGGTAATTGCTGGCCTTGTGCCAAAAGTAGAAAGAATTATTATTTATTTAATTATTTATTTATTACAGATATTCCGAGCTTGTGTTGATGATTGTGACTTCACAGCCTACAAAAAGAATAATGACATTTGTAGTAACAGTAGCATCAGCAGCAGCAACAGCAACAACAACAACAACAACAACAACAACAACAACAACAACAACAACAACAACAGTGTTATTAATGTTAACCCCACAAATGTAACACCAAACACCAAC
>OZ024756.1:27918514-27928514 GCA_964016885.1 Eledone cirrhosa
TCATGGCAAACCCTGAAGATCTTGTCACATGCCCATGTTACTCTTGCATTAAAACATATATTTGAAACTATTGCTTGAAATCCATACCTACAAATTTTTGCTAAAGAACTGTTTCTACTTTTGGCACAAGGCCAGCAATTACCCAATACATTACTGGTACTTTATTTTATCAACCCCGTAAGGATGAAAGGCAAAGTTAACCTCGGCGGGATTTGAACTCAGATCGTAAAGGGACGTAACTCTTTGCGTCAAGCATGGCGTCTGACCCTCTACTGATACTGCCAATCCACCGCCCTTTTTGCTAAATAACGCTGTCAATGTTATTGCCAAACCATCATAGTATTTTCTCGTTTAGCATTGTTGCTGTTGTTTATGTTACAGAAAACAAAAATTCCAAGAATGCAATTTGGAATAGTTTGGCAGAAACAGAAGTGAACACCTGTGAAATTGACAGGTAAGTACAGTAAAATTCCGTTATAACGAAATTCACAGGGTATAAAAAAAAATTTGTTGTAACGAAAATTTCTTTCTAATGAGATCAACCTAACACATCGAGCATGTGGCCGGGGATTGAAAAATGTTGTTATACTGAAAAATTTAGTGTTCAATAATGGTATTCATTACAACGGAATTTTACCTGTATTGCATTTTAGTAAATGTTTCATCTTAACTAGCAGTCTCATCTTAATTAGCAGTGAATGTCTCATCTTAATTAGCAGTGAAATTTGTATACACAATTTCTTATGATTTTTATCTATTTATTTTTTTTTTTTTTGGCAAAGTGAATAATTTTGTTTTTTTACATGTTGAAACTTTTAGTGTGACCTTTAACCGTTTAACATTTACATTACTCTATATTTACTATTGTATTTTCACATAATTATCTCACATAATATCGAATCTATGAGATTTGGATATTATTTATTTTGAGAACAATACCTTAACGTCAATATGAGCAGCTGGCTACAGCTGGTTTGAACAGAAAGTGTGAGAGAATTATGGCTGGATATAGCCGGTTTAAATCCTGAAAGATTAAACTGTAGTTATACCTACATTAAAGTGTAATTCTCAAAGAATCAATGCAGTTATTAATAAGAAGAGTTGAAATTAATCCATACAAGATTTCACAGCTGTGTGTCTGAGTGGTTAGAGAATTGGATTCGCAATTGTGAGGTTGTGAGTTCGATTCCCAGGCCATGCGATGCGTTATGTCCTTGAGCAAGACATTTTATTTCATGCTGTTCCTTCTACCTGGAGTTGCGACCAATAGATGGTATTAGCAATTGGAAAGACCAATGTAAACATTGTTTCCCCGGTCCGATTTGACAAAAGTCGATTGACTAAAAAGAATGTATAACATTTTAAATATAATTATTTGCACCAAGCTGACATTGATATATAAAATTGGGGGTTTGCTGTGTATTCTAATTTTTTTTTGTATGACTCGCAGGAATAAGTAGGCAAAGAAGAAGAAGAAGGGGGAGGAGGAAGAGAAGGGAGAGAAGAAGGAGGAGGAGAAGAAGAAGAACAAGAAGAAGAAGCGAGAAGAAGAAGAATGAATGTAAAATATTTGATTTTAAATCTTTTTTCTTTTTTTTTTTGTTTCCTCACAGACTTTTTGAAAAGTCTCCCCAGAAGTCCTCCCTTTCCATACAAACATTGTATGATGATATTTGTCAACGCTGTGCTGCACGAAAAGCTCATGTAAGTCCTAGATTTTCAACTGATTTTTTTTCTCACTTTTTTTTTTCTTCTTCTTCTTCTTCTTCTTCTCACTTCTTCTCACTTCTTCTCACTTCTTCTCACTTCTTCTTCTTCATACTTCTTCTTTTTCTTCTTCTTCTCACTTCTTCTCACTTCTTTTTCTCACTTCTTCTTCTCACTTCTTCTTTGTCCTCATTCTTTCTTTTCTTTTCTTTCTTTCTCTTCACAATAACTTCCTATCTCCCCCTTTTCTCACCTCTCTAGTGTCATCAGTCTATATATGCTTATATATGTCTAATGTCCACATCTTATTCTTACAGCTGAGTACAACCATTGATCCGGCTAAGAATCAACAAATGATCCATTATATGAAACAAATCAAATGTAACTATAGTGACATTGTTCAGTCCTTGATCACCCTCTCCATAGAAACTCTTCGCTTTGCTAACCCTCTCAGGTAACTTCACCCTTTACTTGACACAACAATAAATAAATTTACTCTCTCTCTCACTTCTCTCTCTCTCTCTCTCCCTCTCTCTCTCTCTTTGTGGGGTAGGTACGCCAGAAGTCCTCACTGTTACAGGCGCTACCACAAACCTATCAGTGAGCAGTCGATACTTGGACACCAGAGCCTGAGCTGTTAGCCAAATGTACCTGGTTTCCAATACATATAGTTCATATGAAAATTGATAGCTTTCTGATGAGATTTTGTAGAAAATTGTCACCATTTATTATTATTTTTATTTAATTTTAAATACTCTTTTCATTAAATATACTTGCAGAAAAACCATCCTCGGGGTGGTTTTCTGCTAGCATGTGTAGTGTGCATAATGATATTATACGCAAACATATATGCATATAGATAGGATACGTCAAATAAAATTATAATTGATAATATGCACAGAAATTGAACGAAGTCTGTGTTACACTCTCTTCTGTAATCAGACAAAAAAAGACAATATTATATATAAACTGCATATATGATAAATTAAAATGTTATGAAAAAGGAGAAAATTAGCGATGGAAATATAAACGTTATATAACGATGCAAATATATGAATGTTTATATAAACGATGTGATGTAGTGTACGTTATATCATAACCGGAAGTGTGACATTTGAAAATTTTTAAGAAGTCAATGTTAAAATAAGCAATACTTTATATATAAGAATATTTATGTTTAATGAAGAGCTACGAAATTTAGTAGATAAATTACATAATATTCATTCATTATTTATTCAAAGTAATCCAACTTATTTTATTAACGGGATAAAAAAAAACAAAAAACGGATGCTGTCCCGCACTCCCCCCTCCCCCCTTTATTATATTATAGATAAATATTAATTTTGCTCCTATTTTTCAGTTTAGCTGAACTTTTTCACCTCATGGCATCTGGAAAAGATCATGAAGTTGTTAACAAAGAACACAAGCAAATTTTTAATTGTAAGTATCAATATTTAGTGGTACTAATTTCTGTGTTTTTCATTACAATATTCTTTTCGAAATTCTATCATGTTTTGACATGGCTCATTCATAAATATCAATAATATGGACACAGGGTTAAGAAATAAAATGATCATGTGGTTATGAAATTCCAAATTTGATCCCATATATATATATATAATAAACAAAAGATAGTTACTTTAGATCATCTCTACTTTTTTAATTATATATATTTCGAAGATGCAAGGCTTATGTATAAGATAATCCAAAACATGTTCTTGTCAGATAAAATGCATAAGAGATGCAATTTTTTTTTTAGAAAAAAAAAAAATATATATATATATATATACACACACACATATATATGTACATTAAAATATTTTGCCAAATACCATGCCTTTGGCAGTGGAGACTTCTGGTGTCCTTGGCCCTAGGGCTACCTCCCTACTCACCACCATAGGTGCTGAGCTGGTCAGTCGCAGGTGTGAGCCTCAAGAGTTGGAATGGCTCTTCCAGTGCATCTCCCTTACCATCCTCCGGGGAAACAACTTCTCTATTCTGTATGTGGGGAGGCCAGTACGTGGGACCCCACTTGCTCACCATACAGAGAGATGGGGAGGGCGAGAGAGATGGAGGCGATGACAGTGGGAGTTCGGCTCTTCCACGTTCGGACTTTATCCTTGTGGTTGTGTTCATTGGCTACATCACCTTTAGCTGTTCCCTTGTCGCTTCAGTTTGGGTTGCCTCGAGAACTAATTCACATCAAATTTTGATTTACAAATGTACAAATGTTTCATCCTCTTAGGACTTAACAAAATCAATCATTTTATGAACAATTACCTCAACACGTTCATCTTTTTGAATGCACCAAAAATCACGATGAATCTTGGTTTACATTTTACAAACCGCTCTTAGTCAGCTACAAGTGATAATAGTTGTGTCGTGTAACATAATATTCATTCACCTACATCTTTCCAGTTTTTATATTTGAAAACGAAGTTCTTTATATATATATATATATATATATATATATATATATATATATATATATATATATATATATATATATGCATGTATGTAAAAGGTAAACAGAAATAACAACACAATCGGTACAGTATATGGAAGGGATATATTAGGTTAATGCTTGAAATAGCAGGAAGAGGGTCTTAACATTTCGGACACTAGTCCTTCATCAGAAGAAAGAATGAGAAATAAGATAGATTGAAGGGACGGACGGGTTGGAATTGGAAAAAATCTCTTTAGATAAAAATAACAGGTCCATTCATGTTGACATCTCTTGCAAAACTGTTGGTGCTGGCGTTTTGAGTATGATTTATTTTTTTAGAAAAGTGGATGATGGAGCGCGTCTACCTGAAATGGAAAAAAAAAAACGTTTTGTAAAAAGAGCTATACATGTGCACATGTGTATGCATGTGTGTGTCTGTATGTGTGTGTTATTATACGAAGCTAAGAAGAAATGTGTGTGTATATGTAAGTAAAAGAATGTGTGTGTGCTTGTAAATACGAAGCTATGAGCAAAAGTATGTTAATATATATATGTATATTAATATATATATATATATATATATATATATATACACACACATGTATGTATTTAAAAGGTAAACAGATATAACAAAGCAAACTACACAGTACATTGAAGAAATATATTAGTTTAATGCTTGAAATAGCAGGAACAGAGTCTTAACATTTCAGACACTAGTTCTTTATCAGAAGATAGAATTAGAAATAGAAGATAAAATAGAAAGATAAAGAGTGCGAAAAGGAAGGAATGGGGAAAAAAATTAGATGAAAGACTGGTGTCCCAAACGTTAAGACTCTTTTCCTACTATTTCAAGCGTAAAACTAATATATTTCTTCAATGTACTGTGTGTGTCATTCTATATATATCATCATCATCACATCATCATCATCATTTTATGTCTGCTTTTCCCTGCTTGCAAGGGTGGGATGGGAACTGATTCTGGCTTGATTTCTACAGCTGGATGCCCTTCCTAACACCAACCTCATTTACAGTGAGTGCTGGGTGCTTTTTTGCCGTGGCACCTCCACAAACACTTTGCAGTAGAATGATAGGGACCCCAGTCCCTATCATCTCATTTCTACAGCTGAGTAAACTGGAGCAATGTGAAATAGTGTCTTGCTCAAGGAAACAACACATCACTCAGTCTGAGAATTGAACTCACAACCTTTCGATTGCAAGGCCAATGCTCTAACCACTAAGCCATATGCCTCCAAATATATATATAAAGTGGTCATGATGGCGACATGGCAAAAAGGCGCCCAGCCTACACTGTGAAGTGTTCGTGTAGGCGTCAAGACAAAAATCACCCAGTACGCACTGTAAAGTGGTCGTGTAGACGTCAAGACAAAAATCACCCAGTACGCACTGTAAATAAAGTTGGCACTAGGAAGGGTTTCGAGCTGTAGAAATCAAACCAAAATCAGTTCTATAATAGCAATCACCTGTCCTGGCATTGCTCACAAAAGGATAACTCGTCTAACCCATGCCAGCATGGAAAAGTTGGCATTAAACAATGATGATGATTATATATATATATATATGTACAGATGCAGATGGTCCATTATTGACTTAACCCTAGCATTTACATTACTTTATATTTACTATATATTTTCATGGTAAAGGGTTTACTCCTCATAATTATGTCACATAACATCGAAATTATGAGATTTTGATGTTATTTATTTTGAGAATAATATCTTAACATCACTATGAGCGGCCAGTTACACCCATTTTGAACATAGAAAAACCAACATAAAAACGTTGATGATGATGACTGTTTTGTCATCATCATCATCAACATTGACATAAATTACTAATCACAAACTAACAATTATGATGTTTGTTTCAGCTTCTATGAACTGTTCAGATTTTTTCATGTCAGAACTTTCAAGTATGGAATTGTTGCATGAGAGGCTAGATTTTCTACACTTTAAACTAAGACTATTGACAGAAATGTTTGAAACAGGTTAGTATATTTTCTGTGTCTTAGACAGCATTTGTGTGTGGGGGGAGCGTGCGTTTGCAGCACCTATGATACTTTATTTTTTCAGTGAAAGAAATGGAAGAAGCTATTCTCAAATCAGAGACCTGGCTGAAATACTTACAAAAGAGTGATCTCCACTAAAGACTCCCAGGAGCCAGATGGTGCTTTAAAAGAAGTGGATTCTGTTAAAGGTACCCAGGGACCAGATGGTGGTGTGAAACAGAGGAGATTATGTTAAAGGTACCCAAGGGCCAGAAGGTGGTATTAGAGTTAAGGTTAGACACCCAATGACAAGGTGAAGATGTTAGACAGAGGAGATTCTGCTAAAAATACACAAATACCAGATGGTGGTGTTAAACAGAATGGATTTTATTAAAGGTACTCAAGGGCCATGTGGTGGTGTTAGAGTTAGGGTTAGACACCCAAGGACCAGGTGGTGGTATTAGACTGTGTGATGGGATATGTCTACTCAGAATGTAAAGAAACAGGACAATCACTACAAGACATTTGACACTTCTACAAATTCCATCAACCCTCTTTCAGTGACTGCTACTTTATTTTATTGATTCCAAAAGAATGAAAAGCAAACCTGATCAGCAACATTTAACTCTTTAGCATTCACATTACTCTATACTAACTATTGTATTTTCACAGTAAAGGTTTTATCTCACATAATTATCTCCCAAAATATCGACTCTATGAGATTTTATGTTATTTATTTTGAGAACAATACGTTAACATCAGTATGAGCAGCTGGTTACAGCTGGTTTGAACAGGAAGAGATAAGAGAGTTCTAGCCAGATACAGCCAGTTTAAATGCTAAAGGGTTAAACTGTACTCTGGGGGCATGAAAATGCACCCAGTACACTCTGTAAGGTGTTTGGTGATAGGAAGAGCACCCTGCTGTAGAAACCATGTCAGAACGGGTTGAGAACACCTTTCAGTTTTGTCAAAGGAACAACAGCTTCTCTAATGATGGTGATCTACACAATAGATGCACCCAGTACACCCTGTAAAGTGGTTGGTGATAGGAAGGGCACCTTGCTGTAGGAAGCATGTGTGTGCATATGTGTGTTTGTGCATATGTATGTTTGTGCATGTGTGTGTTTGGGCATGTGTGTGCATATGTGTGTTTGTGTATATGTATGTTTGTGCATGTGTGTGTTTGGGCATGTGTGTGCATGTGCACCTGTATGTTTGTGCATGTGCGTGTTCTGAAAAATACACTATTCCACTCTCTATGCTTGTTTTAATAATGTCAGTAATATGCAATTGTTTAAAAATGTATTCCTTCTATTTCAGATCAACGTCTTCGTGCTGTGCATGTAGCTTGTGATGAAATATATGGCAGGTATAGCCTTAATAATATTTCTTTTAAACAGCTTACTATAATTTTAAAGCAAAAACAACAACAATATGACAAAATATGAATTTTTAAGGGATTAGAAGAGAATATGGATATCTGACTGAATAAGGTACCACAATTTGGGAGGGGAGAGGGGTGTATGGAAATCTCTAAATTTGAGAATATGGATATCTGAATAAATAAGGTACCCTCATCCATATGTTATAAAATAAATAGGCTGGGTTGGAGTCTCAATATGTAAACTAAATGACTAATTTTTTTTTTTTTTTAAATCAATGGACCTAGAAAAATTACCGATTTTCCACCCACACCCCTATTATTTGGACTTGCCTGTGAATGGATTGGAACAGTGTGAAATGAAGTCTGGGACCAAATTCAAGGTCATATGACTGTGAGTCATGCACCCTAACCCTTAACCCTTTAGCATTTCCATAACTCTATATTTACTACTGTATTTTCGAGGTAAAGGCTTTATCTTACATAATTATCTCACATAATATCGAAGCTATGAGATTTTGATATTTATTTTAAGGACAATACCTTAACATCAGTATGAGTGGCTGATTACAGCTGGTTTGATCAGAAAGAGGTGATAGAATTCTGGCTGGATTCGGCTGGTTTATATGCTAAAGAGTTAATCAGAAACCATTATTATTATTATTATTATTAGGGCGGTGGATTGGCAGTATTGGGAGAGGGTTGGACGCCATGCTTTGACGTATAGAGTTACGGCCCTTGCCATTCTGAGTTCAAATCCCGCCGAGGTTAACTTTGCCTTTCATCCTTACGGGGTCGATAAAATAAAGTACCAGTAATGCACTGGGTAATTGCTGGCCTTGTGCCTAACGTAGAAACAATTATTATTATTATTATTAATTTTAGGTTAGCAGCAGATTGGCAGTAACAATAGAGCATCGGACACCATGCTTCATGGCATAGAGTTACGGCTCTTTATGTTCTGAGTTCAAATCCCACGAAGGTTAACATTTACACATTCTAAATCATGCACATTTATACATACTTATGTCCAATATCACAGCTAAATGACATCATACTTAATCAACAGTATCAAACTATATCAAATTCTTGATTATTTTTTAAATATGATCAAAACTATTTGACTATCTATTATTGAGACTACATCAACCTTGTGTCTCTTTCTTCTGTCATCTGTTTCAGTTTACCATTGAAGAATCTTTTAAGTGTTATTGTAAGTGTTGGAAACCATCTCAACAAAGATTCTTCTTCTCTTGGACAAGCTGATGGCTTCCAGTTAGACATTCTTTCAAATCTCAAAAATATTTTCGCAAAAGTAAGTACTAAATATAGCAAGAAATTTGACTAATGAAATGACTGTGACTGTGACTATGTCGATGTACTCTGCTTACCACCAATGATAGGTAGATCCTTTATTAATTCATGATAGGGTAAAAAACCCCTCCGGTCATGAATGACCATAGATTTGCACCTAGAAAGTTCCCCTCTGGGCTACAAGTCCAGGCAAGGTTGTTTTGAGAAGACCAGCAGTTGCCCATGCATACCAATCTATCCTCTCCATGCCACCAGTGTTGTCCAAGAGAAAGGCAATGGCCAAAACAACTTGACACCAGTGATGTCGCAACTCATTTCTACAGGTGAGTGAACTGGAGCAATGTGAAATAAAGTGTTTTGCTCAAAGACACAACGCATCACCCGCTCCGAGAATCTAACTCATAACCTAATAATTGTAAGCCGAACACTCTAACCATTAAGCCTTCACTTTGTATATTTGCAAAATTCATCATTCATTTATGAATGGACTTCACCGAGAGATGATGATTATCATCAGCATTATCATCTTCATCATCATTGTTTTGTTTTTTAGTGAAATAATTACTATACAGTTTTGATTTATAATATGGGTACAAGATTATAAATGGCAATGAATGCTATTGGGGTTCCCCCAAATTGAGAGATCACAGCTTAGATACTGCTGGCATCTGGTTAGAATGTCTCAGGAAAGAATCACTGGACAGATCTGTAGCTCGGAGATCAGAGAGTCACACCAGGTAGAGCTGCTACTTCTCCAAATTGAGAGATCACAGCTTAGATACTACTGGCATCTGGTTAGAATGTCTCAGGAAAGAATCACTGGACAGATACATAGCTCAGAGATCAGAGAGTCACACCAGGTAGAGCTGCTACTTCTCCAAATTGAGAGATCACAGCTTAGATACTACTGGCATCTGGTTAGAATGTCTCAGGAAAGAATCACTGGGCAGATCTGTAGCTCGGAGATCAGAGAGTCACACCAGGTAGAGCTGCTACTTCTCCAAATTGAGAGATCACAGCTTAGATACTACTGGCATCTGGTTAGAATGTCTCAGGAAAGAATCACTGGACAGATCTGTAGCTCGGAGATCAGAGAGTCACACCAGGTAGAGCTGCTACTTCTCCAAATTGAGAGATCACAGCTTAG
>OZ024756.1:27933514-27958514 GCA_964016885.1 Eledone cirrhosa
GAGATGTAATGTGAAATATATTGGACTGGGGGCAATGTGAAATATATTGGACTGGGGGCAATGTGAAATATATTGGACTGGGTGTAATGGGAAATATATTGGACTGGGGGCAATGTGAAATATATTGGACTGGGGGCAATGTGAAATATATTGGACTGGGGGCAATGTGAAATATATTGGACTGGGGGCAATGTGAAATATATTGGACTAGGTGTAATGTGAGATATATTGGACTGGGGGCAATGTGAAATATATTGGACTAGGTGTAATGTGAGATATATTGGACTGGGGGCAATGTGAAATATATTGGACTAGGTGTAATGTGAGATATATTGGACTGGGGGCAATGTGAAATATATTGGACTAGGTGTAATGTGAGATATATTGGACTGGGGGCAATGTGAGATATATTGGACTGGGGGCAATGTGAGATATAAGGCCACCCAGTTTGGGAACCAAATCCATGTCGATATGATTGTGAGACAAATACCTTAAACCTTATGTCACATGCTTCACAACACTACTTAATTTTAACTTTATACTCAACTCTTGAAGGATGGAAGGCAAGATAGTATCGGGAGGATTTGAATTGTCACTTTAGGTGGAGTTAGCTAAACAGTATAAGATTTTTTTCTGATATTATAATAAGTCTTCCAAGCCAAACTTTCATTTCCTCAATCTTACTTCATTTCTATTTCTCTTCATTCAGCCCTGGAGACTTTAGATGAACAGAAGAAATTTTTGCAAGATACCAAGAACTATAGTTTGAAAACACAGACTTATTTCTCCTTTGATAATAGTAACAAAGTAGGTTGTTGTTGTTTGCTGCTGTTACTGTTGCTACTTCTTTTTCTTCTTCTTGTTAAATGATGATGATGATATATATATACATATATATATATACACACACGGTCAAATTCCGTTATAAAGAAATTCATGGGATATAAAAAAAATTTGTTGTAACGAAAATTTCTTTATAATGAGATTGATCTAACACACTGAGCATATAGCCAGGGATGGAAAACAATTTCATTATAACGGAATTTTACCTGTGTATATATATATATGGAGGCACATGGCTTAGTGGTTAGAGCATTGGCTTTGCAATTGAAAGGTTGTGAGTTCAATTCTCAGACCGGATGATGTGTTGTTTCCTTGAGCAAGACACTTTATTTCACATTGCTCCAGTTAACTCAGCTGTAGAAATGAGATGATAGGGACTAGGGTCCCTATCATTCCACTGTAAAGTGGTCGTGGAGGTGCCACGGCAAAAAAAGCACCCAGCACTCACTGTAAATGAGGTTGGTGTTAGGAAGGGCATCCAGCTGTAGAAATCAAGCCAGAATCAGTTCCCGTCCCACCCTTGCAAGCAGGGAAAGGCGGACGTAAAATGATGATGATAGTGATGATGATATGTATGTATGTAAAAGGTAAACAGAAATAACAACACAATCGGTAGAGTATATGGAAGGAATATATTAAGTTAACGCTTGAAATAGCAGGAAGAGGGTTTTAACGTTTTGGATGCTAGTCCTTCATCAGAAGAAAGAATGAGAAATTTGATACATTGAAGGGACGGGCAGGGTGGAATTGGGAAAAATGTTTTTAGAGAAAAATAACAGGTCCATTCATGTTGCCATTTCATATATATATATTAGTTTTTGAAATTTTCAGTTTTATTTCATTTCATTTCTGTACAATTTTTAGGAATCAACTCAACTCTTCTTCTCATTGTGGGCTCAGTTTTTACAAGAATCTAAGTACTATTGGAAAATTGCTCATCATCGGCTGGCTGAGGAACGATTTCGTAATGACATGAATCAAAAGATTAAGCTGGTAAGTTAGATATGTCTTCAAAGGAACCTTTATGTAGTCACTCAATTTTCTAGAAATAGCAACCAAAAATTCATTAATTTATGCCCTACAGTGTTAAATAATAGAAAGGATACATTAGATAATGTAGTACTAGATATACTTCTCCATGTCAACATATATGCTGTATCATTCCTGCTTTCTTCTGTCTCTCTCTATCTATCTCCCATCACATGTCATATGCTCTACTCCTTCCGTTCTCTCTCTCCCTCCATTAAGAGGTTTTGTTTAACCTGATTCTTTGCTATGATCATCATAGCACCTGTCTTTTTTACAGTTATTTCCATGTTTGAGATTCCTACAATTTTATGAAATATAATAGAACATCTTTGACCATAGTTCATCATCATCATGAAGCCTCAGCTGAAATGGACTCAACAATTGATTTCCACGTGGGTTTGTCGTTCATTGCCGTTGCCAAATCCTGGATTTCAATACCAGCATCTCTGGAGATGACATCGGGATAGAAGAGCTTGTGCCTCCTGTTATTAGTTACTGTTTGTGGTTTCCAAAGCACTAATGGAGACACAGCCTCATAGGTGGCATGATGGCAGTCGCCAGCAAATCTTACTCTCCTTTTACGTACAACGACAGATATGCATGGGAGGCCGGCAGCTTATGTTTTGAATGTGTTGAAGTAGGCGAGTGTGTCATCAAGGAGCTTTTGTTGTTTGGATGAAAGTGTTCATGTTTAACTTCCATATAGCAAGATTGGTTGAATTGTTACTTGGAAAAGTCTGATCTTGGTGTGGTTGGAAAGATTTGATTTGAGTGCCAAACTCGATCCAACTTGTTGTGAGTTAGGCTTGATGGATCAGAGATGATTTGAGGCTAAACAACAATAGCTGATTGATTGATTTAATTGTTTGATGTTAGTAACCTGGCACATCAGCCAAGTCAATGAAGCAGTCAATATGTGGTCAGTAAATATGCTAGAAATAGCACACAAATCTCTGTTGGATCACTGTCTACCATTTAAAAAAGCTCACATTGGATAAGGAGTCTGATAAACACACTAAACTGAATAAAAGATATGATGGTCACAGATAAAAAATGGCTTAATAGATGAGATTGATCTAGACTGACCTTGAGCTAAACAACAACCACTTGTAATTCAGATGTGAGAAGATTCTATGAAGTAGATTACTCGGTTTAATGTTGCAGCTAGAGTTTTCCTCTTTACTAACAGAAGTACAAGGCCAGAAATGAAGAGGAATGGGTTAATTGTTTAAATTGGTGGCAGCAGCAGCAGTAGTAGTATCAGCAGTAGTAGTACTAGTAGTAGTAATAGTAGTAGTTTTAGTAGCAGCAGTAGTAGCAGCAGCAGTAGTAGTAGTAGCAGTAGTAGTAGTAGTAGTTTTAGCAGCAGCAGTAGTAGTAGTAGACACCTAGAATCAATAGTGTAATAAAGTTTTTCTTATCCACAGATTAGCAGCCAGAGATCAAGCAAAACCTCACAACAGCACATTGTTCCAGATTTACCCCCTAGAAGTTGTAAAACAAAAGAGAAGTTCAAAAAACCACCAGCCATTCCTCCTAAGAACTGGGAAGACAGCATGAAAGAAATATGCTTTTCTTCAGATAATACTTCCGATAAATTTCATAACATACCGCTTAAAGTAAACAAGGTAAAGAGTCATCACATTCAGCATACACACACTAATTCTTCTTCAACACTTCTAAAAGGTTTCAAAAGTAGAGATGATTTACATGAACTATCCATCCAGCCCCCACCAAAGCCTTTAACATCACGTCCACCTAATACATCTGATATTCATAAACCGAAACCAATGAATCTTCTTGCAAATAGTCATGAAAATAGCTTGTCAAAGGTTTTGACTAACCAGTTGATACCAAATGGTGCAGTTCATAACTATATGAACGAAAGTCCTATAGGATCATCTCATACTCTCCATTCACATCCTGCAACCATAGATGTCATCAATGATAATTTGAAAGATGCTTATTGTTCTCAAACAATGACTCCTTTGTCTGCAGCAGAAGTTTCTACAGTGAATACTGAACCATTTCTCAAGCGGTCAACTCAGCATTTGTTCAAATCATGGCTGAAACGAGAACAAACAAAACCAAACCCGACTGAACACACTCACTCAAACACAAAATCCAACACAGAGAAAGCAAAAATAACGGCGTTTAAATCCCTACATTCAGTCCACCCAGGAAGCACAGGAGAGGAAACTGTGCGAGCCCCTAAAATTTACACAAAATGTCGGGAATCTAAAACGGTATTATCTGGACATGCCCAGACTTCAGGTATACAGGAACTTAATCAGTCAACAAGACAAAATTCACAGCAAACTGTATCAAACCAGAAACATGTATCTTCAAATCAAGATCACCTATATCAGCCACATCAAGTCACAAATCACTCAACTAAAATTGTTTCCCCAAAAGAAATTCATATACAATATGAAGTAAATTCACTGACAAACAGTAATAAATGTTCTGTTGAATCTAAAACTGAAAATTGTGTGTGGTCATCTGAACATGGAACATTAAGTCACCTCCAGTCCAATTTATCAGCACATAAAAGCTGTTCAGACACAGGTAAGAAGGAAAGAAATGACATAAAAACCAATTCTAACTACCAGAATGAGAATGAACTTATTTCTACAACAAAACAATCTTCCGGGGTTCATGGAACATTCAGTTCTAATCAAATGAGTGAACGAATTCTAATATCACTGGATAAAGGCACCAATAATTCTGAAAAATCTTGTTCAGATTTGTATGATGTAGATAAACAGGTCTCCTCAAATCGATCTAAATGCACACCTGTATGCAATAAATCTTTGCCCTACACAAATGCTAACAACCAGCAAATGCATCATTATGATCAGCAGCAGGAGGCAAGGATGAATGTTAGCAGTAATGGACAGTCATTTGGTATCGGAAGCTATGCCCAAGAACTTCAAAGTAAGAGCCGCAAATACTTCACAACAAACAACAATCAACTATCAACTGTAAATAACATAAGTGGCATCACTGTTTCGAAAAACAACCAAAGTAAGAATTGGTTAAGCTCATTGACTCATTCCAAAGTACCACTGATGAGCACAATTCCATCCAATGGCCAATATAGAAGTTCAAGTGCTTACAACTATTCTCAAAAGATGATGCAAGATGAAAGTAACCAGACTAGAGACACTCATACTGATGAAAAGGTTACAAAGCAGCAAACATTTAATGAGAGAATCCCTCTCAGTGCTCCATCAATAAGCTCACTCATAGAGCGATTTGAAAAGGTTAAGGACACTTGTGATTTGACAGTGCTTGCCAAATCAGGTGAACCTGTTTCTCATCAAAAGCATGTAGCATCAACCCCATTTGTCATTTCATCTCGTAAAAATCTCTTCCCATCTACAACAGCCATCTCAAAAACAACAACATCCACACCAACAACAATATCACTACCATTAAAGACTGCAGATAATTCTGGCAATGCCAGTAGTGAAGAAGGAGAGTATGCTGTACACCTAAACCATCATGATGACCTTGCTGTTGAACCAATTCACAATTATCCTACCATACATTACTCTGAAAGTTATGATAGATTTAAAAGACGGGCCAGTACATTTCCAGAGTCAGAGATTAACAACAGAAAACCAACACAAAACACGTCGGAAATGAGAGAAAACATCACAGCTAAAACACATTTACAAACTGAGTATCAACAAAATAAATTTGAATCTTTTGGTAACATGTACAACCATCAGGTTAAAGAAATTCCACAAAACTCTTACTTCTTGGACAAAGTTAATAATAGTCAACATCCACTAGGTTATCTTTCCACATCAGAAGCTAATAAAAGAATTGTTCGAGCTCATGAGAATATGGCATACATGGCTGTTTAAAGAGTTATATATGATAGGAACTAATGGAAAGACTTGAAGGTAAAGATTTCAATTGCCCTTCTTTCAAAAAGGGTCACACTAGTTGCATATATTATATGTGATTATTATCATCTGTATTTCATCATTTGACACTGAAATTTTGATTGTCACAGAATCAGTGATGGGTTTCTGGTGAACTGAGTTCACAGCCAGTTTCTAACCTCCTCATTGGTGACACTTCAGTTCAGTGGCCCTGTTAATTCCTTTAGGGATGATGTTAAAATGTCTTAAGTTCTATTTTCTTTTCTTCAGAATCAAGATGGCTTACCCATTTCTATCCATAAATGATTAATTACAAAAAAGAAAAAAATATAAATTAAAAAAGTCACAGTCCAAAAGAAACTAGTGGTGGTCTGCACCAGGAAAAATCATTAAATAAAGATCGCAAATATGAATAGATTTCTATGCTGTGGTAAAGATGTGAACGTTTTGGGTAGAGCCCTTCTTCAAAGAATATAATAAGGGTTTGCTTTCTCTTTTTTTGTATAATGCAAAATAAATATCCTTGAAGCATAACATTATCAGTAAACATTTCATTTTTTTTTTCTAAAAAGAGGCCTTTCACAAGAACTCAGAATTCTGGTTTCCATCACAGCATATAAATTTAATCTTATTTGAAAAAATAATATAAGCTTTTAATGTTTGATTATTTCACCTACATGTGTGTGTGTGTGTGGGGGGGGGGGGGGCCCATGCTGGGGCATCATGTTCAAGGGTTTGAACTCAAATAACAATAATAATAATAAATACATATATATATATATATAAATTTATTTACTTATATCAGCATAATTTAGACATGCTTGTCATACACTCCATATATATGTGTGTCTGTGTCTGTGAATGTATAAGTGTACCTGTGTGTTTGTGTAAGCATATGTGTGTAAGGATGTATATGTCCAGCATTATTGTCAGTGCCTTCGCATTCTGCGTTCCATTTTCCGAATTTTCTTTTCATTCTCTTCAGGGGCAGGAGCAAAAAACCAAGGGGCCAGTATGTTAACCCATAACAAATAGAATGCTCTACCAGGAACCTAAATAAAAAAAAAAGTCAATTGAAATCATATTTGATATCATGCAAAATACAATATTTAAATCAACAGATAGCATTTAAACTGGCCATATCCAGCCAGAATTCTCTCATCCCTTTTTGTTCAAAATGACTGTTACCAGCCGCTCATACTGATGTTAAGGTATTTTTCTCAAAATAAATAATTTCAAAATCTCATAGATTTGATATAAAGTCTATGAATATAAATAAATAATATATGTATATATATATATATTAGTATTGGTGCTCTGAAATAGCAATATATACATGAATGTATGTATAGTATATTTGGCAATAAACTGTGTTTAATTAAAAACATTTAGAAAACCTTTCACTATGAGTTTTAAAGTAGTGTTTATGTCACTTACTTATTCTCGGCAAATAACACATATATATATTTATATATATAAACTTTTGCACAGTTTCCATCTACCAAATTTCACAAGACAACTGAAAATTACATGGTTTCAAAGCAAACTGTTTAACCAGATAATCATGCAATTAAGCAGTATGCATGGCTTTTACAGAAATGCATATCACAGCTAACATAACAGATGTGGAAATATTCATGCCAAAGTGCATTTTATTTCATGCTGACAGGAGTGAAAGAACTCATGGTGGTGTTGTAAAGTACATCTGTAAAGCTATCTCACTCCTAGTGATGTTGTCCAACTGAGTCTTTGATACTCTAATAATACACTCAAAGCAACTCAAAACAATAATATATGCCACATATCATCCACCAGACACCTTAAATTATGTGGATAAGCTTGAAGATAGCCTTACCCCTTTAGCATTTACATTACCCTATATTTACTATTGTATTTTCACGGTAAACACTTTATCTCACATAACATTTACATTACCCTATATTTACTATTGTATTTTCATGGAAAAGGCTTTATTTCACAATTATTTCACATAATATCGAATCTACAAGATTTTGATATTATTTATTTTGAGAACAATACCTTAACATAAGTATGAGCAGCCGGGTTGAACAGGAAGAGGTGAGAGAATTCTGGCTGGATACGGCCAGTTTAAATGGTTAACAGGAGAGAAGATGTGATAACTAATGTAGATTAAAGCCTATACATACCTCTGCAATGTCACTACATGAGTAAAGTTAAATAGAATCTTTGCTTGACTTTGTAAACAAGGAACAAGGGAAACATTTTAATCTTTTAAAAATGTTTGAAATCTATCTTTCATGCTTAACCCATTAGCATTTAAACTGGCCATAACTCTCTCAGCTCTTTCTCTTCAAACCGGCTGTAACTGGCCGCTCATACCTACATTAAGATATTGTTCTAAAAATAAATAACATCAAAATCTGGTAGATTCAATATTATGTGCAATAATTATGTAAGATAAAGCCTTTTCCATGAAAATACAATAGTAAATATAGGGTAATGTAAATGTTAAAGGGTTAAATGACACACGGCCTCAGATAAAACCACTTGCTAAACAGGCAACACATCAAGAGATACCAAATGTGAAAACAGACCACTCACCGCTAGCCATAATATCCAAAAGTAATTTGAAATTAAGCTCAGAATTTGTACAATGCAGGTCATTAGAATCAAGTCTTTACTGTGCCTGCAATAATAAGAAAATGCTGTAGAAATATATATATCAACATTCAATTGACTAGTTCCCAGACCTCATTTGTTTAACAAGTAGGGTGGAGCTCATCAAGTTGGACCAAAGAAACAATGTTTCCATTGGTCCTTCAATTGCTAATACTATCCGTTGGTTGCAAATCAAGGCAGAAGGAACATCATCATCATCATCATCATCATTTCATTTCACGTCCACTTTTCCCTGCTTTCAAGGGTGGGACGGGAACTGATTCTGGCTTGATTTCTACAGCTGGATGCCCTTCCTAACACCAACCTCATTTACAGTGAGTGCTGGGTGCTTTTTTGCCGTGGCACCTCCACGACCACTTTGCAGTGGAATGATAGGGATCTCAGTCCCTATCATCTCATTTCTACAGCTGAGTAAACTGGAGCAACGTGAAATAAAGTGTCTTGCTCAAGGAAACAACACCTCACCCGGTCTGAGAATTGAACTCACAACCTTTCGATTGCAAGGCCAATGCTCTAACCACTAAGCCATGTGCCTCCATGAAATAAAGTGTCTTGCTCAAGGACATAATGCATCTTCAGGTCTGGATTGCGAATCCAATTCTCTAACCACTCAGCAACGCGCCTTCACTAAATATATATATATATATATATATACGTACATATACATATATCAGCAATATATATACATCATCATCATCATCATCGTTTAACGTCCATCTTCCACGCTTGCATGGGTTTATACACATATATATACACATATATATACATACAAATATAAATTCAGCGAGAATCGCATTTCAACGGGTAGAAAAAGCGAAACGAAACGCAAAAATCAGAAATTATGTTGGCAAGCGCTCCATAGTTAAAAAACCAGAGCTAAACAATATCTTAAAACGCCATACAAAACTGAAAAAGTGGTCAAGAAAGCATCAACCACCCATATATATACATATATATATATGCATACATATATATACATACATATATAAATATATACATATACATATATATACACATATATACACATACATATACATATATATATATGCATACATATATATATGCATACATATATGCATACATATATATATGCATACATATATATGGTGGCTGCCAACTCGTTTTCGAGTACGGCCACTACTTTATATCCATATAGGAGAACCCCTACCGATGCGCTGAACGAGTGTGACTTTTTAGTCCAGCCAGCAACTTGAAAACTCTGGTACAAACACTACACTTGTGACAAATATTGACACATAGTGCTGGGCCCATGGTACCCTGTGACGACAAGTGCAGAGAGATCTCCAGATATAAAGCAATGCCTGTGCCGTGAAGCTTTTATAGTGAGCAAAGGCACTGCACAAAGCCAGTCCCACTCTCTTAACCAAGATGATATTTACCAAAAAGAAGAACAAGTCAACATCATTGGATACCATCAGAGTTGCAGGTGTTATATCAGAGTTTTCCTTCTCCTAGAATTCTGCCTTGACAAAGGCTAAAGGGTCATCTCTCCCGGTGATTTTGGATGGCCATTGACTCTTAAGAGCTCCTTTGCCCTTTGACAGGTCTTGTTTTTAGTCCTGCAGGATGTCCAAAGTCACCCTCCTCACCAAGAAACCTTGGTGGGGTTGCCAGTTTAGTCGCCAACGACCCGACCATGGGTCAGGTTGTACTGGGATACATGTTACCAGTAGCACCAACTGGTGACCTGACATATATATACATATATATACATACATATATCATCCTTGAGCAAGACACTTTATATCACATTGCTCCAGTTTACTCAGCTGTAGAAATGAGATGATAGGGCTGGGGTCTCTATCATTCCACTGCAAAGTGGTCATGGAGGTGCCACAGCAAAAAAGCACCCAGCACTCACTGTAAATGAGGTTGGTGTTAGGAAGGGCATCTAGCTGTAGAAATCAAGCCAGAATCAGTTCCCATCCCACCCTTGCAAGCAAGGAAAAGCGGACGTAAAATGATGATGATCATCATCATCGTTTTATGTCCGTTCTTCCATGCTAGCATGGGTTAGACGAGTTGTCCTATTGTGGGCAGTGCCCGGTTGGCTGACCTTGTCTTGCTCATATGGGAACTGATTCTGGCTTGATTTCTACAGCTGGATGCCCTTCCTAACACCAACCTCATTTACAGTGAGTGCTGGGTGCTTTTTTTCCGTGACGCCTACACGTCCACTTTACAGTGTGGGCTGGGTGCTTTTTTGTTGTGGCACCTCCACGACCACTTTGCAGTAGGAGGGGCCGGGGACATATTGTCTATATGCTTCAACTTCGGCTTGTACCCGTGGGAAGTCGGGTCTTCTGTATTACTGCGTGACGCCAGAGGTCACGGTCGTGTGTCATTGCCTTTGAGAAGTGCAATTGGTAAGGTCGGCTTTTATCACCTCATCCCAGGTCTTCTTGGGTCTCCCCACTCTACGGCTTCCATCGACTTCTAGTGCTCTGCACCTTTTTATGCAGCTGTCATCTTTCATACGCATCACATGTCCATACCAACGCAACCTCCTCTCCTGCACACAGCTTTTGATTCCACTTATGCTCAGTCTCTCTCTCAATTCGTTTATGCTTTGCCATTCGCTTATATTACTATTACACATGTTTAGAATTTCTTCTCTAGTTCTACCATAGATTCAGCTATAAGTGCAAGGTCATCCGCATATAGGAGTTCCCATGGGCATCCGGTCTTAAACTCCCCCGTTATTGCCTGCAAAACTATAATGAACAGGAGAGGGCTAAGAACAGAGCCCTGGTGGACACCGACCTGTATGCTAAATTCCTCGCTATAGTCATTGCTAACCCTAACTTTGCTGACTGCTCCCCTATACATGGCTTGTACAGCTTTCACAAGCCATTCATCTACTCCTAGTTTTCTAAGAGCCCACCAGATTATAGCATGGGGGACTCTGTTGAAGGCTTTTTCCAGATCAACGAATGCCAGGTAGAGCAGCTTACTTTTAGCTAGGTACTTTTCCTGTAACTGCTTCACAAGGAAGAGGGCATCAGTGGTGCCTTTTCCTGGCACAAACCCAATTTGCATCTCATCTAGTTTTACCCGGTCCCTAATCAACTGTGCTATAACTCTTTCTGTTACTTTCATGACCTGGTCCATCAGCTTTATACTCTATAGTTTCCTCTATCTAGTGCATCACTTTTACCCTTGTAGCAGTTGACAATGATGCTGCTGCACCAATCCTTTCGTATGACACCCTCTAGTATTATATATATACATATATATATATATCATTTTATGTCCCAAGTGCAAAGTATGGGTGCATAAAAGATGTAGTGGGATCACAGGTAAGCTAGCTAAGAATATAGATTTTATATGTGGCCGGTGCTCAGGTGCAATAAGTAGCAGCAAGTGCCCACAGAATACTAGCTCATTCCATTGCCTGGGTGACAAAATCAGCAGTGGTGGAGGGTGCTCTGAAAGTACTGTAGCTAGAGTCAGAATGGGATGGAAAAAGTTCAGAGAGCTTATACCACTATTGGCCGCTAAAGGGTTCTCTCTAAAAATGAAAGGCAGGCTGTATGATGCCTGCATACGAACAGCAATGTTACATGGCAGTTAGACTTGGGCATTGTGTGCAGAGGATATATGCAGACTGGAGAGGAACGATGCTTGCATGCCCCGTTAGATGTGTAATAGTAATATACGTGAATGGCAAAGCATAAATGAACTAAAGGAGAAATTAGGAATAAGAGGGATCAGATGTTGTTTACTTGAGAGAAGACTACGTTGGTATGGTCACGTGATTCACATGAAAGACGACAGATGTATAAAAAAGTGCAGGGCGATAAAAATAGACGGTAGCCACGGAGTAGGCAGACCCAGAAAAACCTGGGACGACTTGATAAATTCCGACCTCACACACTTACACCTCTCCAAGACAATGTCACTGGACCGAGATCTTTGGCGCTACACAGTAATACAGAAGACCCGCCTTGCCTAAGTACAAAGCAAAACCTACAGTGAGTAGGTACCTCTTAACAAAAATACACCCCCCGTCCCACTACCACCACCCCATCCACACCACCCCTTTCAATGTAAAGTTATGTTGGTACCATAACATCCAGTCCGAAATAAATGAGGTCGTGTAGGTGTCACGACAAAAAAAACACACAGTCCACGCTGTAATGTGGCCGTGTAGGTAACACGGTAAAAACCTCCCAGTCCACACTGTAAACATGGTTGGTGTTAGGAAGGGCATCCAGCCGTAGAAAACCCGCCAGACAGTCCTATACGAGCAAGACAACCAATCTTGCCTCAAGTGGGAAAATTCCCGTCCAAACCCATGCAAGCGTGGAAAATGGACGTTAAACGATGATGATGATACTTATATACATGCATGCACAAAGAGAGAGGAAGAGAAAGAGAGAACATTAATGGAATAGAACCAAAGAGAAAGAAACTGGAAGACAGAATAAAAAATGACAAAGAAATAAAAGCAAGAATGATTGAAGATGAGGGTAAGTTATATAGTTTAAACTAAGATTTCATACTCAGCCATGCCACCTTCCATGTCCAGGTCAATTCCTGCATCTAAAAGCTGATTGTCATCACTATATGATGCCTTTGCCATATTTGTCATGAATTTATAGCTTCCAAAATAAGCTAAGCAAGCCAGACTAGTCAGTAACTGAATGAGAAGGAGAAAACAAAACATAAATACTTTAGTGTTCATTTTAATTTTAATTCTGGTTTCCATCACAGCATATAAATCTAATCCTATTTGAAAAAAAAATATAAGCTTTTAATGTTTGATTATTTCACCTACATGTGAGTGTATGTGTGTGTGTGTGTTGTGGGGGCTGTGGCCATGCTGAGGCATCATGTTCAAGGGTCTGAACTGAAATAATAATAATAATGGTTTCTTATATAGGCATAAGGCCATCAATTTGGGGACAGGGGAAAGTCAATTAAATCAACCCCAGTGTATTACTGGTACTTTATTTTATCGACCCCGTAATGATAAAAGACAAAGTTAACCTTGGCGGGATTGAACTCAAATAATGATAATAATAATAAATACATATGAAGTATTTCCGTAGGAAGGGTAAAGGAAAGGAGAGTGCTCTATGTATGCTACAGAGCGATTTCAGATGTCTCTGTTGAGCTCATCTGTCTTCATGAAACCTTTGGTAAATGGAATAATTGTCTTATGCTGTTGTCTATTACATAATTATATATATATATATATATAAATGTATTTATATATCAGCATAATTTAGACATCTATTTTTATTGATATATATATATATATATATATATATATACAAGGGTCAGTTGAGTTCCTAGACTGACAAGTTTATAGGCTAACCAAGATACTCTCATGGAAAGACCAAATGAGGTATATTTTTCAACATAGTCCCTGGGAAGAAACAATGCAGTAGTTAATAAGAAGAGTTGAAATTAATGCATACAAGATTTCACAGCTCTAGCATCACTCCTATGTCATAGTCAGCCTATGAACTTTTCTGCCAACCCTCGTAAACACTAACATCAAGGGAGTAGATGTTTTATAAGAGATAAAAACAAATCAACTAAAAATACTTACAAAGGGAAGGAATGTGTATGTCTCCCAGAAACACAAATACTGTATGACTATGTAGAATATCTGAAATATAGAGAAAAAATAATGAGGAACTAAAATATTGTATCTAACATGCATAATTGCACCTCTCAAAGACAATGACACAAGATGGTGATCTTTGGTATTATGCAGTAATACAGAAGACCAACCTTACCATGCGCACAAACTGAAACATACATATAGTAGGCACCTCTTAACGCTTTAGCATTTAAACCGGCCATATCTGGCCAGAATTCTCTCACTTCTTTCTGTTCAAACTGGTGATAACTGGTTGCTCATACTTATGTTAAGGTATTGTTCTCAAAATAAATAATATCAAAATCTCATAGATTCGATATTATGTGAGATAAAGTGTTTACCATGAAAATACAATAGTAAATATAGAGTAATGTAAATGCTAAAGGGTTAAACACTATACCTCCCTTTCATACACCTCCCATGTCCCAACACCCACCCACTCACTTCTTTTCACACAACCCTCCCACTGTAAAGTTGTGTTAGTGTCATGACAAAAACACCCAGCTTACACTGTAAAGTGGGCATGTAGGCAGTCCACACTGTAAAGTGGTCGTGTAGGTATCATAGCAAAAAGCACCCAGCCCACACTGTAAAGTGGTCGTGTAGGTGTCATGACAAAAAGCACTCAGGACAGACTGTAAAGTGGGCATGTAGGCAGTCCACACTGTAAAGTGGTCGTGTAGGTATCATGGCAAAAAGCACCCAGCCCACACTGTAAAGTGGTCGTGTAGGTGTCATGACAAAAAGTACCCAATCCACACTGTAAAGTGATCGTTTCTTATTCCAACCCTTCTGTGCTTATCCCCCTCCCCCAATTATTTGGGACCCGAGAGTACATAGAAAAATGAAACCTCTTCATAGTTCAACTTGTAATCCATAATGTGATATCTCATCACTGTACAAGCATCAAGACAATATAAGTAAAGGAAAAGATAATATATATATATATATACTCACATTTACAACTATCACAATATTTTTATAAAAAGTCAGCACGTTCTTATTTTCTTCCAGTATCTGTTTCTGGCCCTTAGTTTTTTGTTTACCTTTTGGCTAAAGCAATAAAGAAAAAAAAGGAAAAAAGAAATTTCTAAGTGAGTACACACTACAAAGTGGTTAGTGATTGGAAGGGCATCCAGCTGTAGAAAGCTTGCCAAACAAGGGGTTGGGAGGACCCTTCAGTTTGTGCCAAAAGACACAAGTCCACACTCAATAGAACGTTTCACTGTACACAAGCAGGATGCAGACCCCTCAGCCTGTCTGGGAGGTCAGTGCCCTGTTTCAGTATTGACTTGATCCAAGGAGACGTTAAATGATGATGGTGATGGTGGTGGTGGACATAAGCCTTAGATTTGAAATGAAGTTGAAAAATGGATTCCTTTCTCTATGGTGTCAACAAGCATTATATTGTTAGTGTGAAAAATTACATTGTTTAACTTGAGAGTGCTTGGAAATCACTGAATGATTGTTTGTTAGAGGCTGTTGATTAAATGTGTAGATAGTAAAAAAGGCCAAGAACACATTTGAAAACATGGTTGGAGGGAGAGTTAATGGAAAGAAGAATACAGAGAATGACAAACAGCAAAAAAGGAATCTATATATAATAGTATGAGGTAGTCAAACTATTTCTCACTCTTTACGTCTGCTGTCTGCGTGAATGTATGTGTGTGTAAAAGGAAGGAAGGGGATGGTGAAAAGCTACGCTGTGTATGAGTGTACGTGTGTGTTTGTGTGGATGTATGTGTGTGTTTGTGTGAATGTATGCCTTTGAGTATGTATTTTTACAAGTATGTGTGTTTGCGCATTTATATTTATATACTCATACATTGACCCAGCATGCACTATGAGATTGGTGTCAGGAAGGGCATCCAGCTGTAGAAATCAAGTCAAAATCAGTTCCCGTATGAGCAAGACAAGGTCACCCAACCTGGCACTGCTAACAACAGGACAACCCGTCTAACCCATTCTAGCGTGGAAGAATGGACATAAAACATTGATGATGATGATGACATATGCACATACGCACACACATATACACATACGCGTATGGAAAACAATTCTAGTCACATAAAAATTCAAAGTCAGCCAATAAGTCTGCAATAAAAGAAGTAAGATAAGCACAGGAAGAATATAGAGACATGTTTAGAGAAGAGATATATTGAGAGG
Source organism: Eledone cirrhosa (assembly GCA_964016885.1). Classification (NCBI taxonomy): domain Eukaryota; kingdom Metazoa; phylum Mollusca; class Cephalopoda; order Octopoda; family Eledonidae; genus Eledone; species Eledone cirrhosa. The sequence continues at coordinate 27,949,745 of OZ024756.1, forward strand.
AAGGTGAGAGAGAAGTACCGTTATTTCCCAGCATCGAAGACGCTACTTTTTCCTAAAATAAGTCTCAAAAATCTACCATGCGTCCTAGAGGCCGAAGCTTGTTTATTATTTTTTTTCATATTTTGGTTGTCAAAATTAGGGTGCGTCCTCGAGGACAAAGCATCTTCAGCACCGGGAAATATGGTATTTAGGATTGCAAAACTGTTAGTAAAAGAGAGATATGATGTGACAGGAGTGAGGTGTTTGAAGGAAAAAAAAATGGACAAATTGCTGTGGGCCCAGATGGAATTAAGGGAAAGGGAAAGACTTATATGGAGAGGTTGTTGGATGTAGAGAGTGAATAGTGTGACAACATAGATTGTTCCATTGGATTGAAAATTGAGTATTATCATGAGTGTATAAGAGGAAAAGCGATCTAGATTGTGGGTTATAGAGCAATTAAGTTATTGGAGCATAGAATTAAGACATTTGAAAGTGTGTTAGAGAAGGGGATAAGAAAATAAATGAAGGTTGATGAGATGCAGTTTGGATTTATGCTGGAAAGAGGAATGGCTGATGTCATTTTTATTGTGAAGTCATCATCATCATCATCCGAGGACCTCAGACGAAATCAACTCAACAATTGATCTCCACGTGGGTCTGTCATTCATTGCCGCTGCCAAGTCCTGGATTTCAATACCAGAATCTCTGGAGATGACATCGGGTAGGAGAGCTTGCGCTCCCTGTTATTAGTGACTGCGTGTCGTTTCCAAAGCGCTAATGAGGACACAGTCTCATAGGTGGCAAATATGAGAGGGCATGTAGTCATGATGAAGGATGGGAAACTAACACATTTGATGAGAATGTTTAAGAACACTTTGGAATATAGTCTCAGAAACACACGTCTTCTCTAATGGTCACTAACAATAGGTCTGCTTCAATAGAGCTGGTGTTAAGGCCTAAACAAGCAACAATCTCATACATTCATTACTTAACAGAAATAATTGTTTCTACTTTTGGCACAAGGCCAGCAAATTCCAGTACATTACTGGTACTTTATTTTATCGACCCCGTAAGGATGAAAGCAAAGTTAACCTCGACGGGATTTGAACTCTGACCGTAAAGGGACGTAACTATGCTAGAAAGCATGGCGTCTAATGGTTTCTAATTTTGAAACAAGGCTAGCGACTTTGGTGGGGTGGGGAAGGAAAAGTGTATATTGACACCAGTAATTAACTGGTACTATATTTTATCTTCCTCTGAAAGATGAAAGGTAAAGTTGACCTCGGTGGAATTTGAATTGAAAACGTAAAGAGCTGGAATGAATACTTCGAAACATTCTACCTGACATCCTAATGACTGCTAATTTGCTACCAGAAATGACTCTGCTAACAAAGTTACAGATTTTTTGGGGAAGGGGGGGGGGGGGTCGTGTTGAGTAAGATCGATTCATTCGACATCTCATACTTGAATAGTGCTTCGTTTATCGACTCTAGAATGATGACAGTAGACGTGAACGTAGGCGAGATTTGAACTCTCTGGTTGACTGAGAATAATCAGTTGGAGATGTTTGGGCAGCCCCATGACAGCCCAAACGAGCAGTCCAATGATCAAAGATATTCCAACCATTATCATTCTGTTTTCGCATTTTAAGACGACATACTGTGATTAAAAGATTAAGTTGCTATTTCCAGAAAATCAAGCGACCACGTTAGAGGCGCCTTCATACAGCGACCTCTAACATTGGCACCAAGTCGCTCATTTTCGCTCAGGAGCGTAGTTCTTGACTGGTAATTATTTTTTTGAACTCAACGTAAAACCGATGACTCAAGACACTACAAGGTGTATATATATACATATATATAATCTGTCACTCTACGGATCTACTAATCCATCTGCGAACGTGATGTAACAAACACCTCATTATTATTATTTTTTTACAGGCTTGACATGATTACGTCCCTTAACAAACATGTCTTCACGCACTTAACAGACACTCTCGTATTTAGATTTTAGGAGTTCGTAAAGCGCTTAAGCAAACAAAAATTAATTCCTTAATTTTACACATCAACATTGATTGCTATGATCGAATGTATTTAATTATTATTATTTAATTTTTCCAAACAATTTACATATGTATTAAGACCAGTTAGCTTTATATGAATTGTAAAGAATACATGAAGCTGCGAATCGGTTTCGATTTTTGGCTATTAAATATTTGACTTTACTCACGTTACAAGTTTGCTGTAGCGGAATATATATATATATATCCACACACACCAGGCAAACTAATTTCGTCACAACTTCAATTATATTATCATTAATATGGTTAATTAAGTATTGTTTACAAAACGGTACTTGAAGCATTTTTACGCTCTCAAATGATTGAAACATATTGTATTACTATGATATTGTTGTATTGTTTTGTAACTAAATTATAATTGTTGTATAATCCTTAAGTTTTGACAAAAAAAATCTATTAAGAGGTATTATATCGTTGAATGAATTTTTTAAGTTTTTTTCCCTTAACGAAATGAACATTGATCGAACAGTTGAATGTTTGCAACTTTAGGCAGAAGAATTTAACAGGTATCGTTAAAAGCTGCCCAGCTTTTAGACTTTAGAGAATTACTGAAATTAACCAATAAGCATAGTGTTGTGAAAAATGAGATGTATAAAGAGCGTGTAATGTGATATTTGTCTATAACGAGATATCGAAACCGGGTCGCAGCCTCACTAATGTAATCAAATGGGACGGAAGGAGTGCGTGCCATGTAGTGTCATTAGAAAGAATCTGCTTAATATGTACCAGGCTTACAGACATTGGAATTTCATGTACCAGTTTAAATCCAATCAATAGTTCTTACAAAAGCATAAACAACGAAACCAGAAAATTCTTATAAAATATTTATAAAAATCTTAAATATTACGTGGCCGAGTAAGGCAAAAGAAACCGTCCAAAACAACCCCTATTATCTTAAGGGAAAAAAAGATTAATAGACTATATATATATATATATGAATTATATATATATGAATTACCAACAAATTGAATATCCCTTCTGCTTATATATATATTATATATATATATATATATTAACACACACTCACATATATATATATAGATAGATATAAATAAATGATTAAAACCCTACCGGCATCTTTTTGTTTATTCCGATTGTATATCTCAGCAAGATCTACCAGATATACACAGTTTAAACGTGGTAGTAATTGTAATGTAGTTACTGCTTGCCAGCTAACAGTGAAGAGGGTAAAGCGAATAAGGAACCTGTTTACACAGATAGGACAACTGAAGGGAGCTAACTGCAGCCTTATACTTTACCAATAGCCAAGCGGCTTGATTGATTTATCTTAAACTTTCTTAGTCAAAATCCAATTTGATAATAAAAATAATAAAAAAAAAATATTGGTCATTGAATAGAATCCAACGTCATGCATTATAGTTTGTTGTTGAATTCATATCGATCGCAGAAAGAGAAGAAAAATAAAGATAACATTATTTAGCGGCTAATTGAATGGAAAGAGGGAAGCGGAACTAGAGTATATTTCGAACAGATATGGGAATAATAAAGGGAGCTAACTGCAACCGTACATAACGCCAATATGGTTCGTGCAAAGAAGGGAACAGCATCCGAATTTCTTTCGAATCACACCCTACTTTCTTAAAAAAGAAAGACATTGGATAATGTATTTTAAGGTTATAACTTGGATAGCATTTGACGATTCGTCTGCTAGATGAAATCTGTCCTGGAACTAAACACCGCTCTTTAGATTGTTTCCAACTCACACGAAACCATCATGGATTTATCATACGGAACTGTTAATTTTTAAATGTATATCGTTATATCAAAACATTCCAATTCAATGAAAATTTAGAATATGTTATTAAGTATTGTTCTAAATATAAGCTCCTCCTCGTCTTCTTCGCCCACTTATTCCTGGGACAGTTATGGGGGGAGGGGGCAGAGTCCTTAAATACTCCTTCCAGCAAGTCATGTCAGAAGCAACCATCTCCAATTGACCCATATTGGATTCCCATGGGAGACCAGCTGAGCTCGTGGTTGTTATCCAACCATCTTGCCCTGAGGGTCAATTTAACCCCTGAGTCTCCTGTCGGCTGGTTTTGCCTGTTAAATCTGTCCAGCGATTTTTTCCTGAGACATTCTAAACACATATAAGCCTACTAGCAAAAACTTAGTTATTTTATTAAATTCCTCTAAATTATAGGGATATTTTCAAAATTAACTGAAGCATATGTCCTGAAACTCACCAACATGACATCTGATATTCCCCCTCCATACACATGCAAGCATGTGTGTGTGTGTGTGTATTATGACTCATACACTGTTCACTTTCCTGACATTTGTAGATTACTCTATGTACTATACATGCACCTTTGATGAGTTGTAGTGCACCTGAGCACTATACACAATCATTTTTGTTATCATTATATAGGCAGTTTATTTCATTAGAAATATGCTAACGAAAGGGTTAACATACATAGGGGGGTGGGGTGAGGATTTTCGATTTATGACCCTCCTCCCCTCCCCTACACACGCCATGAACAATGAAATCGATGTGGATGATATTTTAATTGAATAGTTGGAAGACAAAAGTTCCAGATAACCCCCAACATTCTGGGGAGGAAGAAATAGATATAGTGGTTGGATGTACAGATTTGTGTGAGTGAACATATAAGGTGAGGAGAGGCAAGTGAGGCTAGGGGTAATCAAGGAGAGTCAGCACAAGACCATCCCCTTCCAGGGAACAGAGGCTACTGTAGTAACAGCAGAAAAGGTAGGATGGCAGGTGGCAAGTGGTAGGAAAGTGTAGAGAGGGTGGAAATATCCATAAGTTCCCATCATAAATATATGGCTGTTGGCTCAGGCTACCAAATTAACCTTTAGGCACTTGCTCATCCTGCTAGAATTAGCAGCTACATCCCAACTGCGGTGGGAAAACCATGACTGTATCAGACAAGCTTTATCAGTCTTCTAACCATCACAAGGAATGGTTTCTGTCTATTAATACATTTGTTGACTTGTTGCCTGACAAAATTGTTTGTTTTGTGTTCTGTGTACGATAGACAGATTTAACACTTTTGTTACTATATTTCCAAAGAAAGACACTGCCAATGATTTTCAAATAATTTTGAAAATGATCATGAATTTGGAAGGATTTATTAACATAACTAACTTTCTCATTACTAAACTGGTGTTTGGAAAATAGCTTCACAAAATTTCTCACAAAAAATTATGATGGAAGGCTGTTAGATAGTTATCAACACTTTAAAACAGTTTTTTTTATCACAAAACCAGAGGTGATTTGGTACTATAAGTGTTAAAAGAAGAAAGGATACATTGAACAATATTTAATAAAAGAAAGAAGCTGGAATGTCTTTGACCATAGATCTGACCTGGACTGAATAATGCATTGGTTCATATTTAATTCAATCTTTTTGGTTAGGAAATACAGTTTTCGTGGTATTATGAAATGTTTTTATAGCAGCTTTAGCCACTATCACCATTTTTTTTTCACCTCCTCATCCTGGTCTTCATTTTGATAATTGAAAGTAAAGGTTGATATCTCATGGTCTAGGAACAAAATGAATGCCTGCTGGTTTTCAGTATATGCACTGTATTGACATATTACTCTATACAAAATGTTAGAATTGTTAAAATATTGGACAAAAGGCTTTTTATTTCGTTATGACTCTTTGTGTTTTGAATTCAAAATCAACATTACTTTTTATTTATTCAAGCTTGTTAAACTAGAGTACCATTGAAACACTGAAGTTGATTTACTCAGCTATACATTTTCATCAATATTTAAGACCATGTGCCCCTTGTTAAAAATTAAAATTAATCAACCAAGTTTAAATGCCTGCAATTGTATTTTGTTGTTGAATCAAATATAGTACATGCATGTTGGAGAAAGAAAAAAGGAAAAAGTGTGCATGTTGCTGTCAAGCTCAACTAATCCCTGATCCATGAGAAGTTAACAAGCAGGCTAAATGGCTGATACACAAGGACGTTACGACTGGCTCTTAATGGGAAATGGCAGCAACATATGACAAATAGATGTCTTTATGGAAACTTTCCAAAAGTCAGTAAAAAAAATCAGGTAAGGACTGTTCCTCATATCTGGTCATTGTGCGTGACACTCTGAACTGGAAGTTAGTCCTTTGGAACCCATTTCATGGAGTTGTTAGAAGAAAACACTGACAAACTTACATCGACAAACTGATTAAAAACACCAGCCTGGACTTCAACCAACCTGGACCAAGACATGTGGTGGAGTGATTTGTTGCTGTGGCTCAGGTTGAAACCAGCTAAGAAGAAGAAGATGCAGTTCTACAGTTCATAGGTTGTCGGTGCACAGAGCAATTGTTGAAGGCCCCTCATTTGCGATACCACTAGTTGTGATACCTTCTCCAGTGGCAACATGGTACATTTGGCTACCAATCCCATTTCACTGCTTGCAAATTGTCAAACAAAGTATCAGTCACTATCTGATAAGCTTGTATGTCAAGATTGTGGCAGTGGAGACCACATCCCTACTCACTGCTATTAGAGAGGAGTTGGCAACCCACACTCATGAGCCCCATGTGGTCGAGTGACTGTTCCAGCGCATCTCCCTTGCCATCCTCTGGGGCAATGTCTTCTCTAACCTGTCCTCCAGGACCACAAGGAGGACTGACTCTTGAACAGTAAGTGGTAAATGCAGATCACACACATGCACACACACACATAAACACATGCACACACACTCTCATACACACACACATACTAACAATTAGTGTCTTTACCTACAGTATAGACTCAAATATAAGCCGATCCTTATTTTGTATGAGAAGTGGGGAAAAATCCAAATCCTCTTTATAAGCTGAGGCAACTAATCAACAATATAAGTCTTTCCCCCCACCACCACAGTTTTACCATTGACATTCTGGTCATATGTTTCTCGTATTCATCATCATCATCATCAGGTTTAGCGTCCGTGTTCCACGCTTGCATGGGTTTGGACGGGGGTTTTCCCACTTGAGGCAAGAGTGGTTGTCTTGCTCGCATAGGACTGTCTGGCGGGTTTTCTACAGTTGGATGCCCTTCCTAACACCAACCACATTATATTCGAGAATACACAGGTAATTGTAAACTATATTGTAAGCTCCATCATTCAGCAGTGGTTAGTCTCTCTCTCTCTCTCTCTCTCTCTCTCTCTCTCTCTCTCTCTCTCTCTCTCTTCTCTTCCTCTCTCTCTCTCTCTTTTAGTACTTTATTTTGTTTTATTAAACCATATGTTGGATCAACTAATTCTCAGCTACTTAACCAACACCGCTTGGTATCATGCCACCCTTTCTCTCGTCACGTAACAAAGCTGCAGAGCTCACATTTCAATATGCTTTAGATGTGGAGTGTTGGTTGGCAACATACAACTCGACATGTTCACCCCAATACATCCCTCCCAACAGGTGTTAATCGCTCACAAAGGTAATGGCTGTCCTTGAATTGGTTACACACAAGTGTCAGCTGATTTAACTATTTAGTGTTCAAACCGGCCAGAATTCTCTACCTCTTTCTGTTGAAACTGGCTGTAACTGGTCACTCATACTGATGTTAAGGTATTGTTCTCAAAATAAATACTTTCAAAATCTCATAGATTCGATATTATGTGAGATAATTATGCGAGGTAAAGCCTTTACCATGAAAATATAATAGTATATATATAGAGTAATGGGAATGCTAAAGGGTTAATGCATCCATGCACCACTAGGTGATGCGCGGCCATCAGCAACATGCCAATGTGGCTTGCCTGAACCGGCTGCAGAACATACTGTGTGGGTGCCCAGATCTCTGCCCACATGAGAGTGTGGACTTCATGCAACCTACTCCTACTACCATGAGCTGGTTGCAGTGCCTGAGAAATGTCACATGGTTGCTATTTCATACAAAAGAAGATCACCTGTATGTTTGTCATGTTAAATTCATCATCATCATGATGACTGTTTTACGTCCATTCTTCCACACTAGCATGGGTTAGATTTTTGTCTTGACGCCTACATGACCACTTTACAGTGCGTACTGGATGATTTTTGTCTTGACGCCTACATGACCACTTTACAGTGCGTACTGGGTGATTTTTGTCTTGACGCCTACATGACCACTTTACAGTGTGTACTGGGTGATTTTTGTCTTGACGCCTACATGACCACTTTACAGTGCGTACTGGATGATTTTTGTCTTGACGCCTACATGACCACTTTACAGTGCGTACTGGGTGATTTTTGTCTTGACGCCTACATGACCACTTTACAGTGCGTACTGGGTGATTTTTGTCTTGATGCCTACATGACCACTTTACAGTGCATACTGGGTGATTTTTGTCTTGACGCCTACATGACCACTTCACAGTGTGGGCTGGGCGCCTTTTTGCCATGTCGCCATCATGACCACTTTATATATATATATATATATATATATAAAGAATGACACACACAGTACATTGAAGAAATATATTAGTTTAACACTTGAAATAGTAGGAAAAGAGTCTTAACGTTTTGGACACCACAATCTTTCATCTAATTTTTTTTTCCCATTCTTTCCTTTTCTCACTCTTTATCTTTCTATTTTATCTTCTATTTCTAACTCTATCTTCTGATAAAGGACTAGTGTCTGAAACGTTCAGACTCTTTTCCTGCTATTTCAAGCATTAAACTAATATATTTCTTCAATGTACTGTGTAGTTTGCTTTGTTATATCTGTTTACCTTTT
>OZ024756.1:27963514-27978514 GCA_964016885.1 Eledone cirrhosa
TATCTCATAAATCCACCTGTTATATAGTTGTGACTGTTATAATATAAGTTTGTTTAAGAAACCTTATATAACAGAGTGTATTCGAATTGTATATATACATACATAGAGATATAGACACATTCACCCATAATATATATATATACAGAGATAGACAAACCACATATATATACACACATACATTTATATATACATACATCATATATATATACATAGTTAAATATAAGGTACATAATATAAAATAAAATAAAAAATAAATAAAAATGAGTTATAATTTTAAAGGATTATAATTTTAAGAGGAATTACAATTTGGAAATATATTCATATAATTTTAAGCAATATAACTTTAAAACAATATAATTTAAAAAAAATATTTTAAGATATAATTTTTAAAAATATATATAAAATTCAGTATAAAAATGAATTTTAATTTTTATATAATATTTAACTCTCAGTATGCTTACCTCAAATTTTTATAACCATACGAGAAATTTTCAAAAAAAGAGAAATTTTCAGAAAAATAGAAATTTTCAAAAAAATATGAGAAACTTTCAAAAAAATATGAGAAACTTTCAAAAAAATATTTTCCAAAAATCTCTTTCATTCAAAAGCTTTCAGTATGTTTATCTTGAAAAATTTCAAGGAAAAAATTTTTAAGGAGAGTTTTAAGCAGTCAAATGAAGGAATCTAATGATTTATCGATGGGTTCAATAGATTTAATAGAATGAGTTATATATTACATTTTAAATTTATATTTAAACGTTGAGTTCAATCTATGTCTGCAGCAACTGAAAAGATTGTTTCTTACGTTCACGGAATTTTTGCTTTTTAATATAAAGAATATTTCCTCTATACAAAGATGACAATTTTCGGAAGAGGAGTTAAATGGAGGCGCTTTTGAAATAATATTCCAAAGTAAAGAATATTTAATGTTCTTTGATTTAAGGTCCCATAATAAACTAGATAGAGAAGTTGAAGATTTTTTGTTTAAATTCGTAAAAGAGCATTTATGGTTATTAAAACGAGATTTAAAGTCTGTGGAAGTAGATCCTACATAATTAAATGAATTTAAATTAGTTTTTACATTACAATTATATACTATATATTTTAGCTAAACAATTGTTATTTAACGGACAGTTAGATTTATTTCTACAGTTACATTTATCGAAATTCAAGTTACTAGAAGCTGTATTATTGAATTGGATATTGCTGGGGTTGTTAGTGGTATTTTGGTTAGGTTTTAAGTTTCTATTATTAATTCTATTAATATTCTGCGCTAAATTATTGGTGGTTGAATAAGTTAATTTTATAGTATGTCTATTAAATATTGAGTAATATCTATGTGTTCTAGGGAAGCATTTGTCAAGAGCTTTAAAGAATAGTTTAGCAATAGGAGTTTTAATATTTAATGAGAAAGGAGGAGCAAACCATAATATATTCCTAGTTCTATTTCTTTTTTTGTTTTCCGAATTATTGTAATGTTTTCTATTATAGTTGTTAAAATTGTTAAGATTATGGTTAGTTGTTATATTATTATTCTTATCAATGTATTTAATTTTATTTCTATATCCAACTCTACCTAACGCTTCGTTTTAATAATGTGCTTTATCATCAAATATATTCCTATTAGCTGAAATTCTAGAAATGCGTTGTTGTACGGAATTCACTATAGTATTTTTAACGGATCTGGGGTGATTAGAGTTAAAACGTAGTTTAAGTTCTCGTTTAATTTGTGAAATGGATAATGAAGACATGTGTTAAGGTTTAAGGTTACATCTAGAAAATTAACTATTTTATGGTTATTCTCTATTTCTACTTTTAGATTAAGGTAATTAAAAAATTGTATAATTTCTTTTCTTTTCTTATTTAATTCACAGTTATTATTTTCGATAAGTAATAGCATATCGTCACGATACAAACCTCCGGCCATCTCCGGTATTTTTCTATGTAGAGAATTATTTATAAAAAGCCCCACAATATCCGTTACCTGAGCGGAATCGGTTGACCCCATAATGATATCGAAATTATTATTTCTATCTGCTCTAGTCCAAAGTTGGTTGTTAAATTCAATTAATGTTTTCCGTGCCGTTAAGTCTGTATGTTGAAATGCATATGTTAGTGCTTTATTAAGTAGATTAGGAGTGATGGATGAGTAATAATTAGCAATATCCAATTGAATAAACTTATTATTATAGTTATATTAATTTCTTTAAACCATTCGATAACTTCATTAGTTCCTTTCCATAATTTTAAATAAGATAATTCCTTAATTTGTAGTATTATTCTGTTTAAAATATTCTTGCTAAGTATGCCAAGGTCCGATTTAGATGGTGCAATCAATTTCAAAGTTCCTTTTGTGGTCCTTCATATTAATTTTTGGTTTCCTTGGCATGAAGGGTTGTGTCCTATTTTCAATGTCTAATTCATGCATTATATAAGAGGCATCTGTATTCAATTTTTCAAGGTCGTCATTAGTTGTTATTTTGTATTTCTTCCTTAATTCCTTTAATATAAGATCGTTATAGATGTCCTTTTGTATTCCGTAAAGATTATTGGTTTTATCTGACTTGACTAGAATTTTTTCCGTTTTCTCAAGTTTTCAATATTATTTTTGATATTTCTTAGGTAATCCGAGCCTATAAAGTTTTTTTTTTTTTTTCATTTAATGCTTTGGATGATAGATATGATTTCGTTTTCAAAATCCATTAGTAGTTTGTTGGAAGGTGGTTTTTTTTTAGATTTGAAGATTTTATCAAGATTGGAAACATTCTCTTTTACATCAGATTTATCGAAGTGGAAAGCACGCCACCTGATTCTTCTTATAAAAGAGTCTGATTTTTCTATTAATTGTTTAATAAAGTCTTTATTCCTAGGTATAGGTATGTCTTTTAGAGAAGAAGAGATCTTAAAAAATTTCATTATTTTTCAGTTATAATATAAAGCGCTCGACAGAAAAGGAGCAGAATATATGTAGAAGTTATATTTAATTTGTTGGGATACAGCAAGCAAATATTTTTATAACTGATATAAAGCACTCAACAAATTATTGGAGTAAAAATACGATATATTAACAAATGGAAACTATATTTATAAAACCATATTTATTTCATTATACATATTTCAAGGACACCAAGTCAAATTATGGTGCGCTTTCATCAGACAAAATATAATATAGATCAGTTTTATAAATAAATATTGACATACCCTTAAAAAATGCGACCATTTCTGTTGGAAGCTCCCGGATAGTGGGGTTACTAAATTTATTGTCAAACCACATCCAGGCAATGCGACCCCACATTACTAACACAAGAGAAGTAACACCACAAGAACATGAGGATAGGGAAAAAGCCCTCAATGCCCATATAATGATGTGGACTAATATAATGCAGCCCAACAAAAGGACTGCCAACAACTTCCAGGCCTGGAACAATGACGTGCCAGCGTTGTATGGGCTTCGAAAAGACCATAAAACGAGCAGTGACCCAGTCACAGGACCACCAACACGGCCAGTCTGTGGAGCTAACATTGCTAGTAACTACAGACTTTCCTACTTCCTCTCCCTGATCATACGCCCCATCATTGAAATGTCCCCAGATATATGTGACAGCACGGAGGACCTCCTCAGCAGAATCGGCGAGAGTAACCGATCTAGGGACCTAACAAACTACATAATAGGTAGTATGGATGTTGTGTCTCTGTATCCATCTATTGACGTGGATTTTGCTGTGGAGAAATGCGTAGAAATGATCAGTGAGAGCAATGTTGAATTCCATGGGATTGATACCTGAAGATACCTATAAATACCATATTTATTTTTTGATACCCAGATTCCTGATGATTTCTAAAGAATGAGACAGTTCTAGTCCTGTACAATCTCATCTATATATATATATATATATATATATATATATATATATATATATATATATATATATATATATATATATATATATATATATATATATATATATATATATATATATATATAAATATATATATATAACAAATGTAATCTGAGTTTTTCGAATGACATGGCTAATATGCAAATCAGGCCAATCAGCCATTATATATTTTAGAAAATATCATATATTTTCACTAGCTCTGACAGTTGGCAGGTGAACAGTGAACCTCACTGATGAAGGGTAATACCCAGAAACATTAGTGTCTGCGGTTCTGTTTACATGCCAACACAAAAGCAAGAATGAGGGGCTCATTCTACTGACATGGCTTTTAAAAAGAGGCTACAGACGAATCGAATATTATTATTAATATTCGAAAAACTCAGATTACATTTGTTGTATTCAGCCATGTAGAGCGATATTTTTTTTTTTTTTTGTTCTATTATTACGTATATACATAAATGGCAATTTCTGTCTGTGTGTGTGTGTGTTTGTGTGTTTGTTTGTGAACCTAAAACTCAAAAACTACCAAACAGATCTTGATGAAACTTGACACGTGTGTGGGGGCTCATGCCCATTTGATTTCTTACGTATATTTCATTTTAATCAAAGGGTTCCACAGGGGCTCAAACCCCGCTGAAAATATTTTCCCTTCGATTTATATGAAATTTAAACCATAGGTAGATGAAAAGAGATGATGCCTATTTACAAAATTTCAGCAAATTTCAATAATATTAAGACACCCTAATGGGGGTTAAATCCCCTATAGTGAACATTTTGGCTAATAAATGGAACAAGATTTCACGAACTCCCCCTATGGTTTTGGAGATAGACCCCCATAACCATATATATTCTGAAACTACATTGCCCAGGCTACTTGGATAAGTATATTTCATTTTAATCAAGAGGTTCCCCGGTGGCACAAATCCCCACAAAAAACCCCCGCTGAAAATGTTTTCCCTTCGATTTATATGAAATTTAAACCATAGGTAAATGACAAGATATGATGTCTATTCACAAAACCTCAGCAAATTTCAATAATATTAAGACACTCTAATGAGGGTTAAACCCCCTATTATGGTTCCCCGGGGAGACAAACCCCCGCTGAAATTTTTTGCCTTCGATTTATATGAAATTTAAACCATAGGTAAATGACAAGATATGATGCCTATTCACAAAAATTTTGAATCGATATTTTTTAAATAATTATTTACAAGAAACAAAATAAGAATACAATTTAATAATGTAATTTTGATTTGATATATTACAAAAAAATAATGTTTTCCAATTTTTCATGCATTACATTTTACATTGGGTAATATTGAAATGCAGAGTTTTTCACCATAAATTATATCACTGATGTAAAATCAATTTCTTACAAAAAAAAAAATGTGTGAAACGCAGCAAGGCGCGGGTAATTCGGCTAGTTATATATATATATCTATACATATATATATATATATATATATATATATATATATATATATGAAGTGACATATGGTAACCACTTTGGCTAAATTTTTTGGGAAATGGTAATTTCGCGCAGGATGAACTCTCACAATGGTGTCGATTCTCTGGACAGGAGTTGAGTCAAACAACAGCTACTTAATCTCTATGTAGCCATGTAGCCATTCAGATAATAATTATAACAGCATATATCTATCTATCTATCTATCTATCTGTCTATCTATCTATCTATCTATCTATGTGTCTGTCTATTTAGTGGAATACAATAGTATATATATTTTCTGGAATATACAAATACTTCACGGACTGAATATATACACTGTTTCCCCATTAATAACAACTAGATTGAAGGAACGTATCTTATAATTTTCTGTGAATAACGTTTAAATATATTTTGGAATACTTGTCTTAACCTATTACATAATACATCCAATCAAAAATCTTATCCTTACTCAGAACACGCCCATATCTGTAGATAAATCAATCTTATTGGTTTATCAATTTACCAGTAGATCATAATATTGGGTCGTATTCAACTGTATATATTTAAAAGTTTTCGCACACTAAGTCATTTCTAAGTCTCCAGTTTACGTTACATAGTCCTATCGTTACTTTGTTACCAAACCTCACATATTATCGACAACCACTACAACAATGGATTTTCTACAATTGTCTAGAAATATTTCACAACGTTTTACTATTTCCTCTCTCATAGCTTTCGGAATATTTCTCGTTCTCGCCATAACAATTTTCCATCAAGATTCAAGAATAAGAAAAATGGAGCAGAAAACCGAGGAGGTATGTATATAAATTTTTGTAAACGTGTGTCTTCTTTCTATTGCTTTATACACTTGGTGTTTCGTATTTATACACACACGCACGCGCGCACACGCACGCCCACACACACGCACACACACACACACACACACACACACACACACATAGTGAGAAAGGGATAGATATGTTTCTTTATTAGCCACAGGGGCACACAAGAAGGGGACAAATACAAAGGGGGACGTTTACATACAATAAAAACGTGTAAAATACTATCACAAATGCAATTTAAAAATTAATCGATTTTCCCCAATAGGGGGAGACATTTCATATGGGTAACACATACCCCCGAAAAAAATGTGCAACCCTCATCTCCAGGAGTACGAAGAGTTTGTACCCCTTTCCTCTCTTCCTCTTTTTCCTCAACCTACAGGCTGATATAGAGAGAAGGCCCATTCACTCGGGCCATTCTCGCCACTTTCACCCACCTTTCATAAAACTTGCTGGGGTACAGCACCTCTCTCTCCATCCTGATTCTTCTTCCAAAGTGGTATTTGAAAAAAAGAATCAGAAAGGGATAGATAGATGGATAAATGTAAACATACATAGAAAAGTATGTAAAGATATATTGACTGTGCATATATGTATTTTGTGGGCATATAAGTATTTAATGTGCTATAATCCGCTTACTCATTTTAAAGAACACTAGCAGAATGGCCCAGCGTTGCTCGGGATTTGCTCTAGGGTTCTTATATATTTGATATGTATTTATCCTTATCGAGCCTCGTGAAATAAATACGCTTGTTTATATTTTATTATTGTGTATGCAAAAATATCTGTACACGAATATATAATTATATATATATAACAGTACAGAGAAGTACGGAATCCCTCGGCCTCGGGATGGTCTCTACATTTTGTGCTTATAAAAGAATTCGTCGTAGATTACCAAGGTTTTTTTCAGTGCGAAGAAAATCAATACTTTATCACGAAATAAATACTTTTGTTTATATTTTGTTATTGTGTATGCAAAAAATATCTGTACACGAATATATAATTATATATATATATATTAAAATAACAGATTATAGCTTAAACAAAGAATCGCTGCTTTCACCCTTTACGGGATCTTCTGAAACTAAAAAAATCAATCTGTGAACGCAGAAGTAAATATTTCGAAAAACGTTACACACTATATATATATATACACACTATATATACATACACACACACACACAGACACACCCCGTCATAATGACGTAATGCAGACAGCCAGGCATACAGACAGACATTATAAGGGCGCTACGTTATATCTATGTATCTATCTAAAAAGAGAAAGACTAAGAATTATAGAGAGAGATCGCTAAATCGCCTAATGCGGTCGCTAGGGCATTGAAAATTTTAAATTGTTTTTGCTCAAAACACTGATGGGACCATAAGTATTACATGTGTAAAGTTTGAAAAAACTCGGTTGGGTGGTTCTCGAATTTTAGTGATTGGACAGACAGACAGACAAACAGACATTCTCTGGTTTAGTAATATAAATATTTCAAAGGTACCAGTATTTTGGCACGCTTTCGTCAGATGAAATACAATATTTGGTTGAAAGATAATGACATATCCGCATATAAACTTAATGTTATGAGTTCACTGCGGATAGTGAATAAATATTCAAAACTCAGGATAAATATGCTAATGAGGATAACGTAAAAACGGAAAAGGATCGTTAAGTTTAGACGCTAGATATATTTTAAATAATTATCTAAATTGTTTTTAAAAAAGAGGTTTGCTATTAAAATTAAGGAAAATTTATTTAAAGTTACTTTCGGAATATTTATAGAAATATGCTTATATACATCCAAACATATTTACATGGGTATAGAAAGAATGAAATAATTATATTTATTTTTATTTATTTAATTTTATAATGTGGAAGTATTTATAATATTAAGGTGAGAGCTCAAAACACTCACGGGACCATAAGTATTGCATGTGTAAAGTTTGAAAACAATCGGTTGGGTGGTTCTCGAGTTTTAGTGATCGGACAGACAGACATTCTCTGTTTTAGATATATAGATTATGGTTTGCCTGAAAGCGAGTAGCATTTCTTTCCAGAGACTATGTTGAAAAATAAACCCTATTTGATCATTCCACGAGAGTATCTTGGTTAGCCTATCTATGACATTTTCAGTTCATGAACTTTTCAGCTGACTCTTGTACCTTAAAATCTGGTTTAACAAAAAAATTAAGTCTCATATTAATTTGTCCATTATATATATTCCTAGACGGCGAATTGGCAGAGTCGTTAGAAAAACAGATAGAATGCTTTATGGTATTCGTTCCAGCTGTCTGCTTTCTCAGTTCAAATCCCGCCGAGGTCAACTTTGCCTTTCATCCTTTCGAGGTCGATAAAAAAAGTACCAGTTTAGTATTAGGGTCGATTCTTCCTCTATATTTCTTTCTCATTTCCTCTCTCTCACTTTCTGTCTTTCTCTGGAAGAAATCTGCTGTACTCGGGCCTGGAGAGGGATGGGCTCCCCCAGGCTTAAAATGCCCAGGAAACGCCGTATGTCACTACGGCGTTCCTACGACTGAATCAGGAGTTACGGGACCATACCACATATACACAGTAATAATTGTTTCTACGTTAGGCACAAGGCCAGCAATTACCCAGTGCATTACTGGTACTTTATTTTATCGACCCCGTAAGGATGAAAGGCAAAGTTAACCTTGGCGGGATTTGAACTCAGAATGGCAAGGGCCGTAACTCTATACGTCAAAGCATGGCGTCCGACCCTCTACCAATACTGCCAACCCACCGCCATATACACAGTAATAATATAAGGTGATTTTATTCCTTGTTAGGAATGATCATATCTAAAGTCTGTTTTGTACCCAACATGTACACATATGGATTTTTTTCTGGCATTGTCAATGTATTTATTTTAACGATCGGAATATCTCTTTTCTTTAGAGCCGTAACTCCAGGTGAAGTCGTCGGGGAGTGCTGTAGCGATATAAGGTGTTTCTTGGACAAATCAAGTATACTGTCTACCTTCGTTGTAAGCTTTTGGTATAACGATCGAACAAGGTAAATAGATATATATAAAATGAGTTACATGCTTTGTTAATGAATATTCAACAGAGTTAAGTTTATGAAGCACTCTGTTATAAACTTAACTCTGTTGAATATTCATCAACAAAGCATATAACTCATTGTTTATATATATATATATATATATATATATATATATATATATATATATATATATATATATATATATATATATATATATATATATATATATATGTAGAAGTTCTATTTAAATTGTTGGGATACAACAGGCAAATATTTTTATAACTGATATAAAGCACTCAACAAATTTTTGGAGTAAAAATACGATATATTAACAAATGGAAACTATATTTATAAAACCATATTTATTTCATTATACATATTTCAAGCACACCAAGTTAAATTATGGTGTGCTTTCATCAGATAAAATATAATATAGAGCAGTTTTATAAATAAATATTGACATACCCTTAAAGAATGCGACCATTTCTGTTGGAATTCCCGGATAGCTTCCAACATATATATATATATATATATATATATATATATATATAACGAAGGAAATATGGTAAGGAACCAGGTGGACCATAACGCACCAAAGTATTCAATACTTGGGGTAGTAGAGTGGGTAATAGGAACCACTAAGACCTCGACGGCTGAGCTCAAGCCGTTTCGACGGCTAATTCTGGGCGGAATTAGCCGTCGAAACGGCTTGAGCTCAGCCGTCGGGGTCTTACTGGTTCCTATATATATATATATATATATATATATATATATAAACAATGAGTTATATGCTTTGTTGATGAATATTCAATAGTGTTAAGTTTATAACAGATATGAAGCATTCTACAGTAAATTTTATCTGGAGTATTATGATATTAATAAATGGTAAATATCTTTATAACAACATATGTCAATATCTTAACACCAAATATTGTATTTTATCTGAAGAAATCATACTATAATTTAGTATCCTTGAAATATGTATAATAAAATAAATATGTTGTTATAAAGATATTTTCCATTTATTAATATTATTAATATATATATACATTATATATATATATATATATATATACATATATATAACAAAAATAAAAAATGCTGATGTTACATAAATCGTTTAATTATTATAATTATTTCAACGGTTTTCCCATGCAATCAAGAAGTCTTTCATGCATTTGTTGGTGTTATAAGAACGGTATCTTCAGATGAAATCCGATCTAGTAATATGCTTCCGTCAGGAAAAAACACACGTCCTTCTGCTCGTGTGCCCAGCAGACATATGAGTTCCTGAAAGGGACTCCCAGCCTTTTATATATATATATATACGTACACACACATATATATATATATATATATATACACACACACACACACACACATATATATATATATATATATATATATATATACACACACACCCATATATATATATATATATACACACACACACACACACACATATATATATATATATATATATATATATGTGTGTGTGTGTGTGTGTGTGTATATATATATATATATATATATATATATACATATACATATATATATCAATAATATAAATAAATGGAAATATCTTTATAAAACCATATTTATTTTATTATATATATTTCAAGGGTACCAGTATTTTGGTACGCTTTCGTCAGATAAAATACAAAATTTGGTTAAAAGATGATTGTTTCTACCTTTGGCACAAGGCCAGCAATTACCCAGTACATTACTGGTACTTTATTTTATCGATCCCGTAAGGATAAAAGGCAAAGTGAACCTCAGCGGGATGACATCCATATATGAACTTAATGTTATGAGTTCACTGCGGATAGGGAATCTGTTACCTGAGCTGAATCAGACGAATCCATTGTGATACGAAATTGTTCTCTCTATCAGCCCTAGTCCAGAGATTATTGTTACATTCAATAAAAGTTTTACGTGCAGTTAAAATAATGTTTATTTCTTCGCTAGATAAGTCAGTGTGTTTCGATGCGTAAACTAGTGTTTTATTAAGTAGATTAGGAGTTATTGAAAAACACACTGACTTATCTATAAGAAATAAACCCCGCCGAGGTTGACTTTGCCTTTCATCCTTACGGGGTCGATAAAATAAAGTACCAGTAATGCACTGGGTAATTGCTGGCCTTGTGCCTAAAGTAGAAACAATTATTTTAACTGCACTATTGTCTGATTCAGCTCAAGTAACAGATTTGGTTGGAATATTCATTCTTAATGCATTACATAGGAAACTGCCGGAGATTGCCAGAGGTTTATATCGCGATGATGAGTTGTTTATAGTTGATAAACATAACAATAGTGAATTTAGCAGAAAAAAGAAAATTATCATAGAATTTTTTAATAATTATAACGTTAAATTAGAAATAGAAAATGATAATAAAATTGTTAATTATTTAGACGCTACATTAAACCTTAACTCAGGCCTGTATTACCCCTTCCATAAGATTAATGAAAACCTAAACTACGTCAGCTTCTACTCTAACCACCCTAGAAATGTTTAAAAAAAGCTATAGTCAATAGTGTCCAACAAAGAATATCTAGAATTTCAGCTAATAAAAATATATTTGATAACAAAGCGGAATATTACAACGACGCTCTACACAGAGCCGGATACAATAATAAAATTAATTACATAGATAAGAATAGCATACACCAACATCCTAAAATTTACTATAATACTAATAATAAACAAATTAACCAAAATAATAAATCAAACAAAAAATCTAGAACTAGAAATATAATTTGGTATTCTCCTCCAATTTCTTTAGGAATTAAGACACCTTTAGAACACCAATTTTTTAAGGCTTTAGATAAATGTTTTCCTAAATCCCATAAATATCACTCTATTTTTAACAGACATACAATCAAACTCTCTTACTTTACTACTATGAATATAACACAAAATATTAATAGAATTAATAATAGGAATTTAAAATTAAACCCAACCAAATAAACCCTAATAGCAATAACAATATTACTAATAACATTACATATGATAATAATAATAACCATACCGTTTCTCTAAACAACAACTCTAGAAAATGTAATTGCAGAAATAAAATATCATGGCCTTTACAAATAATTGCCTAGATACAAATTTAGTATACAAATGCACCATAAAGACTAGAGATAGATTATATAATTATATAGGAGCTACTTCTACAAAATTTAAGGACCGCTGGTATAATCATAAACATACGTTCAAACGATCGGACAAAAAATTCTCAACCTCACTATCACAATTAATTTGGTCTTTAAAAGACAATAGTACTAACTATTCGATCTCTTGGCGAAGGATATCGAAAGCGCCTGTTTACCAAAATATGGCTCTCTCAAGAATTTGTCATCTCTGTATTGAAGAAATCTTTCATATAATTACCAATCCTAGTAATATCATAAACAAAATAGGAGATATTTAATTCTTGTTTGCATCGATTTTCCAGAACATTTAAAAATATTTACAATTTATAGAAAATACTGTACATGGCCTGTATAAGTTTTAATGTTTTTAAAGGTGTTTTTAAAGGTTCTGAAAGGATTTTCTAAAAGTTTTTATAAGTTTTTTTTTAATTTATACATACAAATACTTAATATTATCTCATTTATACATAGATATACTTATTGTTATCAAAATCTATACATAGAAAGTTTTATGTTTTTATTAATATCTTTAACATATTTACTATATGGTGTTCCGAAATCATATATAATTTTTACTTATATTGTAATTATAATATAAATTGTAATTAATTATTAGGTTAAACATTAGATCAAACTATATATCTTTAAAGAGTTTAAATTAATAAACATTAGAGTTATCTTTTCCTTTGATAAAACCTTGTTTACATTTCACCTATACGAGACATTCAAACTTTACATAAATGTTTAAATGTTTAAATTTATATTTCTAACCTTATACAATAATAGATTATACATAATATTATACATCTTCTCTATAAAAATATAATTATTTTCACATTCCTAAGCTATATATAGAAAATGCATAAATATCTTCGCTCGGCATATCCTAACTGTTTTCATAAGTAAACAAAATCTATATTCACGCGTAACTATTTATGTACTAAATAAATGTTTTAATAACGTTATACAATTAATCTCTTATACTAGAATACACTATATTCATAACTGCACTCATCATAATATTGAAACATACCCGTAAAATACATCCAATAGTATATATAGATATAGAGAATCTTTCACATATTAAATTAATAGTTCTCATTTTAATACATTAATTTATAGCTCTCACCTTAATATTATAAATACTTCCACATTATAAAATTAAATAAATAAAAATAAATATAATTATTTCATTCTTTCTATACCCATGTAAATATGTTTGGATGTATATAAGCATATTTCTATAAATATTCCGAAAGTAACTTTAAATAAATTTTCCTTAATTTTAATAGCAAACCTCTTTTTTAAAAACAATTTAGATAATTATTTAAAATATATCTAGCGTCTAAACTTAACGATCCTTTTCCGTTTTTACGTTATCCTCATTAGCATATTTATCCTGAGTTTTGAATATTTATTCACTATCCGCAGTGAACTCATAACATTAAGTTTATATGCGGATATGTCATTATCTTTCAACCAAATATTGTATTTCATCTGACGAAAGCGTGCCAAAATACTGGTACCTTTGCAATATTTATATTACTAAACCAGAGAATGTCTGTTTGTCTGTCTGTCTGTCCAATCACTAAAATTCGAGAACCACCCAACCGAGTTTTTTCAAACTTTACACATGTAATACTTATGGTCCCATCAGTGTTTTGAGCAAAAACAATTTAAAATTTTCAATGCCCTAGCGACCGCATTAGGCGATTTAGCGATCCCTCTCTATAATTCTTAGTCTTTCTCTTTTTAGATAGATACATAGATATAACGTAGCGCCCTTATAATTGTTTCTACTTTTGGTATAAGGCCAGCAATTATCCCAGTACAATATATGTCTGTATGCCTGGCTGTCTGCATTGCCTCATTATGACGCGCTGTGTGTGTGTGTGTGTGTGTGTGTGTGTGTATAGTGTGTGTGTATATATATAGTGTGTAAAATTTTTCGAAATATTTTCTTCTGCGTTCACAGATCTATTATTTTAGTTTCAGAAGATCCCGTTAAGGGTTAAAGCAGCGATTCTTTGCTTAAACTTTAATCTGTTATTTAAATATATATATATATATATATATATATATATATATATATATATAGTGGTGGAACACTGGAAGGTAATATCCGTTCCGTAATGGTAGAGCACTCAGTCCAAGGGACGAGTTGGGTAGAAGTGGTTACACAACAGTTAGTTCACCATACCGAGAACAATTCTTTCATCTTCGCGTATCTTCAGCTCGGAATGGGCATGGTTATAGGAACAGGAAGGACAACCGTACGAACGCGCATGCGCAGAAACCCGGTCTCTTCACACAGGCAATACTAGACTGCTTTCGAGAGGTGTAAGGGAGATAACTGCGAAAGTCCGAAAAGTTTTTAGGTTGAAAATAAAATTACAAAGAATCAGTTCGGAGGCTTGTAGTTATGCAATAGGTTTTTGGCGACGTGTGGACAACGTGTGAAAAATTCACTTCTCGTGTTTAGGCAATCACTATTGCGTAATCTGTTTAGAATAGTTATTCGTTCGTCAATACATAAGCCACGCGTCGGATTTCCCCTTGCGTATGGCTTGGACTTAGTGATGACTTTCCATTGAATAGAGTAGTCTATACTTGAGTCCTTGAGGCACC
>OZ024756.1:27990408-27995408 GCA_964016885.1 Eledone cirrhosa
CTTCAGGTTCAGATGTTAATCCTAAAGGTCGTAACCACTGCTGTGTTTCTACTTAATCTATATCAGTATCTTGGGTGTGAGGTTGGAACTGGCCGAGCAGAGGATTTTGTTACCATCTATATCTAAATGTTCTTAGAACTTCTAGCTTACACTTGCTTCTATGGATTTATTTGCCTTAGTTGGAATTAGGTCAGCTTCATTATTTAGGTGTATGTCTTCAGTTTTTAGTTATTTCCTCTAAAATCCTGCCTCTGCGTGTACTCAATGGGGTCTCTTTAGGATTTTGTGCTCTCTTACTAACACCATTATCCACTCCTTGCTGTTCCCTTGGTAGGTTTGTAATTGTATTGCAGCTACTTTGTATGACAGTTCCAGTTGGATTAGTCGCTTCGCCCTTCTTGTCTTGGCACACATAGGCGATCTACGTCTATCTTGGGGTGATGTATTTTGTTGGCTGTAACGTATTTACGAGTATTTCGAGTATTGGCTGTGTAGTTGCTATTTAAGGTAACTTAAAATGTAGTGGGAGTACGAAGAAAGCAAGAACATAGGGGGGGGCATCAATTGTCTACTGGGGTCTAGGATATATATATATATATATATATATATATAGAAAGATTTGAATGGATACAGTTTAGTTGAAAGGAATTTATTGACACGTGTTTCTATAACAGTTACATAACCTAAAACAGCTATCTACAAACTTTTAGTTATGCAGACATTCAATATTTCAATGTTATTATTTACTGTCATTTCATCAGAATAATATTACTGAGGACCTATTTAGTTTTTATAGAGAATATTAGGAGGGAGGGGTGAAGTTGTTAGAAGAATAGTTGAAGGAGTGGTTTTTCGATAGCAGTGAGAATTCTTGGTGGCAGTGAGTAATTAGATTCCCATCTGTTGTTTTGACATTTTTTATAGAATATATTATTGGTTATTTTTCTTATTTTTCTTATTGGTTATTTAGAAAAATAACCAATAATATATTCTATAAAAAATGTCAAACACACACACACACACACACACACACACACACACACACACACACACACACACACACACACACACACAACTATGTATATACATATATATATATATTTGAAAAAAAAGGAAAACAATGACTTCACTTGTAGTGTTTAAAAGATTTTTGATTTAATGTATTATAATATTATGAGTTGGTAGATCCAGTTGGTAGATCCAGTCCAGACTGGATCTACCAAATCATAATATTATAATATTATAACATTAAATCAAAACATTTTTAACACTACAAGTGAAGTCATTCTTTTCTTTTTTTTTCAAATATACCTAACTGTACCAAGGATCTCACACATTTTCCAATATATATATATATATATATATATATATATATATATATATATATATATATATATATACGTGGGAAAGTAAGAAATCGGAGATTAGACCTTTAAATCATGTTTATTTAAAATACCACCTACGTACGTTTCGCCCAACTGCTTACGCTCTTCTAACTCTTTAGCCCACTAAATATTAACACTTCGAATATTTAATACTGCCGGCACTAGTATCGAGCACCTTTGGCATACGCTACTTGGCAAATAACTATATGTATCACCTATCCTCCCATTTTTTCTCTCACTCTCGATACGTAAATACAGTATATATATATATATATATATATATATATATATATATATATATATATATATGTACACGTACATACATATATGTATACAGACGTACAGTAGTATGTATATATATACATACATGCACAAATATATATATATGTACGTATGGCTTCACCGAACATTTATTATAATGCTCGGTGTGTTTGTAAACAATCATCCCGAATTAAAGTGAGAAATTTCATTTCATTTCATTTTTTACGTATATATATATATATATATATATATATATATATATATATATTGTATTATTTACTATAGAATATAATTATATATATATAGATTCTGGAATATATAAATAGTTCACCGACTGAATATATACACTGTTTCCCCATTAATAACAACTAGATTGAAGGAACGTGTATGCACATGACGAAATGATATATCTCCTACAATCTGGTAGATTTTTATCTTATAATTTTCTGAGCATGACGTTAAAATATATTTTGGAATACTTGTCTTAACCTATTACATAATACATCCAATCAAAAATCTTAACCATACTCAGAACACGCCCATATCTGTAGATAAATCAATCTTATTGGTTTATCAATTTACCAGTAGATCATTGGATAATATTGGGTCGTATTCAACTGTATATATTAAAATGTTTTCGCACACTAAGTCATTTCTAAGTCTCCAGTTTACGTTACATAGTCCTATCGTTACTTTGTTACCAAACCTCACATATTATCGACAACCACTACAACAATGGATTTTCTACAATTGTCTAGAAATATTTCACAACGTTTTACTATTTCCTCTCTCATAGCTTTCGGAATATTTCTCGTTCTCGCCATAACAATTCTCAATCAAGATTCAAGAATAAGAAAAATGGAGCAGAAAACCGAGGAGGTATGTATATAATTTTTGTAAACTTGTGTCTTCTTTCTATTGCTTTATACACTTGGTGTTTTGTATGGCGTGTATATATAAAAAGATAGATATATATGTATTTTATATATATATATATATATATATATATATATATATATATATATATATATATATATATATATATATATATATGTGTGTGTGTGTGTGTGTGTGTGTGTGTGTGTGTGTGTGTCAGTGTGTGTTTATGAGACTGCGTGTGTGTGTGAATGTATGTATATATATATATATATATATATATATATATATACATATATATATATACGTATATATAAATGTATTAATTAATTATATGTGTCAGTGTGTGCTCGAGTGTGTGTGTGTGTCTGTGTATGATGTGCGCCTGTTTGTGAATGTTTGCCATATATGTACATATACTCATATACATGAACTCGCGTACACGAAATATATATGCATATATAGATACTCATACACATATATATATTAATATTTATGTATAATATATAAAATACATCCATATATATATATACACACATACACACACATATATATATATATATATATATATATATATATATATATATATAAACATATACATATATATATACCCAGATTAAGATAGGCCTAATTTCCCTACAACTGGTTATAAGTCAATAGGGACGTAACATTGGTTACTCTTTATACAATTCTTTCTTTCACTGTACTTCGTACATTTTATATTTTGTACGTTGAAATAATATGTGGTCACCAATATCTTTCATATTATGTTATATATTTCTTTTATAAATTAGTTAGAATTTAACAGAATGTATTTTAGATGTGGAAATCACGTGGATTTTTTGTGAAATACAATCTATTAGTGAATGCATAGTACAGTAAATGATTAGTACTTTTTTATTCGATATCAAAAGGATGAAAAGCAAAGTTGACGTCAGCAAGATTTGAATCCAAAGAGCAGATATATATAACGAATAATGCTAAGCATTCTATACGACATTCTAACGTCTCTGTTAATTCGCTGCCTAATCTAATATTAACCAAACAATAACCAGTACTTTGATAGGAAAGAAAATAATTCACAAAGAAGCAGTTAAAATATACATATATATGTATATATATATATGTGTGCGTGTGCGTGTGTGTATGTATATTTCAACGTATGAAGGTATATGTGCATTTGAGTGTTTGTCTCAGTCTCAAAATGTGTTTCTCTCTTTTATGTTTCCAAAGAGAATATTTATACTGAGTATTTATATATATATTATTCGTTATTTTTTAACAGAACCATTTTCTTTCCAAGAAATCTCTCGATGATAAGCCTGGTGACATATATAGTAAGACCTAAATTTTTATCATATTTTCAAAAAGATTTAGAAACTTTGTCACAAAATTAAATTAAATACAAAAAATATATCACATATTGTCATATATAATATCTTCAAATATTTATCTTCGTCTGCTTACATGTTATTTTCAAATCTTATCAATATTTTTTATTTATCATTAATGTTTCAATTTATATATTTAATAATTTACTATGTACTCTCCTAACTTCTGTTATATTTTCTCAATTTCCAACTAATATTTTATTCTACCATTATATCATTTACAATTTCTTAATATTTAACTAAGCACAATTTTTGCATCATATTTACTGTTCATTTCTGTTGAACTATGTTATGTTTTAAATTTTCAGAATCCGGTCTCGGATCACTGTATACCCGGTGGGGTAGAACAATCTGTCCTCCTTCATCAGATCTTGTATATGATGGTTAGTATATTATGTTGTTCTCTCTCTCTCTCTCTCTCTCTCTCTCTCTCTCTCTCTCTCTCTCTCTCTCTCTCTCTCTCTCTCTCTCTCTCTCTCTCTCTCTCTTTCACTCTCTTTATCTCTAATTCTCATCTCATTATTTCTCGTCCTCAAATGTGTCGTAAATGTTGTCTAATGTGATTCCATGGTAAGGATGAGATCTCAAAAGACCATGGTTTGTAGATATTAACTAAAGAAACTACTAAGAGTATACAGAAAGATTAGTATCCACAAATTAATGGGGACAATTTCATTGACAAAAAACTCAAAATTATGATTAAAATGACTTTTGAGTATAAAATAATATTAACGGTTACATAGACCAATATCGCATACTTATACCATGAAAGACTTTATTTTCAGACAATGTACTATATATAGAGTTGATATGTACTACCTGATTGTCACTTATTGCAGGTATATAAACTATTAGTAGAATATTAAATACACACATGATTCAGAGTATTTGGTTGGACATGAAATACGCAAGATTTGACTTCTTTTGATATAGTAAAAAACTAAACATATCATAATATATATGTATACTTATATTGGATATTATTCACCTAAAGATATTATTTCATCTCAAAAGTCAATGTATAATAATCCACATATTTAATATTTCTCATTAACTTTTCTATGATAAAACTTGAGTTTTTAATAAT
>OZ024756.1:28000408-28002908 GCA_964016885.1 Eledone cirrhosa
GTTCCCTTGGTAGGTTTGTAATTGTATTGCAGCTACTTTGTATGACAGTTCCAGTTGGATTAGTCTCTTCGCCCTTCTTGTCTTGGCACACATAGGCGATCTACGTCTATCTTGGGGTGATGTATTTTGTTGGCTGTAATGTATTTACGAGTATTGGAGTCTATTCTTTAAAGATCAGATAAGTTTCATTTGATGATGTTATAACTATATCGTACCAATGGTTTCAAGATCTGATTTATACTTCTGTAATATTCTTTCCGTATTTTCTCCTTCAGTGTGTTTACTTCCATCATCTTCGTTTATGCCAAGATATATTGAGGTACATTGGTTGTATCTATATCGAGTTTAAAAGATGATACTTTTGTTAAATTCCTCTTTTATAACGATCCTTTAGTGCCTTTATCAAGACCAAATTACATGCCAATGTTATCGATACATTGCTTCACAGTTTTAGGTCATCCATAAAACACAAATGGTTAAAGATCTTCCTCTTACAAGGTATCTCAGGTTTTAGGTTCAAGATTGTTACAACTGTATAGTAAGGGAGCCGTTCCAATACTGACCTCTCCTCAGACACCAGTTACGACGAATTTTTCCAATGTGTGAAATGTAATAAAATTTCTTTATTTTAAAACAGATCTTTTGAAATAGATTAAGTAATGTTTTTTTCTTAACAATCTATGGATACCCTGCTATCGGACGCACACACACACACACACACACACACATATATATATATATATATATATATGTGTGTGTGTGTGTATATATATATAAATGTATATATATATATATATGTGTGTGTGTGTGTGTGTGTGTATATGGAGAATAGAAATGGCTGTGTAGTTGCTATTTAAGGTAACTTAAAATGTAGTGGGAATACGAAGAAAGCAAGAACATGGGGGGGGGGGGGCATCAATTGTCTACTGGGGTCTAGGATATATATATATATGTATAAATATATATACTAGAGTGTGTTGGAGTTAAACACCCTCTTCATATTATATATAATGTTTAATAAAGAAATGTATAGAAACCATTTCTATATTAAACATTACATAATATATTATGCAGTGAGAACCTTACTTACTGTGGCTACCCTCGGTTGATCCCGGGATACACACACACACACACACACACACACACACATACACAGACACACACAACTATGTATATACATATATATATATTTGAAAAAAAGGAAAAGAATGACTTCATTTGTAGTGTTTAAAAGATTTTTGATTTAATGTATTATAATATTATGAGTTGGTAGATCCAGTTGGTAGATCCAGTCCAGACTGGATCTACCAAATCATAATATTATAATATTATAACATTAAATCAAAACATTTTTAACACTACAAGTGAAGTCATTCTTTTCTTTTTTTTTCAAATATACCTAACTGTACCAAGGATCTCACACATTTTCCAATATATATATATATATATATATATATATATATATATATATATATATAAGTGGGAAAGTAAGAAATCGGAGATTAGACCGTTAAAACATGTTTATTTAAAATACCACCTACGTACGTTTCGCCCAACTGCTTACGCTCTGCTAACTCTTTAGCCCACTAAATATTAACACTTCGAATATTTAATACTGCCGGCACTAGTATCGAGCACCTTTGGCATACGTTACTTGGCAAATAACTATATGTATCACCTATCCTCCCATTTTTTCTCTCTCTCTCTATACGTAAATACAGTATATATATATATATATGTACACGTACATACATATATGTATACAGACGTACAGTAGTATGTATATATATATATACATACATGCACAAATATATATATATGTACGTATGGCTTCACCGAACATTATTATAATGCTCGGTGTGTTTGTAACAATCATCCGAATTAAAGTGAGAAATTTCATTTCATTTCATTTTTTACGTATATATATATATATTATATATATAAATATATATATATATATATATATATTGTATTATTTACTATAGAATATAATTATATATATAGATTCTGGAATATATAAATAGTTCACCGACTGAATATATACACTGTTTCCCCATTAATAACAACTAGATTGAAGGAACGTGTATGCACATGACGAAATAATATATCTCCTACAATCTGGTAGATTTTTATCTTATAATTTTCTGAGCATGACGTTAAAATATATTTTGGAATACTTGTCTTAACCTATTACATAATACATCCAATCAAAAATCTTAACCATACTCAGAACACGCCCATATCTGTAGATAAATCAATCTTATTGGTTTATCAATTTACCAGTAGATCATTGGATAATATTGGGTCGTATTCAACTGTATATATTAAAATGTTTTCGCACACTAAGTCATTTCTAAGTCTCCAGTTTACGTTACATAGTCCTATCGTTACTTTGTTACCAAACCTCACATATTATCGACAACCACTACAACAATGGATTTTCTACAATTGTCTAGAAATATTTCACAACGTTTTACTATTTCCTCTCTCATAGCTTTCG
>OZ024756.1:28015408-28017908 GCA_964016885.1 Eledone cirrhosa
CATAGTACAGCAAATGATTAGTACTTTTTTATTCGATATCAAAAGGATGAAAAGCAAAGTTGACGTCAGCAAGATTTGAATCCAAAGAGCAGATATATATAACGAATTATGCTAAGCATTCTATACGACATTCTAACGTCTCTGTTAATTCGCTGCCTAATCTAATATTAACCAAACAATAACCAGTACTTTGATAGGAAAGAAAATAATTCACAAAGAAGCAGTTAAAATATACATATATATGTATATATATATATGTGTGTGTGTGCGTGTGTGTATGTATATTTCAACGTATGAAGGTATATGTGCATTTGAGTGTTTGTCTCAGTCTCAAAATGTGTTTCTCTCTTTTATGTTTCCAAAGAGAATATTTATACTGAGTATTTATATCTATATTATTCGTTATTTTTTAACAGAACCATTTTCTCTCCAAGAAATCTCTCGATGATAAGCCTGGTGACATATATAGTAAGACCTAAATTTTTATCATATTTTCAAAAAGATTTAGAAACTTTGTCACAAAATTAAATTAAATACAAAAAATAAATCACATATTGTCTCATATAATATCTTCAAATATTTAACTTCGTCTCCTTACATGTTATTTTCAAATCTTATCAATATTTTTTATTTATCATTAATGTTTCAATTTATATATATAATAATTTACTATGTACTCTCCTAACTTCTGTTATATTTTCTCAATTTCCAACTAATATTTTATTCTACCATTATATCATTTACAATTTCTTAATATTTAACTAAGCACAATTTTTGCATCATATTTACTGTTCATTTCTGTTGAACTATGTTATGATTTCATTTTTCAGAATCCGGTCTCGGATCACTGTATACCCGGTGGGGTAGAACAATCTGTCCTCCTTCATCAGATCTTGTATATGATGGTTAGTATATTATGTTGTTCTCTCTCTCTCTATCTCCAATTCTCATCTCATTATTTCTCGTCCTCAAATGTGTCGTAAACGTTGTCTAATGTGATTCCATGGTAAGGATGAGATCTCAAAAGACCATGGTTTGTAGATATTAACTAAAGAAACTACTAAGAGTATACAGAATGATTAGTATCCACAAATTAATGGGGACAATTTCATTGACAAAATCTCAAAATTATGATTAAAATGACCATTGAGTATAAAATAATATTAACGGTTACATAGACCAATATCTCATACTTATACCATGAAAGACTTTATTTTCAGACAATGTACTATATATAGTGTTGATATGTACTATCTGATTGTCACTTATTGCAGGTATATAAACTATTAGTAGAATATTAAATACATACATGATTCAGAGTATTTGGTTGGACATGAAACACGCAAGATTTGACTTCTTTTGATATAGTAAAAAACTAAACATATCATAATATGTATGTATACTTATATTGGATATTATTCACCTAAAGATATTATTTTATCTCAAAAGCCAATGTATAATAATCCACATATTTAATATTTCTCATTAACTTTTCTATGATAAAACTTGAGTTTTTAATAATTTCATGTAATTATATTTTTATCAATGTTTGAGATAATTTATTATAAATTATATCCTTATTTTATATTTTATTTGTTTCATATTTTCTTATCAATTCTAGGTGTTGTTGGTGGACAACACTTTGACAACACTGGTGGTGGTAGTAACCTCTTATGTCTACCTAACGATCCTATTTGGGCCAACTTTACTACGGATCTTGAAGTAGCAGCTACCATATATGGGAGCGAATATCAGATATCGAGTTACCCTGTTAATAAGTTATTTTCATTTGCTAACTCTAAAACTCTTCATGATCACAATGTCCCATGTGCTGTCTGTTTGACACGACAACCAGCAGTAGTCATGATGTTACCAGCTCGGACACGCTGTTACCCTGGTTGGACAACTGAATACTCTGGATATTTGATGACTTCACACAATGGACATAAGGGTAGACATGAATATGTCTGTGTGGACCATGCACCCGAAGCTGATCCAGCAGGCTACAGAAATGAAGATGGCGCTTTATTGTATTTTGTTCAAGGTATCTGTGGGTCATTACCATGTCCACCTTATGTAAATGGTCAAGAATTAAGCTGCGTTGTTTGCAGTAAATATTAAATACAGAATTGAAAAATGTACTGTTTTCTATTTAGTATTCAACTAAGAATTACCCACGCATGTATAACATTATTACTGTAATAAAAAATATGAATTATATTGTACTCATTTACAAGGTTTTTATATATTTTTTTCTCAGTATAATATTAAATAATTGTTTCTACTTTTTGGCACAAAACCAGCAATTATCCCAGTGTATTACTGGTACTTTATTTTATCGACCTTCTACTGATACTGCCAATCCACCGTATTAAATAATGAAAACAAATATAAACTAGATTGTATTTCAATGATTGTGTATAAAAATAAATGAGTTGATTCTGTGTGTCTCTTATTAAATATTGTACTCTGTAAATTTGCTTTGGTTCATTGAGGTTTA
>OZ024756.1:28040408-28045408 GCA_964016885.1 Eledone cirrhosa
ATTTTCTGTTCCTACCAGTTTTCTGCATGTTCTGCCTTGTATTTTATTCATATCATCCAGTGGATATATAGCCGCAGCATATCATGTCTACTCTTATATTCAGTGGGTTCTAGTGTGGGACATCCTCATATTATATGGTCAATTGTTTCAAGTTGTACTTACATATCCTGGAAATCCACTCCATTTCTTAGAATACTTGCTTGATAATTCCTAGTAAAGAGACTTCGTTCTTGGACAGCTAAACTGAAGCCTTCAGGTTCAGATGTTAATCCTAAAGGTCGTAACCACTGCTGTGTTTCTACTTAATCTATATCAGTATCTTGGGTGTGAGGTTGGAACTGGCCGAGCAGAGGATTTTGTTACCATCTATATCTAAATGTTCTTAGAACTTCTAGCTTACACTTGCTTCTATGGATTTATTTGCCTTAGTTGGAATTAGGTCAGCTTCATTATTTAGGTGTATGTCTTCAGTTTTTAGTTATTTCCTCTAAAATCCTGCCTCTGCGTGTACTCAATGGGGTCTCTTTAGGATTTTGTGCTCTCTTACTAACACCATTATCCACTCCTTGCTGTTCCCTTGGTAGGTTTGTAATTGTATGGCAGCTACTTTGTATGACAGTTCCAGTTGGATTAGTCGCTTCGCCCTTCTTGTCTTGGCATACATAGGCGATCTACGTCTATCTTGGGGTGATGTATTTTGTTGGCTGTAACGTATTTACGAGTATTTCGAGTATTGGCTGTGTAGTTGCTATTTAAGGTAACTTAAAATGTAGTGGGAGTACGAAGAAAGCAAGAACATAGGGGGGGGCATCAATTGTCTACTGGGGTCTAGGATATATATATATATATATATATATATATATATATATATATATATATAGAAAGATTTGAATGGATACAGTTTAGTTGAAAGGAATTTATTGACACGTGTTTCTATAACAGTTACATAACCTAAAACAGCTATCTACAAACTTTTAGTTATGCAGACATTCAATATTTCAATGTTATTATTTACTGTCATTTCATCAGAATAATATTACTGAGGACCTATTTAGTTTTTATAGAGAATATTAGGAGGGAGGGGTGAAGTTGTTAGAAGAATAGTTGAAGGAGTGGTTTTTCGATAGCAGTGAGAATTCTTGGTGGCAGTGAGTAATTAGATTCCCATCTGTTGTTTTGACATTTTTTATAGAATATATTATTGGTTATTTTTCTTATTTTTCTTATTGGTTATTTAGAAAAATAACCAATAATATATTCTATAAAAAATGTCAAACACACACACACACACACACACACACACACACACACACACACACACACACACACACACAACTATGTATATACATATATATATATATTTGAAAAAAAAGGAAAACAATGACTTCACTTGTAGTGTTTAAAAGATTTTTGATTTAATGTATTATAATATTATGAGTTGGTAGATCCAGTTGGTAGATCCAGTCCAGACTGGATCTACCAAATCATAATATTATAATATTATAACATTAAATCAAAACATTTTTAACACTACAAGTGAAGTCATTCTTTTCTTTTTTTTTCAAATATACCTAACTGTACCAAGGATCTCACACATTTTCCAATATATATATATATATATATATATATATATATATATATATATATATATACGTGGGAAAGTAAGAAATCGGAGATTAGACCTTTAAATCATGTTTATTTAAAATACCACCTACGTACGTTTCGCCCAACTGCTTACGCTCTTCTAACTCTTTAGCCCACTAAATATTAACACTTCGAATATTTAATACTGCCGGCACTAGTATCGAGCACCTTTGGCATACGCTACTTGGCAAATAACTATATGTATCACCTATCCTCCCATTTTTTCTCTCACTCTCGATACGTAAATACAGTATATATATATATATATATATATATATATATATATATATATGTACACGTACATACATATATGTATACAGACGTACAGTAGTATGTATATATATACATACATGCACAAATATATATATATGTACGTATGGCTTCACCGAACATTTATTATAATGCTCGGTGTGTTTGTAAACAATCATCCCGAATTAAAGTGAGAAATTTCATTTCATTTCATTTTTTACGTATATATATATATATATATATATATATATATATATATATTGTATTATTTACTATAGAATATAATTATATATATATAGATTCTGGAATATATAAATAGTTCACCGACTGAATATATACACTGTTTCCCCATTAATAACAACTAGATTGAAGGAACGTGTATGCACATGACGAAATGATATATCTCCTACAATCTGGTAGATTTTTATCTTATAATTTTCTGAGCATGACGTTAAAATATATTTTGGAATACTTGTCTTAACCTATTACATAATACATCCAATCAAAAATCTTAACCATACTCAGAACACGCCCATATCTGTAGATAAATCAATCTTATTGGTTTATCAATTTACCAGTAGATCATTGGATAATATTGGGTCGTATTCAACTGTATATATTAAAATGTTTTCGCACACTAAGTCATTTCTAAGTCTCCAGTTTACGTTACATAGTCCTATCGTTACTTTGTTACCAAACCTCACATATTATCGACAACCACTACAACAATGGATTTTCTACAATTGTCTAGAAATATTTCACAACGTTTTACTATTTCCTCTCTCATAGCTTTCGGAATATTTCTCGTTCTCGCCATAACAATTCTCAATCAAGATTCAAGAATAAGAAAAATGGAGCAGAAAACCGAGGAGGTATGTATATAATTTTTGTAAACTTGTGTCTTCTTTCTATTGCTTTATACACTTGGTGTTTTGTATGGCGTGTATATATAAAAAGATAGATATATATGTATTTTATATATATATATATATATATATATATATATATATATATGTGTGTGTGTGTGTGTGTGTGTGTGTGTGTGTGTGTCAGTGTGTGTTTATGAGACTGCGTGTGTGTGTGAATGTATGTATATATATATATATATATATATATATATATATATACATATATATATATACGTATATATAAATGTATTAATTAATTATATGTGTCAGTGTGTGCTCGAGTGTGTGTGTGTGTCTGTGTATGATGTGCGCCTGTTTGTGAATGTTTGCCATATATGTACATATACTCATATACATGAACTCGCGTACACGAAATATATATGCATATATAGATACTCATACACATATATATATTAATATTTATGTATAATATATAAAATACATCCATATATATATATACACACATACACACACATATATATATATATATATATATATATATATATATATATATATAAACATATACATATATATATACCCAGATTAAGATAGGCCTAATTTCCCTACAACTGGTTATAAGTCAATAGGGACGTAACATTGGTTACTCTTTATACAATTCTTTCTTTCACTGTACTTCGTACATTTTATATTTTGTACGTTGAAATAATATGTGGTCACCAATATCTTTCATATTATGTTATATATTTCTTTTATAAATTAGTTAGAATTTAACAGAATGTATTTTAGATGTGGAAATCACGTGGATTTTTTGTGAAATACAATCTATTAGTGAATGCATAGTACAGTAAATGATTAGTACTTTTTTATTCGATATCAAAAGGATGAAAAGCAAAGTTGACGTCAGCAAGATTTGAATCCAAAGAGCAGATATATATAACGAATAATGCTAAGCATTCTATACGACATTCTAACGTCTCTGTTAATTCGCTGCCTAATCTAATATTAACCAAACAATAACCAGTACTTTGATAGGAAAGAAAATAATTCACAAAGAAGCAGTTAAAATATACATATATATGTATATATATATATGTGTGTGTGTGCGTGTGTGTATGTATATTTCAACGTATGAAGGTATATGTGCATTTGAGTGTTTGTCTCAGTCTCAAAATGTGTTTCTCTCTTTTATGTTTCCAAAGAGAATATTTATACTGAGTATTTATATCTATATTATTCGTTATTTTTTAACAGAACCATTTTCTTTCCAAGAAATCTCTCGATGATAAGCCTGGTGACATATATAGTAAGACCTAAATTTTTATCATATTTTCAAAAAGATTTAGAAACTTTGTCACAAAATTAAATTAAATACAAAAAATATATCACATATTGTCATATATAATATCTTCAAATATTTATCTTCGTCTCCTTACATGTTATTTTCAAATCTTATCAATATTTTTTATTTATCATTAATGTTTCAATTTATATATTTAATAATTTACTATGTACTCTCCTAACTTCTGTTATATTTTCTCAATTTCCAACTAATATTTTATTCTACCATTATATCATTTACAATTTCTTAATATTTAACTAAGCACAATTTTTGCATCATATTTACTGTTCATTTCTGTTGAACTATGTTATGTTTTAATTTTTCAGAATCCGGTCTCGGATCACTGTATACCCGGTGGGGTAGAACAATCTGTCCTCCTTCATCAGATCTTGTATATGATGGTTAGTATATTATGTTGTTCTCTCTCTCTCTCTCTCTCTCTCTCTCTCTCTCTCTCTCTCTCTCTCTCTCTCTCTCTCTCTCTCTCTCTCTCTCTCTCTCTCTCTCTCTCTCTCTCTCTCTCTCTCTCTTTCACTCTCTTTATCTCTAATTCTCATCTCATTATTTCTCGTCCTCAAATGTGTCGTAAATGTTGTCTAATGTGATTCCATGGTAAGGATGAGATCTCAAAAGACCATGGTTTGTAGATATTAACTAAAGAAACTACTAAGAGTATACAGAAAGATTAGTATCCACAAATTAATGGGGACAATTTCATTGACAAAAAACTCAAAATTATGATTAAAATGACTTTTGAGTATAAAATAATATTAACGGTTACATAGACCAATATCGCATACTTATACCATGAAAGACTTTATTTTCAGACAATGTACTATATATAGAGTTGATATGTACTACCTGATTGTCACTTATTGCAGGTATATAAACTATTAGTA
>OZ024756.1:28050408-28055408 GCA_964016885.1 Eledone cirrhosa
AAGTGAGATCATAGGTGATGTTGTTGTCCTTGAGGTCCCATATGTGGCCCGAAAGTGTAGTGGCGTGACGCCGGGCCGGGTTTCGGAAGGTATGTCTATGTTGGTATAGCCGGGTCTTGAAGTCACATGCGGTAAGTCCTATATAGGCTTTGTTGGAGGTATCCGTCCTCACGTTGCACTGGTAGATCACATTACGGTCTCTGCATCTATTGTCGAGTGGGCAAATAGATCTATCCGGGCAGTTACACCTCCTGGTCGGTTCTCCACTGCTAATTAGGTTATTTCTGCCATCGGGGTTGAGTTTTTTGTTGTTAGAGGAGACGATGTTTTGTGCGAAGTTTGGTGTAGTGCTGTAAGAGAGTTTGACTGGGGATTTAAAATAACCCTACAAACGTCCCTGACCCGAGTAAACTTCCTGGACGTAACCCTCGACCTCGAAAACGACCTGTACTATCCATACAGGAAACCTAATGACAATCTGCACTACATCCACCGCCGATCAAACCATCCTAGGAACATCACAAACAACCTGGTCAAAAACATCTCCCTCCGCATATCCCGTTTGTCAGCTAATGAGCGGATATTCGATGAACATGCGCCTTATTACAACCAGGCCCTCAAGCGGAGTGGTTTCCGGGAGGAAATATCCTACTGTCCAGCCCCCATTAGCGGAACCAGCAGGAGACACCGCCGCTCACGCAATGTAACATGGTTCAATCCTCCCCACAACGCAGAGGTGACTACTCCCATCGGGAAACTATTCTTTAGGCTCATTGAAAAACACTTCCCATTACAACACCGCTACCACAACATAATTAACAAAAATACCATCAAACTCTCTTACAGCACTACACCAAACTTCGCACAAAACATCGTCTCCTCTAACAACAAAAAACTCAACCCCGATGGCAGAAATAACCTAATTAGCAGTGGAGAACCGACCAGGAGGTGTAACTGCCCGGATAGATCTATTTGCCCACTCGACAATAGATGCAGAGACCGTAATGTGATCTACCAGTGCAACGTGAGGACGGATACCTCCAACAAAGCCTATATAGGACTTACCGCATGTGACTTCAAGACCCGGCTATACCAACATAGACATACCTTCCGAAACCCGGCCCGGCGTCACGCCACTACACTTTCGGGCCACATATGGGACCTCAAGGACAACAACATCACCTATGATCTCACTTGGAGATTACTGTCCAGAGCCAATTCTTACACGGGAGGACGCCGTCCGTGCAATTTATGCTCGGAGGAAACTTTACAAATGCTGTTTTCGACGGACCAACTCCTAAACAAGAAAGATGAACTGGTTACTGCATGTAAACATAGATTGCGTAGGACTTACCTCGCCCTCAAACCCCATAATGACCCGGGGGGGTAGACTAGGGCTATAACACCCCAGTTGCCGATTTTGCAATGGGTAACCCTGCTTGCCAAGGAAGACGTAAGATCTTCTTTGTATTCTTTTATCGCTTCCTTTATTTCCTTCCCCCCTCTCTCCTTTGTCCTTCTACCCCAGCTCTTCTCCTTTGTCGGCGTCTTTTCTCGCCCACCCGAGGCTGCCCTTTGGCCCCATGTAGCCTTAGTACCCCCCCCCCTCCCCTAGTCTTTGATAGATTTGGCGGACTCCGCCCTTTATAGCAGTTGGCTTAGACCCCGGATACTTTCCCCCTTTTTCCGACCGCTCCCACTATTCTCTGTGCCCTCTATATTTCTTAGTGGCACTTATGCCTTATTTTTTCGTTTCAGTATTTCTTGCTTCGCTTTTCTTCTGGGCGGGGTGGATTCTGAATTTATTTCTCCGTATTCTACCTTTATTTCGTACGAACTTTCATGTAGCTTGTTTTAGATCTTTTAGAGTTAGCATTAGTATATATTTTTCTCGGGACTCAGAATTATTATCTCGTACAAGTTCACTTTGCTGCACTGGGTCGTTGCTGGCCCGGGATGGAAACCTTTATTGTTTATTTCGTGGTAGTCTCTTTAGTATTTTGGCCCCTTTTGTTGACCCGTCACCGTATCATTTACGTACTTATACCTCTTAAAAGGGTCCTTGCCTTATCCGTCCCACCTAGTTCTCTTACTTATTTCCTTATTTATTTATTTATTTATTTATTTACTTCTTCCTTTCTTTCTTTATTTTATTCTCGCCTAACAATAGCCTGACACCTAGGTCGTAGAATTTAATTTACTTTACTTTTTTCTTTACACTTATTTGCTTTTCTTCACTCTCAGTATTTTTTCTTTCCTATTTCTACCCCCCATTGTTCTACCTACCGTTCCGACTTCCTCCCCCCCCCTCCCCTGTATCTTCTTTGACCTCATGCCCAGCTGTAGCTGGCACTACCAACGCTTGATTGGGTCTACTCCACCCCCTCCCCTCTTTCTCCTACTGGCAGGTTTAGCCACCATCTCCCCTACTAATTTGCAACCACAGAATTACTACTGATTTTTGACAATCACTTTGACCATATATGGAATTACCCCTTGAGAAGATCGGCTATTTAAATACCAGGATAAATTTTCATTTAGTCCAGAATTAGCCGTCGAAACGGCTTCAGCTCAGCTGTCGGGGTCTTACTGGTTCCTATTACCCACTCTACTACCTCAAGTATTGAGTACTTTGGTGCGTTATGGTCCACCTGGTTCCTTACCACATTTCCTTCGTTATATATATATATATATATATATATATATATATATATATATATATATATATATATATATATGATGTATATAAGATTGCGAAAATTAAACGAAAATCAAAGAGAATTCTACACAAAAAGAATCGGTATATTATATCGAAAATATACAGTAATTAAACGCTTGTTATTTTTAAAAAATGACGTTTTTTCTTTCAGAAATTCATCCTTCCTCAGAAAAATGAGAATTACTGTATCTATTTATGAAGCAATTCCACTTAACACATAAATTTCATATGATATTCGATTGGAACCCAGTTTAAATAACATATTTTATAACTCATAATCTTCAATATAACATTACTACATCAAACTTTGACAATTTATATAACTATAGAAATATAAACAATCACGAATTTAGTTCTAGCTGTAATTGCAATAATAGGACAACTTCCTTTTGTCGTAGAAATTTCTCTGGAATGATATGGTTTATACATGTAAGGTGGCTACATCTTCATATAGTAAAGCTTACATAGGGTTAAAATTCATGAGATTCAAACAGAAAATATACATACAATCTCTTTCATATCGAGATCCTTTAAGAAGAAATATAACTTTACTTTCGACCTATATCTAGAGTTTGAAAGACAGAAACATCCGATATATGTTACATTTAGTGGCACTATCTAACGCTTCATCTTACAGCCTCTATAAAAACCTTGTGATCTTTGTGCTGTTGAAGGCTTAGATATATTCTACGCCAATGTATGTATTTGAAACAAAAAATCTGAAATAGTTTTCACTATTAAACATAAACTATATAAACCTTTACTGTGTATTTCAGGCCAACATTTTATCCAAATAGATAAGACTAGTCTACAGCTCAACAGAATACACATGATATACGTCATGATGCTATAGTTAACAATTATGTTATATTGGTTTTTATTATATTTTTAGTCGATAGAAGGCCGGACGCCATGCTTTGACGCATAGAGTTACGGCCCTTGTCATTCTGTGTTCAAATCCCGCCGAGGTTAACTTTCATCCTTACGGGGTCGATAAAATAAAGTGCCAGTAATGCACTGTGTAATTGCTGGCCTTGTGCCAAAAGTAGAAACAATTATGTTTTTATACTACATATTATTACACTAAATCACCCTTATAGGCGAATGTCTACGTAGAGATATGTATGACAACGAATAGCTTAGCATTACTTCTTCTTCTTCTTCTCCTTCTCCTTCTCCTTCTTCTTATCCTTATTATTATTATCCTTCATCTTCTTCTCCACGTTCTCCTTCTTCTCCCACTTATTCCGTAGAAGGTGGTGGTGACATGGATCTCAAACACTCCTTCCAGTCGGTCTTGGCAGAGACCACCATTTCCAACTGATACGACGTGACCGGACAAGCTCATGGCTGTTCTCCAACTACCTTGCTCGGGGTCTCCTGCCAGTTGGTTTTACCCGTTAAATCAGTCCAGCAATATTTTTCTAACATATTCTAACCATATGCCCATAGTATAGGAGCTGTGATCCCCCAATTCGGAAAAGTAGTGCCTCTATCTGGAGTGACTCTCTGATCTTCGATCTACGCACTGTATTAAGTAAAGTCCCAAATGATTGTTATTTTTTCAGTCTTAGTTATATTTTCTGTTCCTACCAGTTTTCTGCATGTTCTGCCTTGTATTTTATTCATATCATCCAGTGGATATATAGCCGCAACATATCATGTCTACTCTTATATTCAGTGGGTTCTAGTGTGGGACATCCTCATATTATATGGTCAATTGTTTCAAGTTGTACTTACATATCCTGGAAATCCACTCCATTTCTTAGAATACTTGCTTGATAATTCCTAGTAAAGAGACTTCGTTCTTGGACAGCTAAACTGAAGCCTTCAGGTTCAGATGTTAATCCTAAAGGTCGTAACCACTGCTGTGTTTCTACTTAATCTATATCAGTATCTTGGGTGTGAGGTTGGAACAGGCCGAGCAGAGGATTTTGTTACCATCTATATCTAAATGTTCTTAGAACTTCTAGCTTACACTTGCTTCTATGGATTTATTTGCCTTAGTTGGAATTAGGTCAGCTTCATTATTTAGGTGTATGTCTTCAGTTTTTAGTTATTTCCTCTAAAATCCTGCCTCTGCGTGTACTCAATGGCGTCTCTTTAGGATTTTGTGCTCTCTTACTCACTATTATCCACTCCTTGCTGTTCCCTTGGTAGGTTTGTAATTGTATTGCAGCTACTTTGTATGACAGTTCCAGTTGGATTAGTCTCTTCGCCCTTCTTGTCTTGGCACACATAGGCGATCTACGTCTATCTTGGGGTGATGTATTTTGTTGGC
>OZ024756.1:28057908-28060408 GCA_964016885.1 Eledone cirrhosa
TATATATATATATATATATATATATAAACATATACATATATATTATACCCAGATTAAGATAGGCCTAATTTCCCTACAACTGGTTAATAAGTCAATAGGGACGTAACATTGGTTACTCTTTATACAATTCTCTCTTTCACTGTACTCCGTACATTTTATATTTTGTACGTTGAAGTAATATGTTGTCACCAATATCTTTCATATTATGTTATATATTTCTTTTATA
Organism: Eledone cirrhosa; assembly: GCA_964016885.1. Taxonomy (NCBI): domain Eukaryota; kingdom Metazoa; phylum Mollusca; class Cephalopoda; order Octopoda; family Eledonidae; genus Eledone; species Eledone cirrhosa. The sequence goes on from OZ024756.1 coordinate 28,058,135, forward strand.
AATTAGTTAGAATTTAACAGAATGTATTTTAGATGTGGAAATCACGTGGATTTTTTGTGAAATACAATCTATTAGTGAATGCATAGTACAGCAAATGATTAGTACTTTTTTATTCGATATCAAAAGGATGAAAAGCAAAGTTGACGGTCCAGCAAGATTTGAATCCAAAGAGCAGATATATATAACGAATTATGCTAAGCATTCTATACGACATTCTAACGTCTCTGTTATTCGCTGCCTAATCTAATATTAACCAAACAATAACCAGTACTTGATAGGAAAGAAAATAATTCACAAAGAAGCAGTTAAAATATACATATATATGTATATATATATATGTGTGTGTGTGCGTGTGTGTATGTATATTTCAACGTATGAAGGTATATGTGCATTTGAGTGTTTGTCTCAGTCTCAAAATGTGTTTTCTCTCTTTTATGTTCCAAAGAGAATATTTATACTGAGTATTTATATCTATATTATTCGTTATTTTTTAACAGAACCATTTTCTCTCCAAGAAATCTCTCGATGATAAGCCTGGTGACATATATAGTAAGACCTAAATTTTTATCATATTTTCAAAAGATTTAGAACACTTTGTCACAAAATTAAATTAAATACAAAAAATAAATCACATATTGTCTCATATAATATCTTCAAATATTTAACTTCGTCTCCTTACATGTTATTTTCAAATCTTATCAATATTTTTATTTATCATTAATGTTTCAATTTATATATATAATAATTACTATGTACTCTCCTAACTTCTGTTATATTTTCTCAATTTCAAACTAATATTTTTTCTACCATTATATCATGGCAGTATCGGTAGAGGGTCGGACGCCATGCTTTCCAGCATAGTTACGTCCCTTTACGATCTGAGTTCAAATCCGCCGAGGTTGACTTTGCCTTTCATCCTTACGGGTCGATAAAATAAAGTACCAGTAATGCACTGGGTAATTGCTGGCCTTGTGCCAAAAGTAGAAACAATTATATCATTTACAATTTCTTAATATTTAACTAAGCACAATTTTTGCATCATATTTACTGTTCATTTCTGTTGAACTATGTTATGATTTAATTTTTCAGAATCCGGTCTCGGATCACTGTATACCCGGTGGGGTAGAACAATCTGTCCTACCTTCATCAGATCTTGTATATGATGGTTAGTATATTATGTTGTTATTCTCTCTCTATCCTCGCGCTCTCTCTCTCCTCTCTCTCTCTCTCTTCTCTCTCTCTCTCTCTCTCTCTCTCTCTCTCTCTCTCTCTCTCTCTCTCCCTCTCTCTCTCCTCTCTCTCTCTCTCTCTCTTTCTCTTCTCTCTTCTCTTTCTCTTTCTCTCTCTCTCTCTCTCTCTTTCTCTTTCTCTCCTCTCTCTCTCTCTCTCTCTCTCTCTCTCTCTCTCTCTCTCTCTCTCTCTCTCTCTCTCTCTCTCTCTCTTTCACTCTCTTTATCTCTAATTCTCATCTCATTATTTCTCGTCCTCAAATGTGTCGTAAATGTTGTCTAATGTGATTCCATGGTAAGGATGAGATCTCAAAAGACCATGGTTTGTAGATATTAACTAAAGAAACTACTAAGAGTATACAGAAAGATTAGTATCCACAAATTAATGGGGACAATTTCATTGACAAAAAAACTCAAAATTATGATTAAAATGACCTTTGAGTATAAAATAATATTAACGGTTACATAGACCAATATCTTATACTTATACCATGAAAGACTTTATTTTCAGACAATGTACTATATATAGTGTTGATATGTACTACCTGATTGTCACTTATTGCAGGTATATAAACTATTAGTAGAATATTAAATACACACATGATTCAGAGTATTTGGTTGGACATGAAATACGCAAGATTTGACTTCTTTTGATATAGTAAAATACTAAACATATATGTATGTATACTTATATTGGATATTATTCACCTAAAGATATTATTTCATCTCAAAAGTCAATGTATCCACATATTTAATATTTCTCATTAACTTTTATATGATAAAACTTGAGTTTTTAATAATTTCATGTAATTATATTTTTATCAATGTTTGAGATAATTTATTATAAATTATATCCTTATTTTATATTTTATTTGCTTCATATTTTCTTATCAATTCTAGGTGTTGTTGGTGGACAACACTTTGACAACACTGGTGGTGGTAGTAACCTCTTATGTCTACCTAATGATCCTATTTGGGCCAACTTTACTACGGATCTTGAAGTAGGAGCTACCATATCTGGGAGTGAATATCAGGTATCGATTTA
>OZ024756.1:28065408-28067908 GCA_964016885.1 Eledone cirrhosa
TGTCATTCTGTGTTCAAATCCCGCCGAGGTTAACTTTCATCCTTACGGGGTCGATAAAATAAAGTGCCAGTAATGCACTGTGTAATTGCTGGCCTTGTGCCAAAAGTAGAAACAATTATGTTTTTATACTACATATTATTACACTAAATCACCCTTATAGGCGAATGTCTACGTAGAGATATGTATGACAACGAATAGCTTAGCATTACTTCTTCTTCTTCTTGCCTTCGCCTTCTTCTTCTTGTTATCCTTATTATTATTCTCCTTCATCTTCTTCTCCACGTTCTCCTTCTTCTCCCACTTATTCCGTAGAAGGTGGTGGTGACATGGACCTCAAACACTCCTTCCAGTCGGTCTTGGCAGAGACCACCATTTCCAACTGATACGACGTGACCGGACAAGCTCATGGCTGTTCTCCAACTACCTTACTCGGGGTCTCCTGCCAGTTGGTTTTACCCGTTAAATCAGTCCAGCAATATTTTTCTAACATATTCTAACCATATGCCCATAGTATCGGAGCTGTGATCCCCCAATTCGGAAAAGTAGTGCCTCTATCTGGAGTGACTCTCTGTTCTTCGATCTACGCACTGTATTAAGTAAAGTCCCAAATGATTGTTACTTTTTCAGTCTTAGTTATGTTTTCTGTTCCTACCAGTTTTCTGCATGTTCTGCCTTGTATTTTATTCATATCATCCAGTGGATATATAGCCGCAACATATCATGTCTACTCTTATATTCAGTGGGTTCTAGTGTGGGACATCCTCATATTATATGGTCAATTGTTTCAAGTTGTACTTACATATCCTGGAAATCCACTCCATTTCTTAGAATACTTGCTTGATAATTCCTAGTAAAGAGACTTCGTTCTTGGACAGCTAAACTGAAGCCTTCAGGTTCAGATGTTAATCCTAAAGGTCGTAACCACTGCTGTGTTTCTACTTAATCTATATCAGTATCTTGGGTGTGAGGTTGGAACAGGCCGAGCAGAGGATTTTGTTACCATCTATATCTAAATGTTCTTAGAACTTCTAGCTTACACTTGCTTCTATGGATTTATTTGCCTTAGTTGGAATTAGGTCAGCTTCATTATTTAGGTGTATGTCTTCAGTTTTTAGTTATTTCCTCTAAAATCCTGCCTCTGCGTGTACTCAATGGGGTCTCTTTAGGATTTTGTGCTCTCTTACTAACACCATTATCCACTCCTTGCTGTTCCCTTGGTAGGTTTGTAATTGTATTGCAGCTACTTTGTATGACAGTTCCAGTTGGATTAGTCGCTTCGCCCTTCTTGTCTTGGCACACATAGGCGATCTACGTCTATCTTGGGGTGATGTATTTTGTTGGCTGTAATGTATTTACGAGTATTGGAGTCTATTCTTTAAAGATCAGATAAGTTTCATTTGATGATGTTATAACTATATCGTACCAATGGTTTCAAGATCTGATTTATACTTCTGTAATATTCTTTCCGTATTTTCTCCTTCAGTGTGTTTACTTCCATCATCTTCGTTTATGCCAAGATATATTGAGGTACATTGGTTGTATCTATATCGAGTTTAAAAGGTGATACTTTTGTTAAATTCCTCTTTTATAACGATCCTTTAGTGCCTTTATCAAGACCAAATTACATGCCAATGTTATCGATACATTGCTTCACAGTTTTAGGTCATCCATAAAACACAAATGGTTAAAGATCTTCCTCTTGCAAGGTATCTCAGGTTTTAGGTTCAAGATTGTTACAACTGTATAGTAAGGGAGCCGTTCCAATACTGACCTCTCCTCAGACACCAGTTACGACGAATTTGTCCAGTGTGTGAAATGTAATAAAATTTCTTTATTTTAAAACAGATCTTTTGAAATAGATTAAGTATTTTTTTTTTTCTTAACAATCTATGGATACCCTGCTATCGGACGCACACACACACACACACACACACACACACACACACACACACACACACACACACACACACATATATATATATATATATATATATATGTGTGTGTGTGTGTGTATATATATATAAATGTATATATATATATATATGTGTGTGTGTGTGTGTGTGTGTGTATGGAGAATAGAAATGGCTGTGTAGTTGCTATTTAAGGTAACTTAAAATGTAGTGGGAATACGAAGAAAGCAAGAACATGGGGGGCGGCATCAATTGTCTACTGGGGTCTAGGATATATATATATATATATGTATAAATATATATATACATATATAAGAATTAAAATACAAGAGTGTGTTGGAGTTAAACACCCTCTTCATATTATATATAATGTTTAATAAAGAAATGTATAGAAACCATTTCTATATTAAACATTACATAATATATTATGCAGTGAGAACCTTACTTACTGTGGCTACCCTCGGTTGATCCCGGGATACACACACACACACAGGCACACACACACACACACACACATACACACACACACATACACACACACACAGACACACACAACTATGTATATACATATATATATATATATTTGAAAA
>OZ024756.1:28072908-28085408 GCA_964016885.1 Eledone cirrhosa
CCAACACATGTTGAATAGATGGAGCTATGCTTGAAAGTGACGATTCAATCTATTCAGATAAAATTTATATCAAACTACATCAGCCAACGTTCTTCTCTTTTTGAAGACGGTAAAATGAGATTTAAGAGAGATCTAGAAGCTATTTTTAGCTGGCGAAGCGACTACAAAAAGTCTCCCACAAGGGCTCTAGAGTAGAAAGTGAGAAAGATTGAAAGGTAACTGATAAAGAGGAGTAGATACGTGTTGATGTAGTTTCATTCTTTAAGAGCGATGGGTGCGAACATTTGTAATGCACTAATCAAAAGCGTCTTGTTGTATATATCGTAGAAATATCCTTTTACGGCGTTCAGAGTTCAAACTTCGCAGTGGTCAAATTTAGAATCAATAAAATATGAACAAGTCAAGTACTAATGTCGATATATCGATATATCGATATGGTCTTTTGTGTCGTTTTCTTAAATTTTGTGGCAGTAAATCCTTCTTAGCAATTAATATGTATGGGTGTGTGAATGTATTTATGTGTGTATGTATGTGTGTATGTATGTCAGGTCACTCTTGGGTGCTACTGGTAACATGTAACCCAGTACAACCTGTCTCATGGTCGGGTCGTCGGCGACTAACCCGGCAACCCCACCAAGTTTACTGGGTGAGGAGGGTGATTTTGGACACCCTGCAGGACAAAAATCAAAACCTGACAAGAGTCAACGGCCATCCAAAAGTGTGTAAATATGTATATACACGTGTACATATGTATGCATGTGTATATACATGGGTGCATGTGTATGTATATGCACGGGAACATAGAAATAGTCGGGCTGGACATCCGATCACGCGGTTAAACCACTGGGAGTGAAGGACCCCTAGCCTTTGTCACGGCATTCTTCTAGAAGACAACTCAGGAAACTGGGTTAACTCCGATATAAAACCTGCGGCTCAGTAGTTACCGATGATGTTGATCTTTTCTTCTTTTCGAGTTATAGCTACTGTCGCTCAGAGAGTGGGATTGGCTCAGTGCACAGTCTTTCCTCACTTTAAAAAATATCTTCATGCACAGGCATTGCACAATAAAATTAATTAATAATTATTAATAATGGTATATCGTGAAATGGCCATATTCGATAACGAGGGGGCAGCCATCATCGTGTGTGTGTGTGTGTGTGTGTGTGTGTGTGTGTGTGTGTGTGTGTGTGTGTGTGTGTGTGTGTGTGTGTGTGTGTGTGTGTGTGTGTGTGTGTGTGTGTGTGTGTGTGTGTGTGTGTGTGTGTGTGTGTGTTCGTTCTTTCTTTCTGGTTTTATAATTTCATAATTGTTGCCAATAATGAGAGAGAGTCGGTTTCTAACATAGATACAAGACTCTCTCATTTGAATTTACACAACATCAACTAGGTAAATATGGATGTTATTGACATCGTGGCTTTATCTGTGACGAGGTTAGCTGGAGATGGTCATCTTACAGAATTTTGTGGAGAATATACATTCTTCTGGAAAGGAAGAGATGAAGGAACCAGAAGAGAGGCTCGGGTAGGATTTGCTGTTAAGACTGTACTTGTGAATAAATTAGAAGAATTCCCAGTAGGGATTAGTGAGCGTCTTATGTCCATGAGAATTCCGCTGGACAAAGAATATATGCGACCCTGGTGAGTGTGTATGCTCCAACTATGAATTCTGTCGATGAAGAAAAAGTGTCCTTTTACCATGCCTTGAAAGGTGTTTTAAGAAATATCCCTCAGGCAGACAAAGTCGTCGTGCTTGGTGACTTTAATGCTAGAGTGGGTAGGGATTTTAACACATGGAATGTAATCGGAAGGCATGGAGTGGGAAAGTGTAACAACAATGGTATGCTCCTGCTGCAGATGTGTGAGGAGCTGGATCTGTGTGTTACCAACACCATGTTCCAACAAAAGAACAAATTCAAGACCACATGGATGCATCCTGCATCTAAGGAATGGCATCTTTTGGACTACGTCCTAGTCAGGATGCGTGACAGACAGGATGTGCAGTGTGTTCGTGCTCTTCGTGGAGCTGAGTGCTGGACGGACGACCGTCTGGTACGAGCAAAAGTGAAACTAATCACTAAACGTAAAATCCGGGCTCCTGGTGTTGCCCTGCCCAAAAGATTGAATGCTGCTCGTCTTAATGATAAAAATGTGAAGAGGACATTGGAAGAAGAGATGCAGGCTGCAGATCTTGGTGAGGATTGGCCGACCCTTAAAAAGTCGGTTTATGATGTAGGCAGGTGTGTTCTGGGATTGGTGCAGAAAAAACATCAGGACTGGTTTAATGAGAATAATGTACATATAGAAGACTTGTTGGCTGATAAGAGGTGTGCTCTGTCACGCTACTTGACGGCAAAACCACTGTAGAGGAATACGTTGCATGAGGAACTCAAGGATGTAAAATCACGTGTTAGGCGGAGTCTTTCTCAGATGAAGGATCAGTTGTGGAGTGAGAAGGCTGGTGAGATACAAACTGCGTCAGATTCCAATAAAACAAAGCTGTTGTACAGTCTCTTGCGTGAGGTTTATGGACTGTATTCTTCTCTGGTGACACCGCTTCGCAGCAAGGATGGCAAAGAACTTCTTCGTGACTCACAAGGAATTCTACGAAGGTGGCGAGAGCACTTTGATGATCTTTTGAATCAGCCGTCTGTCGTCAGTGAAGATTTCCTCAATCTCATTCCAGAAAGTCCTGTGAAAGTAGCTCTCGCAGAACCTCAGACGCTTGTGGAGGTTGCAGTGGCTATTTCGAAGCTGAACAGTGGAAGATCTCCAGGTATGGATGGCATACATGCTGAGCTCCTACAATATGGTGGTGAGAGACTCCTGCAACATCTTCACTCTTTGTTTGGCAGGATATGGGCTAATGAATCCGTACCTGAGGACTGGAGAGATGCAGTAATGGTGGTCTTGTACAGGGGAAAGGGTAACAGGAATGATTGTGGGAACTACAGAGGTATATCATTGCTTTCTGTCGTAGAGAAAGTTTTATGTAGGGTGCTTTTGGACCGTCTGCTGACACACATTGCAGATTGTGTTCTTCCTGAAAGTCAATCTGGTTTTCGTGCTGGACGCGGCACTACTGATATGATCTTCTCAGCTAGACAGCTCCAGGAGAAGTGCATGGAACAAGGCTTGGATCTGTATCAGGTTTTTGTCGATCTGACAAAAGCTTTCGATACTGTTAACAGAGATGCATTATGGAAGGTTCTCCAGAAACTTGGTTGCCCTGATAAGTTCCTTGCTTTAGTTAGGTCTTTCCATGACGACATGAAGGCTTGGGTTAATGTCGGAGGTAACATGTCGGAGCCTATCTCAGTAAAAAATGGAGTGAAACAGGGGGATATTCCAGCACCGACCATGTTTGCCATATACTTTGCAATGGTTTTCTGTATTGCATTCAGGAATTGCGAGCATGGTGTTTACATCCGATATCGAACCTCAGGCAGCATATTTAACATCAGGCGCTTTGCTGCAAAGACAAAAGTATTTACATCAATCATAAGAGACCTCTTGTATGCAGATGATTGCGATCTTGTAGCGCACACAGAGAGTGATATGCAGCACATTTTGAATGCATTTTCTGACGCTTGCACTGCCCTAGGATTGACTGTCAGTCTCAAGAAAACCGTCGTCATGTACCAACCTGCCCCTGGTAAGCAGTACACTGAACCAAACATCTATGTGTATGGTAAACGACTTGGAGTGGTTGATCAGTTTGTCTACCTGGGAAGCACTGTCAATCGATACGGCAACCTTGACAGTGAAATCTCACTTAGGATTAGGAAAGCAAGTGATGCTTTCGGAAAGCTAGAAAGGCGACTCTGGGGTCGGCGAGACATATGCAGGAGGACAAAGGTAAAAGTGTACAGGGCATGTGTGCTCTCTTGTCTTCTTTATGCCTGCGAGACCTGGGTCACATATCGACACCACCTTAAGCAATTGGAGCGTTTCCATCAGATGTGTCTCAGACGGATCCATGGCGTTCACTGGAGGGACCACATCAGTGATGTCGAGATTTTGGAAAGCTCTATGTGTGACAGTATAGAAGCTCTTGTGCTCAAGCAACGACTCCGTTGGAGTGGTCACCTTGCCAGGATGAAGGATTCTAGAATACCAAAACAACTCTTTTATGGAGAGTTGGTTAAAGGAAAACGACCGCCACATAAACCAAAAAAGAGGTATAAGGATTCCTTGAAAGCCTCTCTGAAAGACGTTAACATCTCTGCTGATACATGGGAAAATATTGCTGCTGATCGTAATAAATGGAGAAAGACTGTATATGAGGGAAAAGTTGCTTTTGAGGCATCTCGAATCGCATACGAGAAAGTAAAGCAGGATGTGAGGAAGGGCATTGCTGTTGCACTTCCAGACGGCGAGGGTCCTCCTACTATGGTGCTGACATGCAGCGTCTGTGCGAGACTCTGCCTAAGCAAAGCTGGACTCGAAAGTCATCTTCGCAGTCATAAAGTAAGACCAGTGGTTGACTACCAGGCTGCTGTTGGAGATGCTACTCATCATGCTTGCCAAACATGTGGTAGAGAATGTAAATCAGCAGGAGGGCTCAAGCGACATGCAAAAGTACACGAACTCCAACCACAGCCGACTATTCCCAGTGAATGTTTTGGTTGCCGACATTTTAGATCATTGGCTGGGCTAAAAAGCCACATTCGATCGCAGCGCTGTTAGTTGCTATCGTGTGTGTGTGTGTGTATAGATATGTTTATGTGTGTGCGTGTATGTGTATATATATGTATATGTATATTATTATTGTTGTTGTCGTTATTATTATTATTATTATTATTATTATTGTTATTAATGTATATGTGTGTGTGTATATATATATATATATATATATATATATTTCTTTTTTTTATTTTTATTTTATTTTATTTATTTTTTTTTTTCTCCTCGTGCAATGGCCATACTCGATAACGAGGGGGCAGCCATCACATGTATGTATGTATGTATGTATGTATGTATGTATGTATTTCTGCGTGCGCGTGTGTATGCATGTATGTATGTGTGTGTGTATGCATGCGTGTGTGTACGTATGCATGTATGTATGTATGAATGTATGTATGTATGTGTGTATATATGCATGAATGTATGTATATATATATATATATATATGTATGTATGTATGTATATTTCAATACATGCTGACAGATGGGAAAGCGTAGTTGCTGATCGTAATAAATGGAGAAAGACTGTACATAAGAAGAAAGTTGCCTTTGAGGCATCTCGAATCGCATACGAGAAAGTAAAGAGGGATGTGAGGAAAGGCATTCTGTTTCATTTCTAGACAGCGAAGGTCTTCCTATGGTGCTGACATGCAGCGTCTGTGCGAGACTCTGCCTCAGCAAAGCTGGACTCTAAAGTCATCTTGGCAGTCATAAAGTGAGACTAGTGGTTGACTACCAGGCTGCTGTTGGAGATGCTACTCATCATACTTGTCAAGCATGTGGAAGAGAATATAAATCAGCAGGAGGGCTCAAACAACATGCAAAAGTACATGAACTCCAACTACAGCCGGCTATTCCCAGTGAATGTTTTGGTTGCCAACTCTGTGCAAGACATTTTAGATCATTGGCAGGCTAAAAAGCCACATTCCATCGCACGATAGGAGCACCATTAATTGTTAATATATATGTATGTATATGTATTATATATATATATTCGTGCAATGGCCATCCTCGATAACGAGGGGCTAGCCATCATCATGTATGTATCTATGTGTGTATGTGTGTGTGTGAATGTATGAATGTACGTACGTGTCTATGTATGTATGTATGTATGTATGTATGTATGTATGTCAGGTCACCAGTTGGTGCTACTGGTAACATGTATCCCAGTACAACCTGTCTCATGGTCGGGTCGTTGGCGACTAAACTGGCAATCCCACCAAGGTTTCTTGGTGAGGAGGGTGACTTTGGACATCCTGCAGGACTAAAAACAAAACCTGTCAAAGGGCAAAGGAGCTCTTAAGAGTCAATGGCCATCCAAAATCACCGGGAGAGATGACCCCTTAGCCTTTGTCAAGGCAAAATTCTAGGAGAAGGAAAATTCTGATATAACACCTGCAACTCTGATGGTATCCAATGATGTTGACTTGTTCTTCTTTTTGGTAAATATCATCTTGGTTAAGAGAGTGGGACTGGCTTTGTGCAGTGCCTTTGATCACTATAAAAGCTTCACGGCACAGGCATTGCTTTACATCTGGAGATCTCTCTGCACTTGTCGTCACATGGTACCATGAGCCCAGCACTATGTGTCAATAATTGTCACAAGTGTAGTGTTTGTACCAGAGTGTACAAGTCGCTGGCTGGACTAAAAAGTCACACTCGTTCAGCGCATTGGTAGGGGTTCTCCTACATGGATATAAAGTAGTGGCCGTACTCGAAAACGAGTTGGCAGCCACCATGTATGTATGTATGTGTCTATGTATGTCAGGTCGCTCTCGAGTGCTACTGCTAACATGTAACCCAGTACAACCTGTCTCATGGTCGGATCATCGGCGACTAAACTGGCAACCCCACCAAGCCTGCTTGTTAAGGAGGGTGATATTTCGAAACTCTGTAGGATGAAATACAAGACCCGGCAAAGGGCAGAGGAACTCAGCAGTCAATAACCATCCAAATAGAGAGGCCCCAGTTGTTGTCACAACACCTTTCTAGGAGAAGCATCTGATGGTGTTAACCAGTTCTCCTTTTCGGGTAGTGCTTTCGATACTCAGAGAGTGGGATTGGTCGAGTGCAGGCCTTTCCCCACTTAAAAACCTTCAAAGCACAGGCATTGATTTTTCGGGATATGTTACAGTAAACCTTGCATTTCTCCTCAGATTCTAATAGTTATCTACCCTGTATATAGTGGCGTAAAAAAATAAATTGTAAGGGACATAACTCAGTGTAAAAGGGGAACAACTACAGATTTGAGTCTTTCCGTATGATATATGCACAATAACTTCGCTTTATGAGATGGGTCGAGACAGGCAAGCTAGATCAAGGCGTCATTTGCAGCATTATGGATTGCCGCCAATCCCCCGGGAAATGGTTTAAGGGGGGGGGGGGGGGGACATACATATAAACAAATACACACACACAGTCTGGTCAGGGTCCCCACAGTCACTTGTGCTGTCTTTCATTGTCCATCAATGGAGATAAAAGGGCTGCCCTGACATGTGTTGTGCGCATCCGTTTAAGGGACAACCATTGCTTTCTGTGAAGTTCAAAGCCGGCTATGGTTGGCAAATTTGGACTCATTCCAGGATCTTCGCAACTCTTCCTTCATTGATTCCCAGAATAGTTTGTGTGATTTCAAGCGCATCATGTTGGGAAGGTTTTCCAGGTCCTCATGGATGCAAAGTTCGAGCTTGTAATAATTTATGGCCATGTAATAATTTCTTCTTCTTCTTGAGTCTTCCCTCCATCGAAGATAAAGCATTCATTTTGCTTTTTTCTAATGGCTAGAATATATGCTGCTCACGACACCAACATACTCATAAATTTCTCCACTAACTGGGTGCAGTTGTTTTAACCCTGTGTAGAATTGATAGTCGATCATCTGTGAAGCCACAGCTGTTCAGAACACTGAGGTTATTTACTATGAGACATGAGCTATTGTTTACTATGAGACAAACAGGATTTTTATCAAAGTTTACTCTTCTAGGTCTGGCCTGTTCTGCTAGACTATCCTATGAAAGCCATATCAGGGACCTCATGTAGGATGTGGTTTATCACTATATAGGTCAATCTTTGAAATGAGTGAGGCTATTGGATGGCTGTTGACTCACATGAGTTGCTCCACTCTTCGTCAGGTTTTGTTTTTCATCCTGCAGTGTCCAAAATCACCCTTCTCACCAAGAAAACTTGGTAAAGTTGTCGATTTAGTCACTGAGGACCTGACCATGTTACAGGTTGTACTGGGTTATATGTTACCAGTAATACTCAAAAGTGACCTAATAATTTATTAGACAACCATTTTATAAGCAGTTAGTTAAAATTTATCTATGTCATTGTTTCTATACAGAATTCTATAATTTTACTTTGGTTTTGTTTAAGTAGCTATCAAGAATAGGTGGCAAATCAACGATTCAATATACATAAAGAAAGTTTTAGTGACTTGAATCTGAATATAATCTATTTATGCTAGGAAGCAAATTGGCAGAGTCATGGGAATGTCAGATAAAGTGCTTTGCAGTATTTATTCCTGCTTTTTATGCTCTGAGTTCAAATCCCGTCGTGATCACCTTTGTCTTTCATCTTCTCTCTTTCTCTCTCTTGCCCAGTTTGTTGCAAGAATGGTCCAATTTGTTGTAAGAATGACACAGTTTGTTGTAATTATTCAGACCAGCTCTGGGGGAAAATAGTGAGTAGTGACCTCTTTTTTTTTCTCTCAGCACCAAAAGTTCATGAAACTGCCTTTCTTCTTTTGACTAAACCATAAAGAATTCGAGCACAGTAAATATACCATCAAGCTATCCGCTCAGAAAGATATTAAGTTAATACTGGAAGATAATGAATCATATCATTACAGTATTGCAACAATTGTTCCCATGCTTAATAACTAGATGAATTGGGCTATTTCTGAACAAGTTTCATAATTCCACACACAAATATTGGTGTTGTTTAGCCCTAATCAAACAGATCTGTAATCAAAACATTCCAGCTTTGACTATCCCATTAATCTTTCATGTTTTAAGATGATGGATGTGGCTTAAAGAAATTTGGTTGCTAATTTTAGCAGGCCCAACTAACATCACAGAGGCATTTGTAAAATGGTAGTTCGGGATGATCTTCTCGTTAATTTGCTAGTTATCTGTTATTCTAATCATTCAAATAACTATACTTTGAAAAGGGAAACAAAATCATCTTGAAAACTTATAATATATCATTTAAAGGCCACCAAAGGTATTGTCTTATAAAGATCATGTCAATGTAAAGTTCATGCCTCTCCGAGCTACTGACTACAGATGAAAATAGAATGTAAAAGGTGTAACTCAAATAAAATGATTCCAACAAGTAGTTAACACTTTAGCATTTACATTACTCCACATATACTATTATATTTTTGTGGTAAAGGCTTAATCTCACATAATATCAAATCTATGAAATTTTGATATTATTTATTTTGAGAATAATACCTTAACATCAGTATGAGTGGCCAGTTACGACCGGTTTAAACAGAAAGAGGTGAGAGAATTCTGGCCGGATACAGCCAGTTTAAATGCTAAAGGGTTAAGCTACATTGTAACTTGTGAAGAGCTTATCAACTTCCTAGAGCACTTGCACAGTTAACAGCTACAAAGCATAAAATAATTTTTCAGAAGAAATATTGATATACACAATATAGATAGGGGTGGCAAAACGAGGAGTGTGTAGGCCAGCTAAGAGAACCAATTAGATGCTTTTGACACCAAATACATATGCAAGACACTTAACATCAGATAATATAACTTCATTACCAAAACAAATGTCTGTCAATGAACCCACCAATGATGTGTCTAACATCATGTGTAAGCATCGACTTGGAAAGAGTTAAAGAGGAATGTTTCAAGATAAACTAGTGATAGATACTCAACAGGAACCTGCAGGGTTTGATTTAGACTTTGTGGGGCTTAGGGCATTTCAGGTTTGGGGGGCACCTCTTACAGTAATTGGAATTGAAAAGTTATACATACAAGTATTAAATTCAAAAATTCGAACCATCCTAAAACTAAAAAGCCCAGCTGAGGGTACAAATAAATTGCTACGGTCGTCGCTGATGGGGTCCCTCACTGTAGGGGGCCCAGGACAATTTCCCCCCATTAAATCCTGCCCTGAGGACCTGAAACCCATAAACAAAAGTTGGAACAATGTATTGATAATTTGTAACTGACTGTGATCATTGAAGAACTTTGGCTACCTCATGTGTTTCAAATCACAGGGGCTTCTAGGTGTAAGTCTAATCTAAAGACTAAGGAGGAAATAAGCAGCAAGAATATTGCTGTCTAGACCTAAACCAACTCTAACAAACCTGACCAGGGCATTACATTTTTTTGTTATTTTCAGATATGATTGTCCTTCCGTTGTCATCATCATCATCACGATTTTAAGTTCATTTTTCCACACTAGCATGGGTTAGATGAGTTGTCCTGTTGTGGGCAATGCCAGGTCAGGTGACCATGTTTGCTCATACAGAACTGATTTTGGTTCGATTTCTACAGCTTGGATGCCATTCCTAACGCCAACCTCATTTACAGTGAGTAGTGGGTGCTTTTTTTGTCATGACACCTGCACGACCACTTTACAGTGTGGGCTGGGTGCTTTTTACCATGTCACCATCACAACCACTTTACAGTGTGGACTGGGTGCTTTTTGTCATGACACCTACATGACCACTTTACAGTGGAAGGAGGTGCGGCATACTGACTATATGCTTAAGCTTCGGCCTGTACCTGTGGGAAGTCGGGTCTTCTGATGCTGCTGCTGGTGGTGGTGGTGCTGTAGTGATGGTGGCGGTGGTGATGGTGGTGGTGGTGCTGTGGTGATGGTGGCGGTGGTGATGGTGGTGGTGGTGCTGTAGTGATGGTGGTGATGGTGCTGGTGCTGGTGGTGCTGTGGTGATGGTGGTGATGGTGGTGGTGGTGGTGGTGCTGTAGTGATGGTGGCAGTGGTGATGGTGCTGGTGGTGGTGGTGCTGTAGTGATGGTGGTGGTGGTGATGGTGGTGGTGGTGCTGTAGTGATGGTGGCGGTGGTGATGGTGGTGGTGGTGGTGGTGCTGTAGTGATGGTGGTGATGGTGCTGGTGCTGGTGGTGCTGTGGTGATGGTGGCGGTGGTGATGGTAGTGGTGGTGGTGGTGCAGTAGTGATGGTGGCGGTGGTGATGGTGGTGGTGGTGGTGGTGGTGCTGTAGTGATGGTGGCGGTGGTGATGGTGCTGGTGGTGGTGGTGGTGGTGCTGTGGTGATGGTGGCGGTGGTGATGGTGATGGTGCTGGTGGTGGTGGTGCTGTAGTGAGGGTGGCGGTGGTGATGGTGGTGGTGGTGCTGTAGTGATGGTGGTGATGGTGCTGGTGCTGGTGGTGCTGCGGTGATGGTGGCGGTGGTGATGGTAGTGGTGGTGGTGGTGCTGTAGTGATGGTGGCGGTGGTGATGGTGCTGGTGGTGGTGGTGGTGCTGTGGTGATGGTGGTGCTGTGGTGATGGTGGCGGTGGTGATGGTGATGGTGCTGGTGGTGCTGTAGTGATGGTGGCGGTGGTGATGGTGGTGGTGGTGGTGGTGTGGTGGTGCTGGTGCTGGTGGTGGTGTGGTGATGGTGGCGGTGGTGATGGTGGTGGTGGTGGTGTGGTGGTGCTGTGGTGATGGTGGTGATGGTGCTGGTGGTGGTGGTGCTGTAGTGATGGTGGCAGTGGTGATGGTGCTGGTGGTGGTGGTGGTGGTGATGGTGATGGTGCTGGTGCTGGTGGTGCTGTGGTGATGGTGGCGGTGGTGATGGTGCTGGTGGTGGTGGTGGTGCTGTGGTGATGGTGCTGGTGGTGGTGGTGCTGTGGTGATGGTGGCAGTGGTTATGGTGGTGGTGGTGCTGTGGTGATGGTGCTGGTGGTGGCGGTGGTGATGGTGCTGGTGGTGGTGGTGCTGTGGTGATGGTGGCAGTGGTTATGGTGGTGGTGGTGCTGTGGTGATGGTGCTGGTGGTGGCGGTGGTGATGGTGCTGGTGGTGGTGGTGCTGTGGTGATGGTGCTGGTGCTGGTGGTGCTGTGGTGATGGTGGCGGTGGTGATGGTGCTGGTGGTAGTGGTGGTGCTGTGGTGATGGTGGCAGTGGTGGCAGTGGTTATGGTGCTGCTGCTGGTGGTGGTGGTGGTGCTGTGGTGATGGTGGTGATGGTGCTGGTGGTGGTGCTGTGGTGATGGTGGTAGTGATGGTGCTGTGGTGATGGTGGCAGTGGTGGCAGTGGTTATGGTGCTGCTGCTGGTGGTGGTGCTGTGGTGCTGTTTGTGGTGATGATGATAATAATTGTTCCTACTTTTGGCACAAGGCCAGCAATTACCCCAGTACATTACTGGTACTTAATTTTATTGACCCCGTGAGGATGAAAGGCAAAGTTAACCTCGGCAGGATTTGAACTCAGACCATAAAGGACTGCAACTCTTTGCTGCTAAGCATGACCTCCAACCCTCTACCAATACTGCCAATCCACCACCCTTGTGCTGTGGTGGTGGTGTGTGGGGGGGGGGGGGGTCTCCTACTGATACAAAAACTGATATTTGTTGGAAATAAAAAGAGAGCAATAGTTGACAGAATCAGCTGTGTTATTTCTAATAAAGACATGTGAGAAGAAGGAGGAGAGAGAAAGTGAGAGATTGAAAGGGAGAGAGAGAAAGAAAGTGAAAGAAAGAAAGAAAGAAAGAGAGAGGTGGGGATTTCTTGCTGTTGTAAATACCATCATAATCGAGAGGTACACCAGGTCCAAACACAGAGGAACCAAACTCCCACTGTCACCGCCTTCGTCTCTCCCCATCTCTCA
>OZ024756.1:28097908-28100408 GCA_964016885.1 Eledone cirrhosa
ATGTAGTGGGATCACAGGTAAGCTATCGAAGAACGTAGATTTTATATGTGGCCGATGCTCAGGTGCAATATGTAGCAAATGCCCACAGGATACTAGTTCCTTCTATTGCCCAGATGGTTCTATAGAAATAGTGGACACCTTCCGTTACCTGGGTGACAAAATCAGCAGTGGGGGAGGGTGCTCTGAAAGTACAGTAGCCAGAGTCGGAACGGGATGGAAAAAATTCAGAGAGCTTATACCACTATTGGCCACTAAAGGTTTCTCTCTAAAAATGAAAGGCAGATTGTATGATGCCTGCATACGAACAACAATGTTACATGGTAGTGAGACCTGGGCATTGTGTGCAGAGGACCTGCACAGACTGGAGAGGAACGAAGCATGCATACTCCGCTGGATGTGTAATAGTAATATATGCAAACGGCAAAGCATAAATGAACTAAGTGAGAGATTAGGAATAAGAGGGATCAGATGCTGTTTACTCGAGAGAAGACTACGTTGGTATGGTCACGTGATGCGCATGAAAGCCGACAGCTGTATAAAAAAGTGCAGGGTGATTAAAATTGATGGATGTTACGGAGTAGGTAGACCCAGAAAAACCTGGGACGATTTGATAAATTCCGACCTTACACACTTACAGCTCTCTAAGAAAATGTCACTGGACCGAGATCTTTGGCGCTACACAGTAATACAGAAGACCCGCCTTGCCTATGTACATAGCAAAACCTAGTCAGTAGGCACCTCCTAACCAAATATACACCCCCATCCCACTACCCCTACTCCACCCCCCACTCCCACCAACCTCTCTCTCTGTTAAATTATGTTGGTACAACAACATCCAGTGGAAAATAAACGAGATTGTGTAGGTGTCACGACAAAAAAACACAGTCCACGCTGTAATGTGGCCGTGTAGGTAACACGTTAAAAACCTCCCAGTCCACACTGTAAACGTGGTTGGTGTTAGGAAGGGCATCCAGCTGTAGGAAACCTGCCAGACAGTCCTATGCGAGCGAGACACAGTCTCCCGACCAAGCTTGCCTCAAGTGGGACAATTCCCGTCTAAACCCATGCTAGCGTGGCAGATTGACATTAAACGATGATGATGATGATACATAAATATATATATATCATCATCATCCTCATCAACGTTTAACGTCTATCTTCCACCGTAGCATGGGTTTAGACGGGAATTGTCCTACTTGAAGCAAGATTGGTCGGGTGACCATGTCTCGCTCGTATAGGACTATCTGGCAAGTTTTCTATATATATATATATATATCCATAAATATTTCATATTTATATATATATATATATATATATTACACACACACAGATATATATATTCACACACATCATTATTACATTGACATTTCTATGCTAGCATGGACTGGATAGGACATCTTAAGGCAGTGTTTTACAGCCTGATGCCTTTCCTGTCACTAAGCTTTTTAGTAACTACTCTCACCATTACTATACACCCCTCTCCACTTTCCTCCACCCTTGCCTCGTTTAAATCTTAACTCACTGGTCATAACTCCTTAGTAGCTCTTTCAGCCATCAACATAGCCCCGTCTATCCAAGACCATCCTCACCTCTCCCTCCTATCATCCTGTTAAATTATACCACATATGTCTACACCCATGACATACATTCTCACTGCTTTTCTCCCCTGAATCACCCCTTAGAATTCCATCTTACCTGTCATACCCCGATGACATAATACTTGTCATCCTGCCCGTCCCCCTACTGTCACTTACCTATGAGATACTTCCCCCATTCGAGGACTATTCAGTTGGGTCAATGACCAACAACCTTCCTAAGGTTGGTCTCACAATATAAAACACATCTAGCAGATTCTGTAGAGTGGTTGATATTAAGAAGGGCATCCAACTGTAGAAACAATGAGAATTGTGATTTGAGAGGACACATCAATAATGACATGACAACCTCCCCATTTTGTTGGTGCCACAATAAAGCACACCAACAGGCTCAAAAGTGGTTGGTGATAGGAAGGGTATCCAGCTGTAGAAACAATACCAAACTAAAGAATGAGAGAAGTCTTTAGATATCTCAAAGATATGGCAGCATCTTTAGTATTAGGGCCACAATAAAAAGCACCCAGTGCACACAGTAAAGTTTAGTAATGTGTGTAAGCGAGATTTGACCTCTGGCTTGTCTGAGAGGTCAGTAGCACCAATTAACCCTTTCATGACCAGATTTCTATTTCAATTGATTAATAAAGAATTTTGAAGGATTTACTAAAATTATTAACTATTTCATTACTAAAATAGTAGTTTAATATAAGATTCATGTATAAAATTATGTTGGAAGATTTTTATTTAAATTGGAAACCTTTAAAATGAGTGGTTTTATTTCAGAGAACCAGAGCCAGTTTTGACTAGGTTGGTAACTAAAAGGTTATGTACTGGTTTTGTGGTTATATTTGAGTCATGTTTGTATGATCCCTTTCAGATTCAGGAGTTCAGGAGTATTATGAGACACA
>OZ024756.1:28110408-28120408 GCA_964016885.1 Eledone cirrhosa
TACGGACGTTCGTCTGTGTGTGAACGCATGTGAACAGTCAAATGACTGGAACGGGAAAATGGTTTCTGGCAAACATCACATTGGAAAGGTTTGTCACCAGTATGTTTCTTCAGGTGACGAGTCAACTCAAAGTATTTAGGGAAAATCTCGTTGCAATAGTCACATTCGAAACTGCGTTCGACGGAATGAATTTTAAGATGTTCTGAAAGGTAGCGTGCTTGGGAGAAGGCTTTAGGGCAGATATCACACTGGAAATCTCTAAGCTGACCTGAATGAGTTCGCATGTGAACTGTCCGATTACTTGATGTGGTGAAAGCTTTCGGGCACATTGAACATTTGAATGGATGTTCTCCTGAATGGATTCTCATATGTACTTTACGATTACTAGAGCGAGAGAAACGCTTATGGCAAATCTCACACTCAAATGGTCTTTCACCAGAATGAGTGGTCAAGTGTTCAGTCAAATTACTTGATGTTGAAAATGCTTTCAAACATATCCCACATTTATAGGGTTGCTCCCCTGAATGAACTCTTTTGTGAACCGACAAATTGCTTGAAGTGGAAAACCATTTGTGACATGACTTGCACTCATATGGACCTTTCAGAGAGAATGTAGTTTTCTTAACCATATTCATATGCTGGTTATTTATACAGTCTTTCCCTTGGTTAACATTTTGTTGGATGTTATGACTGGGAGAAGATTTGATAGTGTTAATGTTTGTTGTACAAGAATCAGAATTGGTTGTCTGAACATGTTCAGAGCAGTTACTCACAGGAGTATGCATGATAGTATGCGTGGAAGAAGAATTATGTGAGTTAGTTGATGAAGAAACAGGGTGTGATGTAGGGTTAACAGAACTGTCTAATGAAGATAAACTGCTGCGCTGTTCACTTCCATTTGAGCTGAATGTTGCTGTGGTTGTACTGATTGTTGTATTTGTTGTTGTCGTTGGCACTCTCTCTAAACACTTTGAATTAAGAGAGGTATTATTATCCTGGTTGCTGACTGGCGGATATAAAAACTGTGCTTTCATCACATCATTGCTACTGATTTTCGGGGAGAGATAATCATGGTGTGGACTTTTTGAAGTTGCAGTCATTGCTGGAGGTGGCCTAAGCATATGATCAACATTATCGGGGTTAGGAACTACCAAATCTTTTGAGCTCAATAAATCATTAGTTTCACATCCTAACAGCATACTGTCTTGGGGTATTATGTTCTTTGAAGATCTGCTCAATTCATGTTCATGGTGGAAAATACCCTTTGACCGGACATAATCACTTTCTTGAGGATGCACAGAATTCTTTGTTCTCAACAAGTCAGAACTAAGCATGGATAAATTCTTCAATTTCATGGTTTCATTTGAGTCATGTGGCATGATCCCTTTTAGGTCCATGAGTTCAGGAGTATTATGGGACACAAATCCTTTCATTCTCATCGATTCATTTAAGTCTTTGTTCAGCTGGTTGCAAGGTCGCTGTATATTGCAGTTGTCAGGCGAGAATATCATTCCTTTTGGTCTAAAAAAGTCATTCTCATAAGCAGGTATATTCTTATGCCTCGTGTGCTCATTTGTTAAAGTTATCATGCTCCTTGACTTAAACAATTCATTCTCCTGAGCAGCCATCATGCCTCGAGCACGCTGATAATCATTGTCAGGATTTACTACATTCCTGGGCCTAAACAGGCTGTCAGGAGGTATCATACCTCGAGATCGAAACCAGTCGCTGTCTAGCGCCATTAAGCTTCTTGATCGGAAGAGGTCGCTTTCAGATGCCATAATTGTTTTGGGCCTCAGGAAGTCCTCGTCTGTAGACAAAGTACCACAATAAGATTTTAAAAAGCCTTCTTGAGGAGACAACATGAATTAAATTTCCACCAAGACACATTTATAACAGTAAGTAAAATTAAACTTTCTTTCTCTCAACTTCTCTCTATTATGTGTGATGTGTGAATGTGTGTATGTATGTACATTAGAGAGTGTGTGTATGTAGAGAAAGAAATCTATACTGATATTCTGTATAGCCAACAACTTGACCAACAACTGCTTAGAAAAGGAAGAAAATATATCTAAAGACTGAAGTTTTAGAACAGTATACGCAACAGTTGAACTATCTATATATATATATATAAATAGGGGAGTGATAAAAGAAATAAAGAAATTGTGTAAGAGAGAAAGTGTGTGTGTGTGTGTGTGTGTGTGTGTGTGTGTGTGTGTGTGTGTGTGTGTGTGTGTGTGTCTGAGAGAGAGAGAGAGAGAAAGAAAGAGATGGATAAGTGAGTGGGAGTGGTAATTATTTTCTTTCAACACAACCAATTACATGTATACAGAGTAGTAAAGAGTGGATAGAAAATTTTGAACAAGCAAGACAAACTTGCTTTCACTCTTAAAGCCCATCTTATATTAGAAAAACGTATCACTCAAGTTCCTCTGACTGAAGCACAATTAATGTTGGTAAGTTAACACTAAGACATACTGTGACAATCAAAAAACGCATTTACAAATTTATAATTTCGCTGGTTACATTTCTGTTACCATCTTCCGATCAGAAAGCAAAGGACAAAAAATTCTGGTCGTCTGTTTGAATTGATGAGGCGATAACATTGATCATCGGCAAAATAATGACTGTGCCATTGTGTTTCGTGATAACCATGAGGTATTCTGTTGTAGGCAGAACAAGTATTCATTTTTCGCAGTTCAACCTAGAAATAAAGCATATGTCTTTTTTAAAATAAAACTTTTTAAAGACGTAATTTTTAAACAGTTTAAAAAAACAAAAAAGAAAAGACAATGTTTTAATATAAAAATGCTTCTTCAAGCATTTAAAGAGAGGATTTTGGTTATGGATATTCTATTTGTTTGTAACAATTTACCTGCAGTAGATAAGTTTTAGCTTCTGATACCTCATGGAAAACTGTATATACTTACTAGTCATCATCATCGTTTAACGTCCATTTTTCACGCTAGCATGGGTTAGACGGGTTTACAGTGTGCGCGGAGTGCTTTGTGCCGTGTCTCCTACATGATGACTTTACAGTGTAGGCTGAGTGCTTTTTGTTGTGACACCTACACGACCACTTTACAGTGTGGGCTGGATGTTTTGTGGTACCAACATAACTTTACAGAGTAAGAGTGGTGGGAGGGGTAGTGGAATGGAGATGTTGGGGGTGTGGGGTGCATATTGGATTAAGAGGTGCCTACTGAGAGTAGGTTTCAGTCCATACTGAAGGCGGATCTTCTGTATTACTGCATAGCGCCAAAGATCTCAATCCTGTGTCATTGTCTTATACATACATCATCATCATCAAAATTTTACGTCTGCTTTTCCCTGCTTGCAAATACATACATATAAATATACATATATATATATATGGAAAGTTATATTTAAATTGTTGTGTTACAACTAGTAAATATTTATAACTGATATAAAAGCACTCGACAAATATTTGGAGTATCATCATCATCATCATCATCATCAGGTTTAGCGTCCGTGTTCCACGCTTGCATGGGTTTGGACGGGGGTTTTCCCACTTGAGGCAAGAGTGGTTGCCTTGCTCGCATAGGACTGTCTGGCAGGTTTTCTACAGTTGGATGCCCTTCCTAACACCAACCACATTTACAGTGTGGGGCTGGGAGGTTTTTACCGTGTTGCCTACACGGCCACATTTACAGCGTGGACTGCGTGTTTTTTGTCGTGACACCTACACGATCTCATTTGTTTCGGCCTGGATGTTGTGGGACCAACATAACTTTACATTGAAAGGGGCGGTGTGGAGGTGGTGGGACGGGGGTGTGTTTTGATAGAGGTGCCTACTGACTGTAGTAGGTTTTTACTTTGTATTTAGGTAAGGCGGGTCTTCTCTATTACTGAGTACCGCCAAAGGTCTCGGTCCAGTGACATTGTCTTGGAGAGGTGTAAGCGTGTGAGGTCGGAATTTATCAGCTCGTCCCATGTTTTTCTGGGTCTGCCTACTCCGTGGCTACCGTCTATCTTTATTGCCCTGCACTTTGTTATACAGCTGTCGTCTTTCATGCGCATCACGTGACCGTACCAACGTAGCCTTCTCTCGAGTAAACAACATATATTTACAGTATATTTACAATATTAAATAAATGGAAACTATATCTATAAAACCATATTTATTTCATTATATATATTTCAGGGATAACATATTAACAATATGCTATGCCTTCCTCAGACAAAATACAATATAAACAGTTATCTATAAAACTGTTTATATTGTATTTTGTCTGAGGAAGGCATAGCATATTGTTAATATGTTATCCCTGAAATATATATAATGAAATAAATATGGTTTTATAGATATAGTTTCCATTTATTTAATATTGCATATATATATATATATATAAATATACATATACATCATCATCATCATCGTCGTTTAACGTCCATCTTCCACGCTTGCATGGGTTTGGACGGGAGGTTTCCCACTTGAGGCAAGATTTGTTGTCCTGCTCGTATAAGACTGTCTGGCAGGTTTTCTACGGCTGGATGCCCTTCCTAACACCAACCACTTACATACATATAAATATACATATACATACAAATATACATATACATATATATACATATACATACATATAAATATACATATATATATAAATATACATATACATACAAATATACATATATATATATATATAAATATACATATACATACAAATATACATATATATATATATATAAATATACATATACATACATATAAATAGCAAGTAAGTATGTTTTGAAACAGTGAGCAGCTTTGAAATTAGAAAATATATAGCTTTCACCGTATTTTTGACTAAAGGAATTTTAGCCTGATAATGGGGTTTAGAACCCTCAGATAAAATGGAAAAAAATGAGTATTGACGTACATGGGAGTCAAACCCACATCTTTGGTTATCGCGACCACTGTGCTACCATTACACCAGTGATGTGTTGGTGTAATGGTAGCACAGTGGTCGCGATAACCAAAGATGTGGGTTTGACTCCCATGTACGTCAATACTCATTTTTTTCCATTTTATCTGAGGGTTCTAAACCCCATTATCAGGCTAAAATTCCTTTAGTCAAATATACGGTGAAAGCTATACATATAAATATATATACATATAAATATACATATATATATATATAAATATACATATATATATATAAATATACATATATATAAATATACATATATATATATATAAATATACATATATATAAATATACATATATATATATATAAATATACATATATATAAATATACATATATATAAATATACATATATATAAATATACATATATATAAATATACATATCATCATCATCATCAACGTTTAACGTCCGTGTTCCACGCTTGCATGGGTTTGGACGGGGGTAGTCCCACTTGAGGCAAGAGTGATTGTCTTGCTCGCATAGGACTGTCTGGCAGGTTTTCTACAGTTGGATGCCCTTCCTAACACCAACCACATTTACAGTGTGGGTCTGGGAGGTTTTTACCGTGTTGCCTACACGGCCACATTACAGCGTGGACTGTCTGGCGGGTTTTCTACAGCTGGATGCCCTTCCTAACACCAACCACATTTACAGTGTGGGTCTGGGAGGTTTTTACCGTGTTGCCTACACGGCCACATTACAGCGTGGACTGTGTGTTTTTTTGTCGTGACACCTACACGATCTCATTTGTTTCGGCCTGGATGGTGTGGCACCAACACAACTTTACATAGAACGGGGTGGCGTGGATGGGTTGGGGGTGGTGGGACGGGGGGGGGGGGGGTATTTTGTTAGAGATACCTACTGGCTGTAGTAGGTTTTACTATGTATTTAGGTAAGGCGGGTCTTCTCTGTTACTGAGTACCGCCAAAGGTCTCGGTCCAGTGACATTGTTTTGGAGAGGTGTAAGTGTGTGAGGTTGGAGTTTATCAGCTCGTCCCAGGTTTTTCTAGGTCTGCCTATTCCGTGGCTACCGTCTATCTTTATTGCCCTGCACTTTGTTATACAGCTATCGACTTTCATGCGCATCACGTGTCCATACCAACGTAGCCTTCTCTCGAGTAAACAACATCTGATCCCTCTTATTTCTAATTTTTTCCTTAGTTCGTTTATGCTTTGCCGTTCACGTATATTACTGTTACACATCCAGCGGAGCATGCAAGCTTCGTTCCTCTCTAGTCTGCGTATATCCTCTGCACACAATGCCCAGGTCTCACTGCCATGCAACATTGCTGTTCGTATGCAGGCATTGTACAACCTGCCTTTCATTTTTAGGGAGAACCCTTTAGCAGCTAATAGTGGTATAAGCTCTCTGAACTTTTTCCAACCAGTTCTGACTCTAGCTACTGTACTTTCAGAGCACCCTCCCCCACTGCTGATTTTATCACCCAGGTAACGGAAACTGTCCACTATTTCTATAGAACCCTCTGCGCAATTGAAAGAGCTAGTATTTTGTGGGCACTTGCTACTACTTATTGCACCAGAGCACCGGCCACATGTAAAATCTGTGTTCTTAGTTAGCTTACCTGTGATCCCACTACATCTTTTATGCACCCATACTTTGCATTTAGGACATAAAATGGAGTTTCTACCTACGCCTTTCCTACACACCGAGCACGACCATTTCCCAGAAGGGACCGCCGCCTTATTTTCTTTACTACAAACTAGAACTTTAGTCTTAGCCAGGTTAATTTTAAGGCCTTTTGATTCTAGGCCGTGCTTCCATGTTTGGAATTTCTTCTCTAGCTCGGCCATTGATTCCGCTATGAGTGTCAGGTCGTCTGCGTATAGGAGTTCCCATGGGCAGCCGGTCTTGAACTCCTCTGTTATAGCCTGAAGGGCAATAATAAATATACATATATATAATATACATATATATAAATATACATATATATAAATATACATATATATAAATATACATATATATATTTCGTTTCTGAATTTGTTTAGCAAGATTCTTTATCTGAAATCGTGTGTTGAAACCGATATTGTTATACTTTGGGAGGGTCATGTTGCCAATAAGAAACACACGCACCAGTTGCTTTCACTTCAATTTAATTTATTATATATTTATAAATTTACAAATTTATAAATTTCTGGTTGGTTGGTTGGTTCCACAACCAGATAGTTGTTTATATATATATAGTCATAGTTCTTTCGTCACACACTCTGTGACCTCTTCAGTGACTGGGGATTTCTTTCTTCGTTTCTGTGCCTTTCCTTTCTTCTATCCTACGCCATTTTGTTTGTGTGTGGGTTGCGTGCTCAGTTTGTGCATGCGCCACATCCGGGTGTCTGTGTGTGTTTGTGTTCATTTTTCTATTTTTCTATTTCTATTTTTCTATTTGTTTGTTTATTTATTTATTTATTGCTGGTTGGTTGTTTGTTCTATGTGTGTGTGTGTTTTCACACACATAGAACAAACAACCAACCAGCAATAAATAAATAAATAAACCAACCAGCAATAAATAAATAAATAAACAAACAAATAGAAAAATATAAATAGAAAAATAGAAAAATGAACACAAACACACACAGACACCCGGATGTGGCGCATGCACAAACTGAGCACGCAACCCACACACAAACAAAATGGCGTAGGATAGAAGAAAGGAAAGGCACAGAAACGAAGAAAGAAATCCCCAGTCACTGAAGAGGTCACAGAGTGTGTGACGAAAGAACTATGACTATATATATATAAACAACTATCTGGTTGTGGAACCAACCAACCAACCAGAAATTTATAAATTTGTAAATTTATAAATATATAATAAATTAAATTGAAGTGAAAGCAACTGGTGCGTGTGTTTCTTATTGGCAACATGACCCTCCCAAAGTATAACAATACATATATATAAATATACATATATATAAATATACATATATATATATATATAAATATACATATATATAAATATACATTTATATATATATGTATATTTATATATATATATATATATATATATATATGTATATTTATATATATATATATATGTATATTTATATATATGTATATTTATATATATATATATGTATATTTATATATATATATGTATATTTATATATATATATATGTATATTTATATATATATATATGTATTGTTATACTTGGGGAGGGTCATATTTGCGTAATATTGCCAGAATTAATAACAGAACACACTCACTGTTTGGTTGGTTTTCGCTTCTGGCTGTCTTTTATATCTGCGATCTAACTTACTCGGTCCTCAATGTTGCCATTGACTGACAATATTACGCAAATATGACCCTCCCCAAGTATAACAATATCTGTTTCGACACACGATTTCATATAAAAAACCTCGCTAAACTAATTCATCGCCACTATATATATGTATATTTATATATATATATATATATATATGTATATTTATATATATATATATATGTATATTTATATATATATATATATATGTATATTTATATATATATATATGTATATTTATATATATATATATATGTATATATATATATATATATGTATATTTATATATATGTATATTTATATATATATATATGTATATTTATATATATATATATATGTATATATATATATATATATATATATATGTATATTTATATAAATATATGTATATTTATATAAATATACATATAAATATACATATATATAAATATACATATATATATATATAAATATACATATATATATATATAAATATACATATATATATATAAATATACATATATATATATAAATATACATATATAAATATAAATATATATATATATACATATATATATATAAATATACATATATATATATAAATATACATATATATATATAAATATACATATATATATATAAATATACATATATATATATATATATATAAATATACATATATATAAATATACATATATATATATATATAAATATACATATATATATATATATATAAATATACATATATATATATATAAATATACATATATATATAAATATACATATATATAAATATACATATATATATATATATATAAATATACATATATATATAAATATACGTATATATATATATATAAATATACATATATATATAAATATACATATACATACATATAAATATACATATACATACATATAAATATACATATATATATATATAAATATAATATATATATATATAAATATACATATATATATATATAAATATACATATATATAAATATACATATATATATAAATATACATATATATATACATATAAATATACATATATATATATATACCCTTGCAAGCAGGGAAAAGCGGACGTATGATGATGATGATGATGCATATAAATATACATATATATATATATAAATATACATATATATATATATAAATATACATATATATATATATAAATATACATATAAATATACATATAAATATACATATATATATATATATACATATAAATATACATATATATATATATATATACATATATATATATATATATAAATATACATATATATATATAAATATACATATATATATATAAATATACATATGTGGAGGCACGTGGCTTAGTGGTTAGAACATTGGCTTTGCAATTGAAAGGTTGTGAGTTCAATTCTCAGACCGGGTGATGTGTTGTTTCCTTGAGCAAGACACTTTATTTCACATTGCTCCAGTTTACTCAGCTGTAGAAATGAGATGATAGGGACTGGGGTCCATATCATTCCACTGCAAAGTGGTCGTGGAGGTGTCACGGCAAAAAAGCACCCAGCACTCACTGTAAATGAGGTTGGTGTTAGGAAGGGCATCCAGCTGTAGAAATCAAGCCAGCATCAGTTCCCGTCCACCCTTGCAAGCAGGGAAAAAGCAGACGTAAAATGAAATGATGAATGATGATGATATATAAATATACATATACATATAAATATACATATATATATACATATAAATATACATATATATATATATAAATATACATATATATACATATAAATATACATATATATACATATAAATATACATATATATATACAT
>OZ024756.1:28130408-28137908 GCA_964016885.1 Eledone cirrhosa
CTACTTATAAGGACCTTAGTCTTTGTCATGTTGACTTTGAGGCCCTTTCTCTCTAGTCCCTGCTTCCAGGTTTGGAATTTATTCTCTAGTTCTACCATAGATTCAGCTATGAGTGCGAGGTCATCAGCATACAGGAGTTCCCATGGGCATCCGGTCTTAAACTCCTCCGTTATTGCCTGCAGGACTATGATGAACAGGAGAGGGCTAAGAACAGAGCCCTGGTGGACCCCAACCTGTACGCTAAATTCCTCGCTATACTCATTGCCAATCCTAACTTTGCTGACTGCTCCCCTATACATGGCTTGTACCGCTTTCACAAGCCATTCATCTACTCCTAGTTTTCTAAGAGCCCACCAGATTACTGCACGTGGAACTCTGTCAAAGGCTTTCTCAAGGTCGACAAATGCCAAGTAGAGTGGCTTACTTTTAGCTAGGTACTTTTCCTGTAATTGCCTCACAAGGAAGAGCGCATCAGTGGTGCCTTTCCCTGGTACAAACCCAAATTGCATCTCGTCTATATTCACCCGGTCCCTAATCAGCTGTGCTATAACTCTTTCTGTTACTTTCATGACCTGGTCCATCAACTTTATACCTCTATAGTTTCCTCTATCTAGTGCATCGCCTTTACCTTTGTAGCAGTTGACAATGATGCTACTGCACCAATCTTTTGGTATGGCCCCCTCTAGTATTACCTGGTTAACGATACGTGTGGTTATAGTGTGACCTACAGACCCAGATGCCTTCAGCATCTCGGCAGCTATACCCGATGGACCGGTTGCCTTCCCTATCTTCATATCTCTGATTGCCTTACTTACTACGCTGCCGCTGACTTGTACTGCTGGTCCCTCTATAGGGTCTACGTGGGGTAGGGTCTCTTCTTCCCATGCATTCTCCTCATTTAGTAATCTATCATAATGACTCTTCCATGCATCTTTCTTCTCAGCACTTGTGAGGGCAAGCTCACCTTTATCATTCCGGATACACTTCTCTCCAATGACATCACAACTATCTCTGACACACTGCCTCGCAATCTTGAATACCTCCTGTTTCTGGTCCTCACGTTGTAAAACATGCTTGAATTTTCTATCCTCTGCTTCCCTCCTAGCTAAGTATACTTGTCGCCTAGCTTCCCTCTTGGTCTCTATGTAATGTACCCTGCTCCCCCCGTTCTTCCATTCTTTCCATGCCTGTCTCTTGGCCTTGACTGCTTCATCTACCTTATTGTTCCACCACCAAGTCACTCTCCTCCTGCTTGAGGTCTTACTCCAGCCACAAACCTCATCCGTCGCCTCTAGTAAGTTATTTTTTAGGAACTCCCAGTTCTCTTCTACGTTAAATGTCTCTATCTGTTCTTCTTTACTGTCGTAGGCGTTGAGTAAAATATCTTTAAATCTGTTACTGGTTGAGGGGACTTTCAGCTTCCAGATCTTTCTTCTCCAGGTTGGCCTCTGTTTCAGGGCTCGTCTAGTTCTGACCGTGAGGTCGCTGACAACTAAGCTATGTTGGGATGTACATTCCTCACTAGGGAAGGCTTTTGTGTTTACGACCGTCCATCTGTCACGTCCTCTGATGAGGATAAAATCTAACTGACTAGAGTGCTCCCCTGATCTATAGGTGATCAGGTGGTTGTCGGGTTTTTTAAAGTTTGTGTTACATATCGACATGTCATTGGCGTCGCAGAATTCTAGAAGTCTGAATCCTTCCTCATTCCTTGTGCCAACTCCATGGCCTCCATGTACTCTATTGAAGCCGTCGCAGTGTTTACCTACGTGTCCGTTAAAATCTCCTGCAATGATTAGGAAGTCCTTGTCGTCTGTTAGAGCAGTAGTGTGTATTAGGGACTCGTAAAACCTATCCTTAAGTTCGTCTGGCAGCCCCGATTGGGGTGCGTAAGCTGATATTATTGTGGTAATTGTCTTATTCAGGACTAGTCTGAGTTTAATGATTCTTGCATTTACCCTGTACACTGAGATTACTTTATCTACCCACTTGTCAGCTAATAGTATACCTACACCACCCATCCCATCGTCATTTCCCACCCAGAAAAATTTGTAGCACTGGCTTTTTCCTACAAGGACTCTAGCAGACCCTCCTCTCCATCTAGTCTCTTGCACACAGCATACATCAACTTCCTTTCGCTCTAGCATACATCAACTTCCTTTCGCAAATACATATATATAAATATACATACATATAAATATACATATATATATATATATATATAAATATACATATATATATATATATATATATACATACAAATATACATATATCTATATATAAATATACATATATATATATGGGTGAGAGGAATAGAGCGAGTGATGAATGTTGGGAAGAGGAATGAGATGAGATGGTTGGGTCATGTGTTGAGGAAGGATGAAACTGGGTGAGAGAAGTGCTGGAAACGAGTGTGGAAGAACATAGTGGAAGGAAAAGATCAAGAAAGAAATGTCTAAAGCTCATGGAGAGTGCAATGAAAGCCAGGTCGTGGGGGGGGGGGGGCATATGATATGCAAAATCAAAACACTCATTATGGAGCACCTGCAATCAAGAATTTGGAGAGATTTTGTAATAGAATTAAATTTTCCATTAACCCTTTAGCATTTAAACCGGCTGTATCTGGCCAGAATTCTCTCACCCCTTTCTGTTCAAACTGGCCATAACCAGCCACTCATACTTTTGTTAAGGTATTGTTCTCAAAATATATAACAACAAAATCTCATAGATTTGATATTATGAGAGATAAAAGTGTTTACTGTGAAAATACAATAATAAATATAGAGTAATTTAAATGGGTTAAGCTGGTGTTTATAACATGAAGAGTCTTGCATACAATTATGAAGGAAGGTTTAAATTTAAATATGAACACTTTAAAAAGAGATCAGTATTATAGAATAAGGGGTAGTTTTGTGTAGTTTGGTATCAAGAGCTAAATGATTTTTAATTACAGATTCATAAAGAAAACCAGAAAAAGGTGTTATCAGGTACACTTTCTCAATTTAAAAGGTCACATTCTTTGCTCTGAAAAAAATGAGAGCTGAACCTACTACTACTACTACCTGTATTAGTATTAGGTTCTGTGTAACAGCAGTAGGAAAACCAACCTTGAAAGGAGTGGTTACAACAACCTATTGTCCACCATACTCCACAGCAATGCCTTGGCAATTTTGTCTGCAGCGTGTGGCACAGCTGTAACATACAGCTCAGATTGTGGTGTAGAGTCTTTCATGCCCTTCCTCTTTCCTTTTCTTTCATTGCTTGATTTCTTTTTCTTCTTTACCTTCTCTTTCTTTTTCATTTCCTTATTGCTATTTATGTTGTATGGTTTTTAATGACACTTTCTCTTTAGTTTAATAAACTTCATATATATATCATCATCATCGTTTAATGTCTATCTTCCACACTAGCATGGGTTAGATGGGTTTATCCCATTTGGAGGCAAGTTGGGTCGGGTGACCGTGTTTCGTTCATATAGGACTGTTTCTGGCAGGCTTTCTACGGCTGGATGCTCTTCCTAGCGCCATCCACGTTTACAGTGCATGCTGGATGTTTTGTGGTACCAACATAGCATACATAAATATATATATATATATTATATAACTTAGTAAAAAATATCTCCCTCCGTATATCTCGCTTGTCCACAAATGAGCAAATCTTCAATGAACACACGCCATATTACAACCAGGCCCTCAAAAGAAGCGGCTTTCGGGAGGACATTTCATATTATCCTTCTAGTGGACCCAGCTGGCGACGCCCCTGCTCATGCCACGTAACGTGGTTCAACCCTCGCCACAGTGCCGAGGTTGCAACACCAATTGGGAAGATCTTTTTCAGACTTCTCGATAAACACTTCCAACCCCAACACTGCTACCACAATATCACCAACAGAAACACTGTTAAACTTTCCTACAGCACTACACCCAACTTTGCACAAAACATTGTTTCATCTAACAACAAAAAACTCCTCTCTAACAGAAAAAACAACAATGATATTAGTGGAGAGCAAACTAGGAGGTGTAACTGTCCGGATAGATCATCGTGCCTCCTCAACAATAGATGCCGAGAACGAAACGTGGTCTACCAGTGCAACATGAGGACAGAAAACTCCAACAAGGCCTACATTGGATTAACCACCTGTGAATTTAAGACCCTATATTACCAACACCACCATACATTTAGAAACCCGGCCCAGCAACACACGAGAGCGCTTTCTGGACATATTTGGGACCTCCAAGACAACAATATTACCTACCATCCAAGTCAGAGCATACTTTCCAAGGCAAAATTTTACTCGGGAGGACGCCGTCCAAGCAATTTATGCTCGGAAGAAACGATCCAGATGCTGTTTGCAAAGGAACAACTCTTAAACAAAAAGGATGAACTTGTTACCTCATGTAAACACAGAATACATAGAACTTACCTTACCTTCAAACCCCCTCACGACGCAGGTGGGTAGTCCTCTGCTGTATCTCTTTCCTATTTACAAACTAAGATAGAGGAAACCCCAAGCATACTTAGGTAGAAATAGAATTTTATATTTTTTATTCATTAGTTACACACTCTAATTACACTAAGGTAGATCTTTGCATATCTAAGCTTATAATCAGTTTCTATTCTTCCTTAGGTTAACCCGGCAAATTTTCACTCTTGTTAAATATACATAGAACCGGCCAAACACCTAGCCATGCTTTTTTGGGGGGGTGAAGTGGGGGTGTATCGTTATAAAGGAAAATACTAGTAAATTACTGTATTGAGGTGCCGTTCCAGTGCATTAGAGTAACTGATAACTAAATTCTATTTATTAGGAATTTAATTAGTATCAATATCTATATGCTTTGCTCTAGCTAAGTGTTAAACTTGGCATACTTTCACTACTTAATTCACTTCCTTAATCTCATATGCTGAATTTACTTTCTTACCCTCATTAGAGATAGTTGTAAAGATTTCTCTCTTAACACCTGACTACCTTGGCACCCACAGGTCAGAATACCATCTTACTCCCTCCCCTTTGTTCTACATGCCAGTTCATCCCCCTCCCTCCCACTGCCATGAAGGAATTTAACCATGTACATGACATCCCAGAAACAACAAATTTTTAGGATTGTTTGATTTGACACTTCTGCTTTTTTGTTTTGACTGCATGCCCATATATGGGTTGTACCCTTTGATACGTTCAGCTAGGTCCCTGCCGTCCTAATACTGCTGGGTTGGTTCGGATCTAGCTGTCGAAATGGAACTCAGCCATCGGGGTCCTGACACTTTTCCTTTTACCCACTCTACTACCCTAAGTATCGAGTACTCTGGTGCATTATGGTCCACCTGGTTCCTTACCACACTTTCCATATATATATATATATAATATATATATATATATGTGTGTATATATATATATATTATATATATAGAATAAGAAAATAGAAAATACGAAGTAATTTCAGATGTTAAAGTCCTTTATTGGTAATGCTGTGATACATATTTCAATGACAACAGTGGCCACACAATTCCGTGTACCCACTGCCATGACATCATCAGACAGCTTCTTACATAATAAGGTTATGTAAGGCAATCCAAATTGAAACGACAAAGGAAGGGGCAAAGCGCTTGTTTTTTACATTATTAAATCTTATTCTTATTTCTTGTAAATATTTTTTTTCAAAATATCAATTCAAAACTTTTGTGAATAGGCATCATATCTTGTCATTTACCTATGGTTTAAATTTCATAGAAATCAAAGGGAAAAAATTTTCAGCGGTGGTTTGTGCCCCTGGGGAATACTAATAGGGGGTTTTAACCCCTATTAGAGTGTCTTAATATTATTGAAATTTACTGAAATTTTGTGAATAGGCATCATATCTTGTCATTTACCAAAGGTTTAAATTTCAGGGAAAATTTTTCAGCGGGAGTTTTCAGAGGGGGTTTGTGCCCCCCAGGGAACCCTTTGATTAAATATACTTATCCAAGTACCCTGGGCAATGTAGTTTCAGAAGATATGTGGTTATGGGGATCTATCTCCAAAACCATAGGAAGAGTTTGTGAAATCTTGTCCGATTTATTGGCCAAAATGTTCACTATAGGGTTTAACCCCCCATTAGGGTGTCTTAATATTATTGAAATTTGCTAAAATTTTGTGAATAGGCATCATATTTTGTCATTTACCAAGGGTTTAAATTTCATATAAATCAAAGGGAAAAAATTAAGCGGGGATTTCCAGCAGTAGTTTGAGCCCCTGGGAAACCCAAATGGGCATGAGCCCCTACACATGTGTCAAGTTTCATCAAGGTCGGTTTGGTAGTTTTTGAGTTTTAGGTTCACAAACAAATAAACAAACAAACAAACAGACAGACAGAAATTGCCATTTATGTATATATATGTGTGTGTGTGTATTATATATGTATATATATGTATTTATATATATATATGTGTGTATGTATATATATATATCTATATATATATATATAAATATATATATACATATATATATACATATAACTCACTCGATATGCAAATTAGGCTGCTCAGCCGTTAATATGCATAAAGAAAGTATATACTTTCAGACGTTCAATCATCTGGCAGAAAGGTATACAATGCTGACGATAGCTAATAAACTTGAAACTAGTACATCGTTCCTGTGTCAGTGTTGAACAAAAGGGCAACGATGGTTGCCTGAACACTGTACGGCGTAATTCGGGCTGTTTGTTTGTTTACAAACAAACAAACCGAACATTATAATAAATGTTCGGTAAACCTATACGTACATATATATATGTGTGCATGTATGTATATATATACATGCTACTGTATGTCTGTATACATATATGTATGTACGTATACATACATACTTACATTTAAGTATCAGCCGTACTAAGAGTGAGAAATGAAATTTTGCTTCATTCTTTTCGATTTATCGTTTTCGGTGCGCCCAGCCGACTAACTCACTCGATATGCAAATTAGGCTGCTCAGCTGTTAATATGCATAAGGAAAGTATATACTTTCAGACGTGCAATCATCTGACAGAAAGGTATACGATGCTGACGATAGCTAATAAGCTTGAAACTAGTACATCATTCCTGTGTCAGTGTTGAACAAAAAAAGGTGACGTGGTTGCCTAAACACTGTACGGCGTAATTCGGGCTGTTTGTTTGTTTACAAACAAACAAACCGAACATTATAATAAATGTTCGGTAAACCCATACGTACATATATATATGTGTGCATGTATGTATATATATACATACTACTGTACGTCTGTATACATATATGTATGTACGTATACATACATACTTACATTTAAGTACTAAGAGTGAGAAATGAAATTTTGTTTCATTCTTTTCCATATATACATATATATATATACAAATATATATATATACATATATATAAACACGCGCTGAAAATTTTTCCCTTCGATTTTTATGAAATTTAAACCATAGGTAAATGACAAGATATGATGCCTATTCACAAAATTTCAGCAATGAAACCCCCTAATGGGGGTTATA
>OZ024756.1:28150408-28180408 GCA_964016885.1 Eledone cirrhosa
TGCATCAACTAAATCCATCTTTATTCTCTGCAGAGGCCACAACATAAAACATACATCAGCATCTTATTTTAATGTCTATTCATTTTCCATGCTGGCATGGGTTAAACAGATCTGCTGCACAAGACATTGTCCCTCATCTTAGTATTTTGTCAATAATCAAGGGACGGTATTCTGGGGTCTCACTGACACCCTTCCATACCATAGACATTGCTATAAAACTGACATATATCATCATTACTTCCACACTTCATGATCAGCTGAACGGTGTGATCTAAGACCATCATATATGGATGCGAAGACCTAGGGTCTTTCCAAAGAGCATAATTTGCTCATCCGGGTCGTTAATCATGTTCATACAAACCTGGCCTAAACCACCTCTGGTTCTATGAAACAAAACCACTCATTTGAAAGGGGCCCTATTCATATTAAAATCTTCCAGCACAGTTTTATATAAGAACCATGTGCCAGAACTGTCAACTCTCCCATCCGACGGGGAGATCTCCCACCCACGTTGGGGTGGGTAAGAGATGTCTTCTCGTGTGAAAATGGGTATAGCTTTCATTATGTAGGATTGGCAGTATCGGTAGAGAGTCGGACGCCATGCTTTCCAGCATAGTTACGTCCCTTTACAATCTGAGTTCAAATCCCGCCGAGGTTGACTTTGCCTTTCATCCTTACGGGGTCGATAAAATAAAGTACCAGTAATGTACTGGGTAATTGCTGGTCTTGTGCCAAAAGTAGAAACAATTATGTAAAATCTCCCCATTTTGCTTCATTTCTCCCCGTTTTGGGGCACTTTTTTCATGGTACTCCCCGTTTGGATTGTTAGGGGTTGGCAAGTATGTGTTAAATTAGTATCTTAATAATGAAATAATAATTTTAGTAAATTCCTCAACATATTTCATTAGAAATGTGGTCACAAATGGGGGAATATTTAGATTTATGAAATTCAATAATAAAATCTGTTATTCAAGTCTACTTACACTCTTTAATCAAATGGGCCTCATAGAAAATTAGTAATTAATTATACACAAAACTCAAGGTATTAAAAATGTTTAAATGAACTACAAATATACTCTTTTGTTTGTCTCAGTTTAGCAAAACTGAAATATAAAGTGATACTTGTATTCCATAAGTGAAGAAAGTGTTGTTGCTGCTACTGTTATTGATATTGAGAAATGAACTCTCGCTTGATGCACTAGATAAAAATATCCACCCTGTCGTAAGAATGTACATAAGAACCCAAGATATACATCACGAAAACGTCAAAAATATTACGAAATAGATGAATGGGGTAACTGAATTAGATCACTCTCAATTAGATAAAATTCACCTGCAGACATCAAACCAAGCAGACATGTCCAGTGTGCAGTGTTTAGCAGGCGTTAAATTAATAAGATCAATAGAAAAAACCGAGTTCTACATAAGATATAACTTGCAATTGTAAGCTGACCAGACAGTCAGAATGTCCACTCACTTGACTGTCACATTTTTAAAAAAATGCAAACTGACCACATAATACCTGTAAACAATCAGTAAGCACGTGTATAGCTTGATCAGCAAAGGTAAACTATCCGATTAGCAAGATGCTGACTGACCACAGACACGCGACCAGCAAAATGCAGACAAACATGAGACAAGTGCAAATTAACCACAAAACGGACGAGAAAAAAGACTGCAAACAGACCGACTAGACTAGACCTACGAGGGGCCGGCATGTTAATTGACCACAAAACATGCGTCCTAGGAGCACAGGTTGATCACGGAAAAAACAGGAATTGCGAGTATAGACTGACCTAATAAACTGTCAACATTTTGATTTTAGTGATCACACCCACCTTCGCCACATTTGACAACTTATCAATTTGACCTTATATTTTTATTACCTCATTTAACATTCCTAACCATATATGTATATATATATATACACACACACACACTATATTCTTTCATTTCTACGTCCGTTTCAATACGGTTACAATAGTGCATGCATATGAAAACACCTTACCAAAAATAATAGCGGAATACTCCATTATAATCACCTATATTATATATATATATAGAGAGAGAGAGAGAGAAAATCCCTATAACGAGCACCCTCAATCGATCTATAATTTATGAAATTTAACACATACATACTTTTATGTGTGATTACACATGTATGATTACATACATTATACGAATAATTAGATATACATTATATATATATTATACATTATATATATATACATTATATATATATATATATAATATACAAATATACATACATATACATTATATATATATATATACATTATATATATATAAATATACTTTATATATATACATTATATATATATATACATATACATTATATATATATAAATATATATATATATATATATATATTCACGCGCGGAGAATTTTTTTTAAAGTCATATTAAGCTAGAAATCATATAAACTTCGTGAGTAAAGTAATTATGGCAATAAACATTTTGATAAAATTAAGAAAAATAATCTTACCTCTATTTGTCTGATCCGTGTAATATATATATATATATATATATATATATATATATATATATATATATATATATATATACGTGTGTGTGTGTGTGTGTGTGTGTAAAAGAAAAAAATAAACAACCCGTAAATCTCCCTTTTCTTTGGTATGGAAAAGGATCAGACAGTCACGAAAAAAAAACGAGAAATTAAATTATATATGGTCTGGAGCAATAAGATAGATTTGTTAAAGACTAGTTTTATATATATATATATATATATATCCGTATGTAGTTGACGGCTGAGAGAAAAGAGCACTCAATACCGAAGTAGAGTATAAATATTCATTTTATTAAGGCTAAGGTTCTTGTCTGATAACCCTGTGGTAAACAGGCGAAACTCCAGAATAACAAGACTCACTATTTAGCCTTAATATAAATGTTTATATATATATATATATATATATATATATATATGAGGGGGGGGGGGTGCAACGATAAACATTCAAGTGCAATGAGAAATAGATCGGGTATATTTAAGGGGTCGGTGGCAAATAGCAGAGGTATTTCAATTGATTGTGAAAACCATAACAATCAGAAATTAACTTTTTCTTTTTTTCTTTTCTTTTCTTTACTGCTAAAATGTAGGCAGGGACGATCGGGGTTGTAGACAGTCCGGTAATGGGTTGGTGTCTATCTATATACGTGGAAGTGATTGAAATGAATGTTTTGTTGTTGAAATATTTACGACGTTCTAACGTCATTTAGATTATTAAAAAAAAAAATTAAATAAATCAATAAAAACAAATACGAAATTTAACATCCGTAGTGCGAGAGAAAGGGGTTAGAAGCGAGAGGGAGAGAAATAGTGCCCACCTTCTGCGGATTTGGAGTTAGCAGCACATCAAATTAGGAGAAAAAATAAAAGGGGTGCCAGTCACTGCCGCCATAACATCGACGACGACGACAACAATGAGAACAACAACGGCCACTACGATAACAACCAGTTGTTTAGTGTCGTCATGCGCATGTGTCATACAGTTATTGTATTGCTAAAGCGATTTCTCTGTGTATATGTGTGTGTGTGTGTATAATATATATAAAGAGATAGATAGATATGTGTGCATGAATATATATATATATATATATATATATATATGTGTGTGCGTGAATGTGTATTTATATATAGTGTGTGATTATATATATATATATATATATATATATATATATAGTGTGTGATTATATATATATATATATATGTGTATATATATGAAACCGGAAGTGACCTCTGGTCACGTGCTTCCGCCTTGATAACCTTGTGTCATTTGTAATTTCTTTTTTTTCATTTGTTCTCTTTTTGCCATTATGTCTTCTCTAATGCACTGGGTAATTGCTGGCCTTTTGCCTAAAGTAGAAATAATTATATATATATTTCTATTCTTTAAATTCCTTCCGCCTTCATAAACTTTGCTCTCACTGCAAGTAGATTCAATAGTAGTAGTTGTGTTGGTAGTAACTGACATCAACAATGTTATTAGAGTTTACATTTTTTTTTTCTAGATTCGAAATCATTTTCATCACAGCCAAACAGTTCTTTCGTTAAACTACCTACTGTTCTATCTATATATATTCCTTCCTTTACCTTTTCTACGGAAATACTCTATATATATATGTACGTGTACATACTTATATTTAAGTAACAGCCGTACTAAGAGTGGGAAATGAAATTTCGTTTCATTTTTTTCGTTTATATATATATACCTTCACTTTTAAAATTATATATATAGTAAAAAAGTGAACGTGAAAATGGACAGAAGTATATTTTTAAATTATTTTTTTCTTTAATCCGACAGAATGAATAACTTTATAAATGTGGCATTAAATATAACTGGTTCCGATTGATATAACAATCTTATCAAATATTAAATATTTTTTTAAATGCCTTTCATGTTTTCTGTGAACAGTTTGAATATATATAAATATCATTCTCTCGTCACACTGCAACGTGGCCGTTAGGGTGTGAATCTTTTTACCTTTTTCAAGGCCACAGCTCTTCCTCCGCCGACAACCCAACCCTTTTCAACGAACCGGCCAACGCCCTATTTGAACAACAAGTTGTTACAAATATTCAGTGTTGATTGACATAAGTTCAGTCAACCTTCATCGAGCAGAACCTCTCTGTGTCACGTAGGTAGTTGTGCTGGTGGATATATATGTATTAGTAATCTTCTCGTATGACATGCACAGTATGAGGCAGGTCGAGAACGGTGAGCCAGACCAAGGCGTCGTTTGTAGTATTATGGATTGCCTCCAGACCGACCAGAAAATGTCTGGAGGGAGGGAATCCGGAACATACAGTTACTGTCTGGTTAGGGTCCCCACAGATACTTGCTGGGCTGTCTTTCATTTTCCAGATCATGGGCTGTCTTGGCATGTGTTATGCGGATCCGATTAATGGACACCCTTAGTAATGAAAGTGATCATGGCGTTGGTTAAAGTATAACAAATATTTTTTGCAAAATTTTGTTGACGCTAAATGCTACAAGGTGTGAAGGCGCGTGGTTAGTGGTGCTTGACTCACGATTGTAATATCGTGAGTTCGATTCTTAGCGGCGCGTTGTGTCCTTCACCGAGATACTTTAGTTCACATTGCTCAAGTCCATTCATCAGGAAAAAAATTAGCTGTTAGTCTGATTCAAATGAACAGCCTTGTTACATGTGTCACTTAGAATCTCCCTGAGAATTACATTAAAAGTATAGGGATGTGTGAAATACTCAGCCACTTTCACAAGCAGAATTTCCTGTTGATCAAACGACTGGAACTAACAAAGTTCATACACAAATACTACAATATTTCTGCCTTCTCAACCAATTTAGGTGGCCTAAGAAATATTGGTTTTCGTAAAATCGGAATGACAGCAGCCCGAGAGGGGTGGGGGTGGCTGTTGCAGCGTGTGTCGCTGGCCATTGACCACGGAAATGCCTTTGCCATTTTGTCCACGTGGTTTAGCTGAAACACTGCTCTGACTTAAATGTAGAGTTTGTCACCCTTTCCCCTTCCCCCTTTCTTCTTTAATAGTCCTTGCTCTTCCCTTCTTTTTACTCTCATTTATGGCATTTATAGTCCTTTCCAATACTGTTTTCTTTTTCTACACATTTTATTCAACAACATTCCATATCTGTCTATTAATTATATGTATGTATTCCTATCTCTCTATATATAAAACTCTTTGTGTCTCTGTCTGTCTGTTTTTTCCTTATGCATTCCAAAACAGCTCAACCAAATCAAATCAAGTTTTACAAGGTATTAGACCCTGAGAGTGACAACATATAATTTTTATTTTCATTTGGATTAAAACAATACAATATGTCGGTTGTTCACAAGTGGAAACACCTAGAAATCTTCATATACTATGCAGGAACGGTAAAACAAATAATCTGGTGTATCTGGAAGATTCTTTTACTATTTATTTTTTTGTAACACACACCATAGTCTCACCTTTTACTGTAAACCAAACAAACATCCAATACAGTCATTTTCTCTTCTACCTGTCTTCTCTTATCATGTTTACCCAGGTGAAGCAGGGTACGTCAGCTGATATAAATGTAATAAAATTTCTTTGAACGGTTTAACTAAGTGTGTGGGTTGAAACATTTGACACTTCTCATTCATATTTTCGTGTCATGACCTCACTTATTGCACCAAAAACTAATTATGTATTAACCCTTTAGAATTTAAACCAGCCAGAATTCTCTCACATCTTTCTGTTCAAACTGGCTGTAACCATCCACTCATACCGACATTAAGGTATTGTTCTCAAAATAAATAATATCAAAATCTCATAGATTCAATATTATGTAAGGTAATTATGTAAGATAAAGCCTTTACTGCGAAAATACAATAGTAT
The DNA here is from genome assembly GCA_964016885.1 of Eledone cirrhosa. NCBI lineage: Eukaryota > Metazoa > Mollusca > Cephalopoda > Octopoda > Eledonidae > Eledone > Eledone cirrhosa. The sequence goes on from OZ024756.1 coordinate 28,156,797, forward strand.
GTATATATATATATATATATTAATGTAAATGCTAAAGGGTTAAATATCGTTATGCTCTGAAAAGTTATAACAAAAGCAGGCTTTGAAGGAAGTAAATGATATTACTTCGATGAATGTGATATCAATGAATTCAACAATTGAATGAAATCTGATAAAATGTTGCTTTATTCACTATTGGGTCAAAGAGCTTGAACAATTAAATAATATGGAAAAGACAATAAAATTAATGACATTACAGATATATAACTGCAATTAAAACAACAAAGGGGAAGGAAGGGCAGGATAAGGATTGTTAAGCAACGAAAGAAAGTAGGAAGGGAAGAGGGTGACAGAGTAGTGTTTCAACCAAATTATACAGTGATGTTATGGTATCATTCTGAAAATGTGAAAGGAGGAATATGGATATTTTATTGCAATTAGAGGCAACAGTATAATGAAAATTGAGGGCATATCTCCTTATCCAATGCCACTTCTCCATGAAATAAGGTATTTATAAACCTCTTCAGTGCCATAGACAAGATAACTCATCCTAACATGTTTGAACTCTTTTGCAACAGTTCATAACTTCACTCATTTCCAACAGTTCATAACTTCAAAGCTAGATGGGGTTACTAGTTTATTGATGTGACATTTGTCAATCATTCAGATATGTGTTGTTAATAGATATTTGTTTTAAAAAATAATCATTTTACTGAAAAAAAAAAACTAGCACAGTAACTGTAGCTGTGTAAAATATATGCAGCAGTCAACAGATTAACACATGCAAATACTCTAAATGTTCATTTACATATGATGTATGTTTTTTTAATGAGGAATTTAACAGTGTGTAATATGTACTGTTGCCAATTTACCAAAGAAGACCAGGTTGTCATCTATAGCATGCATGGTCCCATAACTCCTGGGGGAATCATAGGAGTGCTGTATCAACATACAGCATTTCTAGGGCAGTTTGTTGTTTTTTTTAATCTAGTGGAGCCCATCTCCTCTTCAGGTCTGAAAACAGCAGATTTCTCCCAGAGAAGATTAGAGAGAATGAAAGTGAGAAAGAGATATAGAAGAAGAATCGACTCCAGTTCTTAACTGGTACTTTTTTATCGACCTGGAGTGGATGAAAGGTGAAGTCAACTTTGATAGAGTACCAGACAAAACACCTTCTTGTATTTAATTATGTCTCCTGACATTCCGAAATTCAAATCCTACTAGAGTTGACTTTGATTTTCATCCTTCCAAGATTGATAAAATAAGTATCAATACAGGAAAAGGTCTAGGTGACTTTCTCCTCCACCAAGATTTTCTAACCTAATAGATAAACCATTGTTAAGTCCTATAAGATTGAAGGTGGGAAAGAGGGCACACCATCTATAGCAGCTATAAGGGAAAAAACAGACTGTGGGCAGCGAAAGAGCTCTAGCAAAGTGATGTATTGAAAAGAAAGGATTTTTGATGGTTTTATAATAGTATTTTAAAGGATGTGTGAAGTTGACTGAATTCACTATTATGATAATGTTTAACATAGGCACAAGATACAGAAAGGTTGTCAATGAAGTCAGTTGATGTGATATTTGTTTTAAGTGTAATGTTTCCTACAAGTGACGGTATAACTCAGCATTGCTACTCCAGTGGTGTGGGGAAACAATGCCTGGTTTGTGGAATCCCATGTGTAGGGTACCTCAAGGACCCAGCAGACAGAATAGAGAAAACGTTTCCCCAGGGGATGGTGAAGGAGACACTTTGGAATAGCCATTCTAACATACAGAGCTTACTCCTGCTGGTAGTCAACTCTGCTTTGATAGTTAATAGGAATGTAGTCCGGGAGTCAAGGATGCTGATGGAAGTCTCCACTGCCACAGATTCAAACAATAACCTATCAGAGACTAACCGATATTTCAATAGTTTACATTCGTCAGCCTGATGACTAGCAAAGGTTTGGTTAGTCACCATAGCACATGGTGAAAAGGTGTGTGTATTTGGATGGTATATTTGATTAAATCAAACCTAGTTATCTATTGAATGATACTTATTCTATTGATCCCAGAAGACAGATTTTATATTTCCAAGGTTGTCCTTAAACTTGATCTCTAGAATACATTCAATTCCATTAGTTACGATGTCATCTGCAGTTCTGGGAAGGAGAGGGCCTCAGAGCTCTACTACTTTGCTTGGCAGGCTTATCAGGAGCCCATCTATCTCTGCATCAGAATTTCAACAAGGCAATCCATTTGGGTGTATATCTTTATGGAAAGGGGTGTATTGAAGGGTTTGGTGAATATAGGGGCTAGCTTAATATCAGGGTGTATCTCTGTAGAGAGGAGAAGTTGAAGGGTTTGGTGAGTATAGGGCTATTTTTGCTGTCCGGCTCTCCTGAGAGTTTGTTTCTGACATTTGTTTTCTCATTGTTTTTGTATTGTATTCTCATTTTCTTGCATTTTAAATTTAGTTCTATAATCTGACTTTCTCACAATGTTTTCCATTCAAGTGGTGATCAGGTAGATACATATGAGAAGTGTATAAGAAAATATAATTTTTCTGTAGAATATTATTTCTTGCTCAGGGTCTACTCCTGGGTCTCCTGCCAGTTGGTTTTTGCCCATAAAATCTGTCCAGTGATTCTTTCCTGAGACATTCTAACCACATGGCCATAGTATCGGAGCTGCGATCTCTCAATTCAGAGAAGTAGCATCTCTACCTGGAGTGACTCTCTGATCTCCGAGCTACAAATCTCTCCAGCAATTCTTTCCTGATACATTCTAACCACATGGCCATAGTATCGGAGCTGCGATCTCTCAATTCAGAGAAGTCGCAGCTCTGCCTGGAGTGACTCTCTGATCTCCAAGCTGCAAATCCGTCCAGCAATTCTTTCCTGATACATTCTAACCACATGTCAGTAGTATCAGAGCTGTGATCTCTCAATTCAGAGAAGTAGCATCTCTATCTGGAGTGACTCTCTGATCTCTGAGCTACAAATCTGTCCAGTGATTCTTTCCTGAGACATTCTAACCACATGGCTATAGTACTAGAGCTGTGATCTCTCCATTCAGAGAAGTAGCATCTCTACTTAGAGTGACTCACTGATCTCCAAGCTACACACTCTATTGAGTAACATTACTCCAAATCATATTGTATGCAATTGTATTGCTAACCTCAGTCATGTTCTGTAGGTTTAGTACATTGTGCAGAATTCTTCTAGAAGAATTCCTTTATGATAGCTGATTTAATTTCCAGGTCTAACACTTGGTCTTTCTTATAAACTCTTAAGGATTTGGTTATATTTCATGAGGTGCTTGCCAACCATGTTTTCATGTAGCTTACCTTCAATCCACAAACTCATGTGAGCTTTGAAGTCTAGTTCCTTCACTTTGATCAAGTTCAATTGACCCAAATAGACCTTCTAAAAAAACACACAAAAAAAAAAATCAACAAAAAAATACCTCATTCTCTCCCCTTAATTTTCTCTTAAAATGAACCTTGAAAAATTTTAAATTGAGCTAATTCTCTCTCTCTCTCTCTCTCTCTATATATATATATATATATATATATATATATATATATATATATATATACATATATTATGAAATACTGTTGGCTTCACGGTCACAATAATTTCTATACTTTAATTTATATATATATATATATATATTTGTGTGTGTGTGTGTGTGTGTAAAAGGTAAACAGAAATAACAACACAGAAATAACAGCACTCAGTCCAGAGGACGAGTTCGGTATAGAGTTAGTTCTACAACAAATTAGCAAATCACACATCCTCGAATATGGTTTGAAATTAACTCTCTCTTTCTGTCTCTCTCTCTCTCTCTCTCTCTATATATATATATATATATATATATATATATATACACACACACACGTAGATGTATATATTCAAGATAGTTTCTCCAAAAGAACATGATGTAACATGCACACTAGAGTTGAATGAGATTCAATGAGGTCAAAATTGCAGTTGTTTGGTTGTTATCTCTAAGAGATATAACCCCAAAGTTATTTCAGATTAAATACCCTTTCTCTCTCTCTCTCTCTCTCTCTCTATATATATATATATATAGGAACGAGTAGGACCCCGACGGCTGAGCTCAAGCCGTTTCGACGGCTAATTCTGGACATATATATATATAACTATAATAACAATAATAATAAATGTGAAGACTAAAATCCAAAGAGGGCTTGCTAAGGATGATATATATATAAATACATATATATACAGGGCTGGCCATTGAAGAAACAATACCACACGTTCGAACAGCCCCCTGTATCATGAAAAGAAAATCTTTTTCGGGGAAATTATTGGACTTTTCCAAATTTAAGGGTTTATTAGGAACTTTCAATGTTTATTTAAGGTTTTGCCATCTGAAGAGCTCAGGCTATCTAAACTGATAGTCCTCAGTGAAATATGTATAACGGAGTTTTAAATAAACCTGAACTAACTGAATATAGCTATCTTTTATTAATATGTATATATATACTCATTACTATTATCATTTTCGCCTAGCCTTTATAATTAATTAATTAGTTAATCAATTGATTAATTGGTTGATTGATTGTTTAATTGTTTGTTTGAAAACCTAGTTAAGAGCTTACTTGGAAGCTGTAAATAAATCCTTTGTTCATACTTTTGAATGTACCTACCAAAAATTACCAAACTGACCTTCCTCTTTTTGAGAAAGGGCCTGTAACCTCATCTGCAAATTTACTACTACAGTCGAATGGCAGTGTTTTCTCAGAACCCAATGGTAGTGAATACTCAGAACGAAAAACCTGTTGACGAAGGGAAATCCCTGTTTCATCTTAGAATGCATTACTGACTTGCATATACATTACGCAACTTGGATTGTAACTCTCGGATTCCCAGAAACCTATTGAACATATTGATTAATATGTATGGTCCAGGTTCAGGTTCATCTTTAACCTGTTTGTATTTTTGTTGTTGTAGTATTAACGTGGTAACATGCTTCTGGTCACATTATTCATTGTGTCACTATTACCTAACTTCTTGTGTTCACTCTGAGGAGAAATTTATTACTCTTTCATTGAGTGCTTTGTGGCAGTCTTTGAAGATCGAGGCTGATCTACTACTTGCAGCTACAACTTCAATTATACTCATTACTATTATATATATATTTATATATATCATCATCATCATTTTACATCCGCCCTTCCCTGCTCGCAAGGGTGGAACGGGTCTTATTCAGCTACAACCCTTATCGAGTCCTCTCCGGGTTTTTGTTTTTGTATTTATTATATATATATAAAATTGTTCTTCCCACTTCACATAATGATGTAATTCTCCTTGCATACATTTCCCTCATCTGAAGAGAACTTTCTCACACACTACTACTATGTCTTCCTGTTTTCTAAATATTAGTTACGATATCTAGTTGTAACTTTTTTTAATATTTACTTGTGCACCTACAGATTGATATTTTTCAGTTTCAGATGATCCCACTTAGGGAGAAAGCAGAAATCCATTGCTTAAACTTATAATCTGTACTAATAATAAATATATATATATTGGATGTGCAATGTAAGTATGAGAGAAAGGCAAAGGTTAGATGGGGGAGGGTTTAGAAGCAGGGTTTAAGAAGAATCTGAGGCGGTGTGGAGAGAAGACTGCATTGGCATGGACATATGATATGCATAGACAATGACTGATGAGTGAAGAAATGTCAGAAAATCCCAGTGGAAGGAAGCTGCAGTTGAGGACGACCAAGAAAGACCTGGGCAGAGGTTATGAGAACTGATCTCAAATTGCTAAGACTGGCAGAGGAGATGACGAGGAAATGTCACATGTAGAGAGATGTCGTGCTGAGAAGGACGCGTCCAACCCATGCAAACGTAGAAAAACAGACGTAAAATTGATGATGATGATGATATAAATATATATATATATATTTATATATTGTTATATTTGGGGATGAAAGGCTAAGTTAACCTTGGCATGATTTGAACTAAGAACACAAAGGGCCATAACTCTATGCTTGCAAAGCATGGTGTCTGATGCTCTAACGATACTGGGTGTAATAATGTGTCAGCTTCAGCCATTGGTCATCCAAAGTAATGTGTCAGCTTCAGCCATTGGTCATCCAAAGTAATGTGCCAGCTTCAGCCATTGGTCATCCAAAGTAATGTGCCAGCTTCAGCCATTGGTCATCAAAAGTAATGTGTCAGCTTCAGCCATTGGTCATCAAAAGTAATGTGTCAGCTTCAGCCATCGGTCATCAAAAGTAATGTGTCAGCTTCAGCCATTGGTCATCAAAAGTAATGTGTCAGCTTCAGCCATTGGTCATCCAAAGTAATGTGTCAGCTTCAGCCATTGGTCATCCAAAGTAATGTGTCAGCTTCAGCCATTGGTCATCAAAAGTAATGTGTCAGCTTCAGCCATCGGTCATCAAAAGTAATGTGTCAGCTTCAGCCATTGGTCATCAAAAGTAATGTGTCAGCTTCAGCCATTGGTCATCCAAAGTAATGTGTCAGCTTCAGCCATTGGTCATCCAAAGTAATGTGTCAGCTTCAGCCATTGGTCATCAAAAGTAATGTGTCAGCTTCAGCCATTGGTCATCAAAAGTAATGTGTCAGCTTCAGCCATTGGTCATCAAAAGTAATGTGTCAGCTTCAGCCATTGGTCATCCAAAGTAATGTGTCAGCTTCAGCCATTGGTCATCCAAAGTAATGTGTCAGCTTCAGCCATTGGTCATCCAAAGTAATGTGTCAGCTTCAGCCATTGGTCATCAAAAGTAATGTGTCAGCTTCAGCCATTGGTCATCAAAAGTAATGTGTCAGCTTCAGCCATTGGTCATCCAAAGTAATGTGTCAGCTTCAGCCATTGGTCATCAAAAGTAATGTGTCAGCTTCAGCCATTGGTCATCCAAAGTAATGTGTCAGCTTCAGCCATTGGTCATCCAAAGTAATGTGTCAGCTTCAGCCATTGGTCATCAAAAGTAATGTGTCAGCTTCAGCCATTGGTCATCCAAAGTAATGTGTCAGCTTCAGCCATTGGTCATCCAAAGTAATGTGCCAGCTTCAGCCATTGGTCATCAAAAGTAATGTGCCAGCTTCAGCCATTGGTCATCAAAAGTAATGTGTCAGCTTCAGCCATTGGTCATCAAAAGTAATGTGTCAGCTTCAGCCATTGGTCATCCAAAGTAATGTGCCAGCTTCAGCCATCGGTCATCAAAAGTAATGTGTCAGCTTCAGCCATTGGTCATCAAAAGTAATGTGCCAGCTTCAGCCATCGGTCATCAAAAGTAATGTGCCAGCTTCAGCCATCGGTCATCAAAAGTAATGTGTCAGCTTCAGCCATCGGTCATCAAAAGTAATGTGTCAGCTTCAGCCATTGGTCATCAAAAGTAATGTGTCAGCTTCAGCCATTGGTCATCAAAAGTAATGTGTCAGCTTCAGCCATTGGTCATCCAAAGTAATGTGTCAGCTTCAGCCATTGGTCATCCAAAGTAATGTGTCAGCTTCAGCCATTGGTCATCCAAAGTAATGTGCCAGCTTCAGCCATTGGTCATCCAAAGTAATGTGTCAGCTTCAGCCATTGGTCATCCAAAGTAATGTGCCAGCTTCAGCCATTGGTCATCCAAAGTAATGTGTCAGCTTCAGCCATTGGTCATCAAAAGTAATGTGCCAGCTTCAGCCATCGGTCATCAAAAGTAATGTGTCAGCTTCAGCCATTGGTCATCAAAAGTAATGTGTCAGCTTCAGCCATTGGTCATCAAAAGTAATGTGTCAGCTTCAGCCATCGGTCATCCAAAGTAATGTGTCAGCTTCAGCCATCGGTCATCCAAAGTAATGTGCCAGCTTCAGCCATTGGTCATCCAAAGTAATGTGCCAGCTTCAGCCATCGGTCATCAAAAGTAATGTGTCAGCTTCAGCCATTGGTCATCAAAAGTAATGTGTCAGCTTCAGCCATCGGTCATCAAAAGTAATGTGTCAGCTTCAGCCATTGGTCATCAAAAGTAATGTGTCAGCTTCAGCCATCGGTCATCAAAAGTAATGTGTCAGCTTCAGCCATTGGTCATCCAAAGTAATGTGTCAGCTTCAGCCATTGGTCATCAAAAGTAATGTGTCAGCTTCAGCCATCGGTCATCCAAAGTAATGTGTCAGCTTCAGCCATTGGTCATCAAAAGTAATGTGTCAGCTTCAGCCATTGGTCATCAAAAGTAATGTGTCAGCTTCAGCCATCGGTCATCAAAAGTAATGTGTCAGCTTCAGCCATTGGTCATCAAAAGTAATGTGTCAGCTTCAGCCATTGGTCATCCAAAGTAATGTGCCAGCTTCAGCCATTGGTCATCAAAAGTAATGTGTCAGCTTCAGCCATTGGTCATCAAAAGTAATGTGTCAGCTTCAGCCATTGGTCATCCAAAGTAATGTGTCAGCTTCAGCCATTGGTCATCCAAAGTAATGTGCCAGCTTCAGCCATTGGTCATCAAAAGTAATGTGTCAGCTTCAGCCATTGGTCATCAAAAGTAATGTGTCAGCTTCAGCCATCGGTCATCCAAAGTAATGTGCCAGCTTCAGCCATTGGTCATCCAAAGTAATGTGTCAGCTTCAGCCATTGGTCATCAAAAGTAATGTGCCAGCTTCAGCCATCGGTCATCCAAAGTAATGTGTCAGCTTCAGCCATTGGTCATCCAAAGTAATGTGTCAGCTTCAGCCATTGGTCATCCAAAGTAATGTGCCAGCTTCAGCCATTGGTCATCAAAAGTAATGTGCCAGCTTCAGCCATTGGTCATCCAAAGTAATGTGTCAGCTTCAGCCATCGGTCATCAAAAGTAATGTGTCAGCTTCAGCCATTGGTCATCAAAAGTGAGGAAGGTGTAAAAACAAATCGCGTTATCTATTGTCATGAATCTTGGATAATGACTGAAGAATATGACAACAAATACAAGCGGTCGAAATGGGTTTTTTCCGAAGGGTCATTAGAGTAATGTTACTCGATAGGGTACGTAACTTGAAGATCAGGAAGTCACTCCAGATAGAGCTGCTACTTCTCCATATAAAGAGATGACAGTTCTGGTACCTATGGACATGTCATTAGAATGTCTATGGAAAGAATGTCTATGGAAAGAATGTCTATGGACTGTTTTTACAGAAAAAGCCAGCCAGCCAGAAGAATAGTTAAAATCCTACTGAAATTAGCTTTGCTTTCATCCTTATGAGGTCAATAAAATAATTGTTTCTAGATTTTGGCACAAGGCCAGCAAATACCCAGTGCATTACTGGTACTTTATTTTATCGATCCCTCGTAAGGATGAAAGGCAAAGTTAACCTCGGCGGGATTCTAAAATAATGTACCAGTAATGCACTGAGTCTGTTTAATCGATTTTCCCCTCTCCCCAAAAATGGTTGGCCTTATGCCAGCCCTAGATCCAGATGGAGAGAGGGATGAGAGAGAGAAAAAGGAAAGATAGAGAGAGTGAAAGAATTGAAGAGTGAGAAAGAAAAATATATAGAGAAACAAAAAACAGGAGATATACTGAGAATAACAGAGAGAGGGCGAGAGTGAGAGAGTGACTAATATAAAGGAGAGAAATAAAGAGAGATAATAAGAAAAGAGAAAAGCTAGAGAGAGAGAGAGAGAGAGAGAGAGAGAGAGAGAGAGAGAGAGAGAGAGAGAGAGAGAGAGAGAGAGAGAGAGAGAGAAAGCTATAGACAGAGGAGATAGAGAGTGAGTGAGAAAAGAGAAATATATAGACAGGGGAGAGAGAGAGAGTGAGTGAGTGAGAAACGAGAACGCTATAGAGATAGTAGAGGAGAGAGAGAGATTGAGTGAGTGAGAAAAGAGAAAGTTATAGCTAGAGGAGAGAGTGAGTGAGTGAGAAAAGAGAAAGTTATAGCTAGAGGAGAGAGTGAGTGAGTGAGAAAAGAGAAAGATATAGACAGAGGAGAGAGAGAGAGAGAGTGACAAAAGAGAAAGCTATAGACGTGGAGAGACGCAGTCATTCACATCGTGCATTAAGCGACACCTAGCGAGATGTAGTGAAGTAATATTAGCAACAAAACAAACATGGACGATAGTTATCTCCAAATGTTTCATACGTTCCAGAAATCACGGGTTCGTTGTAAAAAGTCTTTGTTTCATTTACTTATGCTTATTTATTTTATTTATTTTGAAGACTGAATGGAGTTATATTTAAATTTGCATCTAATTTCTTGAGCTTTTAATTCTATTTTACCTTTTGTTTTCTGTTTTGCTATTGTTTTAAACACTCTTCGATGATAAGGAAATTGCTATTCAATAACAATACAGATTTCTAATATAGTCGTGTGGAGGAGTGCTGCCTGGGCACGAGGCCAGTCATTTGGTGGTTGGGTATGCGTGGAGAAAGGTACAATGATTTAATCGAAACCCCCCCCCCCCCCCCAAGTGCTTTTTTTTTCTTCTTCTTTTTCTGTGGATCCCTGCCAAGTCGACCTTTTGGGGGCGGGGGTGGTCTATATGTCACTACCTCCTTACTTTTCAATGTTGCACCCTCAGATTTAGAAAAAAGGTTACAATGATACACTTATTCCGAAAACTCTGCCTTAGAATTATTGTGAATTAGAATGTCTACCTAGAATGTTCCGAAGCTCCCCTCCCTCCGCGACACTCTCCTCCAACAACAAATTCTGGTGACGGGGCCTTCTCGGGAGGGGGGGGGGGGGAGGTTTCACCTCAGAATGTCAAGAAAAAAGCGTAAAACACCGTTAACTTATTTATAATGAGGGTTTTATTAGAGGCACAAGGTCACAGGTTTTATTGGAGAGAGTTATTTATCTCGGTACTTGACTGGTACTTTCTTTTATATCGACTCGAGAAGGATGAAAGGCAAAGTTAACCTCGGAGGTGATTTGAACTCGCATTGTGTATGTCCGGCGCTCGAATTTTTCTCATTCGTTCCACAATAAAGATTATTTGTCTTGGTTTGGTCATGGTCATGACAACCTCAGGGCAGCCCCAATCTTGCAAAACTGAGCAAAGACGTTTTATCAGAAGACATCCCATCATTATATCAGACAGACCTTTCTTTATGTTAGACTTAAAGGAAGTTTGGCTATTACTTCTAGCAGTTCGAGAGACCAAGTAGAGGCATCATTGATGGTTATGTAGAAATGTTATTCCATTTTATTGTGATCATTTCCATTCTTTTCGTGTGTTGCGATCGCCTACATTCATCATTGCTGTTGCTATTTCGTGAAGAAATTTTACCGAAGTTGCCTTTCTTTCAACAGCTGTTATTCCACAGCTGTTATTTAGTTGAGTGTGAAAACGGGTCCTGCAATAATTACCTTTATAAGAAAATATGAGGTCATGTGACACCCACTTTGTGCTAACTTTAACAGGGAAATGGTAATATGATATATTTTCCTCCCTACCTATTTCTCTCACAGTGAAACAAGATGGTCAGTGGTCATGCAACAGTTATCTATAGCTTCCTGCCTATATGTACCTGTATATCTATGTATCTACCACTTACCTGTCTATATATCTACCTACTTTTCCATTTCTCTCTCTCTCTCTCTCTCTCTCTCTCTCTCTCTCTCTCTCTCTCTCTCTCTCTCTCTCTCTCTCTCTGTGTCTGACTGTCAGTCTATAGTTACCTATTTATATACTAGCTAGAAAAATGCGTACAGCAAAAAAAAGTAATATTGTTGGAACAAACCTTTAAAAATACAGGACAAGGAAGTAAGATAAACCTTTAAAAATACAGGACAAAGAACTAAGATAAAACTTTAAAAGAATAGGACAAGGAATATAAATTTTTACAATAATATTAGTGGCAAAATTCAATTGGTAAAAAATTGAGTTTCCATCATTACACCAATTACAACTATGATGTTCCGCATGCATCCACTCCAACCATGATCACTTGTCTGTCATCTTTCCCGGTCCAACTCCTCGCGGATGACCCGGCGCAACTCGGACTGGGTCGGAGCAGGAACTGGAGGGGGAGAGGGAGGGGTACGGGTCTTGACTCTGGGACGATGACGGCGAGTGACCAAGGTGAATGGGCCCGTGTTCGACTCGGAATCCTGCTGGTCCTCGATGACACTTTGAGGCACGGTTGACGGTTCCGGACTGGCTTCATGGGCAGTGGTAGAAGGGCAGGTGGATAGGGCAGAGTGCTTCTTCCTGGGAGAGCACTTGAAGCAGGTGAAGCCGGCGCCGGACTCGTTGAACCACTTCCAGACAGCACTGGGCATGTTGGCGCAGCAATGATGAAAGTTGAAGCAGGCGACGAGGGGGGAGGAGGTGGAGGCGTTGGTGCAGGAGCAACAGACTGCTGATTTGGGAGTCATTGTAGCTGGGGGATGCAGGCGCTGAGGGGGCTCGAGTAGAAGGGAAGAACAGAAATGAACCATGATGACTTTTCCTACATTTTTCCTGGCCCACTTCCTCATGAACCAATGAACCAGTTGGTACAACTCGGACTTGGAGGAGGAACACAAGACAGGGATCAATTTCATTGTATTGATATTTCTCATTAAGTAATTTCATGTTACTCAAATAAATCACTTTTATTTGATCAATTATCTATTTTTCCAATAAAATTTTTGCCACTAATATTATTGTAAAAATTTATATTCCTTGTCCTATTCTTTTAAAGTTTTATCTTAGTTCTTTGTCCTGTATTTTTAAAGGTTTATCTTACTTCCTTGTCCTGTATTTTTAAAGGTTTGTTCCAACAATATTACTTTTTTTTGCTGTACGCATTTTTCTAGCTAGTTTCCTATTTTTCAAGGCAATGCAAACAACAACTACTTAATTAAATAGTTATTACTTTAGTTACTTCTATCAAAAAATCCCCAAAATGATGTTAATGAAAACTATAGGTGAAAGTGAAGCTATTCTTTTGTGACCTCTTAGTTACTTGTACCAATTTTGAATTTAATTCAAGCTACAGTGTCAGCCTGTGCATTGGAGTCACAGAAATAAGTTGAGATATTTTATCTAATTGGTACAAGCATCCACTCCACATGGCGGGGACATAGGTCAGATCGTGGAGCACTCACCTATCTTAAAAATATTAACTTATGATAAATAAGAGTCATTTAAGAAAATACAATTTTTTTAAATTAGTAGGTGAGCATTAACAACTGAATCTAAATGGAGCAAATTTGCACCATTTGCATTTAGTTGAAAATAACATTTTAATTAAACATGACAAATTCTAATGCAATAGAAGGCAAATATCAATTTTCACATGCAAATTTTTTGGGGATTTTTTTCACGCGCGCCATTTTTGGTCGATTTTTTGTCAATTTTTCACATGCAAATTTTTTTGGGTTTTTTTGATTTTTTTTCACGCGCGCCATTTTTGTCGATTTTTTGTCAATTTTTCACATGATAATTTTTTTTTGGATTTTTGGATTTTCTTCACGCACGCCATTTTTGTCGATTTTTTGTCAATTTTTCACATGATAATTTTTTTTGGATTTTTGTATTTTCTTCACGCGCTTTTTGGTATGCATTATTCATATGTTTTGCTTGTTCTGATTGTCTTTTTTCTTTTATTTCAGCAGCTTTCCGTTTTTTATACTCCCTATTCCTAATGGCATTTTTTCTCCGTTTTTCATTCTCTTTATGAATTTTTTGATCTTTGGGACATTCGGAAGCACTATCAGTCTCATTGAATTCAAATTCAGGTCCAGGATTTAATTCAACACAACCGATAATAAGCAATGATAAGATCAGTGCACGTGTTCTATATTTCTGATTGGAAATCGGGTAAATTCGTTTATTGGATTTGTAAAAAGCCGCCTGAATGTGAATTTCATCATTCGAATTGCCCGATTGTGGAATTGTTTCATTCGAAATGGAAATATTGCATTTTCGCGCCAGGCAAAAAAGTAATAAGCCGATCAAAAAGCCGCGAAACGTATATGGTGACTTTTTTCGAAAGCCGCGAAACGTATGAAGTGACCTTTTGCGATTTTTTTTGCGACCATTTTGGCGAGACTTTTGCAGGGAAACAAATTTTTCATTTGTAATAGTCAAAATAAATAAGCCGATAAAAAAGCCGAGAGACGTCATTTTCATATGTCAAATGAGCACACTATTCGCACCTATCGCAAATGAGTTCACTACTCGCACCTATCGGTACAAAAAATAGCACAACTATTCACAACTATTAGTACAAATCCAAATGATTTTCTGAATTTCTAGTATATCAATCAGCGACTGCTTTGAAAGAGAACAATGCAGTGAGTGATTACTCATTTGAATATAAATAGAAGACAACCTCAACTAGTTTGCAACGTGTGACCACTTATCGCGAGATAGGAGAACATAATAGCTCCTAATTAGCTCAATGATTAATGTTTACTGCCACATTGTATCAACATTTAAAATTCAAATTCAAAAAAATAACCGCAGTCACTGGGGGGGGGGGGGTTCAAATAACCACCGCACCCCGAATAACCGCAGTCACTAGGGGGGGTTCGAATAAGACCCTCACCCCAAATAACAGCAGTCACTGGGGGAGGGTTCGAATAAGCGCCTCACCCCGAATAATCGCAGTCACTGTGGGGGGGGGTTCGAATAAGCGCCGCACCCCGAATAACCGCAGTCACTGTGGGGGGGGGGGGGGGGGGGGGGTTCGAATAAGCGCCTCACCCCGAATAATCGCAGTCACTGGGGGAGGGTTCGAATAAGCGCCGCACCCCGAATAACCGCAGTCACTGGGGGGAGGGTTCGAATAAGCGCCGCACCCCGAATAATCGCAGTCACTGGGGGGAGGGTTCGAATAAGCGCCGCACCCCGAATAACCGCAGTCACTGGGGGGAGGGTTCGAATAAGCGCCGCACCCCGAATAATCGCAGTCACTGGGGGGAGGGTTCGAATAAGCGGGGGGGGGGGTTCGAATAAGCGTCTCACCCCGAATAATCGCAGTCACTGGGGGAGGGTTCGAATAAGCGCCGCACCCCGAATAACCCCTTATCCTCCTCTGACCGGTCCCAAGAGATGCATCAAATGCACAGAGCGTCACCCTTACTCACTCACTTACTCACTTGAACACAGTTTTTTTCAGCAAACTTTGATCATAACTTTTTTTGTGCTGAACGAAATTTCGAGATTTTTAGCTTAAGAGATGTGCAATGATTTACTCTCCATGCTCATATAACTTTCATGTGATTTTGATAATCGGAAGACATTCTAATAATGCTGTAAAGAGACGATTGCCAACGAAATCACTAAGACAACAATATTACTAAACCGACTACCGTCGGTTTAGGATATATTTACTAATAATTCTATCTGCAGATATGAACAATAACAACAAAGCACAAATACCAGTAGCTGTCCAATAGATAGATAAATAGATTGATTGATACATAGGTAGAACAAATCATCAAAATTTAGTAGATATATGTTTGATAAGGATTGAAGAAAATATGGAAGAAAATGATTGTAATTTATTTAAATGAATGTAAAATGAAATACAGAAATGGCCAGAGTGACAACAGGGAGGAGGTCAAGGAAAATTGAGGGTTCAACACCTTTACATAGAATGTTGTATATATATGGTGATAGTGTGTGGCTGAGTGGTTAGAGAACTGGATTTGCAATCGTAAGGTTGTGAGTTCGATTTCACAACCGGACGATGTGTTATGTCCTTGAGCAAGACACTTTATTTCATGTTGCTACTTCTACCTCGATTTGTGACCGACAGATAGTATAGCAATTGGAAAGACCAATGGAAGCATTGTTTCCTTGGTCCAATTTGACGAAAGTCGAACAACTGTCGATATATATAAACATCGGCGGAAGTGGTGAGAGCAAACCTCAGATCGCTGAAGCTCATGGAGGAGATGACGAAGGACCGTGACAAGTGGAGAGCTGCTATGATGATGATATATATATATATCCGTATGTGGTTGACGGCTGAGAGAAAGGAGTACACAATACCAAAGTAGATTTTACAGTCAAAAACCAATCAGCAGGAGACCCAGGAGTAGACCCCGAGGAAGATGGTTGGGTAACATCCATCATTTCAGCTGGTTTCGCTTGGGTCTACCTCTGGGTCTCCTGCCGGCTGGTTTTGTCTGTAAAATCTATCCAACAAAAGAGGTGAAAAAAAAAGGAAACCCTCCACAAAAAATGTTATGAACTTTGCCATATCCTCTTCTTTTGCCTGAAATATATTTTCATAAAATATTTTATTCCTCGTTATTTTTTTATTTGAAACATGATTTAATTTTTAAAAGCTTCCAACATCTCTTTTTCTTGAATATACTTTTTTTTTTACAGGTGAACCGCAGTACAATATGGCGTCGGCAGTTAAAAGAACGAGATCCTGAAAAATATAGGCGTTATTTGGATCAACAGAAGGTCAGATCACAGATTGCTAGAAATCGTTTAAAAGTGAGTTATAGAGTGTTTTGTTTATTACATTATTGGGCCAGTTCTCTTGTAACTATGAACTACATATGGTTTCACTTAAAATGCACAGTATCATGGTATGTTGTAAGAGGTGACTAAAGTAAAGGGGTTGGTGTCAGGAAGGGCATCACATCATAAAACATTGTCATAAGAAAAAGTCCTTTTCAACTCGTATCAGCATAGAAAAGTGGTTGTAAAAACATTAATGATAATGATAGCAACAGTGAAAATTAACTCTGTGTATAGACATTAATAAAGAGGAGGTGGATGAAGAGATAGAGAACATTGTGTGGATGGGAGGTAAGGCGACCATGAAAAGGTTAGGATGTAACACGGGTTAGGGTGTCGTTAGTGTGGGCTTACGGTTTCGTGGGGTTAGGGTGTTGCTAAGGAGGTTTTTAAATAGTCTTTTGTCAGGTTATCGTCGTTTTGGGGCTATATTGCTAGAGTGAGTGGTTATAATAACAACTACCAACCACCTCCATTACCACCACAATCAACAACTAATACCTCCTTAAACAGCAATCACCGACACCACACACATCAACCATCTTCACCTCCACTACCACAATCAACAACAAATACAACACCAAACAGTAATCACCGACACCACACACATCAACCACCTTCACCACCTCCAACAACTATGTTTAGAGTCAAACAATTACCGTTACTGTTATTTAAATATGTTAGGATTAGGGTTTACTCTCTCTCTTTCTTTCTCTCTCTCTCTCTCTGGTTGGTGTTAGGAAGGGCATCCAGCTGTAAAAAACCTGCCAGAGACACTTCCGTACGAGCGAGACACGGTCTCCTGACCATTCCCGCATCAAATGGAACAAAACCGTCTAACCCATGCTAACGTGGAAGTTGGCCATTAAACGATGATGATGATACAATGTACTCCTGACATTCGTGGTCTCATTTATCGATTTTCCTTAGAACCTAACTAATAATTGTTTGTGGAAACCACTGCATATTCGCAGAATCGTAAATATCTTTCGCAATTTATTTAATGGCTCTCTTAACGTTAAATTATTAACAATATTCTGTATTTGCCGGCCTACTGGACGCCCCTTCACATAAGACACTCCCTCTTTTTCTATTATATTTTACTTTAAATTTTGACGTTTATGGACCACGTCCAATATTCACGCCTCTTTGTTCTTTGTGGGTGCTCTAGGAACATAACCGCCATGAATACCAGGGGACACTACATATATCACTCTTTCTCTCTCATGCATATCACTAATCTGATAAAGGAATCTTATAAAATGTGTACTCTTAATGGCTGTTGCTCATTTTGATGGTCAAAGTTAGTAACTTAGTATAAATTGGAGTAGACTATGTTAAGATGACTGTCATTCCTTACTGCTATGACTCATTACTTACTGCTATGACTGTCATTCCTTACTGCTATGACTGTCATTCCTTACTGCTATGACTGTCATTCCTTACTGCTATGACTGTCATTCCTTACTGCTATGACTGTCATTCCTTACTGCTATGACTGTCATTCCTTACTGCTATGACTGTCATTCTTTACTGTTATGACTGTCATTCCTTACTGCTATGACTGTCATTCCTTACTGCTATGACTGTCATTCCTTACTGCTATGACTGTCATTCCTTACTGCTATGACTCATTCCTTACTGCTATGACTGTCATTCTTTACTGCTATGACTGTCATTCCTTACTGCTATGACTGTCATTCCTTACTGCTATGACTGTCATTCTTTACTGCTATGACTGTCATTCCTTACTGCTATGACTGTCATTCTTTACTGCTATGACTGTCATTCCTTACTGCTATGACTGTCATTCTTTACTGCTATGACTGTCATTCCTTACTGCTATGACTGTCATTCCTTACTGCTATGACTGTCATTCCTTACTGCTATGACTGTCATTCCTTACTGCTATGACTGTCATTCCTTACTGCTATGACTCATTCCTTACTGCTATGACTGTCATTCTTTACTGCTATGACTGTCATTCCTTACTGCTATGACTGTCATTCCTTACTGCTATGACTGTCATTCTTTACTGCTATGACTGTCATTCCTTACTGCTATGACTGTCATTCTTTACTGCTATGACTGTCATTCCTTACTGCTATGACTGTCATTCTTTACTGTTATGACTGTCATTCTTTACTGCTATGACTGTCATTCCTTACTGCTATGACTGTCATTCTTTACTGCTATGACTGTCATTCCTTACTGCTATGACTGTCATTCCTTACTGCTATGACTGTCATTCTTTACTGTTATGACTGTCATTCCTTACTGCTATGACTGTCATTCTTTACTGCTATGACTGTCATTCCTTACTGCTATGACTGTCATTCCTTACTGCTATGACTGTCATTCTTTACTGTTATGACTGTCAACCCTTACTGCTATGACTGTCATTCCTTACTGCTATGACTGTCATTCTTTACTGTTATGACTGTCAACCCTTACTGCTATGCCTGTCAGACCTTACTGCAATCATGTTCTCCAAACTGTCTCTTCTGTTTATGTGGCCAAAGAATTTCAATTACCTCTTTCTAATGGTACGGACAAAAGATCTTTCCATGCCTTATAGGTTGCTAAAATAGTCCAAGGCAGTTACCTCCCCTTGCTCAGCGCTTATTGACTAGTGCAAAAACAGCTCAATAATTAGCATGCACTCATTGACAAGTTGTCTCTCATTTTTTTGTCACTGACAATGTGACTTGCATTTAATGCAGGCATGGGCAACATTTTTCGAGCAGTGAGCCACATAGGATGTGGCTGATCATAAGGCAGGCCTTACTACTATAACCTTCATGGCAATTTTGAAATTAGGCATACCATTCAGAAAGCCAAACAGGCTGCAGTTTGCCCATGACTGATTTAATGTATGAGAGCAGGTGTGTGTGTGTGTGTGTAACCTATGCTGGCAGGGAGGACGGATGTTAAATGACGATATATAGGCATAAACTTCATACACTGTGCACACTGTAAATCTTGGATACGCAAAAGATGTAGTGGGATAATAGGTAGACTAACAGGAAAACTTTGTATGTAGAAGATGCACAGAGGTAATTGATGGGAAAAGCATCACTGGTATAAACTTTTTCCAGTCACAGGAAGGATCCATAGAAGTGGTTGATAGCTTCTGCTATCTAGGTGACCTAATTAGCAGCGGTAATTAGGTCACCTAATGAGTAGAATAAGGATAGGGTGGAAGAAGTTTAGAGAGCTACTCCCCCTGTTGACAACAAAAGGTTTCTCCCTACGTAAAAAAAGGATTGTATGACACGTGTGTGCAAAGTACAATGCTGGATGGGCAGTGACATGCATAGATTGGAGAGAAATGAAGCAATCATGCTTCATTAAATATGCAATGGAAGTGTGAGAGACATGCAGAGCTTGGATGAACTGAGGAAGAAACTGGGTTTAAAAGGAATCCAAAGTGGTGTGCAAGAGAATAGACTGTATTGATAAGGACATATGATGCACATGGATGATTACTGGGTGAAGAAGTGCCACAAAAACCCAGTGGAGGGAAGCTGCTTTAGAGGAAGACCTGGTGAGAGCTGATCTCAAATTTCTAAGACTCAGAGAGGAGATGACGAAGGTACACAGTGAGTGGAGAGATGTTGCGTTGAAGAGGACCTATCCAACCCACGCAAGCATGGAAAAATAGATGTAAATACAGGGATGATGATAATGACAATGATGTAGTGTGTGTGTGTGTGTATATATATATATTGTAAACAAAGCAAGATTTTACATTAAGGTCTTTATTGATTTTACATAGTTACAACTGTTTCACAGATAAGGATCTATATTAAAGAGATTAGATTTGCTTGATTAAAGTGATCGTGTAGGAATCACAACAAAAAGCACCCAGCACATACTATAAAGTGGTCGTGTAAGAGTCATGACAAAAAGCACCCAGCCCACACTGTAAAGTGGTCGTATAGGAGTCATGACAAAAAGCACCCAGCCTGCACTATAAAGTGGTCGTATAGGAGTCACGACAAAAAGCACCCAGCCTGCACTATAAAGTGGTCGTATAGGAGTCACAACAAAAAGCACCCAGCCTGCACTATAAAGTGGTCGTATAGGAGTCACAACAAAAAGCACCCAGCCCGCACTATAAAGTGGTCGTATAGGAGTCACAACAAAAAGCACCCAGCCCGCACTATAAAGTGGTCGTATAGGAGTCACAACAAAAAGCACCCAACACACACTGTAAATTTGGTTGGTATTGAGGACGACATCCAGCTGCAGAAACCAAGCCAGAAACAGTTCTGTGTGAGCAAGACATGATCACCTGACCCAACTTGCCTCTAATGGGACAACCCGTCTAACCCATGTTAGCAGGGAAAATGGACGTTAAATGATGATATATATATATATATATACAACCCACATAATAGTTCCCGTGGTGCAATATAGTGCATAGCTGTTGACATATGGGATCAGTGTATATAAATTAATTGTGATATTACATATGCAACTTGTACTGGAAAGAAGCTGTTAACATTAACTGATTACTCATTGCCATTATTCTATAATGATGGATTAGCAGTATAGGTAGAGTGTCGGACAACATCCTTTGTGGCTTATAGTTACAGCATGTTTTGTACTGAGTTCAAATCCCGCCAAGTGTAGCTTTGCCTTTCATCCTTACGTGAGGGTCAATAAAATAAAGTATCAGTCACACACTTGGGTCGATTTAATTGACTTTTCCCTTCCCTTTAAATTGCTTGCCTTGTGCCAAATGTAGATACAATTATTCTTATAAAGGACTATTTTCATTAAAAAACTCATTCTGATGTCAACAAACAGCACAAATGACAAAAAAGTTTAACAAACTGTCATTTAACCCTTTAGCATTTACATTACTTTATATTTACTATTGTATTTTCATGGTAAAGGCTTTACCTCATAATATCGAAGCTACGAGACTTTGATGTTTATTTTGAGAACAATACCTTAATATTGGTATGAGCGGTCGATTACGGCTGGTTTGAACAGAAAGAGGTGGGAGAATTATGGCCGGTTTAAATACTAAAGGGTTAAACTATCACAACTTGCATGGACTTGCTTCATGCAAACACGAGACATTTTGTGACTAAACAAGACTTGTTTCATCAAAACACGGGACATGACAAAACTACTCTCAAAAACTAATTCACGAACAAATGCAAAATTCCCTCTATGGACTACTAAGGATATCAGTCAGAATCCTTCAGTTCATCCCTACTGTCTTGAAAATATTCGATACATTAAACAATGTAGCATTAGATAAAAAGAAAAATTGCAGCATGGTCATAATTGGAATTCCTTTGATTATAGGTCAGTTGAATCAGACCAACATGGCGCTAAACAATAATTCCAGACTAACCCAATTCTGAACAAGTAACTGAAACTTTATTTAAGCCCATTACCACATTCTCCCCACAAAACAATTCAAATCAAGCAAGAAATTGTCATTTCCTTCTTTACTTTTTTCAAACATGCTAATTATATTAGCAACCATTGAAGATTACACATTACAAAAAAAAAACACACACACACCTCCGAGTTCTAAAGAGTTTTTTTTTTTTTTTCTAGACATGATCAACCAAGTCAATCTGTGCTATGTAACATTGTCAACTAGATGTATGTATAATTATCAAAGAGTTGAACCAATATAATTAATAGTCAGATTTTTAACTTTTTAAGGCTAAGTTATCCACTAAGGTAATAGGTCCTGTTGATTTCAGAGGGTGCTGGAATTGGGAGTTGTGGTGGTAATATCTTTTCCAAGGGCATTAGCAGAGAAAATGAATTTACATGCAGAAATCAAACCAAACCCATTGACTAAGTTTACCAGAAGCTTTCCACGTATAAATATGTATCATTTTAATTTTTCTCTAAGGAATTATTCAAAGTATTCTTCTTCACCCACTTATTCCTCTGAGGGTCATTGGGGCAGCCCTCAAACACCAGCAGGTCCTATCAGAAGCAACAGTCTCCAACTGATCCAGCTGGATCACCAAGCGCGATTAGCCAAGCTCATGGATGTTTTCCAACTATCTTGCTTGGGATCTACCGCTGGGTTTCCTACCTGTTGGTTTTACTCGTAAAATCTGTCCAGCGATACTTTCCTGAGACATTCTAACCACATGCCTATAGTATCAGAGATGTGATCTCTCAATTCGAAGAAGTAGTGACTCTACCTGGAGTGACTCTGATCTCCAGGCTACGCACTTTATCGAGTAATGTTACTCCAAAAACTCTTTTGAGGAATTCCATTTTGTATTCGCGATCGTATTATTTTGATCATTACCCAAGATTCATGACCATAGGTAAGGGTTGGCGTGAAAACCGAATTAAAGACAGTATTCAAAAGAGGAAATATATTTGGGATTGGTGGGGAAAGAGAGGAAGAAATTGCAACTAGTGGGTTGTTGCAATGCCCTATATAAGTAGTCTAGTTGGAAATTAGGAGTAGCTAACCTTTTGAATAGAAGTTGAACCTGTGGGCTTTATTTCCTGGGGTCATACTCATTGTGGTTATGCTCCCATTGTATCTAATGAGAGTAAGCCACCACTGAAAACCACTACTGACAGGGGTTGGAAATATCTGTAGAATATCATATAATCTCTGCCATTTGAGGGTTATTAAACCATTGTCAATAAATTATGTTGTACCATGAATTGAATTATAATAGAAGATAGCACTTAAAATATATCATGGCGTTTAAATATTTATATTAAGTTTGACATAGATCTGCATTGCATGTAGCTTTGTGGTTAGGGTATTTGGCTCATCATTGTATGGTCGTGAGTTCGATTTCCAATGGTGCATTGTGCGCTTGAGCAATATGCTTTATTTCACTTTACTCTAGTCCACTCAGTTGGCTAAAAAAGAGTTGTAATTCGAAGAGACACCCTTGGCGCAATACGTGTCAAGCTGAATCTCCCTGAAACTTACGTTAGGGCTAGGTGTGTATGTGGAATGCTCAGCCACTTTTATGTTAATTTCATGAGAATCATATCAACTGGAGCACTAGTCGTCTTAACCTGATAGAGGGCTAGTTAATTACAGTTCAATAGGTGCAAAGCATGTCTGTATTGATGATAACGGTGTGGCATTTACAGCTTCTAAATAAAACTGATTGTTAATGGTTGATGTGTAAAGTTTGTTCTTATAAAACTGTTCAGGTCATGTGATAAAGTCAGTGGGTGTAATTTTTGACTAATATAGTTGGTG
>OZ024756.1:28187908-28222908 GCA_964016885.1 Eledone cirrhosa
AACATCAACACAGCTGAATTTATACATGATTCAAACACCTATATATCCATGCAGCCCCTCTTCCACACACACACATTGACAATTTACTTTTTTTTCATTTATTCCAACAGATATCTGAGTGTGAAGTTTGTCAGAAACCTCGGCAATATCAAAATGACATTGTAAGTTCTGTTTCTTGTTCTTGTTGTAGTTGTGGGGCATGAGAGTGAGATCCATCATCTCGACAGTAGTGATGATGATGTAGTTGTACAGTAGCTCATGGTCAATACTGAGATACACTTGAAGCTCATCAAATGCTTAGAAATAACTTATAGGACTTCGATCTTTAACCCTTTAGTGGCCAAAATCAGCTCTGGTTATATGAAATATAACTACCTATTTTAAAGGTTTCCAATTTAAATTAAAATCTTCCAACAGCTTCATCCGGCCCTTGCAATTTGGATTTATCCCTAACTCCAGCTGCTGTGATCAGCTTATCGAGTTCCTTGAAGACATTACCCGGATCACTGACAGCGGCTCATGGGTGGATGTTATTTACCTTGACTTCGCTAAGGCTTTTAATTCTGTGCCACACAAAAGTCTTATGGCAAAACTCTCTGCAATGAGTGTGAAGGATGATCTTTTTAACTGGTTGAAATCCTTCATTCTCAGCCGAAAAGAGGTAGTCACGGTTCTAGGACAGCATTCTTCACCATATGAGATGTCATCTGGTGTACCACAGGGATCTGTTCTTGGTCCCTCTTTGTTTGTTGCATACATTAATGACATAGATGCCAACTTAAAGAATGCCACAGTACTGAAATATACAGATGACATCAAGCTGTACCTTAAAATCAAAAGGACAGATCCTGAAATCTATAACTCTTTCCTACAATCAGACCTGGACACAATGCAGCAATGGATCACAGACTGGCAACTGAATCTGGCTGTGGACAAGTGTACCACCATGCATTTTGGGAGGAAAAATCCAGTGTCCACATACTCCCTCCACAACACTGATATCAAGAAGTCCTGTTGTGAACATGACCTGGGCATTACTGTCAGCAGCGATTTGCGTTGGACAAAGCACATCTCTAAAATTGTCAAGAAGGCCGAAGGTGTCTTGGCATCACTCAGCAAGACCTTTGTTAGCCGGTCTCCAGCCATCTATTTAAAGCTGTATACAGCTATGGTATGATCACACTTGGTATTCGCATCATCAGTCTGGAACCCCTATCTTGCTCAGAATATTGACCTCCTGGAAACTGTTCAGAGACGTGCAACCAAGCGCATACCCTCCATCAGGCACCTACCATACTCTGAACGCCTTGCTTCTCTGGGCATGGATTCATTGAAGCTCCGACGTCTGGCAATGGACTTGGTAAACGCCCACAAAGTTATTAACCATCTCGCCAACAACAACCCTGAGCACCTTTTTGATCTCCATGTGTCTAACACACGTGGGCATGCCTACAAAGTCAGAAAACAGCACAGCTCCCATGACTTTCTGAAACATTTTTTCACGCTCAGAGTTACTGAAGCATGGAACAAACTGCCTGCGTCAATTATTAGCTGTCGAGACACTGCATCCTTTAAAACCCTCATGCTTCCCGAAATTCGCCAAAACTACACCTGATGTACTCCTTCCATACACATGCACACATCATGACTCATGCACTGTTCATTTTCCTGACGTTTGTACATTACCCTATGTACTATACATGTACTTTTGATGAGTTGTAGTGCACCTGAGCACTGTACACAATATTTTCATTATTATTATTATAAATTTATACTAAGTTATCTTAGTAATGAAATAATTGTTTCTACTTTTGGCACAAGGCCAGCAATTATCCCAGTGCATTACTAGTACTTTATTTTATCGACCCCGTAAGGATGAAAGGCAAAGTTGACCTCGGCGGGATTTGAACTCGGATCGTAAAGGGAGGTAACTCTATGCTTCAAAGCATGGCGCCCGACTCTCTACTAATACTGCCAATCCACCGCCCATCTTAGTAATGAAATAATAATTTTAGTAAATTCCTCAAAATTCTTCATTAATTAATTGAAATAGTGTATTTCATTAGAAATTTTGTCTTGAAAGGGTTAATGTTTCAGGCTTCAGTCAGCTCTGGGACCAGCCCTTATGCTCCATCAATGCAGTTGGGTGGTTGTATGAATGTTTGTGTTTAGGCAAGTGGGGATGTAGTGTTGTGGTTAGAAAATTATGTTTCCAGTTTTAATGATAGTTAGTTTCTTCTTGCATATGAGTTGGTCTCAGGCTGTTGTCATTCAGAGATCAGTTTCCAGGGCCTATCGTGAAGAAGTTGACAAATATGGGCCCCAGTTAGTTTTTTTTGAAGAACAGAGACAGACGGGTTGGACATCATATGTGGGTGGGTGTATCTTAAGTCTCTTGGACTTTAAACTCATACTTTATGATTCCTTATAGCTTATCATATATAGTTTTATTCCCCATATTCTTTACTTCACATGTCTTAACAGAGCCTATACATCACTTCTCAAACATTCCCATAACATAAGTTGGAGGAGACACAAGACTCTCCAAGTGATATATAATGGTCTGTCACATATAACTAATGTTGTATGTAGGAGGGTGAGGTTTGGTTGAACTGTTGTAGTTTGCCATCTTCATTTGCATGTCAGTTAATAGATTGATTGTAGTTTTTTTCCATTAACTTTTTGGGAAAATTTTCCTTGTGTTTTGACCTCAACCTACTTCAAAAGCATTTGTGAAGTAGGTTGTGTCACAAGGATCGTTCTATGTCATACATCCCCACACCTATATGTATGTATATATATATATATATATATATATATATATATATACATATATACAGAAATGAGTGGGATGAAATACAAACAGACCTGACAATACAGGAATGGGTGGAGAATAAACTGGAGCACATGACAGACATCAGAGATAATGATTACAAGGAAACTTCTGATCTTTATCTGACCCCTAAACGCACGTTTTTTTTTTGTTTTTTTTTGTAGGAAGCCATAACTTAGAGATTTATTATAACTTTCAGAAGAGATGAACAACATGAGAGACAGAATACAAGTGACGCACTGACATACATACAAACAAGCAAGTTGAAAGACTTGCATCAACCTTATGACACGTCATCATCATCATTTAACATCCATTTTCCATGCTAGCATGGGTTAGACGGGTTGTCCCGTTAGAGGCAAGTTGGGTCAGGTGATCATGTCTTGCTCATACAGAACTGTTTCTAGGTTGGTTTCTATGGCTGGATGCCCTTCGTAATGCCAACCATGTTTACAGTGTGGGCTGGGCACCTTTTGTAATGACACCTACATGACCACTTTACAGTGTGGACTGGCCGTTTTTGTAGTGACACTTTCGCCCTAAATGGGATCTTCAGAAGATCCCGCTTAGGGTATTATTGCTTAAACTTTTAATCTGTACTAATAATAAATATTTGCTCTTTGGATTTATATATACTTATATATATATATATATACTTATATATATATATATATATATATATATATATATATATGTCTAGCATGGGTTAGACAACCCGTCTAACAACCCGTCTAACCCATGCTAGCGTGGAAGAACGGACGTAAAACGGTGATGATGATGATGATATATATCATCATTTCATCATTTCATTTTATGTCCACTTTTTCCCTGCTTGCAAGGCTGGGATGGGAACTGATTCTGGCTTGACTTCTACAGCTGGATGCCCTTCCTAACACCAATCTCATTTTACAGTGAGTGCTGGGTGCTTTTTTGCCGTGGCACCTCCACGACCACTTTGCAGTGGAATGATAGGGACCCCAGTCCCTATCATCTCATTTCTACAGCTGAGTAAACTGGAGCAATGTGAAATAAAATGTCTTGCTCAAGGAAACAACACATCACCTGCTCTGAGAATTGAACTCACAACTTTTCGATTGCAAGGCCAACGCTCTAACCACTGAGCCATAGACTAAAAAAAATAATCTAAAATTCAAGAGAAGGTGTGGGAAAGGGATTTATTACATGACTAATTAGCAAGTCGTTAGTTAACCGGTAAACAATACTTGGTATATACAGTATATACTCTTGTAAAAGTCACACTATTTTAATTGAGGTTTTTTGTTGGTCCAGTAGATGTCGTATGCTGGTTTTTCATGTATTTTCATGGAAAAAAATATGACTTAGGAGTATATATGGTATATACATATATATATATATCATCATCATCATCATCATCACCGTTTTACGTCCGTTCTTCCACGCTAGCATGGGTTAGACGGGTTGTCCTGTTGGGGGCAGTGTCTGGTCGGCTGACCATGCCTTGCTCATACAGGAACTGATTTGGCTTGATTTCTACAGCTGGATGCCCTTCCTAACACCAATCTCATTTACAGTGAGTGCTGGGTGCTTTTTTGTGGCGCCTACACGTCCACTTTACAGTGTGGGCTGGGTGCTTTTTTGCCATGGCACCTCCACAACCACCTTGCAGTGGGGGGTGTATATACATACACACACATCAGCAATACTTTGTAAGTGTAAGGGAAAAGCAGAGGAATAGAATGAGAATCACTACATCATGCCATTTAAGTTTAGCTAGATTTCACAATTTTAACCCTTTAGCATTTAAACCGGCCATATCGGGCCAGAATTCTCTCACCTCTTTCTGATCAAACTGGCCACTCATACTTATGTTAAGGTATTGTTCTCAAAATAAATATCAAAATCTCGTAGATTCGATATTACGTGAGAATTATGTGAAATAAAGTGTTTACCATGAAAATACAATAGTAAATATAGAGTAATGTAGATGGTAAAGGGTTAAGGAAATCATTAAAACTGGTGGAATGTCTTTGCAGAGGATGTTCTTTCTATTGTTTAGTTTTCAAATGCTAGGACAAAGAATAATAAATTGCATTGCATGTGAAAGGAGTCATTTGTCTCCATTGATTTGAGGGGGTCAAAGGTCTCCACTAACCAACAAGAATGTTGGTGTAAATTGACAATTCTTGACCATATATATGTATCAATAAGGATTGTGTATGTATGTATGTATGTATGTATGTGTATATATATATATATATATTATATATATATATATACAATCCTTATTGAGTCCTCTTTGGATTTTGGTCTTTGTATTTATTACTACTAAATATATACATATATATATAATATAAATATAAAAAGACGATTTGTTATGTCTTCATTATGTTTGTGTGGTGACACGCATTTCGCTATTGATCAGCTCAAGGTTCAGTCTGGCCCGACTCTGGAATCAAAAGTTCGTTGGACCTCTGTAGCAGTAATGACACCACAGAGGTTTGACGAGCCTTTGATTCCATCCAGAGTCGGGCCAGATCGAACCTTGAGCTGATCGATAGCAAAACGTGCGTCACCACTCAATAAACGTAACGAAGACATAACAAATCGTTCTTGTATTATTATATTTACACTCTGTTTAGCTCTACACCTCGTTACAGACTTGGATCTACACATCGAGTGCTCACCTGAGTGAACCTACAGTAACTGCACATTACACTCCCTATATATATATATATATATATATATATATATATATACACACCTCCCACATTTAAGAGTGGAATGTGTAAAATATGGGAGGTTTTACTGCCACACCCTGTATGTGTGTGTGTGTATATTTATATATATATATATATATATATATATATATATATAATTTTAATTGAAGTACCATTTTTCATCTACACTTTTTCAGATAGAGTTGCCAAGTGAAAATCCATCCCAGAAGGAGAGCAATTCCATGGACTCTGCAAGTTAGTTTATCTTAAGGAATATTTCTATAGTCATACTAGTTGTAGTATCCATGTTCACAACCACAGCTTTTGCTTACATAGCCCTGAATTCTGATAGGAATGTCATATATATACACACACAGTCAATTTCATACACACACACACACACACACAAATGAAGTCATACACACATCATTATCATCTATATACTCTATATCACCATCACCATTTAACATCCATTTTTCTATGCTAACATGGGTTCTATATATATATATATATATATATATATATATATATATATATATATATATATATTATGCATTGTGTCTTTGAGCAAGACACTTTATTTCATGTTGCTCCAATTCACTCGGCTGTAGAAATGAGATGTGATGTCACTGGTGCCAAGCTGTTCCGGCCATTGCTTTACCCTTGGACAACATTATTGGTATATGGAGGGGGGGGCACTGGTATGTATGGCTGACTGCTGTCTTCCACAAACGACCTTGCCTCGAGTTGCTCCTTGGCGGGGAACTTTCGAGGTGTAAATCCCATGTTTGTGACCATGTTTGTACCCTTTGATATATAAAGAACTAGTGTCTGAAATGTTAAGACCATTTTCCTACTATATCAAGCGTAAAACTAATAATATATTTCCTCATTTTATACACATATATATTTATACACATATATATTTATACACATATATATGCATAATATATTTGATAAGGTTTGTCTCTTAATTATTTTAACTCCCGGTGAAGTATACTGCATTTAAATCGTAAGTTGAATTTTCTCACTCTGTTGACTTAGTTTGATTCATTTTTTTATTTTTTGCCTGTATTGTATTTGTTTTCTATTTGAAAGCATACTGGTAGACAAGTTTTGTCTCTTAATTATATATATTATAATAATTGTTTCTACTATTGGCACAAGGCCAGCAATTATCCCGGTGCATTACTGGTACTTTTTATTTTATCGACTCTGTAAGGATGAAAGACAAAGTTAACCTCGGCGGGATTTGAACTCAGACCATAAAGGGGCGTAACTCTATACTGGAAAGCATGGCGTCCGACCCTCTACCGATACTGTCAATTCACCGCCCTATATATTATAATTGTTTCTACTTTGGGCACAAGGCCAGCAATTACCCCAGTGTATTACTGGTACTTTATTTTATCGACCCCGTAAGGATGAAAGGCAAAGTTAACCTTGGCAGGATTTGAACTCAGACCATAAAGGGACATAACTCTTTGCTGCAAAGCATGGTGTCCGACCCTCTACCGATACTGCCAATCAACCGCCCTATATATTATAATAATAGGTTAACGGGACTAGCATAAGATTTTCCTGCTAGTACCAGTTGCATCTCAGCATACTCAATAGGTAAGGTTATGTATAAATCACAGAGTAGACACAGGTATTTGCCTCGATGTAAATGGGTACCATACATTTACACCCATACTCGAGTTTCTGCCACACCTAATACAGTAAGAGAGTGTATAGTATCCATTGTCTGCATTTATTATAATCAGCGCATGTGGCTTCATCAGTGGGTCTCGCCTAATCAATAACCATATATACACACACATGCACACAAACATATATATATATAACGAAGGAAATGAACCAGGTGGACCATAACGCACCAAAGTACTCAATACTTAGGTTGTAGAGTGGGTAATAGGAACGAGTAAGACCCCGACGGCTGAGCTTAAGCCGTTTCGACGGCTAATTCTGAGTCCAGAATTAGCCGTCGAAACGGCTTGAGCTCAGCCGTCGGGGTCTTACTCGTTCCTATATATATACATACACATATACACACACACACACATATATTGTTTAACGTCCATTTCGACACTAGCATGGGTTAAACGAGCTGTCCCATTGTGAGACAAGCCAGGTCGGAGGGCCGTGTTTTGCTCACTCAGAACTTGGCTTGGTTTTTACGGCTGGATGCTTTTTGTTGTGACCTACACGACCACTTTACAGTGTGGGCTGGACTCTTTTTGTTGTGTCACCATCACAACCACTTTAGTGTGGGCTGGGTGCTTGTTGTTGTTACACCTACACGACCACTTTAAAGTGTGGACTGGGTGCTTTTTGTTGTGACACTTACATGACCACTTTACTGTGGGTGTGTGTGTATAAGATTGGAAACGGGAAACTTGAAGTAACAGTTAATGAAGTTTGGAGTGTAGAATATATTTATAATCATCACCACTGTTTTATATCCACTGTCCATACTGGCATGAGTTGAATGGGTTATGTTCTGAGTCAGTAATTATTTATAGTTATTGCGCTTGTCAATAAGTTAGAGAGCTACGTTCTATATTTGGCATGGGTTCTACAGCTGGATGTCCTTTTGAACACCAACTACTTTACAGGTTTTACTGCTAGGAAAGAAGACAGGATCCTGCTATTATCAAGGAAATGGCTATACTCAATATGCAGAAAAGGAGTAAGGTAAAACTTTCATACAGTATACCCAGTGTAAATATGGACATAAAATAGGTTTACTAGGGTTATAGTTATACTAAACTAGACTTAATCTGTTGTAAGTGCACAAGAGCAGTAAACATTAAGGGCAAATGTGAAATAGATTCTTTCAAATGCTTGGATGGCACTCTAGAAATTGATATCTTTTGTTACCCATGTGATCTAATTAACAGTAGATGTGGCTATTCTAAATGAAGCAGGGTAAAAACAAGTTGGAAAAAGTTAAGGGAGCTGTTACCTCTGCTGGCAACAGTGGGCTTTTCTCCCAGAGTGAAGGACAAATTGTGTGATGCATATTAGTGAGACATGGACATTGAATGCAGAGGATTTGTGAAGACCAGAAAACAATGAAGCAAATATGCTGTGCTGAATGTTCAGTGTTAGCATACATGAATGACAAAACTGATATGGGCTGAGTGATAAACCTGATGTCAGAAGAATCAGTAGTGTAGAAGAGAGAAGTCACACTTGTAGGAACAGGTGATGTGTATAGAGGTTGACGGATGTATAAAGAATTACTGGACCTTCAAAGTAGATGGAACAGATGGAAGAGAGAGAGAGAAGGCACAGGAAGACACAGGATTAAGTGGTAATGCCTGATCTGGGGATGCTGGGCTTCCTGAAGAGGTTGACAAAGGATCTGATTATACATGGTGCCAGAGAATACCCCATCCACTCACTCAAGCATGGCAAAACAAATATATACTGCACATATATGTATATTACTTTTGTTTTTCTCTTTATTAATCATCATATGATACTCATAAACCCTGCACACTATATAACTTGTCTTTGTAATGTCTTATTCATCTGGTGCCCTTGTGGCAAATAAATGAAATCATTATTATTATTATTATTTTCAGGTGAACTTGGTATATGGGCTAGAGAAAGTACAGAGCTTCTTCTCAGGTCATTAACGCAGTATTCCATGATGAGGCCATCACACATCACAAATGAATCTGAATTATGGATTGAAATCTCAAACAAGATGAAACTTCTTGGCTCAAATATAACAGCTTTACAATGTCAACAGAAATGGCAAGAACTTAAGCAAAAATACGTCCATTTGAAAATGTCCAAGAATTCTTCAGACAGCAGCAATCAAGTTTGGCCTTTTCTTGGTATCTTGAACATGATGTACTATGCTTTCCAAAATCCCAAACTGGAAGGTTCATTTTCACTTCCCAGCCCTTTTAATACAGTTTTTGCAGTTGATGCTGATAGTGTCGCTTCTTCAGTTGACCAGCTTTCACCTAGCGATTCACATGTCGTTTCTGACAGCTTTTCTTCTCGAACACTTTTAGATAATTACCATGATGTTAGTTCTGTGAGCAATATTGAAAATCTTCAAGATCACATAGATAACCAGACTGATAAAATTTTTGAAAATAGTGCATGGAGTTCAGCACTAAGATCAGAGGAAAAAGAAGACAACCAACCAATGGATAAATGTCTTCAAAAGCAAATAAGTTTGGAAGAAGAGGTTTGCAAACAGTATTGGGATAGTTTGGAGAGTGACTCTTTGTCCTTACAGAATAGTTTCCGTCCCAGTTCTAATGGTAATGATGGAAGTATCATCACTGTGCTGCCTACGTTCAATGATGATATTCATGCCAGTGTTGAAGTAATTACTGATTCAGAACTTCATAGAGAAATAAAGAAAGAGGAAGACAGCTCTTTTGAACAAACAACTATTCCAAGCATATCTGTGATGGAGAAAGCAAATGAACAGAGTTGGCCATCAGAAGACGTCCATCTTGGAATTTTCAGTATTAAAATGGAACCTAACAATAATGAGGCAAACTTATATACAGAGATTCCAGCTCCTCAAGCTTTGAACCCAGTACCATCAATAACTGCATCATCATCTACATTATCATCATCATCATCATCGTCGTCATCATTGTCATCAATATCAGCTATAACACCATTAGTTACTACTACAACAACTACTTCTACTATTACTACTACTAGCTGTAGTAGTAGTAGTACTACTACGACTACTACTACTACTACTACAGAAGTAGGTCATGATGCTAATGGAGCAAATTTACAAACAAGTGACAGAATTGTTTCAGAACAACTGCCTACAGAGGCCATTGGAATAAAAAATGATTGTAGCTTAGAATTTTTTTATCAACAGGCACCTGTACTTTCTGAAAATATTGACAACATCTGTGATTCTGCAAATGTTAAAGACACTGACCATGCTATTCCACACATAACGAGATTACAAGATATAAATTCTGATGTCAACTCTTCAAAATCCCTTCAACATAATTCAACTTCAGATAACAACCAATCAAGCTCTGAAATTCAAAACATGTCAGTTGCCAGGCATTCAGACGCACCCTGTTTAAATGATGGTGCTTCTGTGTCAAACATTTTTTCTAGACAAAATCCTGAACTTTCCAATGAGCCGTTAACAAATAAGACACTTAGCCTGTTGGAATCACCTTTGCCTTTGGCTGTGAATGGGCTTCGAAAAGAAAAGAATGAGAAAAATGGACATGATGTTCCACTTTGGTTCCAGCTGTACGTTCAGCAATGTCAACAAGAAGCTGAAATCCGAGAGAAACAATTGAAAGATTTCCAAGGTAAAATTCTAGAACTTTTCAAGGAAACAAATCAACAGTTAGCCACACTAATCGAAGTACAAAAAACTGAAAAGATGAGGCAGGAAAAGAAAGACGAAGAGTTTAGATCTAATCTGCTTGCTATCTTGCAAGAAAATCTAAAGAAATAATGTATTAAAATATGTCTGTTTGTTGTTATTATTATTGATGTTGTTATTGTAAATATTTATTTTGTTATTTTAAAGTTTGAGAATTGGAAAATCTGTACTACAATAGAATAGAAACAATGCCTTGTAGTATTTAATTTTTTCCCTTTCTGTTTTAAGTTCAAATCCTACCAAGATTTCCATTCTTGTGATGTTGATAAAATCTGTACTAAGCAAATATTGGGTGTTTGATACAATTAATGCTACCCCCATCTCCCAAAATTGGAGTACTTGTTCTTATGTTATAGATCTTTAATTATGGAAAAGAGTGGGTAGTAGAATTGTTAAAACACTAGTGGAAATACCTTCTTCTATCTTCTTGCAGTGTTTAATTTCTGAGTTCAAATCCTGCTAGAATCATCTTATTGGGATATAGTGCGTACCTTGGAGATTAGGGAATCGTTGCAGGTAGAGCCACTACTTCTCCGAATTGAGAAATCATAGCTCTGATATTATGGCCAACTGGTTAGAATGTCTAAGAAAAGAATCACTGGACAGATTTTATGGGCAAAACCAACTGGCAAGAGACCCAAGGGTAGACTCCATTAACTCGGTTGGTCTTGCTTGGGGATTGAGCCAGATCAATTGTAGATGGTTGCTTCTGACAAGAGCCACTGGAAGATGTGCTTTATGCTGTGTGGTATATAGTTCAGGGGAGGGTCCAAGAGTGCCTGCTACAGGTTCTACCACAACTGAGAGCAACTGATACTTGAAAGAGTCTGGGGTGGTAGCCGAACACACCAAGTTGCCATGAGAGAAGGTAATTTCTTTCAGCTTTACTCAAGGTACATACAACATACGGTGTTGCCTTTTCAGTGCCATCTGGTAATACATGTGGTATGACCATAATCAAGTATCTGTGGCTAGTATTATTTCTAATTTTGGGTCGTAATGGATTAGTAATAAATCAGATTATAATTCTTTTGCTTCCTCAAAAGCTTACAAGCATGCTGGCATCAAGTTCTGTTTTGTGTCTTTATGAAGAACATAGTTTAAACCAGCTGCTCATACTTATGTTAAGGTATTGTTCTCAAAATATTCGATATTATGTGAGGTAAAGCCTTTACTGTGATAATACAATAGTAAATATAGAGTAATGTAAATGCTAAACGGTTAAAGGTTTGCACAGACAATACAGGGAAGGTAGGAACACTCAGTAATAACTCCGAAGTTTAAAAATCGACCTCAACTTGTTGATAACTTATGGAAGTGTAAGTTTCAGAATAGCTGCTATGTTTACAGGGTTTGGTTTATGACCATCTTTGTCTATAATAAAAGATATTTTATTGATGTCATTAAAAAATTGCATTTGACCAATCATATTTGAAAGCCAAATGAATTCTGCTACTGCCCACTTTCCTCTATCTTTCTATTTAATTTCTCGTTCTAATTTCTAAGGCAAGACCAGTACCTGAAACATTAAGACACTTGCTCCTATAGTATGTGTGTGTGTGTCTGTATATATCATCATCATCATCATCATCATCATCATCATTTTACGTCCGCTTTTCCCTGCTTGCAAGGGTGGGACGGGTCTTATTCAGCACAGCATCTCTCCACTCGTCACGGTCCCTCGTCATCTCCACCGTGAGCTTCAGCGATCTGAGGTCTGTTCTCACCACCTCCGCCCATGTTTTTCGTGGTCTACCTCTACCACGTCTTCCCTCAACTGGCATTTCCTGGCACTTCTTCACCCATCGGTCATCCTCCATGCGCATCACATGTCCATACCACCTCAGTCTCCTCTCCCGTACACTACATTCTATCCCTCTCAGACACAGTTTCTCTCTCAACACATTTATATATATATATATATATATATATATAATCAAAAGGTTTCTCTCAGCGTACAAAAGGAACGTTGTACGATGCTGCATGGGTGGTGACTGCAGAGGGCATGAGTAGAGTAGAAAGAAATGAAGCAACCATGTTTCGTTGGATGTGCAATATACATGTGAGAGAAAGGATGAGCTGGGTATAAGGGGAATCCAAGATGGTGTGCAGGAGAGAAGACTGCATTAGTATGGACAATGACCGATGGGTGAAGAAATCCCAGTGGAAGGAAGCTGAGGTAGGGGATGACCATGAAAGAACTGGGCAGAGGTTGTGAGAGCTGACTGGAAGAGGAGATGACAAGTGGAGAGAGGCCGTTCTGAGAAGGATCTGTCCAACCCATGCTAGCATAGATAAGCAGACAAAAACGATGATGGTGATGATGATGATGATTATATATAATAATAATTGTTTCTACTTTTGGCATAAGGCCAGCAATTACCCAGTACATTACTGGTACTTTATTTTATCAACCCCCGTAAGGATGAAAGGCAAAGTTAACCACGATGAGATTTGAACTCAGACTGTAAAGGGACGTAACTATGCTGGAAAGATGGAGTCCAACCCTCTACACTGCCAATTCACCTTAATAATAATAATGTATATATTATATATATAACGAAGGAGTTGTGGTAAGGAACCAGATGGACCATAACGCACCAGAGTACTCAATACTTAGTGTAGTGGAGTGGGTAATAGGAAAAAGTATGACCCCCCGGCGGCAGAGCTCAAGCCGTTTCGACGGCTATTTCTGGACTGAATTAGCCGTTGGGGTCATACATTTTCCTATATATATATATATATATATATTATCACCGTTTTACTGATTCTGGCTTGATTTCTACGGCTGGATGCCTTTCCTAACACCAACCTCATTTACAGTGAGTGCTGGGTGCTTTTCCTCCATGGCGATATATATTTATAGTAGGTGGTGAATTGGTAGAGTCGTTAAAACGGTGGATAGAATGCTTTCTAGTATTCATTCCGGCTCTTTGCTCTCTGAGTTCAAATCCCGCTGAGGTCAACTTTGCCATTCATGGTCGATTAAAAAAAAAAAGTACCAGTCAAATATTAGGTTCGATTCTTGCTCTCTCTCTCTCTCTCTCTCTCTCTCTCTCTCTCTCTCTCTCTATCCTTCTCTGGAAGAAATCTACAGAATTCAGGCCTGGAGAGGAGATGGGTTCTGCCAGGTTTAAAAAGTGCCCTAGAAACGCTGCATATCGATATGGTTACCCTATGACTCCTCAGGAGTTACGGGACCATACCATATGTATATATATATATATATATATATATATGAGTGTGCGTGTGTGTGTAGGAATGAGGGCGTGTGTGCGAGTGGGATTGTAGGCAACTGACCATTTCAGTAGAGCTACCAGTGAATAGGCATTGTTACCTTAAAAATCAGGAGTGTGTGTCCCCCTCCCCCAAGTGTGAACCTTGGACCAAAGAATGACAGAACTTGGATTCTTGGAGAAAGAACTCGGCTCTTTTATTCATAAGCTACAAATGGCCGTTATATCTGGAACCTTCAAAATCTGTAAAACATTCTTATGATTCAAAGTATGAAGGATTGCACAAAAGAGACGACAAAAATTTCCTTTTCTTTAGAGCCTTGCCTCTGGAAATGTGGCTTGTCAATAAATTCAAAACAAAGAGAAATATATATATATATACATACATGAGGGCTGCCCCCTCGTTAGCGACTATGGCCATTGCACGATATGACATTCATCATCATCATCATCACCGTTTTACGTCCGTTCTTCCACGCTAGCATGGGTTAGACGGGTTGTCCTGTTGTGGGCAATGTCTGGTCGGCTGACCATGCCTTGCTCATACAGGAACTGATCTGGCTTGATTTCTACAGCTGGATGCCCTTCCTAACACCAACCTCATTTACAGTGAGTGCTGGGTGCTTTTTCGTGGCGCCTACACGTCCACTTTACAGTGTGGGCTGGGTGCTTTTTTGCCGTGGCACCTCCACGACCACCTTGCGGTGGGGGGGGAGGGGCATATTGTTTATATGCTTCAGCATGTACCCATGGGAGGTCGGGTACCCTGTATTACTGCGTGACGCCAGAAGTCACGGTCGTGTGTCATTGACTTTGAGAGGTGTAGTTGGGTAAGGTCGGCTTTTATCACCTCATCCCAAGTCATCTTGGGTCTCCCCACTCCGCGGTTTCCATCAACTTCTAGTGCTCTGCACCTTTTTATGCAGCTGTCATCCTTCATACGCATCACATGTCCATACCAGCGTAACCGCCTCTCCTGCACGCAGCATTTGATTCCTCTTATGCTCAGTCTCTCTCTCAATTCGTTTATGCTTTGTCGTTCACGTATATTACTGTTACACATCCATCGGAGCATGCAGGCTTCGTTTCTCTCTAATCTACGTAAGTCTTCCACCTTCAGCGCCCAGGTCTCACTACCATGCAACATCGCTGTTCGGATACACGCATCATACAGTCTGCCTTTCATTCTGAGGGAGAAGCCTTTTGCAGCTAGCAGTGGTAGTAGTTCCCTAAACTTCTTCCATCCCGTTCTTACCCTAGTTATTGTACTTTCTGAGCACCCACCTCCGTTGCTAATTCGGTCACCTAGGTAGCAGAAGCTGTCTACTGTTTCTACAGGGCCCTCCCAGAGATTGGTGGTACTTGTTTCCTGTGGCTGTTTGCTTGCTGTTTCAGCACAGCTGCTGCATGTGAATCCTACATTCTTAATTAAGCTTCCTGAGATCCCGCTACATCTCTTATTAATAATTATTAATTAATTCTATTAATTCTCTTATTAATAATTATTAATTAATTCTATCATGAATAGCCTGTGTGTGAAGATTTTTGTTTAAAGTGAGGAAAGACTGTGCACTGAGCCAATCCCATTCTCTGAGCGACAGTAGCTATAACTCGAAAAGATCAACATCATCGGTAACTACTGAGCTGCAGGTTTTATGTCGGAGTTATCCCAGTTTCCTGAGTTGCCTTCTAGAAGAATGTCCTGACAAAGGCTAGGGGTCCTTCACTGCCAGTGGTTTAACCACGCGATCGGGTATCCAGCTCAATTATTTCTATTTCCCCGCGCATATACATACGCATGAATACATGTATATACACATGCATACATGTATATAAATATTTACACATTTTTGGATAGCCGTTCACTCTTATGAGTTCTGCCCTTTGTCAGGTTTAGTTTTTTGTACTGCAGGGTGTCCAAAATCACCAACCTCACCAAGTAAACTTGGTGGGGTTGCCAGTTTAGTTGCCGACGACCTGACCATGCGAGAGGTTGTCCTGGGTTACATGTTACCAGTAGCACCCAAGAGGGACTCGACACAATATATACACATATATATATATATACATACATACACACACACGTATATATATATACATATACATACATATATATATATATATATTAGGTATAGGATTAATGTCGCATAACTAGGCTGTATAAGCACAGAATAAATTACCTTTTTATGATGTCTACCTGTTATTATTCATTCTTTATATATATATATATATATATATATATACATACATACATACATATATGATGGCTGCGAACTCTGTTAAGAGTACTGCAATCGCTTTTCAGATTATAGAGTTTGGTGCACTTTTAGCCTACGGCCAGCCACACAAACCTGTAACATATCCTGAACAAGCAATGCCTGTGCTTTGAAGGTTTTTTTAAGTGGGGAAAGGCCTTGCACTCGAACAATCCCACTCTCTGAGCATCGAAAACACTAGCCGAATAGGAGAACTGATCAACATCATCAGATGCTTCCAAAGCCGCAGGTTTTTTTGTTTTTTTTTTATAGTTTCCCTTTCCTAGAAAGGTGTTGCGACAACAACTGAGGGCCTTTCACTCCCAGGTGGGGAAAAAAAAAGATTTAAAAAAAAAAAAAAAAAAAGTATTATTTTGATGGCCGTTGACTCTGCTGAGTTCCTGTCTTTCATCCCGCAGGGTGTCGTCCAAATATCAGCCTCCTCACCAAGCAAGCTTGGTGGGGTTGCCGGTTTAGTCACCGATGACCCGACTATACATACATACACATACACACACACACTAGCACACTCACATACATACATACATGCATAGGTATTTTTATTTGAATATAAACGATTGTTGTTGAGAAACTGGAATGCAGACTTATATGAATCATTGTCCTTACCACAGGCCTCCCATTAAACCAAAACGGAATGTTAAAAAAAAGAAGTACCAAAGAAAAAAAGCAGTATGATGCATTTAAATATGAATAAAATTTATCAGGGTTGAGAATAACAAGTGGCATATTATAATAATAATTGTTTCTACTTTAGGCACAAGGCCAGCAATTACCAGTACATTACTGGTACTTTATTTTATCGACCCCGTAAGGATGAAAGGCAAAGTCAACCTCGGCGGGATTTGAACTCAGATCGTAAAGGGACATAACTATGCTGGAAAGCATGGCGTCCGACCCTCTACCGATACTGCCAATCCACCGCCATCCAGTGGCATATTATAATAATAATTGTTTCTACTTTAGGCACAAGGCCAGCAATTACCAGTACATTACTGGTACTTTATTTTATCGAGCCGGTAAGGATGAAAGGCAAAGTTAACCTCGGCGAGATTTGAACTCAGATTGTAAAGGGACGTAACTATGCTAGAAAGCATGGCGTCAGCCCCTCTACCGATACTGCCAAATGAAAATATTGTGTACAGTGCTCAGACGTACTACCACATATATTGTACTAGGCGTAATTTAACCATATAGCATGAATTATATATGTATGTTTTTATGTGTGTGAATGTTCTGTCATAAATTAAATGGTTAGTCT
Source organism: Eledone cirrhosa (assembly GCA_964016885.1). Taxonomy (NCBI): domain Eukaryota; kingdom Metazoa; phylum Mollusca; class Cephalopoda; order Octopoda; family Eledonidae; genus Eledone; species Eledone cirrhosa. Next base: position 28,205,615 of record OZ024756.1, read on the forward strand.
CCTCTCTGCTAAACAATTCACCACATTTTCATTTTCATTCCCACCAATTCCAGAGTAAACAAGTTTGATACAACAAAGTTAGTTTCGCAACCACATTGTTTTATGTTTAAACCCACTACAGGCCTCCCATTAAACCAAAACGGAATGTTAAAAAAAAGAAGTACCAAAGAAAAAAAGCAGTATGATGCATTTAAATATGAATAAAATTTATCAGGGTTGAGAATAACAAGTGGCATATTATAATAATAATTGTTTCTACTTTAGGCACAAGGCCAGCAATTACCAGTACATTACTGGTACTTTATTTTATCGACCCCGTAAGGATGAAAGGCAAAGTCAACCTCGGCGGGATTTGAACTCAGATCGTAAAGGGACATAACTATGCTGGAAAGCATGGCGTCCGACCCTCTACCGATACTGCCAATCCACCGCCATCCAGTGGCATATTATAATAATAATTGTTTCTACTTTAGGCACAAGGCCAGCAATTACCAGTACATTACTGGTACTTTATTTTATCGACCCCGTAAGGATGAAAGGCAAAGTCAACCTCGGCGGGATTTGAACTCAGATCGTAAAGGGACATAACTATGCTGGAAAGCATGGCGTCCGACCCTCTACCGATACTGCCAATCCACCGCCATCCAGTGGCATATTATAATAATAATTGTTTCTACTTTAGGCACAAGGCCAGCAATTACCAGTACATTACTGGTACTTCATTTTATCGAGCCGGTAAGGATGAAAGGCAAAGTTAACCTCGGCGAGATTTGAACTCAGATTGTAAAGGGACGTAACTATGCTAGAAAGCATGGCGTCAGGTCACTCTCGAATGCTACTGGTAACATGTAACCCAGTACAACCTGTTGCATGGTCGGATCTTGGCAATCTCACCACTTGGTGTGGAGGGTGATTTTGGACACCCTGCAGGACAAAAATAACAAACAAAAAAACCTGACAAAGGGCGGAAGAAGTCATAAGAGTCAACGACTATCCAAAATTGTGTAAATATGTATATACCTATATGCATGTGTATATATGTATATATGTATATGCAAGTATACATATGTATTTATATACGCGGGGAATTAGAAATAATTGGGCTGGATACCCGATCGCGCGGTTAAACCACTGGGAGTGAAGGACCCCTAGCCTTTGTCAGGGCATTCTTCTAGGAGAAGGCAACTCAGGAAACTGGGATATAAAACCTGCGGCTCAGTTGTTACCGATGATGTTGATCTTTTCTTCTTTTCGGGTTATAGCTACTGTCGCTGAGAGAGTGGGATTGGCTCAGTGCACAGTCTTTCCTCACTTTAAAAAAATCTTCACGCACAGGCATTGCACGATAGCATTAATTGATAATTATTAATAATGTTATATCGCGCAATGGCCATACTCGATAACGAGGAGGCAGCCATCATGTATATATATATATGCCTACCTGTATGTATGTATGTTTCTCTTTCTCTTAATTTCGAGTATATTTTGGACCAGTCACCTTCCTGGTGACAAGGTTGTAAAAGAAAAGAAATTGTCATCCCTTGAATTGCAAGAATGTTTTGCAAATTTTGAAGGTACCAGCATTCACGGCCATTTGTAGTCTATGAATTAGGGAGCTGCACTCTTTGTCCACAAATCTAAGTTCAGTCATACTTTGGTCCAAGCGTGTTGGTATATAACCTGTAGCTCCATTAATGATGGGTATGAAGCTGAAGGTGTATCTTGGATACTGGATCTACAAGCTCCAGGAAAATGAAAAAAACCTTACCTCAACACTTAATTTTAAATCTTTAATTTTTAGTTTTTAATCTTTATTAATTCTTTTTAATTGTAATACTCAACATTTGATAAGATGAATTTTACTAATACATCAAAACTGGTAATACTTTTTATACTTTATAAAACTCTTTTTTAAAGAATTGTCCATCTCATTATTTCAATAATGACACTTTGATGAATCAAAGAAAAGGAAAAAAAAAAGAAGGAAAACAGACCCTTAAATATATTTATTTACCTGTCATAAATTATTTATTGTTAAATTGTTGTTGTTGTCTAAGGGTTATAAGCCCTTGGACTTTGCCCTGTGAAGGGGAAAGTATAATATTTGGGCCTTTTGGCCCAAATATTTGAACTTTTTACATTTTAAAATTATTGAAAAAAAAAACATGGCTGAGCCACGCCCACCAGCGATATGTCTGCTGTCGTGTGAGAACTACGTAAAAGTCGAGTGGAGGGTTACGGCGAGCACAGAAATTGATACCACAAACAACGTGAACAAAGACAGCAATGACAACAACACTAATTTTGAGAACACTAATTTTGAAAAACATGACCACACCAGCTACCACAATAACAGCGACAACCAAAATAGAGATAAGAGAAACAAATGCAGCAACAATATTAACACTAACATGAAAACAAATAGCGACAACACCAACAGCAACAATACAAATTGCACCGAGAACAACAACGGCAGCACCAAAGACACAACAAACTGCAACAGTGATAAGAGCAACAACGCCAACAATACCATTTGTAACAACAGCAATAGCAACAAGACGAGTAGCAGCAGTAGCGGCGGCAACAATGATGTCACTGAAAAAGGGACCATCTCTTTTGCAAAGGAGGCTCGCAACGTAGAAGCAGTCCTGGTCACAGAGGAGGAGATGACAGTCGCAAGACACATGGTAACCAGAACTGAATTTTCAGTGTCCTTGAAACCACCAACCGACTTCCTGGAGGAACAAGAGCGACGCACAATGTCACATCGCACGATTGTCACGAAATCGCGTCGTGTGGAGAGAGCCTCGGAGGCCCAAATCCAGAAGGCCTTGGAAACTATGTGGGCACGGAAAACCCACATCACCCGAGGCAAGAAATATTCTACCACAGACGTCCTTTTTACTACCACCCAGGAAGCAAAATAGCACTCACTGAGGACCCTACGAAGTGATGACATAACATTAGTCCCGTTTTACTGCGGGGAAAAAATTGCAAAGGTCAGGGTAACCCAGGTTCCGCCCTACGTACCCGTGCCCTGGCTGGACGTGTCTGTTCTTGCGGGCATCGGGGATAGAACAACCATTCTGCAGGTACAGAAGTTGGGGAGAGAGGACTGGTCCGGTATTGGAATGGAGATGCTCATCCAAACCGACCAGGACTGCATCAGCGCTATTCCCGACGTAATAAACCTCGGGAATGGCTCCCAACTTCCCATATCTGTGGAAGGAAGGCGCCCAAAGTGTTTTAACTGTGGATCGAAGTCTCACCTCAGGGCCTTCTCCCCACAGAAAATAACAAAGGCCCTCCCCTCCTTCTAACGCCGGAACCGCAGCCGTGAGAAACAGAGCAGCCAGTGAAAAAGTCGGGAGCTTCTAGAGAGTAGGAAGACAACGCTCGTGGCACCGACACCAAAGCCACGGGCAACAAAAATAGCAGCGGCAACTGGAGTAACAAAAACAGTTGCACTTGTGCCAAGAACGGCAGACCAGGCTCACTACCACCACCACCACCAACATCAACAACAAAGACAAATGAGAGGGTAGAACTCATACTCCTCCCCGACCTCTCACAGTCGGACATGGAGTATGAGGCGGCTGAGGAGTGGAAAACGGTTGTCAACAAAAAAAAAAAAAAAACGCAAAAACACCACAGCTTCTCTCTCCAAAAGCGAAGGCAAAGAAAGAGAGGTAAATGCTGCAAGGAGACTTGCAGCAACACCACCACCACCAACAACAACAACCACACCACCACCAGCATCCAAAAACACCAATATTGCAAATACAACAAAGTACACACCGAACAGCAGCAACAAGAAAACCGCAACAAAATCACCACCCCAAAAAAGTACATAGATGTGGTGGCTGTCGGCGAGACCAGAATCTCCGAAGCATGAGCCTTCACACCGATCTTCGGCGGCTACGATGTATACGCATCTCCCAGCCGTCCAGGATCCGGGGGAGGAGTTGCTGTGCTTTTTCGAAGAGGCTTGGATCTCGCCATACAGGCCATCTTCCTGGACCAAGGTAAGTCGGTGGTGCTGGACGTGACCGGCAGCGAAGGCAATGCTTTCAGGCTAGTAGCCGTCTACGCCTGAACAGGGGCAGGATGGCCAGATTTCTTCAGACGTCTAGAGACCTTTCTTAGAACGCCATGCTCTTTATTGTTAGTGGGCGACTGGAACGGTATCTTAGATGTACGCTGGGATTATGTGGGGCTAGTAGATGGGAGAGGAGGATGTAAAAACCTCAACAACCTGTTCAGACGTTTTCAACTGTCTGACAGGTATAGACTGGATTATCCGAATGTGGACATGGGCAAACCGCATTGGGTCATCCAGATCGTATTTAGATAGGGTATTCTGTAGGGAAACAGATAAGGCTAGTGTAGGTTGTCCACAATTTAAAGTAGTCAACTACATGGACCACAAATTTGTGATCTGTGAAGTTGACTTAGATAGACTCTATAGGCAAGGGCCCGGTTGGTTACCGGAAGCTGAACGCGTCGTTCCCGGCGCACAAAGATTACAGAGACTGGATTAGCGAATTAGTTAAGCATGCGTTGACGGGTGCTATCGTCAACAACAGGTGGTGGTTTACCCTGAAAAGGGCTATTAGAATAGAATCGATAAGGTTTAGCAAAGGAGTAGTGATAGAGGAAAATAGAGTAGAAGGAGAGCTAGTTAGAAAGCTAGAAGAGGCGTTTAGGACAGGCATCGCAACCGACGTGCTTGCGGCGAGATTGGCACCCGACCAATTCTTCAACGCCAAACATGAAGGCTGCGTTGTCAGAACTAGAGCACGTGCTCTGAGACACGAGGGACGAAAGCCATTCAATGGGCCCGCGTGGTGAAGGCGCGTCGTGGCAAGAAATCCACAATTCGGTCTTTTCCTGATCAAAACGGGCGCATGTTGCTCGAACCCGAGCAGATGTATGTGGCTTTTAAACATCACTTTGCTCAATTGTTCGGGAGTGGCGGCGGGCTTGATCGGAGTATGGACTTCGGTGCATACCTCAACGGACTGCCGCGGCTCTCGACGACCGCAGCACAGTGCTGCGAAAAGCCGATAACAGCAGGTGAAAAACGGGAAGCGATGTCTGACAGAACGAGGGGTAAATCGCCAGGTTTGGATGGTCTGCCCTACGAGCTTTATGCGTACCAGACTTGTTCGGCGACCTCTTGGCAGAGGTCTACTGCAACTGGCAGTAGAACGGGAGCATTCTCAGGTTTGTGAGCCGGAGAGCGGTGGCGCTTCTGAGAAAAGACCCGAACAAGGGGTCATTATAAATAACTTCAGGCCCATAACTCTGCTAAACGCAGAGTTCAAGATTTTGGCCAAGGGGTTAGCAAAGAGATTGGTGCTTGTCGTCGGTGATCTGGTGGGAGAGGCGAATACATGCACCATTCCGGACAGATCCATCCATGACAACCTCTATCTCATGCGATACATCATAGAGAGGGGGTTTAAGGAACTTGACACGGGTAGGGCCCTGATCAACTTGGATCAATCTAAAGCGTTTGATAGGGTCGACCATCGGTACCTGGCTGCGGTCCTCGAGGTGGCCGGCTTCCGGTCCGTTTTTAGGGGCTGGATCGCTGCGATGCACAGCGACATCTGCTCGATTGTGAGGGTGAATGGTCACCTGTCGCAGCCGTTCAGCATCATCCGCTCGGTCCGCCAGGGTTGTCTCCTCTTGTCCCTCTTGTACGTATTGGCCCTCGAGCCGTTACTGCACAAATTGGAGACGATGAAGGGCGTCCCTCGCGAACTGGGATGCGGGAGATCCGTGTCGGCTTACACCGACGACGTCACCGTGGTGGTGTCGAGCACCAAACACGCCCAGATGCTCGGCACCACTCTCAAGGAATACGAAGCGGTGACAGGTGCAAAGTTAAACCAGGAAAAGTCGGTGGGCCTGCAACTCGGCACCTGGAGAGGCAAGTCCGTACCGTCCGACAGCATTGTGGGCCGCTGGACAGAAGGACCGGTTAAGTTGCTCGGGGTCTGGTTCGGTCCGGACCTCCAGATGGAGAAAAACTGGAGCGAGGTGACGAGCAGGGTGGCCTCTCTCACCCAGAAATGGGCCGAGAGGAGGCTGTCTCTGAAAGGTCGGGTGGAGGTGGCAAATGCATATATCGCATCCGTTATCTGCTACCGCCTGACCGTACGTTGCCCCCGCCCAACTCTGACCAAAATAGAGCGACTTCTCTTCCGCTTTTTGCGGAAGGGACGTGCTCCCGTGGTCAGACGATCCATCTGATGTCAACACCCGTTGCGTGGAGGACTGGGCATGCCGTGGCTGATGGTGCGCAAACATGCGCTTAGGCTGCTTCATCTCTGGTGCTTCCTTGACGGTGAACAGGTGTGGTCGCTGTTTGCCAGACGCGCTTTTCCCCCACTCGACGTTATGCAACTCATCCCTCTTCAATATTGAATCATGTTGGTGGTGTGGAAACAAGCAAAGAAAAGAATGTATTATAAAGTGAAATAACAGGAGGCCAAATATGTTGAATTTCCTTAATTCTTTATTACTGTAAACACTATGCACATTTCAATGGCCAGGTTGCATAAGAACCCGGTGACCTCATCAGGTGTAAATTGTGTAATAGATGTATACCAACGGAATGAGGGTAAGCTTTAAGGAAGCAAACAGAAAAACAAAGAGTAAAAAGACGGACGTAGTAGTATATCGCCAGACTTTTCGTCCGGCCCTTCCCCTTTGTAATGTTATTTATACAATTATAAATAAAAGTTTTTCTTATTTAAATTTCCTCTTTGAACAAAACTTATTTAAATATGAAATGAATGTTTGTTGAAATGAATGTTGATGGCATTTTGATGCCATATATTACATTATATTTTGTGACTTCAGTAAATATCTGTGTAAATTATGCTTAAAGTGTGAGAAAAAAGAACTGACAAAGCTTTATTCAATATTCCCTGTTTTAACAATATATCGAGCATTTTCGTTTTTATTTAAATGGAGAAGGAAATGACTCAAAAAGAGAACAAAGATATGTCTGCATTTGGTTCGTAAACACATGGTCCTGTGTTCGACTACACTGCCTGGTACAAGTGCTTTCTACTGAAACATCGAATTGTTCATTCAATAGCTTGTTAGTGGAATTTATTAGACAGAAACTATGCAGAAGACCGTACTATTCCTGTCTCTATTTTTGTACTCCTGGTGAAAGGCTAAAGCCCGACACGTCGAACTTTCTTTCCCCTTTTCCATATAAAGCGTGAAACTAATAGGACTTTTTGTACCTCTGTTTCTTGTCTCCTTGAACTATATATATATGTGTGTGTGTGTGTGTGTGTGTGTGTGTGTGTGTGTGTGTGTGTGTGTGTGTGTGTGTGTGTGTGTGTGTGTGTGTGTGTGTGCGCGTGTGTGTGTGTGTGTGTGTGTGTGTGTGTGTGTGTGTGTGTGTGTGTGTGTGTGTGTGTGTGTGTGTGTGTGTGTCAAAAGCTCCAGACTAAACAAAAAACTGAAGGAGTGATTCTCGTAGCACAAGACAAATAACACCATTTTATCGTTTACATTCATGACAACGTTTCGATAAACCAAATTCCAAGTTCTTACGAATGTGTCCGAACACGGAAGAGCCGAACTCCCACTGTCATCGCCTCCATCTCTCTCGACCTCCCTATCTCTCATGTACACCAGGTCCGAACACGGAAGAGCCGAACTCCCACTGTTATTGCCTCCATCTCTCTCGACCTCTCTATCTCTCATGTACACCAGGTCCGAACACAGAAGAGCCGAACTCCCACTGTTATCGCCTCCATCTCTCTCGACCTCCCTATCTCTCATGTACCCCAAGTCCGAACACGGAAGAGCCGAACTTCCACTGTCATCGCCTCCATCTCTCTCGCCCTCACCATCTCTCTGTGTTATGAGCAAATGACCTCAAGCAAATATAAGAACAAACTAATTAAAACGAATCCTAACATCAATTATAGACTGACCAACAAACACAATGAAACATTTGACCACATCATCTCGGGCCGCCCTATCTTTGCTAAGTCTGAATATATGAAGCGAAGCGAGGTTAGTAATTGTTGTTAGAGGTGAAATAACATGACAAAATAAATGGTTTCGTTTAAATATAAAATTTACTTCACTTCAGTGAATAAAGGAACAAAGAATAAGATTACTACAAGTCATAAAGGTTGACGATGTTGTAGCGGTTGTCTCCCTTGTTGTGACTCACAACCCCAATAGATTAACATCTAGACGGGAAGTAGAACCCTTTCTGTAACTTCCGGCAGAGCCCTATAAAACGAATAGCCTTCGGCTCTCTCCCTCTCATTTGCCCTTCCGGCGCCTGGCCTTTGCCAGGCGTCTCGCGTTTGCCTGGCAATCAAAACGGTAACTACTAACTTTGCTTCATTCTTTCGTTTATTCATTGACATGTCAACTATACTGTTAAATTGTTGATTAAATATTATACACACAAACAATGTCTCCTTGTTACATTCATACCACCCAGTATCTTCGCTATATTGGTAACCCTGACATGATACGAACACGCAGCCGTTCATCGCTATATTGGTAACCCTGACATGATACGAACACGCAGCCGTTCATCGCTATATTGGTAACCCTGACATGATACGAACACGCAGCCGTTCATCGCTATATTGGTAACCCTGACGTGATACGAACACGCAGCCGTTCATCGCTATAAGTGGTCACCCCGAAAAAAGAAAAAAATAGCAGAATCTGGCGTTGTGTGAGTAACATTACGAATACACAGCAAATTTATTGACAAACTATGAAAATACTCAATAAAAGAAACGAACACACCACGTACATGTGAAATTTTCGCACAGACATACTTTTTCTCTCACTTATCAACTAACTGTCGCATTTCACGATATATATATGTTTCTCGTTTCTTACAACGAACACTTTCAAAACAAAACAAAAAAAGAAAAAGAAATTTGATATTCTTTAAAAAACATTTCAACAGGAACATTTATTTTCGATGAACCATTGCCTTTTTTTTTTCATCGTTTTCTTCATCGTTCAAGTTTTTTTTTTTTTTTTTTTTTCAAAAGTTCACACCAATAATTATGCCGAGTGAAGCCTTTCTTTTTCATCATTGTCACTTTCACACTTGCACTATCATTTTCTCGCGCGTTAGAAATATTATTTTTTCAACCTAACTTATCCTTGTATTGGCATGTGTAGGCAGCACAAATTCTCGACTCACAGAGATAGCCGCACGCCAGAGATAACGTTTCTCGCCAAGGATTCTTCAGCCTTAAGCTATATTCTCCTATTTGCCGGTTTAAAAATTTACCACGTAAATTTGCCGTTGAAAACTGCGCATTTATTCAGAATGCTTATTTCTTTGGTCGCTGGCCTCTTGACCCTTCCAGGTCAACGCATTCTCAACATCGACCATCAACTTCGGCTGCTATTTCTGGCACTTTGCGCAACTCATTTTTTCCGGAAAATTTTTTTTTTACTGTGAATTTAAACACCGAATACGCTCACTCAGCGAGACATCAACAGCAACACAGCTTCACCAACAACCAAAACCAGCAGAACAAGCCAGAGAATTTATTTTTGCAGCACTCTTCCTGTGAGAAAATCCATTCGGAGGTTGGAAATTTCACGATATACCACAGAATAGAAACCACCTGCATTCATTCTCTGGAACACACTTTCTTTCCTGCTGCCATGTGATTGCACACCTGTGAACTATATTTTGTACATTTGAACTTTGAGCCCTTCTCTTACTTTATTACATTGTATCTTTGGGTGATGGATAGATAGATGTCCAGTCGTTCTCTGGCCAAGAGCGGTTGGCTACCTTGACATCTATCATTGATTTTTGAAAACATTCTTTTGTCGTAATTTTCATGCCTGTTACAACATTCTCGCCAACTTGCAACATATTTCATTCGATTTTTATATTCTAAAATTCTGGCGGGAGGTTATGTAGCGGTTGTCTCCCTTGTTGTGACTCACAACCCCAATAGATTAACATCTAGACGGGAAGTAGAACCCTTTCTGTAACTTCCGGCAGAGCCCTATAAAACGAATAGCCTTCGGCTCTCTCCCTCTCATTTGCCCTTCCGGCGCCTGGCCTTTGCCAGGCGTCTCGCGTTTGCCTGGCAATCAAAACGGTAACTACTAACTTTGCTTCATTCTTTCGTTTATTCATTGACATGTCAACTATACTGTTAAATTGTTGATTAAATATTATACACACAAACAATGTCTCCTTGTTACATTCATACCACCCAGTATCTTCGCTATAATGTTTTTGCTGTTATTTCGTTATGCTGAAATAGAGAGTGGCAAGAGATCGTTCGTTAGTAGTAGCAGCATAGTAGTAGTCAAAGCCCAGTGACAAGAGCAAGTGAGAGTCTGTAAGACCAGGAGAGAGAGAGAGAGAGAGAGAGAGAGAGAGAGAGAGAGAGAGAGAGAGAGAGAGAGAGAGAGAGAGAGAGAGAGAGAGAGAGAGAGAGAGAGAGAGTAAAGGTCTGTAGACTCCAAGGGGTCTGTAGAAAGCATCAGGAGCTGCTCCGAACTGCCATTTGTTTGGTCTAAGACAGGCTATTTATATCTGTCGCTTCCTCTGTCCCCTGCCCTGAGAACCACAGGGGTGACATCGCTTGCTACTGCTGGACGAAATTTCTATACATATTGTATGAAGCTATGCTTGAAGCGAAATCTTATTTCTTTTCTATTATAAGTTGAGCCAACTTATGCAGCTTCATATGCAAATGAGATTAATCACCTCATTTACACAGACGAGAAAACTATATATTCTCAGCTGTTTTCAAGTCCAGCAAACGATGGAAAGGACCGTCCTGAGGAAGGCCAGTCAAGCCTGAAATGCATAGACAGTTATCCCCTTGCTTCTGTTGGACACCACCAGAGGGCGTTATCCCCCCCCCCCCCCCCCGGTGCTTGCACAGCTACGGCTTCCTAAAACCGTATTTCTTTAGAAATACGAAATTTCTATACACACACACACACACACACATATATATATATATATATATATATATATATATATATATATATATATATAGGTAAAGAGTCAGGACCCCGACGGCTGAGCTCCGGGCGTTTCAACAGCTAGTTCTGACATAGCTGTCGAAACGGCCGGAGCTCAGCCGTCGGGATCCTGACTTTTTTCTTATTACCCACTCTACTACCCTAAGTATCGAGTTCTCTCGTGCGTTATGGTCCACCTGGTATCTTACCACACTTTTTGTTTATATATATATATTTTTTTAATATTCTTCTTTTTATTTCTAAATTTATAGATACATTTTTAAATAGGCAGTTTGTCTGACACCCGTAAATACTGCCCCCCCCCCCCCCACCTACTTTCTGTATCTGGACCTAAATATATGTGGCAGTGCTTATGTGCGCGCCTTAATGTCCATATGCTTATGATAATAATATATACACATATATATGTGTGTGTGTGTGTGTGTGTGTGTGTGTGTGTGTGTGTGTGTGTGTGTGTGTGTGTGTGTGTGTGTGTGTGTGTATGTTCGTGGTTATGTGTATGTTTATGCGTATATGCGCGTGTGTGTGTGAATGTATGTTTATGTGTGTATATATGAATGTATATATGTTTATATACGTATATGTATTTTATCTGTAGATTATAAACATACAGAGACATTAGCCCTGAATTTTTGTATTTACATACATTTTTTCGACATGCGTATGCATGTGAACATATATTTTTATGCATATCTGTGAACGAAGTTACTTACATATATACACACACCTAACTGTATTTTCTGGACATATTTCTGTGTATTTCATTGGTCAATTTGAACTCTGTTCCCAAACAGACCTGTAATTTTGAATTGTTGTTATTATCAATAAATATATTTCATTATTTCTCCCTTTACGATCTGAGTTCAAATCCCGCCGAGGTTGACTTTGCCTTTCATCCTTACGGGGTCGATAAAATAAAGTACCAGTAATGCACTGGGTAATTGCTGGCCTTGTGCCTAAAGTAGAAACAATTATTTCTGAAGACGGCATATATGTGTTGGTATGTATATTAAATTTGATAGTTTGTATAATTTTGTATAATTTTGTACATAGATCTGTTGAATATGCATGCCAATTCTAACACATATATGTCCTAGAAACGATCGTTAAATAGTGAACTTTTTTTGTTTAATATAAGGAACTGTTTCATTGTTTTATTCATTATTTTTTTAATATTTTATATATATATATATATATATATATATATATATAGAGAGAGAGAGAGAGAGAGAGAGAGAGAGAAATTGATAGATCGATAGAGAGAGAGCGAGAGAGAGAGAGAGAGAGAGAGAGAGAAATTGATAGATAGAGGGAGAGGAGAATAGGTAGATAAGGAATGGTGTAAATATTTACATGGATTGGCAGTATCGGTAGAGGGTCGGACGCCATGCTACCCCCTCCTCTCCCTCCTCCTCATCATCATTCTTCTTCTTCCTTTTTTTCTTCTTCGTCTTCTTCTTCTTCTTCTTCTTCTTCTTCTTCTTCTTCTTTTTCTTCTTCATTTCCTCCTTCTTTTCCTTCTTTTCCTTCTTTTCCTTCTTTTCCTTCTTTTCCTCCTTTTCCTTCTTCTTCTTCTTCTTCTTTTTCTTCTTCATTTCCTCCTTCTTTTCCTTCTTTTCCTTCTTTTCCTTCTTTTCCTTCTTTTCCTCCTCCTTTTCCTTCTTCTTCTTCTTCTTCTTCTTCTTTTTCTTCCTCATTTCCTCCTTCTTTTCCTTCTTTTCCTTCTTTTCCTTCTTTTCCTTCTTTTCCTCCTTTTCCTTCTTCTTCTTCTTCTTCTTCTTCTTCTTTTTCTTCTTCATTTCCTCCTTCTTTTCCTTCTTTTCCTTCTTTTCCTTCTTTTCCTTCTTTTCCTCCTTTTCCTTCTTCTTCTTCTTCTTCTTCTTCTTTTTCTTCCTCATTTCCTCCTTCTTTTCCTTCTTTTCCTTCTTTTCCTTCTTTTCCTCCGTTTCCTTCTTCTTCTTCTTCTTCTTCTTTTTCTTCTTCATTTCCTCCTTCTTTTCCTTCTTTTCCTTCTTTTCCTTCTTTTCCTTCTTTTCCTCCTTTTTCTTCTTCTTCTTCTTCTTCTTCTTCTTCTTCTTCTTCTTCTTTTTCTTCTTCATTTCCTCCTTCTTTTCCTTCTTTTCCTTCTTCTTCTTCTTCTTCTTTTTCTTCTTCATTTCCTCCTTCTTTTCCTTCTTTTCCTTCTTTTCCTTCTTTTCCTTCTTTTCCTCCTTTTCCTTCTTCTTCTTCTTCTTCTTCTTCTTCTTCTTCTTCTTCTTCTTCTTCTTCTACTTATTCCTGAAAGGTTCATGTGTGTCTTTGGGGGAAGGGACAGAGCCGAATCCCCCAACGCCACACCTTCCAGCGAGCCCTGTCAGAAGCAGCCGTCTCCAATTGATCCGACTGGATCACCCAGGCGAGACCAACCGAGCCCATGAATGTTATCCAACCATCTTGTTCGGGGTCTACCCGTGGGTGTCCTCTCCGGTTGGTTTTGCCCATAAAAATCTGTCCAGTGATTCTTTCCTTAGATCTAAATATTGGTTTCTGATTTAGGGACAAGGACAACAATTCGATCCTAGCGCATTACTGGAACTTTGTTATCGAGCCCGTAATGATGAAAGGCAAAGCTAACCTCAGCGGGATTTGAACTCAGATCATAAAGGGACGTAGCTCTATGCCATAAAGCATGTTGCCCGACGCTCCACCGATTCTGCTAATCCACCGCCTTAGATGTAAATATTGACGATAATAATCAGCCCTTCGTAATATTTGTTTTCTTTCCTTTTTTTTTTGCAGGGGGTGCTTTCTTCACTCATTCTTTCTATATGAGTGAGTAACCCTTTCATTGTTACACGTGACATCTATGCCCGTTGGAGGCAGTGACACGTGTATCTGTTGTGTGATACTATTCTTTGAAATTCTGTTTTGTTTTCTTGTTTGTCATATATACAGAGATAGTTACTGTTCTCTTGAAACGTACTTAGTAAGTTCACATTACCACTTAGACATAGCTATTGGTAAATTTCTAAAATGAGCTTATGTGATGAGAAAGTATATATGGATTTACACACAGGTTATGTTTTACTAGATGTGTTTCTTTTGTTATTTATCGAATTGTAAAGAGAATAAAAAAAATTAATATAATAGCGCAATATATAGGTGAATGACATCATATTTGTCATAAAATAATATTGAAATGTATTGTTTTATCAAATTTTCCCTTCAACTAACAATATAAAACAATAACTGACATCAATAGAATGTATCACAAGGTTTTAGAAACTGTGAAACATACTTATGATATGAAAACTTAAAGTAATATTCTTACAACACTGCTGGCTACAGTTTCATATGGTATTGATTGATTTCATAGACACTTGATGTATGCTCCCTTTGTTGCTCGGCAAATATCAACGCAATAATCAAACTCGGAGTGTTTTTGTGGTCACCCTATACCAGGGGCGTGCAACAGGCGACCAGCGGGCCACAATCCGGCCCACCAGACCAGTCAGAGTGGCCTGAGATAACCGTTTTTAATTTTTACCCTGTAGACTTATTTAGAATTTTTTCGTAACCGTAATACAATTTTCTGTTAGTTGACCTATAATAAAGGGTTTCACTGATAGGGTTAAGTGTTTTAATTTCCCAGTTGACCTATACTAAAGGGCTTCACTGATAGGGTTATGTGTGTTATAGTTTCCCAGTTGACCTATACTAAAGGGCTTCACAGATAGGGTTATGTGTGTTATAGTTTCCCAGTTGACCTATACTAAAGGGCTTCACTGATAGGGTTATGTGTGTTATAGTTTCCCAGTTGACCTATACTAAAGGGCTTCACTGATAGGGTTATATGTGTTATAGTTTCCCAGTTGACCTATACTAAAGGGCTTCACTGATAGGGTTATGTGTGTTATAGTTTCCCAGTTGACCTATACTAAAGGGCTTCACTGATAGGGTTATGTGTGTTATAGTTTCCCAGTTGACCTATACTAAAGGGCTTCACAGATAGGGTTATGTGTGTTATAGTTTCCCAGTTGACCTATACTAAAGGGCTTCACTGATAGGGTTATGTGTGTTATAGTTTCCCAGTTGACCTATACTAAAGGGCTTCACTGATAGGGTTATATGTGTTATAGTTTCCCAGTTGACCTATACTAAAGGGCTTCACTGATAGGGTTATGTGTGTTATAATTTCCCAGTTAACCTATACTAAAGGGCTTCACTGATAGCGTTGTGTGATATAGTTTCCCAGTTGACTTATACTAAAGGGTTTCACTGATAGGGTTATGTGTGTTATAGTTTCCCAGTTGACCTATACTAAAGGGCTTCACTGATAGGGTTATGTGTGTTATAGTTTCCCAGTTGACCTATACTAAAGGGCTTCACTGATAGGGTTATGTGTGCTATAATTTCCCAGTTGACCTATACTAAAGGGTTTCACTGATAGGGTTATGTGTGTTATAGTTTCCCAGTTGACCTATACTAAAGGGTTTCACTAATAGGGTTATGTGTGTTATAATTTCCCAGTTGACCTATACTAAAGGGCTTCACTGATAGGGTTATGTGTGCTATAATTTCCCAGTTGACCTATACTAAAGGGCTTCACTGATAGGGTTATGTGTGTTATAATTTCCCAGTTCCATGTTATGGTAAGTTGTGGTGAATCTTTGGAATATTGCTTAATAAATATTAATGGCCCTAATAGTTGTTCCAATGTTCAAACATGGCCCGTCAATAAATATGGTGCACACCCCTGCCCTATACTTTTATGTGTGTCAGACTCTCCTATTCTCAAAGCCCTAAACTCAATGAATTGGCTGGTCCTTAGGACATTTCTTCGCGCCATAAAAACCAGAATTAGTCGTTTAGTTTTACATACTGAGACCCCCCAACCTATCCTATTTATTTTATAATGTAAGTGATTTCTAGTAATGTACTTTTTTGGACATGTATGATTTTTTTAATGCATAAAGAAAATTAATTGCTGCAGGGATGCTACCACTTAAAATAAAATTTCGCCGGAGTTAGATTAGCAAAATTTAAAAAGTGGGTGGTTGGAAAAAATCTGAAAAATTAATAAGCAGGTTGGGGTGGAATAAGAGCGAAGGGGTTTGGAAACATCTGAAAAGTTAATAAGTGGTGTGTGTGTGGGGGGGGGGGGGGGGGGGCGATTATTCGAGACCCGAGAGTACCACATCAAAACTAACACATGTTTCTACTTTTGGCACAAGGCCAGTAATTATTCCAGTGTATTACTGGTACTTTATTTATCGACCCTGTAAGGATAAAAGGCAAAGTTAACCTCGGCGGGATTAACCTTGGCTTTTAAAATAATTGTTTCTACTTTTGGCACAAGCCAGCAATTATCCCAGTGTATTACTGGTACTTTATTTTATCGACCCCGTAAGGATGAAAGGCAAAGTTAACCTAAAAAATAATGAAAATAAACATATTTAGACGATTAATAGGACATTCCGGACCAGCTGTGATACGAGGATCGGTTGAAATATTCATAGGCTGTCTATAAAGGTGTAATGCTAGAGCTATGAAATCTTGCATGCATTAATTTCAACTCTTCTTTCCGGGGACTATGTTGAAAAATAAACCTCATTTAGTCATTTCATGAGAGTATCTTGGTCAGCCTATGAAGGAGTGATGCTAGAGCTGTGAAATCTTGCAAACATTAATTTCAACTCTTCTTATTAATAACTACATTGTTTCTTTCTAGGGACTATGTTGAAAAATAAACCTCATTTGGTCATTCCATGAGAGTATCTTAGTCAGCCTATGAACTTTTCAGCCGACCCTTGTATCTTTGGGAATGGCAATAGATAGAAAATCAATATTTTCAGCTCAGCAGTAGAATGTACTCAACTCTTAAACTCCAATATCTGAGTTTACCAATAGCTTAGGTTAACATTTAACAAAATGAGTGTTAAAAGGCTAATTAGAAATAGTTATGATGAGGAAAGGACAAATCAGTCAATCATGGTGCTCGCACCATTGAGTCAAGGGACCTCTGACAACTCTGTCTCCTAGAGTCTTTATCCGATTTTTATAAGATATGTCATAGCAACTGACTGCAAGTTATTTTCTGTGCTTGAGCATCCTACATCTTATATAAATTTATTTCCTCAACGCTTCCTAAGTTAAAATGTTCGAGTTCCACACCCGATGTTTGTTTTCATTTTCAAAAACTCATCAGCCACCGACTATGCAATTTATAAAGCTGATTCCTTTATATAGAGCCCAGGCTGCACGTCGGTTTG
>OZ024756.1:28230408-28240408 GCA_964016885.1 Eledone cirrhosa
CACAGGGCTGAGAGCCAGAATGACTACCATAAAGCATTCTATCTGACGTTCTAACGACTCTGCCATTCTATCTGACGTTCTAACGACTCTACCATTCTATCTGACGTTCTAACGACTCTGCCATTCTATCTGACGTTCTAACTACTCTGCCATTCTATCTGACGTTCTAACGACTCTACCATTCTATCTGACGTTCTAACAACTCTGCCATTCTATCTGACGTTCTAACGACTCTACCATTCTATCTGATGTTCTAACGACTCTGCCATTCTATCTGACGTTCTAACGACTCTGCCATTCTATCTGACGTTCTAACGACTCTACCATTCTATCTGATGTTCTAACGACTCTACCATTCTATCTGATGTTCTAACGACTCTGCCATTCTATCTGACGTTCTAACGACTCTACCATTCTATCTGATGTTCTAACGACTCTACCATTCTATCTGACGTTCTAACGACTCTACCATTCTATCTGACGTTCTAACGACTCTACCATTCTATCTGACGTTCTAACGACTCTGCCATTCTATCTGACGTTCTAACGACTCTGCCATTCTATCTAACGTTCTAACGACTCTACCATTCTATCTGATGTTCTAACGACTCTGCCATTCTATCTGACGTTCTAACGACTCTACCATTCTATCTGACGTTCTAACGACTCTACCATTCTATCTGACGTTCTAACGACTCTGCCATTCTATCTGACGTTCTAACGACTCTACCATTCTATCTGATGTTCTAACGACTCTGCCATTCTATCTGACGTTCTAACGACGCTGCCATTCTATCTGACGTTCTAACGACTCTGCCATTCTATCTGACGTTCTAACGACTCTACCATTCTATCTGATGTTCTAACGACTCTACCAGTCTATCTGACGTTCTAACGACTCTACCATTCTATCTGACGTTCTAACGACTCTGCCATTCTATCTGACGTTCTAACGACTCTGCCATTCTATCTGACGTTCTAACGACTCTACCATTCTATCTGATGTTCTAACGACTCTGCCATTCTATCTGACGTTCTAACGACTCTGCCATTCTATCTGATGTTCTAACGACTCTGCCATTCTATCTGACGTTCTAACGACTCTACCATTCTATCTGATGTTCTAACAACTCTACCATTCTATCTGACGTTCTAACGACTCTACCATTCTATCTGACGTTCTAACGACTCTGCCATTCTATCTGACGTTCTAACGACTCTACCATTCTATCTGACGTTCTAACGACTCTGCCATTCTATCTGACGTTCTAACGACTCTGCCATTCTATCTGACGTTCTAACGACTCTACCATTCTATCTGATGTTCTAACGACTCTACCATTCTATCTGACGTTCTAACGACTCTGCCATTCTATCTGACGTTCTAACGACTCTGCCATTCTATCTGACGTTCTAACGACTCTGCCATTCTATCTGACGTTCTAACGACTCTACCATTCTATCTGATGTTCTAACGACTCTACCATTCTATCTGACGTTCTAACGACTCTACCATTCTATCTGATGTTCTAACGACTCTGCCATTCTATCTGACGTTCTAACGACTCTGCCATTCTATCTGACGTTCTAACTACTCTGCCATTCTATCTGACGTTCTAACGACTCTACCATTCTATCTGACGTTCTAACGACTCTGCCATTCTATCTGACGTTCTAACGACTCTACCATTCTATCTGATGTTCTAACGACTCTGCCATTCTATCTGACGTTCTAACGACTCTGCCATTCTATCTGACGTTCTAACGACTCTACCATTCTATCTGATGTTCTAACGACTCTACCATTCTATCTGATGTTCTAACGACTCTGCCATTCTATCTGACGTTCTAACGACTCTACCATTCTATCTGACGTTCTAACGACTCTACCATTCTATCTGACGTTCTAACGACTCTGCCATTCTATCTGACGTTCTAACGACTCTACCATTCTATCTGATGTTCTAACGACTCTGCCATTCTATCTGACGTTCTAACGACGCTGCCATTCTATCTGACGTTCTAACGACTCTGCCATTCTATCTGACGTTCTAACGACTCTACCATTCTATCTGACGTTCTAACGACTCTACCATTCTATCTGACGTTCTAACGACGCTGCCATTCTATCTGACGTTCTAACGACTCTGCCATTCTATCTGACGTTCTAACGACTCTACCATTCTATCTGATGTTCTAACGACTCTACCAGTCTATCTGACGTTCTAACGACTCTACCATTCTATCTGACGTTCTAACGACTCTGCCATTCTATCTGACGTTCTAACGACTCTGCCATTCTATCTGACGTTCTAACGACTCTACCATTCTATCTGATGTTCTAACGACTCTGCCATTCTATCTGACGTTCTAACGACTCTGCCATTCTATCTGATGTTCTAACGACTCTGCCATTCTATCTGACGTTCTAACGACTCTACCATTCTATCTGATGTTCTAACAACTCTACCATTCTATCTGACGTTCTAACGACTCTACCATTCTATCTGACGTTCTAACGACTCTGCCATTCTATCTGACGTTCTAACGACTCTACCATTCTATCTGACGTTCTAACGACTCTGCCAATTAGCCACCTATCACATTACTTTACAGAAAGACAAAACTTACTGTTGCATTTAGTACCTTTTTTCACCGCACATTCATTCATACACGCACACATGCATACACACACACACATACATACACGCTCATACACTCACACACATACATACACACACATGCATACACACACATGCATACACACACACACACACACATACACGCTCATACACTCACACATGCATACACACACACACACACATACACGCTCATACACTCACACATGCATACACACACACACACACATACACTCACACATGCATACACACACTCACACACACACACTAATACACTCACATAATCACACACACATACACACACACACTTGCATACACACACACACACACTCGCATACACACACACATACTCATACACTCATACGCTCACACACTCGCACACATGCACTCATACACTTACACACGCAAACACTCACTCATGCATTCACACTCTCAAACACTCATACACTCACGCATACACACACTCGTACACTCACACATACACACACACACACTCGTACACTCACACATACACACATACATTCATATACTCACTCACGCACACGCAGGTACTCACACTCACATACCTACACACGCACATACACATACTTTCACACACACACTCATACACACACACATGCATACACACACACACACTCGTACACTCACACATACACACACACACTCGTACACTCACGCATACACACATACACTCATACACTCACGCACACACAGATAAACACACACATATATATGAGAGCCTATGTGTGTGTTGGTGTGTATGAGTATGTGTGTATGTGTATATGTGTGTGCCTATACATGTGTGTGTATGTGTGAGTATGTGTGTGTGCGGTTGTTTAAGTATGTGTGTATGTGTGTGTGTATATGTATGTGTATGTGTGTGTGTGCGTGTATGTGTACAACGTTGTTTGTTTACTCCGTCGCATAATGTGCTTCACATACTTATACAGATAAAATTCCGTTATAACGAATACCATTATAACGAATTTTTTTGTATAACGAATTCTTTTTCAATCGCCGGTCACATGCTCGATGTGTTATGTCGATCTAGTTATAAAGAAATTTTCGTAACAACGAATTTTTTTATACTCCCTGAATTTCATTATAACTGAATTTCACTGTATTAAATTGTTTGATACGATTTCAATTTGTTTGATACTTAAAATGGTTGTTCTTATTTTCCTGCCAGATTATCTGCTGCATTTCTACTGATCAGCTTCGCTGTAATTTGTCAAAGTAAGTTATGTTCCATTCATTAAAATTTCGCTAATTTTTAAAACTTATATGTTTATTATATTTTTACTCTTTTACTTGCTCCAGCCATCCGGCTGAGGCCATGCTAGGGTACCGCCCTTGTTGCTACACGTTCTATCTCCAACCTATGTTGGTTGGCCATTGGTGTAAGAGGGAGTTCGTTGCCGTTGCCCTTAGTTTACCTTCGTACCGTACTGTGAGCTCATCCGGGATCCTGGAAAGCAGAGTGTCAAGATGTTTCTTGAAAACATCCACGCCCACACCATGCATTTTTGGGGTGGTTTTCTGCTAGCATGTGTCGTATGCATATTCATATTATATGCAATATAAACGTTATGATATAACGATGCAAATATATGAACGTTTATATAAGCGTTATAATATAGCGTCCGTTATATCATAACCGGAAGTGTTGACATTTGAAAATTTTAAAAGAAGTGAATCTTAAAATAGGCATATCATTATATATAAGAATATTTATGTTTAATCATCAGCTACGTAATTTAGTAGATAAATTATGTAATATCCATTCATTATTTATTCAAAGTAATCCGACTTATTTTACTAACGGGTTAAAAACATATATTCAGGACACACTCCCGCATTCCTCCTATTGGCAGTATCGGTAGAGGGTCGGACGACATGCTTTCCAGCATAGTTACGTCCCTTTACGATCTGAGTTCAAATCCCGCCAAGGTTGACTTTGCCTTTCATCCTTACGGGGTCGATAAAATAAAGTACCAGTAATGCACTGGTTAATTGCTGGCCTTGTACCTAAAGTAGAAACAATTATATTATGATATGAAAAATATAAATACCAAACAAAATTAAGTAATGAGAAAATAGGGAAGGAGTACAGAAGAGCAGATCTGGCTGTATGGGAAATTAAAGGAAAGGACTATAAAAGCACTCTAAATCTATAAATGGGAAAAGAAAGGACTCGCAGGCCACAGACGAAAGGGAGAGCGAAGGGGAGATGGCGATGGGCTCTAAGCCTAGGGCGGGGCGGTATTTTGGATGCGCCCCACGAACAAACTGGCAAAGGCATTTCCGCGATGGAATTCCCATTCGAAGGAGGTAGATCCCTCTTCTGGGGCGCCACATATTGTGACACGTTCTCCGCCTCCAGCTTTGTCGCTTCGGCCACAAATCCCGGAACTGCGGCCCGCAATGCGGAGGGCAGGAAGATAAGCCAATACCGGTGATCATGACGCCAGAGCGCAGGTCGGTTCCCTCGACATACCGCTCTCAACAACATAATGAGAAGGAGCCACGACACAGACGGCTTCCCGTCACAACTGGAACCAGCAGGTCTCGACGGTCAAGACGGCAAGCGCCTTAATGAAGTTCCCCTCTTCCCTTTCGAAGGAGGTAAATCTTTCATGTTGAATGCGACATGCTGTGACACGTTCTCCGCCTCCAATATAGTCGCCTCGGCTACAAATCCCACATCTTTCCAATACTGCTTTCTTTTTCCGTATGTTTGACCAATTTATAATTAAGATTAAAAAAAGTATAACCTGTTCAAAACGTTTAATGTCATGAAATCATACTTTTTAAGAATTTGTTGATTTTGAGAAATGCTCTTAAAAAAATATTAATGAATGTATTTCATTTTTCATTCGTTCCTTGCGGCGGGTTTTACAGATTACTTCGTAAGCGGGTAAGTCGATTTATGCTGATATATTCGTATGTATGTATGTATGTATGTATGTATGTATGTATGTATGTATGTATGTATGTATGCATGCATACCTGCAACCCTGATGGTATCCAATGATGTTGACTTGTTCTTCTTTTTGGTAAATATCATCTTAGTTAAGAGAGTGGGACTGGCTTTGTGCAGTGCCTTTGCTCACTATAAAAGCTTCACGGCACAGGCATTGCTTTATATCTGGAGATCTCTCTGCACTTGTCGTCACATGGTACCATGGGCCCAGCACTATGTGTCAATAATTGTCACAAGTGTAGTCTTTGTACCAGAGTTTTCAAGTCGCTGGCTGGACTAAAAAGTCACACTCGTTCAACGCAGCCACCATGTATATATGTATGCATGCATGTATGTATGTATGCATGTATGTATGTGTGTGTGTGTGTGTGTGTGTATGTATGTATGTATGTATGTATGTATGTATGCATGCATGTATGTATGCATGCATGTATGTGTGTATGTATGTGTGTATGTTCGTTCTTCTGGTTTTATAATTTTATAAATTTTTAGCAATAGAGAGAGAGTCGGTTTCTAACATAGATACAAGACTCTCTCATTGGAATTTAAACAACATCAACTAGGTAGATATGTATGTCTGCATGCATGCATGTGTGTGCAGGTATGGGTGTTATTGTATGTGTGGGTGTGTATGAGTTAAGTCTGCTAACGCATTACTACACGGTTGTGAAGAGAAAAACTTACTCATCATTATGATTGCCAGTATCGGTAGAAGATCGGACGCCATGCTTTGCAACATAGAGTTACGGCTCTTTATGATCTGAGTTCAAATCCCGCCGAGGTTAACTTTGCCTTTCATCTTTAGGGGGTCGATAAAATGAAGTACCAGTAATGTACTGATATAATTGCTGGCCTTGTGTCAAAAGTAGAAACAATTATGACTATAACAAGGGCGGTGAATTGGCAGTAATCCGTGGAGCGTCGGGAAACATGCTCTGCAATATAGAGTTGAGGCCTTTGTGTTCTGGGTTCAAATCCCGCCGAGGTTAACTTTGTCTTTCATCCTTACGGGGTAGATAAAATAAAGTACCAATAACGTACTGGAGGTCGATTTAATCGACTTTTCCCTCCTCCAAATCCCCTTGTGCCTGAATCAGAAATCATTATGAAATGATCTGAGTTCAAATCCCGCCGAGGTTAACTTTGCCTTTCATCCTTACGGGGTCGATAAAATGAAGTACCAGTAACGCACTGGGTAATTACTGGCCTTGTGCCTAAAGTAGAAACAATTATGAAAACTAGCGGGATAAAAAATTATAAAACGGACGCTGTCTCACACTCCTTCCTTTATTATATTGTAGATAACTGTTTCTACTTTAGGCACAAGGCCAGCAATTACCCAGTGCATTACTGGTACTTTATTTTATCGACCCCGTAAGGATGAAAGGCAAAGTCAACCTCGGCGGGATTTGAACTCAGATCGTAAAGGGACGTAATTCTGCTGGAAAGCATGTCGTCCGACCCTCTACCGATACTGCCAACCCAACGCCGGTGGTAGATAACAAAGATGAATTGGCAGTATCGGTAGAGGGTCGGACACCATGCTTTCCAGCATAGTTACGTCCCTTCGGTCTGAGTTTAAATCCCGTCGAAGTCAATTTTGCCTTTTATCCTTACGGGGTCAATAAAATAAAGTACCAGTAATGCACTGGGTATTTGCTCGCCTTGTGCCAAAAGTAGAAACAATTATAGATAACAAAAATAAATAGACTTGAAAAGTCAACCACCTCCTCGCTAACTTTTTTTCACATTTCTATTTTTCAGAACCATGTGTGATTTTCCAAGTACAGTGACTTGTGATCCAGATATGAAAATGCATGCACTAAATGGAACGTGTAATAATGAAGGTTCACCTGCTGTAGGCAGTCTTATGACTCCCTTTTCTAGATACATCTCTCATTTACCAACTGGTACGTGAGAAAATGATTTTTAATAATTTTTACATACTCACACACAAATGCTCACATGCACACATGCACACACATGTACAAACGCATACATGCTCACATGCACACGCACAAGTACACACGCACACACGCTCACATGCACACACATGTACACATGCACACACACGCTCACATGCACACACACACATACACGCACACACATACACACATGCACACACGCACTCACACACACACATATCCACACACGCACACGTGCTCACATGCACACACACAACACACATGCTCACATGCACACACACATGCACACACACGCACGCACACACATATGCACACGCGCAAACATGCTCACACACATGCTCACATGCGCATACTCGCACACGCGCGCACACACGTACACATGCACACACGCGCACACGCACGCACGCACGCACACACACACACACATGCTCACATGATCATACGTGCGCACGCACACACACACATACACACATGCTCACATGATCACACACGCGCACACACGCACGCACACACACACACACACACACACACACACACACACACACACACACACACATATAGCAACGAAGGATGCAAGAATGTGATGCAGGTTTTGTAATCCTACCTCATGTTACATCCAATTCCTCTTATTCATCCAACATGGCTACCATCAGAGAGCTAAATTTAGTAACATATTCACAAACCGCATCTCCGCCAAATACCATATAGGATGAGTTGAAGATTTAAAAAAAAAAACCTCACCCATACTGTTTTATGTGATGTCACTCTCAAGTGCTACTGGTAACATGCAACCCAGTACAACCTGTCGCATGGTCGCGTCGTCGGCGACTAAACCACCAACCCCACCAAGTTTACTTGATGAGGAGGGTGATTTTGGACACCCTGCAAGACAAAAAACAAAACCTGACAAAGGGCGGAAGAACTCATAAGAGTCAACAGCTATCTAAATAAAAAAAAATTTTGTTAATCCTGCCAAATCAATAGGTGGCAGTAGTTCCAACTGCACACACCGAAAGACTGGTGTAGTGGTTCTGAGAACAATGCGGCTTTGCAGATGATCAATGCAAATTGACAATGGAAAGGTGCTCCCGCTCGAGTTAGAGGAGAACTATTGACCTTCAGGAGAAGCAGCGACCCCTGATTGTATTCAGGAACCGAAACAAATATGAAGTACACCAAATCCAATGCTCCTAGGGGCGCCCCTGGTTCTTCTTATTTGCGAGTGTAAACTCGGCCAGATTAGATTAGAGACTGTCCCAAATCGTCTGTCGTGAGGGACAGTGGTCTTCTACCTTCATATTTCTTTCAGGTATTTCTCAGTATGGGAAATTGTCGTCTGCAATATTTAGCTGGTAATTTATCTTATCGACCTGTGAAGGATGAAAGGCAAAGTTGACCTCGGCGGGATTTGAACTCATAACATAGAAAGACGTAAATAAATGCCACAAAGCATTTTGTATGACTGTCTATCGATACTGCCAATCCATGGCCCTTGCAAATTAAAACATGCCCGTAAGAGGAAAATGCCTCGCGCGGTGAGGTGACTGTTGCAGCGAGTGTCGCTGGTCATTGTCCGTGGGAATGCTTTTGGTGTCTTGTCCGCGTGACGCAGCCCCAACACCACCGTCTCCTAGGTCTTGAGCCCATCACCTTCACCCTTCCTCCTGCCATGCTTCTGTGACCCCCGAGCCCTTGCCCTTCCCTTCATTTTCCGTTTTTAAATATCTGTAGAGTTGTTGTTATTTGAAATAGATTTGTTTATGATTTTTTTTTTTTTTTAATAAAATGTTTTTATATTTAGTTTACCAAAATAAAAATAAATAAATTTAAAAAATATATATAAATATTTTAAAGGCAGGCTTTTCCTCTATCCTAGACGAACATTCAAACTTTATGAAGTCATTCATTTTTAAAATGAAACATAAGAACAGAAAAGGCATAAATATCCATTGCTATATTTGTTTAACCCTTTCACCTCTAAAAACCCAAATGGGGAGTACCATGAAAAAAAGTGCCCCAAAACGGGGAGAAATTAGGCAAACTGGGGAAATTTTACATAATGAAAGCTATACCCAATTTTCACAAGAGAAGACATCCTACACCCACCCAAAGTGGATGGGAGTTCTCCCCGTCGGACGGGGAGAGTTGGCAGGTCTGCTTTCGTGATCGCATTTCTAATTAAATAGACTCCAATTTTGAGGGATTTACTTAAATTATTAATTATTTCATTACTAAGATAGTCACTTAATATAAGATTCTTATATAGAATTATGCTGGAAAATTTAAATTTAAATTGGAAACCTTTAAAATGGGTGGCTTTATTTCATAGCCGGTTTTTCGTGGTTTTGGCTGGGTTGGTAACTAAATGGTTAAATACATATATCATTGTATCTCTTCGCTCTAGGTGGAACTGGTAACATTCCATTCAAGTCATTTTTTGGTTACCCCTTACC
>OZ024756.1:28250408-28257908 GCA_964016885.1 Eledone cirrhosa
GATTTTTTGCCGTGAATAAGTAAGTGACATAGTCACTACTTTAAAACTCATAGCGAATGGTCTTCAAAATGTTTTTAATTAAGCATACAGTATATTGCCAAATATATTATACATACATTCAAATATATATATATAGAATTCACAAGAATCAAAACTATGTTCAAAGCATTTATTCACTTACAATTGTTTCATCCAAACCTAGGCTTGGAGTATTCGGAGCATTTTTCAATGTTTATACACATAATTGACCTCCTTTGATTCTTGTGAATTCTATATAACTGCTCTGTAGAACAACTGATGTTATTACATTGAGCTATTTATCTTACTGGTAATAAGGTAGTAATAAATTACTGACCTTCACTGTTTTGGGGTTTAAAATATACATAACTATAAAAAGTTTTAATATATACATAACCATAAATAGTATCCCTAATATTATATATATATATATATAATTTATTAAAATAACAGATTAAAGTTTAAGCAAAGAATCGAGCCCTCTTTGGATTTTAGTCTTCAATTTTATTATTATTACTATATATATATATATATATATATATATATATATATATATATATATATATATATATATATATATATATATACTGTTAGTTCTTTCGTTGCTTTGGTATTGAGTGTTAGATTTTTCCTACCACAATGTTCAATTTGTCAAGCTATTTAAACGTATGTTATTACTCTAAGGACCTACCTACCCTTGTCGAGTGCTTTGCTAACTCATTCATATCGTAGGTCGAATTTGCTTGCACACCGCCAAAGATTCGATTTTACTAAGCCTCCAATTATATATATATATATATATTAGAAAGTGAGGTTTTTTTTACAAAATGAAAAATAACCGAGGTGTCCTACACGAGTGAAAGTATAAAGAAAAAAAGATGAAATCCAAAATGCAACTGGAATCTTTTTTTTTTTTTAAATATATATATTTATTTGGTTCCTTTACCGGTTTCGCAGTTCTTCTGCTTTTCAAAAGTAAAGTTGAGATGGAGGGTTTGTGGTTTTTATCACATCAGATGTGAGAAAAACCACAGACCCTCCATCTCAACTTTACTTTTGAAAAGCAGAAGAACTGCGAAACCGGTAAAGGAACCAAATAAATATATATATTTTTTTTTTAAATAAGACTCCAGCTGCATTTTCGATTTCATCTTTTTTTCTTTATATATATATATATTTCGTATTTCAAATTGTTTCAATTCTAAATTTAATAGCTTTCACATTTGAATTTTCAGCTGTCTCGGTATTAAACCCCAAATTTCTGACCCGCGTAATTGTGGCCTTTGCATTGATTATTATAAACCATTTCTATCTACTGATATTCTCTGCACAGGTGGTAAGTTAAAAGTTTTTTGCATATGAATTTATTTATTTCGGTACTTAGATGAAACCCCATCGATTAAACCAATTAAATAAATGCTAGAGTCCATATTATCAACTTTAAATCCTTCTACAGGTAAAATTCCATTATATCGAATACCATTATTACGAATTTTATTTTTCTGTATAACGAAATTTGTTCAAACAGGCTCGATGTGTGACCCTGAGCCAATCATCGGCGAAACTCACATAACAGGTCGATACACGATAAATAACAAAACTTCATCGTTTTTATTAATACATGTGTGTGTGTGTGTGTGTGTTAGGTGTGTAATCACGGTTTCAGGCGGCGCGCTGCTCGACGCACTGAATGATGTTACGGGGTCCGTCTGATTTGGGTTGTATTACATTGTTTTTGCACTTATAAACTCGCATGTCTGACGAGATGTCACAAAAGAGTCGGGCCCCGTCAACTTGATTGTACCCTGATCGATATCGAAACGATTGTAATATGCCAATAAAAAAAAATATATATATAGTAATAATAATAAATGTGAAGACTAAAATCTGAAGAGGGCTCGATACGATAAGGATAATATATATATATATATATATATATAAACTGTAGAGCAAATATTTATTATGATAACAGATCAAAGTTTAATTAAAGTTAAACAAGAGTTTTCAGAAGATCTCGTTAAGGGTGAAAGCAGCGATTCTTTGCTTAAACTTTAATCTGTTATTTTAATATATATATATATATATATATATATATATATATATATATATATATATAATATTAAATAAATGGAAAACTATATTTATAAAACCATATTTATTTCATTATATATATTTCGGGGATATCATATTAACAATATGCTATGCCTTCATCAGACAAAATACAATATAAACAGTTTTATAGATAAATATATTCGACATACCGTAATAAACATCAACTTCATTTGAAGAGGTTCACTCTAGCAGTGAAAATACAGAGAGAAAGAAAGAGAGAGAGAAAAGAGGGAAATAAGAAAGAAAGAAAGACGAAACGAAGAAAAGGAAGAAAAAGAAGAAAAAGAAGAAATGCATGGGACAAAATAGAGAGATGGAAAAATAGATAAAGCGAAGAGCTTCATGTAAAGAGACCGAAAGAGATATATATATATATATAGAGAGAGGAAATAGAGATAGATACATATATAAATATAGATATAGAAAAATTAGGTAGTGGGAGGTCATTTTGAGTAAGTGTATCAATGATGCATTTATTTATTTATTTATTTATTTATTTATTTATTTAGCTCAAGTATTAATGTAAGGGAGATATAGAGAGATATAGAGAGATATAGAGAGAGAAAAATTTAAAAATAGCCAGACATATTCGAGGCGTAGAAAACCCTATGTTTTAATGTATTAGTATTTATAAAACTTACACTATATTGTAAATATCAGTATTCCTGATAAGATTGTGTACATAGATAATGATAAACAAACTAAACAAAGTAACAACTTTTTTAATTATGGCAACAACATTAACAACTATAATAGAAAGCATTACAATAATTCCAAAGGACAAAAAAGAAATAGAACTAGGAACATAATTTGGTTTGCCCCCCCTTTCTCACTAAACATTAAAACCCACATCGCTAAATTATTTTTCAAAGCTCTTGATAATCGCTTCCCTAGAACACATAGGTACCACTCAATCTTCAATAGGCATACAATTAAATTAACCTATTCATCCACCAAAAATTTAGCACAAAATATTAATAGAATAAATAATAGGAACTTAAAAACTACTGATAATAGCATAAATAATATACAAGTTAACAAATGCAACTGTAGAGATAGATCTAAATGTCCGTTAAATAACAACTGCTTAGTTAAAAATATAGTATACAATTGTAATGTTAATACTGACTCTAATTCTTTTAACTACGTCGGTTCCACATCGACGGAATTTAAACTTCGCTATAATAACCACAAGAATTCTTTCACAGATCCAAATAAAAAATCTTCAACGGCACTATCAGGTGTACTCTGGCAACTTAAGCTAGATAACGTTAGATATTCGACGGCTTGGAATATAGTCTCAAGAGGGATTCCTTTTAATTCATCCTCTGAGACATGTGACCTCTGCGCAGAGGAGATATTCTTTATACTAAAATCTAAAAATTCCCTTAACCTACGGACAAATTTATTCAGTTGTTGCAAACATAGATTAAACTCAACGTTTAAATATAAATTTAAATTTAAAATGTAGTATATTTAGTTTGATTTATATTTATATGAGAACTAGCCGATAAATCTTTTGATTCCTAAATCTTTGATTCCCTCTTTTTACTGTTTATTTTATTGTATTTATTTTTATTTTTATTTTTTATTTTTATTTTTATCTAAACATTCCTCATGAAAAATTAAGCTACCCTAAAAGCCGATGCTCCAAATTTTATGAATTAACCTTACACTTGATAAACTTATATATTAAATATAGGAACATATGTAGACATTATTGGACATCATAACCTTTTTTTTTTTTTTTTTTTTTTTTTTTTTTTGCGATATTCCTTGCTAGATGTGATTTGATAGATAATTTTTGGCTTTGTCTTTTAGTGAACTTGGCAATATATTGTCAATTAACCTTGAAGGGTTGTTCTTTGTGGTTTATTTTTTATTTTTATTTTTATTTTTATTTTTATTTTTATTTTTATTTTTATTTTTATTCTTTTAGTATTGTAGTATTCTATAATATTTTTATATTTTTATTTTTTATTTTTTATTTTATTTTATTTTTATTTTTAATATTTTTATATGTAAAGTTTTAATACGTAATAATTTTAAAACATAGTATTTTTAATATGCAATATTTTTATTATGTAATATTCTTTCGTAATATTCTTTTTTAGTTTTCTATTCTATATTTTTATATTTTTATATATTTTTACTTATTATCATTATTATTGTTATCTCTGCTTATAATATAATATATATTTTCGATTAGTATATTGAAATCTGCTCTCTATTTCTGCTTGATAGATAATCTTGTAGAGTAATCGCAAGAATAATAATACGCTCAAATGTTTATACCACATTGAGAATGTTTTCCGGTAACTTTGAATTTGCGGAGTGAATCAGTTGGATTCACATAGACATATGAATTTTTTAAAAAACTAAACATAAGATAATGAATTTTCACGCATTGTGAATACTTGTTTCATTCAGGAATACTGATATTTACAATATAGTGTAAGTTTTATAAATACTAATACATTAAAACATAGGGTTTTCTACGCCTCGAATATGTCTGGCTATTTTTAAATTTTTCTCTCTCTATATCTCTCTATATCTCTCTATATCTCCCTTACATTAATACTTGAGCTAAATAAATAAATAAATAAATAAATAAATAAATAAATGCATCATTGATACACTTACTCAAAATGACCTCCCACTACCTAATTTTTCTATATCTATATTTATATATGTATCTATCTCTATTTCCTCTCTCTATATATATATATATATCTCTTTCGGTCTCTTTACATGAAGCTCTTCGCTTTATCTATTTTTCCATCTCTCTATTTTGTCCCATGCATTTCTTCTTTTTCTTCTTTTTCTTCCTTTTCTTCGTTTCGTCTTTCTTTCTTTCTTATTTCCCTCTTTTCTCTCTCTCTTTCTTTCTCTCTGTATTTTCACTGCTAGAGTGAACCTCTTCAAATGAAGTTGATGTTTATTACGGTATGTCGAATATATTTATCTATAAAACTGTTTATATTGTATTTTGTCTGATGAAGGCATAGCATATTGTTAATATGATATCCCCGAAATATATATAATGAAATAAATATGGTTTTATAAATATAGTTTTCCATTTATTTAATATTGTAAATATACTCCAAGTATTTGTCGAGTGCTTTTATATCAGTTATAAATATTTACTAGTTGTAACCCAACAATTTTAAATATAACTTTACATGTATATATATATATATATATATATATATATATATATAACATGAGAAGAAAGAAGAATACTGCGTGGTTTGCACATGGGTTACATATGATAAAAATAGTCCTTCATCAGTGATTTTCCAACCATCATTGGTATTTCATCGCATTAAAAATCAGATACCTCAGGTGCGAGCAATAATCTAAAATAAGTTATTGGGACCAGTAATCGCGTAAAGCGAGGGGGACAAGTGAACAACATAGAAGGATAAAAACAAACCAAAGAAAGGAAATAAACAAGCAACATGGTAGTCCTGGTCAGCATAATCTGGGTGGATTTCATGAGCGAAAAGTAAAGACGTCCGACCTGAGTGAGATGTAAGCAAGAAGAGGCCCACTGTTAGCCAAACGGGAGGAAGTGAGAAGGGGAGAAACAGAGAGTGAGTGAGTGGAAGTGCGAGGAAGCGGTCAGTCGTGAGAAAGTGCAACTGACAGAGGGGGAGAAAGAAGGTGAGAGAAACAGAGAGAGCGGGGAAGCAGTAAGAGAGAAACAGACAAACGCAGCCGAGGTAAATATATATAAAAAAACATGAGAAGAAGAATACTGCGTGGTTTATATATATATATATATATATATATATATATATATATATATATATATATATATATATATATATATATATATATAGTAAGTATTGCATCAAGAAAAATATAAACATCGACAAGAAAGGAGATTAGGAATTTGTTTGCTATAACATATGTTTCTGTGTCAATTATAATTGTCTACATATGCTGCCTACAATATATATGGTTCAATCATATGCAATACTTAATTGTTTATCGCACACACGCACACATATATATATGTGCGCGTGTGTGTGTGTGTGTGTGTGTGTGTGTGTGTGTGTATGTGTGTGTGTGTGTGTGTGTGTGTGCACGCGCGCGCGCGTATGTGTTTTCTGTCATAATTTGTTTTACTTAAATTCTTGTCTTACATTTTTAACAGGGATTCATGAGGGCATAAACACATGTACTGGTGTAATAGACGCTTCTTTTCTGTTCGGTAACGAGTGGATACAAGAGCAAATTGGTTCGGGCGACGGTAAGTAACAACAGATTTCTTTAAATATCATCGAAGTACATATATATCTGTGAAGGCACGTGGCTTAGTGGTAGCGTTGAGCTTACGTTGTGAGTGGGTAGGTTATGAGTTTGTTTTCCCCGGTGGTGCGTTGTGTCATTGAAGAAGACATTTTACTTCACGTTGCTCCTGTTAAAATGAGTTGTGACATCACTCGTGCCAAGCTGCATCGGCTTTTCCCTTTCTCTTGGACGACGTCGGTCTCGTGGAGAGAGGGGACTGGTACGCATGGGCGACTGTTAGTCTTCCATAAAAATACCTTTTCTGGGGCGTGTGTCTCTCAGTAGAACTTTCCAGGGGCAAATTCACCTTATTTATTTTATAAAGTATGGGATATTTTGTCGTGTATAATTTTTTTAATGTATAAAGAAAATTAATTGTCGCAGGAATGCTACCACTTAAAATAAAATTTCGCCGGAGATAGATTAGCAGTATTTCATCATCATCATCATCATCATCATCCGGCGGCCTCAGCCGAAATGGACTCAATAATTGATCTCCACATGGGTCTGTCGTTCATTGTCGTTGCCAAGTCCTGGATTTCAATACCAGAATCTCTGGAGATGACATCGGGATAGGAGATCTTGCGCCCCCTGTTATTAGTGACTGCTTGTAATTTCCAAAGCACTAATGGGGACACAGCCTCATAGGTGGCACGATGGCAGTGGCCAGCAAATCTTACTCTCCTTTTACGTACAACAACAGATATGCGTGGGAGGCCGGCATATATCTCTCTCAAAAGCAGATGTCGCCAGCTTATGTTCTGAATGTGTTGAAGCAGGCGAGTGTAAGTGTCATCAAGGAGCTTTTGTAGTGTGGATTAAAGCGTCCATGTTTCATTTCCATATAGCAAGAATGGTTGAATTGTTACTTGGAAGAACATTTAATAAGCTGTGGTGGTGGAAAAAATCTCAAAAATTAATAGGGTAATTATTCAAGACCTAAGAGTAATCAAGATATCGAAACCAGGACATTATAATCGTACGTCCTCTTAATCACTCTGCTACGCACCCTCACTCAGGGATTAGGATTACTTACCATAGACTCAATATATTTAGAAGTTAAATTTTGTT
>OZ024756.1:28260408-28262908 GCA_964016885.1 Eledone cirrhosa
AAACTGGCTATGGAGTCGATGATGAGAGAAAATGTTACAATTGCCAGTATAGTTGATCAGTTGGTTAATATCATGAATAACAGCCAAATTATCGACAGTGACAAAGAGATGAAAGATATCGTTGAAGAAATGTTGACAGAAGCCAGTTTAGATTGCAGCAAGTAAGGCAATATCATTATACAAAAACTCTCTACACGCTAAGTTCAAATCCCAACTATTTTTTCATCGCACTTGGTTCGATAAAGACACACACACACGAGGGTCGACTGAAAAGTTCATAGTCTGATTATGAAGTGGTGATACTAGAGCATGCATCAATTTCAACTCTTCTTATTAACTGCATTGTTTCTTTCCGGGGACTATGTTAAAAAATAAACCTCATTTGGTCAGCCTATGCACTTTTCAGCCGACCCTTGTAAATAGCAGCTATCAGTGGATGATGTGAAGGCGCATGTCTTTGTGGTTGGAGTGTTAAGCTAACAATTGAGAAGTTGCTAGTTTGATTCCTGGACCGGATGATGTGATGTGTTGTGTCGTTGCTGAACACACTTTACTTGACGTTGCTCCAGTTCACTCAGCTATAGTAATGAGTTGCGACATCACTGGTGCTAAGTTGTATCGGCTATTGCCTTTTCCCTTGGACAACATTGATGGTATAAGGAGGGGGCGGGGGAACCTTTATGTATGAGCGATTGCTGGTATTCCACAAACACACCTTACCCAGGTTTGTGCCTGTATATATTTGCGTATAATACCAATATGCACACTACACATGCTAGCAGAAAACCACCCGAAGGGTTTTCTGCTAGTAAATATAATGTAATATTTCTGCTCTCTGCCCGATTGAGCACTCTTTTCCTTTTTCTTTTTCATGACTACGGATATTGCTACATATATATATATATATATATACATATATATATACATATATATATATATATATATATATATATATATATATATATATATATATATATATATATATATACATATATATATATATATATATATACATATATATATATATATATACATATATATATATATATATATATATATATATATATATATATATATATATATATATATATATATATATATATATATATATATAAATGAAAGTTATAGAAATTGTTTTAGCGAGAAGCTAACAGTATTTCATAAACGATATTAACAAATGGAAACTATATTTATAAAACCATATTTATTTCATTATACTATATATATATATTATATATATATATATATATATATGGGTTTGTGTGTATGTAAAAATAGAGAAAGAGAGAGGAGTGATGAGATATATATTAAATAAACAGATTTTAATTCCTACCAGTCTATAATGTCCTTTTTTACCGTTGTTCTTTTGTTGATATTTTTCAGTAAATTATCCTGTTTAATAAGACATGATTGTAACCATACCGACTTAGTAGCTATTCTTACGCAAGATACTCGTGTTTTCGGAATACCGCCATATTTTGTTTGGCTGGCACTCACAGGCCATTTTAACGTTCGTCTTATCGACAACTTTCCTTACCACGATGACGCTAAGAAAGCTGTCCTGTCTGGAATCTATAAGTAAGTTGAAAGTCTACAGCTTTTGTGGTTTTTTTCTTAAAATTAAAATCCATGTTTGCATTGCCGTTATATGTGTGTGTGTGTGTGTGTGTGTGTGTGTGTGTGTGTGTGTGTGTGTGCGCGCGCGCGCGCGTTTGAGTATATATATATATGTGTGTGTATGTGTATGTATATGTATATATCTATACATAATATAAAAAAGAGATGTTTGTTGGTTGGTTCCTTCGGGCATCACACAAAAACGAAAAGTGAAAATCGAAAAGTAAGGACAGCAATGGAATAAGAGTATACCCAGGAAGGTTTATTGATACAAATTTTATAACATCAAAGAAGAAAAACATCCCGGGTATGCTAACCAACCTGACTGCTATTTCTAGCAGATTAGGAATCAACCATAAGGGATTCACTCTGCGCGTTCGTTGTCAGTGATGATCGTGTTTCGCGACCACTGTCTCCGATTCGAACGCTGATTTACACACACACACACACATATATATACACACACACAAACGCGCGCGCGCACATATACATATACACACACGCACACACATACACACACACACATATCTATATTTATCTATATACTAGCAGTTTAGCCCGGCGTTGCTCGGGTTTGTTCATTTGTTATGAAAAGTTACATGCAGGTAAACGTGGCTTGAAAGCAAATAAGCTTATCAATTAAGTGCATAAATCAGTTGAACAGGTTATTAAAAGTTACGAACCAATTAGCATTTTGGGCAATCAATGATGGGTTAATAATCTTCCAATAGCGAATTTAGCAGACCAAAGTTGCAAGATGGTGGCCCTGATGCCGCTGGGTGTCAAGGGGGAGTAGCGAAACATTTCAATTGAATAGTGAATAAGTGGAAAGTGAGTATTAAGTAAGTTGTATGAAGAATGCACGTCAAATAGTAGGTCAAAC
>OZ024756.1:28267908-28352908 GCA_964016885.1 Eledone cirrhosa
TATTATCTCCTTATAATATATAACCATTGCTGGTTATATATTATAAGGAGATAATATAAAAGATTGGGACTTCCATCATCCTTTTGAGAAACGTGGACCAACCAAGTCTATGCTATGACACACGCTTAACAGTCAAGCGGAAGATAAACCAATCTTAAAGCTCACTATTCTTGGAGGCAATCATCAAAGAGAAAGTGCATTTACTCTCAAGATTCCTCTTATCCCTTCCTCTACCGAGCTGCCATTCAAATTTTCAAGACTTCAGTTCCCTGTTAGAGCCAGTTTTGCTATGACCGTACATAAACCTCAGGGTCAGAGTTTCAAATTTGTAGGATTGAATTTTGACACATGGGCTGTTATAGGTAGGTTGTTCACGAGTGGGAACACCTAAAAATCTTTATATATTATATACTATGCACGAACGGTAAAACAAAGTATCTGGAAGATTTTGGAGAGTTTTTTTTTTCTTTGTCACACACGCACACATACACCACGATCTCGATTCATGGTGTAAACCAGGCAACGCATCCAATACACTCATTTTCTTTTCAACCTCTCTTATCTGTTTACCCGGACGAAACTGGGTACATCAGCTAGTATATATAATATATGTATATATATATATAAATATATATATATATATATATATATTTATATATATATACATATACATATATGTATGCATATGCATATATATATATGTGTGTGCGTGTGTGTGCGTTTGTGTGTGTGTACATCATATTATATCTCTAGAGCATCTTCCAAATGGACGTGTGTTTAAATCCTCATGGTGAAACACGTGTATTCGGAAGATATAATGTTGGTGTAATATATATATATATATATATATATATATATATATATATATATATATATATATAATGAACCACAGAAGACAGCCGAAGAGCAAGAATTACCCTAGTGTTTGTGTCTTCCCTTTTCGCCAACGTGTTTTTTTTAAAAACACGTATGTGTGTATATATATATATTTGTATGTGTGTGTATATATATATTACATCTTTGGTTATATATATATATATATATATAACCAAAAATAAATGGAGGAGAAGGCAATACATTCGAAAAGAAAAT
The DNA here is from genome assembly GCA_964016885.1 of Eledone cirrhosa. Taxonomy (NCBI): domain Eukaryota; kingdom Metazoa; phylum Mollusca; class Cephalopoda; order Octopoda; family Eledonidae; genus Eledone; species Eledone cirrhosa. The sequence goes on from OZ024756.1 coordinate 28,269,001, forward strand.
TTACTCCTTACTCCTTACACGGTGTTTAATCTAGGCAATATCAATATAACAGAACCCACCTCATTCGTTTAAGAATAGAAAACTCAAGTTCTCTACTTCTCTCGCAAACTATACCACTCAACTAATAGAATCTAACGTTAGGTACACAACCCAATGAAGTATAATAGACAGAGCAACCTTTTATAACTTTAAGAAGAAATGTCACTTGTGTCTTATGGAAGCACACTATATTATATGCTCGCCTCATACACTTATTAACAATAGAGCTGAAACAGTAATCAATTGCCCACATAGACTTCCCTACTCTTTCTCTAACAGAGTCTTTGATGCCACATAGTCATCTTAATGTTCAACCCAATTTCTCTCTCCCCCCCCCCCAAAAAAAAATAGGCCCCCTATTAGCTATTTCCTATAGATTAGCCAGAATATCTAAATTACTGCTGCTCACAATTAGTTACTCAATTGGGACTGTAAACTTTGCCCACAACACACCTCCTAACATCTACTCTATCAGTGTCACTTAACTTGGCTTGTTATAATTTTTTAAAAAATTTCACTCTTGTATAGATTGGATTACCTTCCAGCAACATCATTAGAAATAATAATGTTTCTTCTCTGAAAATTCTATGAAAATATTCTTTATAATTGTTTCTACTTTTGGCACAAGGCCAGCAATTATCTAGTGCATTACTGGTACTTTATTTTATCGACCCCGTAAGAATGAAAGGCAAAGTTAACCTCGGCGGGATTTATAAATGCATACGTACTCATATGTATAGAACTGTTATATTGATATTGCCTAAATCAGGGGCGTGCAACAGGCGACCCGCGGGCCACAATCCGGCCCACCAGACCAGTCAGAGTGGCCCGCGATGACCGTTTAAAATGTTTACCTTGTAGGCTTATTTAGAATTTTTTTCGTAACCGTAATACAATTTTCTGTTAGTTGACCTATAGTGAAGAGCTTCACTGATAGGGTTATGTGTGTTATAATTTCCCAGTTCCATGTTATGGAAAGAATTGTGGTGAATCTTTGGAATAGTGCTTAATAAATATTAATGGCTCTAATAGTTGTTCCAATGTTGAAAAGTGGCCCGCCAATGGAATATGTTACACACGCCTGACCTAGATGAAATACCGTGTAAGGAGTAAATTTTCTTTTTGATTGTATTGCTTTCTCCTCCATTTATTTTTGCTTATCTCTCATTAAATATTAACGATCCTATAATATTTAACATTGCATCTCTAAGCATTGAGCACACTTCGCTTCGGCTATTGACAATTGGCATCTATTATATTGTATTACAATCCTTTCTCTTCCGCTCTTATGATATATGTTATATATATATATATATATATATATATATATATATATATATATATATATATATATATATATATATAAATTATTTATTAAAATAACAGATTAATGTTTAAGCAAATAATCGCTGCTTTCACCCTTAACAGGATCTTCTGAGTTTCAGAAGATCCCGTTAAGGGTGAAAGCAGCGATTCTTTGCTTAAACTTTAATCTGTTATTTTAATAAATATTTGCTCTATGGTTCTTATATATTTGATATATATTTATCCTTATCGAGCCCTCTTTGGATTTTAGTCTTCACATTTATTATTATTACTATATATATATATAACAGAGTGTTGTAGTTTGCTTGAAGCATTGTTGAATAGGGAATATAAATTTAAATAATTTTAAAATCCGTACAATGCAATAGAAAATTATAGGTGCCAAGATAACAATAGAATTTTACTTTACCAAATTTGGTTATCCCAAATATTTAAAAACCCATTATCAAGGGAGTATACCTGTGAAAGTCTTATACATATATATTCCAGAAACGTATATGACATCGATTATTTAAGCGGTCTTTTCACTGAAACTAAAGCTCCTCCTGCGGCTGTTGGTCCGACATTGAAGAAATTGTTCAAAGACCAATTCAATAGTTTGAAAGATGGTGATAGATTCTTTTATGCGAACACCGATGTATTTCAGAGTTGTAAGTAAAAAAAAGATTTTTCTTTTTTCATTGTTCTCTTTCGTTGATCTAGTAAATTAAGAAATTCCTGACATTGAGCCAACATAAACATGATCATGTACGTATATATATATATATATATATATATATATAGTGTATGTGTGTGTGTGTGTGGTGTATACGTGTGTACATGTGTGCGTGAATACATATGTATATGTACATATATATATATATACGAGTATATGTACATATATATATATATATGTACATATATATATATATATATACATACACACACACAGGGAAATTCCGTTATAACGAAATTTACAGGGTATAAAAAAATTCGTTGTAACGAAAAATTGTTTATAACGAGATCGATCTAACACATCGAGTGTGTGGCCGGGGATTGAAAAAAATTTCGTTATACTGAAAAATTCGTTATAATGGTATTTGTTATAACGCAATTTTACCTGTGTATATATATATATATATATATATATATATATATATGTGTGTAGTGAAAGAGTGAAGAATAACAGTACAAGAAGGGTTTTATTTACAGTATTAACAATTGTTTCAGTGATTAAGTTGTCTTAAAATTGCTAATCACTTGAAGTTGTGTCACTCAATTTTAAATACGATGTATGCTTAACCAAATCATCAGATAACTGAATAACATAGATATAGCGTTTATAAATTCAAATTACAACATCATTAATAAAGAAAGAAGAAAAAAGAAAAAGATAGAGAGAAAAAAAAAGAGAAATAAAGAAAAAAGATAAAGAAAAAGAAAAATAGAGAGAAAAAATAAAAGTAGTGATAATAAATGAATAATAATAAATAAGTTATAGCGAAGATGATAAAAAATAAATAAATTTTTTTTTTATATGTGTGCGAAGAAAATGAACATAATATGATTGTTGAAAATAGTTGTGGTGCTGGTGGTTAAAATATAAAGATATGAGGGTATAAAGATGAAAGTATTAAATATATTCATATATGTATTATTTAAATTAATAAATTAATAAATTGGAAGTTATATTAAACTATCCACAATACGGAGTATTCACAACCTCTAACTGGATTACCTATAACGATAACTTGTTATCCCTTATATATATATATATATATATATATATATATATATATATATATATATATATATATATATATATATATATGCAAAAGTTTTATTTAAAATTGTTGGGTTACAACGAGTAAATATTTTATAACTAATATAAAGCACTCAACAAGTTTTAGAGTAGATATACGATATTAAACAAATGGAAACTATATTTATAAAACCATATTTATTTCATTATACATATTTCAGGGATACCATATTAAAAATATGGCATGCCTTCTTCAGATAAAATACAATATATAAGCAGTTTTATAAATAAATTTGACGTACCATAAAATATTGATCAACTTCCATTTAAAGAACCAAACCAACTTCTTTAAATGGAAGTTGATCAATATTTTATGGTACGTCAAATTTATTTATAAAACTGCTTATATATTGTATTTTATCTGAAGAAGGCATGCCATATTTTTAATATGGTATCCCTGAAATATGTATGATGAAATAAATATGGTTTTATAAATATAGTTTCCATTTGTTTAATATCGTATATATATATATATATATATATATATATATATATATATATATATATATATATATATATATATATATATATATATATATATATATGTATGTGGTTGACAGCTGAGAGAAAAGAGTACTCAATACCGAAACACAGTTTTAATATTCATTTTATTAAGGCTAAATAGTGAGACTTGTTAACCTGATTATATGTCTGACGTGGTCCGCCTCATAGTTCACACTGGATACCCCTCAATATCTCTAGCTTCTGCAGTAGTTGCTCTAAAGACGACACATACAGAAAAGTCTTGAAAGTGGTGGTGGTGGTGGTGGTGGTGGTGGTGGTGGCCTTCTTGTTACTGTTGCCAGCTGTTGTGGTTGTGTTTGAGATTGTGGTGGCGGTGGCAAAGCTTTGCCCTTACACTTGGAAGGGACGGAGAAATCATAACTCAACTACTACGAAAACCTGTGACAATTTTGCATATAAAAACTTTCGGTCTGCTTGGATTTATAGTTCAGTTTTCTACCATTTCTGTCTTCTTCTTCTTCTTCTTCTTCTTCTTCTTCTTCTTCTTGCTCTTGTTCGACAAGGCCGGGGTCATCCTCAGCCAGCGATCCCAAAGCATCGTCGTGCGTAGAGCCGACCAGATCCATCAGCGCCCTCCATCGCTGGCGGTCCCGTGCCAACACCTCTGCATCCTACAAGGTGATGTCGAGCCTCCTGAGATCTTCCCTGATGATATCCAGCCATTTGAAACGGGCCCTCTTCCAGCCTGCAGCCACTGCGTCGAACGAGAGTAAGGCCCTAATAGGATGATCTGGTGGAAAGCAGAAGACATCTCCTTACCAGCGTACGCGGCGGGTAGCTGTGGGCTGATGAGTTCGCGCACGCAACACTTTGTTGGAAACGTGGTGGTCCCATCTGTTTATTCATTTTTTTTTTTTTTTTCAGACCAACTTGAAGAAATCAAAAAGATACAAATGGCTAACCTCTTGTGTAGAAATGTACCAGGCTTAACTAGTGTAAAAGAGAATGCTTTTGAGATGACCTCGTGAGTATTAACCTTATTATAAATACTAATATTTATAATAATGATTTCTACTATAGGCATAAGGCCGGCAATTTGAGGGGAGGGGAAAGTCGATTAAATCGACTCCAGTGCATTGCTGGTACTTTATTTTATTGACCTTGTAAGGATGACAGGCAAAGCTAACTTCGGCAGGATTTGCATGGTGTCTGACGCTCTACCGATACTGCCAATCCACCACCCTAATAATTGTTTCTATTTTTGGCACAAGGCCAGCAATTATTCCAGTGTATTACTGGTACTTTATTTAATCGACCCTCGTAAGGATGAAAGGCAAAGTTAACCTCGGTGGGATTTGAACTCAGAATGGCAAGGGGCGTAACTCTATGCTTGGCGTCCGACCCTACCGCCCTAATAATTTTGTAATAACGTGGGCGATGAATTGGCAGTAATTAGTAGTGCGTCAGACACCATGCTTCGCGGTGTAGAGTTACGGCCCTTTACTTCTGAGTGCAAATCTCGTCGAGGTTAAATTTACCTTTCATCCTTACGGGGTCGATAAAATAAAGTACCAGTAATGCTCAGCGACCTGATAGATCGTTCCTTTGTCACCCTTTTTGTATTGTTTCTTGACGTGGCATTTGATATTTTGTTTATAAATATGTAGCGAAGAAATTAATGAAACATTTTGTTGATAAGAACGGTCGTTAAGGTATGTTGATTAGTGGTTAAAGAATTGGATTCGTATTCGTGAGGTTACGAGTTCGATTCCCGGGTGATGCGTTATATCTTTGAGCAAGGGCCTTGTTTCGGGGGTACCAGGGAACAAGTCCCCCCCCCCCCAAAAAAAAAAAACTTTTTCAGGGACAAACCATCTTTCTAAAAGAAAATTAATTTACTTTATATGTTTTTATTCAAACGTCTATATTTATATTTTTTGTTTATTTGATATAAATTCTTTTTAAGCTTATTTTTTTATATCTGAACTTCATTTTAATATATAAAATTTAATTAGCGTAAAATTTTACTTATGTGATAGGGTCCGGGAAAGGTACCAGAAGCAATACTAACAGGCTGCTTCAAGAATCAACAAATGTTGGTTTGTCCCCCTCACATTTTTAAGGCAAACGAAGCCCCTGCTCTTCGGTGATGTCCTGATTAATTTTTTCAAATTTCATTTGAAAAGGAAAATCAGGGTGGAGAGGGAAGAGCTCTCTTCCCAGCAATTTGTTGACAGATGGGTGAGAGAGGCAAGCATCGCACTGCTCTGAGTATGGCTTTCTCCTCGAAAGTCTCCCCCCCTATTGGGGAATTTTCCTTTGTTTCTTTTGTCGTTTCCTTTGGGCTTTTTTTTTACATACAGAAATGCCCAATTGTACCGTCCTGTGCTGTCCTTAATGTTATATTTTATGTCAACCCTTGTGGTTAATAAAGAAAACTGTTCCTTGAGCAACACACTTTATTTTACATCGCTCTTTCTACCAGGATTTGCGACCGGTAGATAATTTATGCAATAGGAAGACGAATGAAAATATTGTTTCTTTGATCTGATTTGACGAGATCCATCCCACTCGGTAAGCGAATGGGGTCTGGAATCTTGTTGATCCATTCTCAAAAGTCTGGACAAGGTTGTTTGTGGAAGACCAGCAGTCACCCATATGCATAGTGTGTGTGTGTGTGTGTGTGTGTGTGTGTGTGTGTGTGTGTGTGTGTGTGTGTGTGTGTGTGTGTGTGTGTGTGTGTGCGATTATGTGTATGCGTGTGAATATGTTACCTGTATGTATCCGGTTAGATCCCCAAGTGTGACCAGCCAAGATCATGGACGTTATCCAACCATCTTGCTCGTGGTCTACCCCTGGGTCTCCTACCTGTTGGTTTCGCCCGTAAAATCTGTTCATCGATTCTTTCCTGAGACATTCTAATCACCACATGTCCATAGTATCGGAGCTGTGATCTCTCAATTCGGAGAAGTAGCAGCTCTACCTGGAGTCACTCTCTGATCTCCAAGCTACAGATCTGTCCAGTGATTCTTTCCTGAGACATTCTAACCATATGCCCATAGTATCAGAGCTGTGATCTCTCAATTCGGAGAAGTAGCAGCTCTACCTGGTGTGACTCTCTGATCTCCGAGCTACATATCTGTCCAATGATTCTTTCCTGAGACATTCTAACCAGATGCCAGTAGTATCAGAGCTGTGATCTCTCAATTTGGAGAAGTAGCAGCTCTACCTGGTGTGACTCTCTAATCTCCGAGCTACATATCTGTCCAGTTCCAGTGATTCTTTCCTTAGACATTCTAACCACATGCCTATATTACAGTTAACTTTTACAAATCTTATTTCTGTTTTCGCTTTTCATTTGCCTTTATTATGTTAATTTATTTACGTTTTTTTTTTTTTTCTTAATCTTTTCCTAGGCCGGATATCGCATGCTCTACTTTAACAGACATCGATTTTTGTAAATATGCCAATTATGCCAGAGAATGGACGCCATTTACAAGTTCAGAAATATGCATTTTTCTGAAAATAAAGTCTCGAATATGTCTATCACTTAATCCGTTAGTGTGTAATTGCGAAGGAGATCCAATTGTAGTCGAAAGTTGCCCTGGAAACCTACTAACTTTAGAAATGCAACAGAAGTTGTACAACTTTAATAAACTAATTAACTCTTACTCTTTTCTGCGTGACTATGCACAACATGGAAATACAGACGAATTAGAGAAACAAATCAAAATGTTGTATTCCATGATGATGCCCTGAGAGTAATTAAAACAGCAGCAATAGTAGTAGTAGTAGTAGTAGTAGTAGTAGTAGTAGTAGTAGTAGTAGTAGTAGTAGAGTAATAAATGTTAAACTATAAAATTTTAACAAAAAATGGGAAATAGAAAAGATATTCAAGGACGTAAAAATCAGTTGAGTGACTTGGTTAAGAGAGTGGGACTGGCTTTGTGCAGTGCCTTTGCTCACTATAAAAGCCTCACGGCACAGGGACATAGAAATAGTCGGGCTGGACACACGATCGCGCGGTTAAATCCCTGGAAGTGAAGGACACCTAGCCTTTGTCAGGGCATTCTTCTAGGAGAAGGCAACTCTGGAAACTGGGATAACTCCGACATAAAACCTGCGGCTCAGTAGTTACCGATGATGTTGATCTTTTCTTCTTTTCAGGTTATAGCTACTGTCGCTCAGAGAATGGGATTGGCTCAGTGCACAGTCTTTCCTCACTTTAAAAAAAATCTTCACGCACAGGCATTGCACAATAAAATTAATTAATAATTATTAATAATGGTATATTGTACAATGGCCATACTCGATAACGAGGGGGCAGCCATCATGTATGTATGTACGTACGTATCCAATTTATCCAAAAGTGTAATCCATTGGGCCAAATTATCCGAATGTTGTACGTGTTTATGGTCAGAGAGCATAAATTAAAAACATTTCAACCAATTCTATCAATAAATTTTCAACTGTAATAGAAGCGTATGTCTAATAAAACGTTATAAATTGCCTCACGCCTTCATTGATTAGTATTTATTGTTGTTGTTGTTATTGTATTTTGACAGTATCGGTAGAGCGTCAGACACCATGCTTTGTAGCATAGAGTTATGGCGCTTTGCGCTCTGTATTGTTGTTGTTATTGTATTTTGACAGTATCGGTAGAGCGTCAGACACCATGCTTTGCAGTATAGAGTTATGGCCCTTTTACGTTCTGTATTGTTGTTATTGTATTTTGACAGTATCGGAAGAGCGTCAGACACCATGCTTTGCAGCATAGAGTTATGGCCCTTTATGCTCTGAGTTCAAATCCCGCCGAGGTTAACTTTGCCTTTCATCCTTACGGGGTCGATAAATAAATTACCAGTAACACACTCTGATCAATTTAATCAACTTTCCCCTTCTCTCCAAATTGCTGGCCTTATACCTATAGTAGAAATTATCGGGCTGTGGATTGGCAGTATCGGTAGAGTGTCAGACACCGTGCTTTACAGCATAGAGTTACGGCCCTTTACGGTCTGAGTTCAAATCCCGCCGAGGTTAACTTTGCTTTTCATCCTTACGGGGGGTTGATAAAATAAAGCACCAGTAATACACTGGTGTCGATTTTGTCGACTTTCCCTTAAAAAATTGTTGGCCTTGTGCCTAAATATACACACATATCGGTTGTGAAGGGTAACTTGGAAAGCAGGGTATTCAGTTCAGTCGCCATGGAGGGGAGTGGGCCTGTGAAGCCTTAACCTCCCATTCGATATTAGATGCTTCTCTACCTGTATTTACCACTTGTTCTATGGCACTTGTCCAAGTAAATACATTTTTATAATTTCAATCTAACAATTAACAAAAAATATATTTCATTGTTATATTTGGTGGTGATGGTGGTGGTGGTGGTGTGTGTGTGTGTGGGGGGGGGGGGGGGGATGCCCTAATATTGCCAAAAATAGTAAAATACACTCACTGTTTGGTTTTCGCGAAATATCAAGACAACATAACCCTCCCCATGTCAATGTGAATGAACAACCAAGCATAGATGAGTTGAGAGAGAAACTGTGTATAAGAGGGATAAGCTGTAGTGTGCGGGAGAGAAGACTGTGATGGTATGGACATGTGAAGCTCATGGAGGATGACCACTGGGTAAAGAAGAGCCAAGAAATCTCAGTAGAGGAAGACCACGAAAATCATGGGCAGAGGTGGTGAGAGCTGACCTCAAATCGCTGAAGCTCACAGAGATGACAAAGGACCGTGATGAATGGAGCAATGCCATGTTGAATAGGACCCTTCCCACCCTTGCAAGCAGGGAAAAGCGGACGTAAAATGATGAAGATGATGATCTGTTTCAACACATGATTTCATATCAAAAACCTTGCAAAACAAACACATAAATAAATCCAAAACAAACACATCGCTGCCGTATATATATCAGATATTCCTTTTAATTAAAAGTTTCTCTTTATATTGGCGGAAAATTAGCAAAGTCATTAGAGCATATGACAAAATCTCTAGGGCGGGTAAAAATACCGAGATCCGTGGACGAGTTCTCTCCAGCAGTCTCTGTCCCTAATTATCACTGCCATGTCCTGCGTCTCCAAGAGACTAGTGTCTGTCCTTAGCATCAACATATGTTAATCTCGGTCTTCCTCTTCCAGTATGTCCATGCAGGGGCTCCCACAGGAGCACTGAGTATAGTGTCAACTCTGGATGTCGGTGAGCATGTCCAGCTAACCTCAGTCTCTTCTGTGCCACTCTCAAACTGACTTTTGGGAGGCTCCCGTACAGCTCTAACTTCTTCATCCTCAGTGTATACTGATTAATGTTCAGAGCCATCCTCAGCATTCTTGTGTAGCACCCATCCACCATTGAGTTTCTTGGTCAGTGTCCAAGTCTCAGACCCATACAGCAGCACAGACTCCACTACAGCAACGAAGAGATGGATCTTCAGATCTTCACAAAGGTCCGACTTCCACACCGATCTCAAGCTGTGGCACGCCGCCCAGGCTTTGCTCTTCCTCTCGACCACATCATCTTCCGTGTTCCCAATCTTTGCTCCCAAATACAGGAAGTCCTCAACCAATTCTAGCGGCTTCCCGCCTACATTGATTGTGGACTGTCACTACCTGATGAAGATCTTACAGGCTTATGGAATCCACAAGAAGATAGTGGACCTGATATCACTGCTCTACACCAAAGCCCAAATCATTACACCTGATGGGATGACAGAGTTCTTTGAGATACTGGCTGGAGTGCTCCAGGGAGATACATTGGCTCCCTACCTTTTTATCATCGCCGTGGACTATTGTATGCACCTTGCACTGGAGAAACACCAGGACTCTGGCTTTACTCTAACACCGGCTCAGAGCAGGAGAGTTAAGGCGAAAAAGATATCAGATGCTGAATTTGCCGACGACATAGTTCTGGTGACAAACATAGTGAAGGAGGCAGAGGATTTGATGCAGGAGGTGGAGACTGTGTCGATGAGTGTAGGGCTGAGAATGAATGAGATTAAGACGAAGTATCTGATAGAGAATATTAAGAAGCTAGAGAAGATTAGTAATATCACAAAATATCTTGCAGTATTACAGAGCATTCTGAGTTCAAAATTCCAGTGGCCAATTTTGGGTGGTAGAATCAAGTTGACACCCAGTTAACACCATCACCTGGTTCTTGGGTACTTTTTACGAGAGTTCCCTCTGTTGGAAGCATTTGAACCAAGTCTCTTTGTTTGAGGACATCTTCCTTCCACCACCACCCCTTCATTCCATTCTGAAACAAGCCATGGACACTGCTCATCTCTCTCTGATTAAACAGTAAAAACAAACACGCAAAATATACAGAAAATTCCAGATGAAAATCCAATATTTTATTTACAAATAGCAGAGGTACCCGGCGTTGCTCGGGTATTAAATAACAGTCGTGTGTATGTATATATATGCGTGTATATGTATATACGTATGTGTATGTGTGTGTCTCTATATATATAAATATATATAAATATGTATGTATTATGTGTATGTGTTATATGTATATATGCATATGTACGTATGTATGTACATATGTGTATTTATGTGTTCCATTCAGTGTTAATGAATGACTTTACAGTTAAGTTCTTTCTTTTTTGTTTTTCATCATCATGTCAAAGGAGAGGAGTACACCAGCCCTCAAAAGAGAAGTGTGGGTAAGTAAGGATCTAGTGATGTGTTTACTATAGACCTTTATAGTTGACAACCAGTCTATGGCAGCAATAGAATAAGTGTGATGAGGGCTCAATCTTGTTTTTTTGTGATAAGGTGTCATCATTATTTTTATGAATTCATTTATTTGGATAAGCACTATCATGGTTGTTATAATCAACATGCAATGTTGTCGTTGTTGTTGTTGTTGCACCTTTTGGTGTTCATTAATGTATTATTAATGTATTATATATACATATATATATATATATATCTGTAGCAGCCGATAGCTACTTCTTTTTCTGACTTTAACACTTTAGCATTTAAACTGGCCGTATCCGGCCGGAATTCTCTCACTTCTTTCTGTTCAAACCAGCTGTAACCAGCTGCACCTATTGATGTTAAGGTATTGTACTCAAAATAAATAATATCAAAATCTCATACATTCAATATTATGTGAGATAATTATGTGAAGTAAAGCCACTGTTGGCGCAGCAAGGGAGAAATAGCAGGTGATGTGTTGTTATGGAGTCCATCTCATGGAGCAAGAAACGCTGGTCGTCCCAAGAAGACATACGTCAAGCAACTTGAGGACGATACTGGATGCACTGCGGAAGAACTGGCAAACGCTATGAGAGACAGAGATGGATGGAGGAAACGTGTCGTAGAAAGCCGAGCAAGCTCAACCTGATGATGAAAGCTTTTACCTAATGATTTCTGATTTAGGCACAAGGCCAACAATTTTTTTTTCGCGGGGGGGGGGGGGGGGTCGTTTAAATCTACCCCAGTGCATTACTGGTACTTTATTTTATCGACCCAATCCTGTAAGCATGAAAGACAATGCTAACCTCGGCAGGATTTAAACACAGAACATAAAGAGTCATAACTCTATGCAATAAAGCATGTTGTCCGACACTCTACCGATTCAACTGCCCTCACAAGATATTGAAATAATAGATCCAGTATTGTCAGTAAGATAATCAAACTACGACATTCGTAGAACAAGTTGTACTCAAAGTCTTCTTCTTATGGTAGCTACAATGGAGAACTAAACAGTAAATTAATGTTTCTTTGTGTGATAATGGAAACACCAACAATAACAGAGGTTGTATCTCTCCAATCTTCAATAAACTCCAATATTCTCATTCTAACTGCATCATAGAATTAATTACATTTTCAAACGACCTGAAAAAAAGAAACAAAGAAAAGAAAAAAGAAAGAAAAAAAAATTAGAAATTTTATTTCAAACATTAATGATTTAATCCTTTCATGACCACATTTCTAATGAAATAAACTATTTCAATTAGTTAACCCTTTAGTTACTAATCTGGCCCAAACCAGCTGTGGTTCCATTTTAAAGATTTCCAATTTAAATAAAAATCTTCCAATATAATTTTATATAAGAAAGAACCTTACATTCAAGTTTCTATCTTACTAATGATATAAATAATAATTTTCGTAATTCCCTTGAAATCCTTCTTAATTGATTAATTAAAATAGAGTGTATTTCATTAGAAATGCAGTCATGATTAATTAATGATGAATTTTGAGGATTGACTAAAATTATCAATTATTTCATTACAAAGTTAGTAACTTAATATAAGGTTCTTATATAAAATTATGTTGGAAGATTTTAATTTAAATTAGAAAACTTTAAAATGAGTGGTTTTATTTCATAGAATCAGAGCCAGTTTTGGATGGGTTGACAACAAAAGGGTTTAAATGAGTGGTTTTGGTTTCATAGAAACATGTTTGGCCAGGTTGGCATCAAAAAAGTTAATCATATCAAGAGTTTTATTTAACCATTTTGATTCCAAGCTGCCTGAAACCACCCTAGTTTTCTAATACAAATCTTCTGTGTCATTAAAATTTAACATCTGTCTTCCCTCTTAGCAAGGGTTGGACAAATCTTCACAGATTGAGTCAGTACTCAAGCACTACTAGAGACTTCACAGATGAGCCAGGAGCCTATATCTTACTTATAGTTATCTCTAAACCTTACACCATAATTTAATATAAAAACTTTCGTTGCTGTATATACTATGTGACCAAACAATTACTCGAATATAAACCAAGGAATCATCATCACCTTTTATTCCATTCTTCCACGCTAGCATGGGTTAGACAGGTTGTCCTGTTGTGGGCAGTGTCTGGTCGGCTGACCTTGTCTTGCTCATACGGGAACTGATTATGGCTTGATTTCTACAGCTGGATCCCCTTCCTAACACCAACCTCATTTACAGTGAGTGCTGGGTGCTTTTTTCCGTGGCGCCTACACGTCCACTTTACACTGTGGACTGGGTGCTTTTTTGCCATGGCACCTCCACGACCACTTTGCAGTGGGAGGGGGTGGGTGTATATTGTCTATATGCTTCAGCTTCGGCTCGTAACCGTGGGAAGTCGGCAAAAAATTAGTTGAATATAAGCCAAGGAATATGGGACCAAAAAATTACTTGAATGTAAGTCAAAGAATATGTGACCAAAAAATTACTCAGATATAAGCTGAGGAATATGTGACCAAAATATTACACGAATATAAGCTGAGGAATATGTGACCAAAAAATTACTTGAATATAAGCCGAGGAATGTGTGACCAAAAAGTTACTCGAATATAAGCTGAGGAATATGTGACCAAAATATTACTCGGATATAAGCTGAGGAATATGTGACCAAAAAATGACTGAAATATAAACTGAGGAACATGTGACCAAAATATTACTTGAATATAAACCGAGGAATATGTAACAAAAAAAATTACTTGAATATAAGCCGAGGAATATGTGACCAAAAAATTACTTAAATATAAACCGAGGAATATGTGACCAAAATATTACTTGAATAAAAGCCAAAGAATATGTGACAAAAACATTGATGGTAAAATGGGAGGTTGGCTTATATATGCCATCTAAACAGTGTTGATTAGCTGCCTTGGTTTAAAAATGGGGTCTGGAGTTTTGCCCATTTCTTATACATAAAATAGTGGAGTCGGATTATATTCAAGTATATACAGTAATGTAGGCAGCAAATTGGCAGAATCGTTAGAACATCGGATAGAATGCTTTATTATATTCGTTCTGGCTCTCTGCTCTCAGAGTTCAAATCTCACCAATGTCAACTTGGCCTTTCATCCTTTCAAGGTCGATAAAAAAGTACCAGTCGGTTCTGGGGTCGATTCTTCCTCTATATCTCTTCCCCATTTCCTCTCTCTCACTTTTTATCTTTCTCTGAAAGAAATCTGCTGTACTCAGGCCGGGAGAGGGATGGGTTCCGCCAAGCTTAAAATGCCCAATAAACGCTGTATGTCAATACGGCGCTCCTACGACTCTATCAGGAGTTACGGGACCTTACATACATACACAGTAATAATTCAATTTCAATTCTTGATGGTTTTCAAATTGATTTCAAAATTACAGTGTCTTTCAGCATAATATATACCAAGATATAAATTCACAGATATTTTACTAAATCTCTATCCACAATCTTGTTCATATTAGCCCTTTCATTAATATATTTCTAACAAAAAAAAGAAACAGTGTTTATGATTTCCAAATCATTTTTAAAATAGTCAAGAATTTGGAAGGATTTAGTAATATAACTAACTTTCTTATTATTAATGTAATTTGGAACATAAAGATTCTTGCATAAAATTATGATACAAGCTTTTTAGATGGAAAAATGGACGTTAAACGGTGATGATGACGAAACACTTTAAAATAAGCGTTTTTATCATATAACTAGATTCAGTTTCAGGCAGTTTGGTAACAAAAGGGTTAAGCATTAATAGAAATGCATAAAAGCAGTAATTAAAAATATGGTCAGAAAATATATATTCAAATATAAGCCTACATCCGCTATATCATATCTGAGATATAGGCAAAAATTAAAACCCATTTATAAACTGGGGCAGCTAATCAACACATTGTTTAGATGGAATATCCTTTAGCATGCTTGTAATTTTTAGGAGTTGTTTCCCTTGACCCAGCATTAATTATTAAGAGGAGATTATTCTATGGTACATTTTGTGAGGTCAGTGCTCTAAAGCAACGGTTGCCAACCAATGGTCTGCGGATCACTGGTGGTCCGCAAAAAAATTTGGACATTATTTGCAATTTTTATGTTTTATTAATAATAAAACAAAAATAATATTCGGTTAAAATATATTTTATAACACCCCTAAAAAATGTTTCTCCTCAGTAAAGAATTTTACACTTCTGTATCATCTATCAACAATGACACACGGACATACAATTCAGTATTGTTTAATAAAATGGAAGTTCTCTGATCATTATTTTAGTGGATTGGCAGAATTGGTAGAGGGTTGGACATGCTTTCCAGCATAGTTACGTCCCTTTACGATCTGAGTTCAAATCCCGCCAAGGTTAACTTTGCCTTTCATCTTTACGAGGTTGATAAAATAAAGTACCAGTAATGTACTGTGTATGTGCTGGCCTTGTGCCGAAAGTAGAAACAATTATTTTACAAAGGTATGGATCATTATTTTACAAAGCGCTTGGATTGACAGTATCAGTAGAAGGTCGGACGCCATGATTTGCAGCATAGAGTTACGGCCCTTTACGGCCTGAGTTCAAATCCCACCGAGGTTAACTTTGCCTTTCATCCCTACGGAGTCGATAAAATAAAGTACCAGTAATGCACTGGAGTCGATTTAATCGACTTTCCCCTCCTCCAATATTGCTGGCCTTGTGCCTTTATAAAAAACCATTATTATTATTATTAATTATTATTATTATTATTATGGCGATGGATTGGCAATATCGGTAGAGGGTCGGACGCCATGCTTTGACGCATAGAGTTACGGCCCTTGCCATTCTGAGTTCAAATCCCGCCAAGATTAACTTTGCCTTTCATCCTTAAATAAAGTACCAGTAATGCACTGGGTAATTGCTGGCCTTGTGCCAAAAGTAGAAACAATTATTATTATTATTATTTTTATGAGGAGTTAAAATCACCATTGAATTATGAAATTTAGATCATTGCACTAAATGCCATAGAGTATTTAGTTCCGTTTGCTGGTATTCTTATAAAATAAAGTGCCAATCACACAGTGGAGTAATTGCTGGCCTTTGCCAAAAACAGAAACAATTATTTTACAAATGTATTTATCTTTTTTTAAAAATTCATATTAGTGGTCAGCGGGATTTAAACTTATGAATTTAGTGGTCCGTAAGGTCAGAAAGGTTGGTGATCACTGCTCTAAAGGATATATAAACCAATCTTCCATTTCACCACCGATTTTTTTATCACATATTCTTCGGCTTATATTCAAATATATACAGTATATACAAGTATATTTAGCATTCACATTACTCTATATATACTATTATATTTTCATGGTAAATGCTTTACCTCGCCTAATTATCTCACATAATATCGAATCTATGAGATTTTGAAAGTATTTATTTTGAGAACAATACCTTAACATCAATTTGAGTGACCAGTTACAGCCAGTTTCAACAGAAAAAGGTAGAGAATTCTGACCGGTTTGAACATTAAAGGGTTAACATGAAAGAGTAAAATCGAAATCTTACTTTGAGGTGATGTTTTCTCCAGGTGTGTAAAAAGGATTGCATAGCATGTCAACATAAGCGTTGTGTAGCTTTTTAAACATCTGAAATATACAAATTGAAATATGTATACATACATACATAAATAAATACATAGAGGAGGAAGAGAAGGAGGAGGAGGAGAATGAGTGGAAGGAGAAGGAAGAGCAGACTACTTACACTTCTGATTTCATTGTCACGCAGTGATGTGTTGGAGGACTCCACAACAATTACAAACTTCACTTTGGTATTTGTCACATAGCCATACCTGATAGATATTAAGTCAAGGAAGACTTACATAGAATTCACCGCCATGACAAGCAGTAACACAGGGCATACCCCCCCCCCCCCCACAACCATCAAATTAGTTATGTAAATGCTAAAGAGTTAACTGACAATATAGCAATGTTACAGCCATCAAAATACAGGTAAAATTCCATTATAACGAATACATTATAACGAATTTTTCAGTATAACAAATTTTTTTTCAATCCCCAGCCAGACGCTCGATGTGTTAGGTTGATCTCATTATAAAGAAATTTTTGTTACAACAAATTTGTTTATATACCTCATGAATTTCGTTATAACGGAATTTCACTGTACTTCAAGTACTTTTAGAACAAGATATTGAAGAGACTGCTATGAGCTTGTTAGATATTGTAGAAATAGCTGACAAATTTCCTTCATATTTCCTCTCCCATTTTTAAAAAGACAATCTATTGAATAATATATTCCAAGAGATGGGATGGTCATGGTAGGAATGACCTGGAGATACAACTACTGCTGCTATTGTTGCTAAAGTACCTCCAGTGATAGCTAGAAATAGCAACCAAATCTTCTTTAACCTCTTCAGTGCTGTAGACAAGATAACTTGTCCTAACATGTTTGAACTCTTTTCCAACAGTTCATAACTTCAAAGCTAGATGGGGTTAATAGTTTATTGATGTGACGTTTGTCAATCAAAATAGTCATTTTACTGAAAAAAAAAAAAACCCTGGCACAGCAACTTTGGCTGTGTAAAATATATCTAGCAGTCAACAGATTAAATCACAACCTGCCATCTCATTCATCATCATCATCAGTCGAAATGGACTCAACAATTGATCTCCACGTGGGTCTGTCATTCATTGCCGCTGCCAAGTCCTGGATTTCAATACCAGAATCTCTGGAGATGACATCAGGATAGGAGAGCTTGCACCCCCTGTTATTAGTGACTGCTTGTGGTTTCCAAAGCACTAATGGAGACACAGCCTCGTAGGTGGCACGATGGCAGTGGTCAGCAAATTGGGATAGAGCTTGCACCCCCTGTTATTAGTGACTGCTTGTGGTTTCCAAAGCACTAATGGAGAGACAGCCTCGTAGGTGGCACGATGGCAGTGGCCACTAAATCTTACTCTTTTACGTACAACAACAGATATGCGTGGGAGGCCGGCATATATCTCTCTCAAAAGCAGATGTCGGCAGCTTATGTTCTGAATGTGTTGAAGCAGGCAAGTGTAAGTGTCATCAAGGTGCTTTTGTTGTTTGCAGATTGCCTACAAAATGCACAACAACTCTCCAGGAAGCAGCCGCCCTTGTTGGCCTTTATCTCAATGAGGGTAAAACAGAGTACATATCAAACTGTACGGCAACAGCATCAAAGCAATCAACAGCAGTGATATCAAGCAAGTCAAGGATTTCAAGTATCTTGGGTCCTGGATCATGGATTCTGAGAAGGATTTCACCACCAGAAAGGCCCAAGCATGGTCAGCTTGCAACAAGTTGGATCGAGTTTGGCACTCAAATCTTTCCAACCACACCAAGATCAGACTCTTCCAAGAAACAATTCAACCAATCTTGCTGTATAGAAGTGAAACATGGACGCTTTCATCCAAACAACAAAAGTCATCTCAAATGAAGGACATATTGAATAATGTAATCCCTGATATACAAAATGAAAAAAAAAAAACAAGAGAACAGTCATAGGTCTGCTTGATCAGGGCTGACCTAGGGCTAAAAAGTAGCAGTGAACATGTGGTAGGATACACTTTATAGTCTTCTGTTGGATAAAGTAACCCCAAGTAGAGTTCTCGTAGGTCATTGGTGTTTTTACCGACAGAAGAGATTTTCTCTTCAACCACATCTAACGATGTGTGAACTGTATAATAGAACTTGAGTTCATTGTCTGTTGGAATGGTTTTGATGAACAATGGGTAATTCTGCAAGAAAAGACATTGAAATAACATCAAAAACAAAACTAAAAAATAACATTCAATATTATTCATGAACAGTATTTAACCCATTTAAACCGGCCATATCTGGCCAGAATTCTCTCATCACTTTCTGTTCAAACTGTTCGTAACTGGCCACTCATACTGATGTTAACGTATTGTTCTCAAAATATATAATATCAAAATCCGTTCTACTGATACTGCCAATCCGTCGAAGGATTTTAGATAAATATAAACATTTTAAAATAAAGTTTTCTATTGTAGAATCAGAGGTGGCTTCAGGTGATTTGGCATCAAATGGGTGACAATTTTCTAATGATTTGGATTTTTTATCATAAATAACTGTAGAAGAAAAAATGTTCATCCTTTCGAGGTCAATAAATAAAGTACCAGTCATGTACTGAGGTTGATTCTTCTACAGGTAAAATTACGTTATAATGAATACCATTATAGCGAATTTTTCAGTATGACGAAATTTTTTTCAATCCCCGGCCACACGCTCGTCATAAAGAAGTTTTCGTTACAACGAATTTTTTTTTACCCCGTAAATTTCGTTATAACAGAATTTCACTGTTTAACTTTTTCTCTTTTCCCCTCTCTCCCCATCAGGAAGAAATCGACTGAATTCATACTTTGGAAGAGAACGAGCTTTGCTAGATTTTAAATGCCCAAGAATTGCCAAATATCATTACAATACTCCTATGACTCCATCAAATTTCAATTAAATTATATAATGTTTGCAATATTTTTTTAAATAATGGCTTCTGATTTAGGCACAAGACCAGCAATTCCGGAAAAGGGAAATGTTGGTCAAATTAATCTCAGTGCGGGACTGATACTTTATTTCATCGACCCTGTAAGGATGAAAGGCAAAGCTAACCTCAGTGGGATTTAAACTCAGTCCGCAAATGGCCGCAACTCTATGCTGCAAAGCATTTTGTCCGGCGCTCTACCGATACTGAAAAGCGATCGGTCGGTAAAGTCCCAGTGTTTAATCATGTTGCAAGCACACCAAAACACTATTTACATGCATCACACACCCTGCTGCACATCGCTAACATCATCTTGCGAGACCTTCCAGGTAGAAGCACCGGGACTCCCCAACATCACCACCACTACAAAAATACATGGAGTATAAAAATTAAAAAAACTAACTTGAAAAAAAAATAGTTGGCGTTTTTAATGATCTCCTACATGAAATATATTAACTCTTCATATCTGCAGTTATGTTTTATTATCAACATGACAGCCATGCAGACGTTCCGAATGATGATTGAGCTGTGAGCTGTATTTAAGACAGCCGGTCAAATAGACAGATATATAGTCAAATAGACAGAAACGTTCAAACAGACAAATAGACGGTCAAATAGGCAAAAGGATGTTTATATACACAGAAATAAATACACGCACAAAGAGACAGTCAGACAGAAGGACGGTGTAATAGACTGAAAGATACAAATAAACACCTCAATTATCAGATAAGCACATCAAATGACGGTCTATAGAAAAGAACCTCTACGTGCTCGGTTAAATAGCTAAAAACAGCCAATATTTTTTTTCCATCGCCACACCCACCAACGTCTTAAAAATGGGGAAAATTAATTAGAAAATGCAGTTTTAAGACGTTATTGTCAAGGGATGATTGTCAAGGGGTGATTTCGATAATAGGTCTACTCATTCAGGGCTGACATAGGGGTTAAATGACAACAATAACATTTTGCCGCAATCGTCAATTTTCTCATCTAGTAATATCTATTGCGAGAGGTGTGTTGAGGAAAATCCAAACAGAGAAAATAATTCCTTGAAATACCGAATTGTTTTGCTCCCAATTTTAATGAATTTATACAATTGAAATTCAATGACATGGTGGAAAGTTTAATGTGAATAAATAAAAACGAAGAGACGAAGTAAATAAAGGTGAGAACTTTGTACCTCTTTCGCGACGACAGCAACACATACGGCCATTGTTGTGGAATGAGAGGAGAGAAAGAAGATAGTAATAGCGAGGAGGAGCAGAGAAAGATAGTAATAGCAGAGGGGAGGAAGAAGGAAAGACAGTGATAGCAAAGGGGGGGGGGGGGCAATAATAGGAGAAAAGATAGAGAATAATAACAATGGGAAGGAGAAAAGAGAGAGTGTAATAGCAAAGAAGAGGAGAAAGTAGAGAGAGAAACAGTAATAGCAATAAGAAGAAAAGAAAGACAGTAAGAATGAGGAGGAGAGGGGAGAAATTGTAATAGCAAAATTACGGTAAAGCGGAGGAGGAGAGGGGAAAAGAGAGTAACAGTAAGACAGACGTGTGGGGGGAGTAAGTGATAGGAAGGTGCAGGAGAGGAGGGAAAGTATGAGCAAAGGTTGATAGAGTAAGAGATAGAAGGGTGAGATATAGATTGCGCGAGAGGTGAAGGAGGAAAAAATTAAGTAGGGGAGAGGTCGGAGAAACGAGTTAACAACTGTATGAGAGCTCAGAGAAACAGGAGTTAACACTGAAGGGGAAGAAAGAGATTGAATAAAGCAGGGAGAGTAAGTAGAGAGAAGGAAACTACAAAAAAGAAGGAGAGAGGGAGAGAATTAATGAAGGCAGAGGAGAGAAGTTTGTGACAATAAGGTTCATCTACAGACGCAATATTATGGACCATTCTGTTACAGAATCCTTAGACGGTTTCGTGTTTGAAGTTATCTTATTTCACATATATCGCTAATGATCTTGAGAAATTTCCCATCTTTTATTAATTAATAACCTTGATTCGAGGAAGGAGCCACTTAGTAGTCGTTCAATCTGTTAAAAATAGCAGCCAAATCTCCTTCAATTAAAAATAGCAGCCAAATCTCCTTCAATAAACCGCACCTTGCTGTCTTAAAAGAGAAGAAAACATTGGTGTTGCCCTCTACACATGACATCTCGGCTGCAGCGCTTTTCATTGTAAGTATACTCGATGAAAACTGGTTTGAGGCTAAAAGGCATCAATATACACATATATAGGAAACAGGTACCCAGAGAAAAGTTACCAGCGTTTGAGTTAGCGTAACATTTGTACACTTGGGCTTCTGAATTACCTCCCTTACATGAGAGCTGGCCACGTCTCTTGTTTCAGTGACTACGGAGTGGAGAAGAACCAGAGGACGGCCAAAGGCCAGATGACCTGACCCGATACCTCAGCCCCACATGGCTAGAGATAGGAAACAGTGGAACTCAACTAGGGAGGTGTTCCTTCAATAGGAGTGAGGAGGCCTTGGATTTGGGGATTTGGACAAGAGATCAGCAGATTTCAGCTTTGTTAATATAATTTCTCACCATACTTGCCAAACACTTTTTTCTTTCACTGATTAGCTTCTCTCAGCGTCGAGAATTTCATTTCATTGAATGTATCAATGTGATCGAAAATGGTTGTTTTTTTTTTTTTTACTAGTTAAAACATTTTATTTTTATTATATATTGAAAAGAGACCCATATATCACAAAAAATACATACTATATGAGAGAATAAGGTATCAGTTGGTCACGGAGACATTCATATATAAATAGAATAAAACAATAACAATAATGATTTCTAGTATAGGCACAAGGCCAGTAATTTTTGTGGGGAGGAGAAAGTCGATTAAATCGACTCCAGTGTGTGACTGGTACTTTATTTTATCGACCTCGCAAGGATGAAAGGCAAAGTTAACCTCGGCGGGATTTGAACTCGGAACGTAAAGGGCCATAACTCTGCAGCAAAGAATGGTGTCTAACGTTCTACCGATACTGCCAATAATTGTAAAAATACACATACACGTACACCAGGTCCGAACTCCCACTGCCATCGCCTCCATCTCTCTCGCCCTTCCCATCTCACACACGTACACCAGATCCGAACTCACACTGTCATCGTCTCCATCTCTCACTATTATGAGCAAATGGGGTCTCACGCGCTGGCCGCCCCACGTCCCCGGCTCACAGAATAGAGAAGGCGTTTCCCCGAAGGATGGTAAGGGAGATAGGCTGGAAGAGCCATTCCATCTTGCGAGGCTCGATGGTCGTTATAAGCCAATTTTCGACGTAACAGAACCATTAGTCAAGTCTTAAGTTACTGACATTCATCCTTTTTATACTTGGCTGTATAATTAGCGCACTCTCACTATATAATTCACATATAATTTGTCAATCCTGAATTAGATGTACGTGTTTACAAGTGTGTGCGTAGTTCTGCGCGTGCGTTACTATGTGTGTGTGTGTGTATCTGTGAGTGTGTCTTGTAAGAATAAATTTTCTGAATTGATCTTTTAATGACGGTATGGTGTGATTTGAGACGAATTTGGTTGCTATTTCTCGCAGGTAAAACAACTGCATTGAAGCTCACACATTAGTTCGGAAGACCTAAAACGATTAGGCTATGTAGCCGGTAAACCCTAAAGGGACGTTTCACCGGCCTCTTCCTTCTGTTGTCTTATGTATTTACGTGTAGATGTAACTAAAGTGTAACGACTAAATGATTTTAACAATTGATGGTGGAAAAGATTTCAAATTGTCTTAACAATCGTCTTAACTCGGGCCGCTACTAATGGTGTCTGACATTCTTACCGGCTACATAACCTCTTCCTAAATAAAATGATAAAATGAAGCAATTGTCTGCTTATTAATTGAATTATTATTTAATCTGATAAATAAATTCTAATTTTAGTCTGTCTGCAAATAAAACGATCTCCGTACTTGTTTCAACCTCGTAAATTAATTTCCTCAGATATTGACGACCAAGGGACAACCAATGCCGGATTTACCATTGTGCTCTGGGACCCGTTGGCCAGGAGTATGGCCCATCTTCCTGCCCTAAAAAATGTTTGCGATGATTCTTTCTACGTTTATTAATATATAAATGTGGAATATTTATTTACAATAATAAACTGCTGTTGTCTCGTCTGGACAATTACCTTCACCGCGGTCGAGGCCGTAACAATTTTGTGCAAATTATGTTAAATTTAGTTTGATAGAGGAGTTATTTCCCTTTGACTATACAAGAAAGATTTTCAGGGATGATGCTTATTTTATTGATTGGTTCTTATCAAACTGCTAGGTTAACACAGATACAAACGTAAACACCCAAAGTTCTACACAGTCGGACTGACCTATGGTCCCACACAGTGGGACTGAACCCAAGGTGCCACTTAAAGGGACAGTACCTGAGGTGTCACATTGAGAGACGGTACCCGAGGTGCCACACAGTGGGACTGAACCCATGGAGTCACACAGTGTGACTGAACCAATGGTGCCTCATAGAGGCACGGTACTCGAGGTACCACACAGTGGGACTGACCCGAAACCATGTGGTTTCCTTCATAATGAAGCCTTACCTCTACCTATTTTGTCCACATGTTTTGATTAATTTTTTTTTTTTAATATACGTGAGTGAATAATAATTGTTTCTACTTTTGGCACAAGGCCAGCAATTATCCCAGTGTATTACTAGTACATTATTTTATCGAGCCCGTAAGGATGAAAGGCAAAGTTAACCTCGGCAGGATTCGAACTTAGATCATAAAGGGCCGTAACTCTATGATGCAAAGCATAAAGTCCGACCCTCTACTGAATATTATAATCTATATATGAATTTCTGCGATTCTGTCACAACATGTAAAGAGAGAGGTGTAGTTTGACTACCTCATACTACTCCTCTCTCTTTACGTCTGTTGCGTGTGTGAATGTATGTGTGTGTAAAAGGAAGGAAGGGGTGGTGAAAAAACTATACCAAAATAGCAATTGGCATTCTATTATGCTGTGTGTGTGTTTGTGAGTGTATTTTTGTAACTGTGTCTGTGTTTGCATGTTTATATTATATACTCATACATATAAATGTATGCACATGCACACATACGCATCAACGTATTGAAAAAAATCCTACTAATATAATATTATTTCAAATCCCGCCAAGGTTAACTTTGCCTTTGATCCTTACAGGGTCGATAAATAAAGTAGCAGTTATGCACAGGTAATTGCTGGCCTTGTGCCAAAAGTAGAAACAATTATTAATATTCGGTTTGTTTATAAGTAATCAGCCTCATAAAACACCATGTGATAGATGATAACGTCATCTTTTGTTTCAGAATTGTCAATTGTTTTCTCTCAGCTACCGCTGGAACGAAAGGATGGTGTTGTCATCTACCATGTGATGTTTTATGAAGTTGTTTACTTGTAAACAAACTGAATATTAATAATATTATAATATTATTGTTCACTCTGTTGGCAAAGAAGGGTTTCTCCCTACAAACGAAAGGCCAGTTATATGATGCCTGTGTGAGATGTGCGATGTTGCATGGTAGTGAGTCACGGGCGGTGGGTTGGCAGTATCGGTAGAGGGTCAGACACCATGCTTTCTAGCATAGTTAGATCCCTTTACGGTCTGAGTTCAAATCCCAATGAGGTTAACTTTGCCTTTCATCTTTTCGGAGTCGATAAAATAAAGTACCAGTAATGCACTGGGATAATTGCTGGCTTTGTGCCAAAAGTAGAAACAATTATTATTCACTCAAATGCAGGTAGGATCTATAGAGATGGTTGATAGCTTCCGATACTTAGGTGATCAGATTAGCAAGGGAGTTGGTGCTCCAAGGCCATAGTATCTAGAATAAGGACGCGTTGGATGAAGTTTAGGGAGCTGCTTCCTCTGTTGACAAAGAAGGGCTACTCCCTACAAACAAAAGGCCGGTTATATGATGCCTGTATGAGGTGTGAGATGCGAGATGCTGCATGGTAGTGAGACATGGGCAGCAACTGCAGAGGATATGTGATTGCTGGAGAGAAATAAAGCAAGCATGCTCTGTTGGATGTGCAATGTCAATGTGTGTGAACCACCAAGCATAGACGAGTTGAGAGAGAAACTGTGTATAAGATGGATAAGCTGTAGTGTGAGGGAGAGAAGACTGTGTTAGTATGGACATGTAATGTGCATGGAGGATGACCGCTGGGTAAAGAAGTGCCAAGATATCTCTGTAGAAGGAAGACGCAGTAAAGGAAGATCATGAAAATCATGGGCGGAGGTGGTTAGAGCTGACCTCAGATCACTGAAGCTCACGGAGGAGATGACGAATGGAGAGGTGCTGTTCTGAATAGGACTCATCCCACCCTTGCAAGCAAGGAAAAGCGGACGTAAAATGATGATGATGATGATGATGAATACATTTAGGTATCCACCATGTTAAGAGCAAAAATAAATTTTGATGAATTTTTTTCAATAATCAAGAAAATAATCTCATTTCTCTGCTGGGAAGCTGCAGTTCGGAACATATCCTAACAGAGGTTTTTTTACATAAAATTTTGAGGGTAGGTTTAAATTTAACACTTTAGCATTTAAACCAGCCATATCCGGCCAGAATTGTCTCACCTCATTCTGTTCAAACTGGTCATAACCAGCTGCTCATACTGATGTTAAGGTATTGTTCTCAAAATAAATAATATCAAAATCTCATAGATTTGATACTATGTGAGGTAAAGTCTTCACTGTGAAAATATAATGGTTTATATAGAGTAATGTAAATGCTAAAAGGTTAAACATAATGTTTGAAAATGGAGAGTTTTATGTCATAGAACCAGGGGCAGTTTTTAGTGGGTGGGTGTGAGGGAAAGAGGTATGAAAATATTTTAAAGTGTATGACAACATGTAAGAGGTGCCACTTTAACATGTGATCTACCTTGCCATTTACACTTTAGCATGTGGTCTACCTGGTTATTTACATTTTAGTATGTGGTCTACCTGGTTATTTACATATCAATGTGGCCTACCTGGTTATTTACACTTTAGCATGTTGTCTACCTGGTTATTTATAATACATATCAAAATGTGGTCTCCCTGGTTATTTATAATACATATCAGAATGTAGTCTACCTAGTTATTTACATTTCAAAATGTGGTCTACCTGGCTATTTAGATTAGATTCTAGTGTGTGGTCTATCTGGCTGTTTACACTTTGGCATGTATTTTACCTGGCTATTTACACTTCAATGTGCAGTCTACCTGATCACTTACAGTTCATCTTGTAGCCAACCTGCTCATTTACACTTGAGTGTATGGTCTACCTGGCTATTTACAGTTCAGCATACAGACTACCTGATCATTTATAGTTCAGCATGCAGACTACCTGGTCATTTATAGTTCAGCATGCAGACTGCCTGGTCATTTATAGTTCAGTGTGTTGTCTACCTAGTCATTTACAGTTCAGCATGCAGACTACCTCACCTACAAAAAAAGAATAATAATCCAAGCCTAACCTGATTATACAACATAGACGACAGATACTGTGGTAGGGCACACATTAAGTAAACCACTGTGTAAGATTAACCAAAGTATACAGGAATCATGTTAAGTTATTAAATAAAACTAAACAAGGAGATTTAATTATCATAGAATTGTTCAGTGAAACAATGTCGTAATTGTAGATCTATGAATATTTTGAATGCCTTTCTCACCTTTATCATGAAATATATATGATCTTCACCTTTATACCAACACATTTGAAGTTTTCACTTTTATACCAACACATGTGAAGTCTTCACTTTTATATCAACACATGTGAAGTTAGTCTTCACTTTTATACCAACACATGTGAAGTCTTATCAATGCATGTGAAGCCTTCACCTTTATACTAACACATGTGAAGTCTTTACCTTTATACCAACACATGTGAAGTCTTCACTTTTATACTAACACATGTGAAGTCTTCACTTTTATATCAACACATGTGAAGTCTTCACTTTTATATCAACACATGTGAAATCTTATCAATGCATGTGAAGCCTTCACCTTTATATCAACACATATGGAGTCTTCATTTTTATACCAATGCATGTGAAGTCTTCACTTTTATATCAACACATATGAAGTCTTCACTTTTATATCAACACATATGAAGTCTTCATTTTTATACCAACGCATGTGAAGTCTTCACTTTTATATCAACACATGTGAAGTCTTCACTTTTATACCAACACATGTGAAGTCTTCATTTTTATACCAACACATGTGAAGTCTTATCAATGCATGTGAAGCCTTCACCTTTATATCAACACATGTAAAGTCTTCACTTTTATACCAACACATGTGAAGTCTTCACTTTTATACCAACACATCTTAATTGCTAGACAGAACAATCTAAAGCAGTATAGTCTTATCAGTGTATTGTTTACTAAACCAAGTTAACTTGCAATTATACATATCTTAGACAATCTAATGGTGTTGAGAAAGCATTAATTACTAATTACATCCAAAGACAATTTAGAGGTGTCAGCCAGTTTGGTTGCTGTAAAGAATGAAAAGAAAAAATCTTTGTATGTAGTAGATGCAGCAGTTGGAGTCAGCAGTCAGAGAAACAGTCAAGTAAATTCTTTTCAAAGCTTAGAAGAAAGCCTCATAGAAATAGTTGACAGCTCCTGGATTAGCAGTGGATGTGGGTGATCCAAAAGCATAGTAGCCAGAATAGAAATTGTTTGGAAAAAGTTTAACCCTTTAACATTTAAACCAGCCATATCCAGCCAGAATTCTCTCACCTCTTTCTGTTCAAACCAGTCGTAACTGGCCGCTCATACTGATGTTAAGGTATTGTTCTCAAAATAAATAATATCAAAATCTCATAGATTCGATATTATGTGAGATAAAGCCTTTTCTGTGAAAATACAATACTAAATATAGAGTAATGTAAATGCTAAAGAGTTAAGGAGCTAATACCTCTGCTGGCAACACAGAGATTCTCTCTCCAAATGAAGAGCATATTGTATGACATTTGTCTAGAAACCTTGTATGTTCTACACTCTACTATCTAAAAAAAAAATTTAAAAAAAGACAATCGATAATGTAGTCCCAGGTATACTAAGTCTGAAAAACTAAAGACAAAGTGGTCGAAGTTTTGATCATACATCAAGTGAGTCACTATTGACCTGGGTTTAAACAATAAAAACAATGCTAAAGATGACCTAAAGAAGAAGCCTTTATACCAGGGGTCTTCACTATGGTCATAAATCTTATGTAATTACTAAAAGAATACAATCGTGAATACAAGTAACCAAAATGGGGTTAACGTCTTTTACTTTATAGGGTATGTAGCTCAGAGATCAGAGTTACTCCAGGTAGAGCTGCTACTTTTCAAAATTGAGAGATCACAGCTCCAGTAATACAGATATGTATTCAACAACTAATCAACATTGAATCACATATCACACTCCAATCAACAGCAAATCAAATTTGAGCCACATATCACACCCAATAATTATGGAGCTACATATCACACTACTTTTGGCAGCCAATCAGAATTCAATTGCATATGAACATTTAAAACTCTACTTAGGTATTGAGTAGTCCTTTCTCTCAGCTGTCAACCACATATATATGCGTATATATATATATATATATATATATATATATATATATATATATATATATATATATATATATATATATTTAAAGGTTAAACAAGGTTCAATGAATAAATCAAAGAATGAGTTTTACAATAGATTGGAAGCACTCCACAAAAATGGTTTTCACTACCATGGCTGAATCTTAATCATCTACTTAGTCAGAGTATGTCATGCATCATATTATTTTATCTGATGAGGACGTACTGTTGAAGATAGCTCAGTACCTCTGAAATATGTATAATAAAATATACTTGATCACACGAATGTCTATTTTTATTAATATTTTGAATTAATATATATTTATACATTATTTAGAGAAGAAAACACAAAAAGGAGTATGTTTTCAATTGTGTTTTCTTCTCTATATACTGTATTATGAAGAGCCCAATACTTATTCCTTGAGCTCATTAAATTACAGGGGATTAACGTGAGTCTTTAATTCCGTTTATTCATTCGATATATATATATAATAAGTTGACAAGACTAGCATGGGTTTCATTGCTAGTATTCGTTGCATCTCAGTATACTTAATAGGTAATACTAAATAAACTCCCAGATTAGACACATAGTTATTCACTTTAACAGAACACACGTAAATGGGTACCTTCAATCTATACCTGTACGCAAGTTTCTGCCATACTTAATGCAGCAATAGAGTGCACAGCCTCTACTGTCTGCATCTATTATGCAACAATCCACAATCGGCACATGTGGCTTCATCAGCGGGTTTCGCCTAATCAATAACCAATCGATTAACAGAATTTGATTCCAGTCTGTGTCGGCTCTGACTGTATATGACAGCCAACACAGTAAAACATTAGCAACTGAAATCCCTACACATCATCACAATGCTGTCAGTCGATTGGCTATTGGTTCAGAAATTTACGTGACAGCAGGAGATCAAAATTCAAATAGTTCCACTCCTGCCATAAGCTCTCAGCCAACATGTCTCAAACACAAATTAACAAGTGAGTGAAAAACGGTTATTAAAAAATCAGTCTCCTAGCAAGAAATAGTGCGACAGTAACAAGAGTAGTGCCTAAAACCTTTCCAGGCATTAAATGGCAACATGTAATTAGACAGCAATATAGAGTTAGCGCGCTGGTTAGAATTCGAATTCTAGACATTTGAACCAACCACGCGCATAACCAGTCATTTTCACAACCTGCACAATTTAATAGGTGAGTGAGAGAGAAAGATATGACATGAACCAGAGCAAAAGATAACAATATCGCGAGAAGCACTGGGAAATCTCTCTAATCATTTTTTAGGCAATCCAGCACGCTTGCAGCGTTACCTAGGGTGATGGCAAGGCTGAGATGCTGGAATAACCAAGCGCCCTGAGGAGCATAACCAGTTACCTCGGTTAGGCAAGCAGCTAGTGAAGTTAAGAACCTTACAGTCAGTAGCCCTGTTCCCCCAAATGTCTCGAATGTTACAGGCTGGAAAATGTAGTTGGCTGACAGGTCACGGTATTTCAGAGTTTTATTCCGTTCTGCTGCGGATGCAGTAGCTCTCGCCATTACCGCTACATCCAGGATCAGGGAAGGAGCAAAAGAGTCACTAACTGTGGCATCCCAGATAAGGCACCTGCCTCTTTACCAGGGGCACAGGGTAAGGCAGTCAGGTCTTCTCACATCAATTCTGGACAAACCAGACGTTTCCAAAATTAAGGGGATGTCTGCCCGGGCCAAAGCTGGTATTAGGACAGTGTGTGTATGTGCACGCAAGTGAGTTTGTCGGCGATCTTAAATTAGAAACGCGTGTATCATATATATATATGTGTGTCACGTTTTTAAGTTAGAGACATATGTATGTGTGTATCCCCTGCCTTCCTTTTACACACACATACATTCACACAAACACACACACATTGTGTGACGGACGGACAGAAGTCGCTCAAATTTATATTCGTGTGATTTGAGTTCCACAGAAGCAGGTAGAGAACTTCAAGTATCTCGGGGACGTATTCATGAGTGATGGAATGCAGGAGGCTGAATTAAGTGCAAGAATTACAAAGAATTAAAAAAGCTGGCGCCGTAATGCACCAGTTTCAGCATTCAGTAATCAGAAGGGAGGTAGGTGTATAAGCGAAACTCGTTGTCTTCTTGCTAACCTTTACCTATGGTTATGAATCTTGGATAATGACTGAAAGAATACGATTGTAAATACAAGCGGCCGAAATGAGGTTCCTCTGAAGGGTCTTTGGGGGTAACTTTAGTCGCTAGAGTGCATAGCTCGGAGATCAGAGAATCACTACTGGTAGAGCCACTACTTTTCCGGATTGGGAGATCACAGCTCTGATACTATGGACATGTGGTTAGAATATCTCAGGAAAGAATGACCCTCTCAGAAATAAATGGGCGAAGAAGATATTGCCAATTTACATATATCTATATGCATATATACTTGTATATCTATATGCATATAATACCAATACACACACTACATATGCGAGCAGAAAACCGCTCCACGGGCGGTTCTTCTACTAGTTTAGTATAATAATTTAACATTATAACACAGTTTTAAAGGAATTATTATCACAATCATTATAATTAAAATAATTATAAAGCCATGTGAAATTTAATGTAAAATCCAGAATGGAAACGGCGATCTAAAACAAATTTTCTTTCTACAATTAAATGTAAAGAAAGAAAAATAAATATATAATACACATAATCTGTATAATATTGTGTATTGAAATCTAACAGAGACGATTTGAAATTAATAAACATATTCGTTCTTTTTTTTTTTTAAAGTGATTCAGAGTTACTTCGCCCTGACGTGGGAGGTTTTTAGTTTTTATATTAAATATGTTGTTTCGGATTCATTAATGAACATTAAAATATCAAAATAATTATTCAGTAATACTGGCAAACGTGTAATATAAACAAATATTAGGATGATATTTCCTCTATTTTAACACTGTTATATTTTCTCTTCATTCTATATAATTTCTATTTATTTAATTTCGTATGAACAATGTCGTCGCCCAAAGAAATTTCTAGAATCGCTGTAAATGCTGAACTGTTCTTTTCAAATAAATTAATTTGTAAATACGATTTCAACACGTCTTAAATATTATTTATTAGTAACTAATATATTGGAATAATCTTTCAAAATAATTTCGCTTCTTTAGGATTTTATTAAAAATTAAAATTAAAATAAAATGTTTCTATTTTTAAATATTTCATAGTCAGAGTAAATTCAATGTTACCGCCCAAATCCATGAAAACATTAAAAAAATGTTTAATTAAGCCTTTTCGTTACATATCTAATATCGTGATATTTCTTTTTTTAAAAACTAATAAATACAACTTAGGTACTAAAAATTATATTTTTGATAATTATTAAGGAAAATATTTTGTTCAATTGTTAACGTTTTAAGCGACCTATTCCCAGTTACTTCCCTTGAAGAGCTCTTGTGTTAAGCTGCTCTCGCGTAGGTGAGTATAAATTTCATTGTCATCCACATCTCCTCGACTGCTAACCTCGTCTTCATCGAGGTATCGCGCTCAACACAGAAAACAAAAAAAAAATAAAAAACAAAAACACTTATAACCCAAGAACTCGAATACCATTACCAATTTTTTTATTTGTCATGGCTTCTGAAGATAATTTCGATACCGGAGATGCAGGAGCATCAAAGACCTTTCCTCAGCAATGTTCCAGCTTACGCAAGAATGGTTACGTTGTTCTGAGACAAAGACCGTGTAAAATCGTTGATATGTCCACGTCAAAAACCGGCAAACACGGCCATGCCAAGGTTCATCTCGTTGGTCTGGACCTGTTCAACGGCAAAAAGTACGAAGATATTTGTCCCTCCACTCACAATATGGAGGTGCCCAATGTGAAACGAAAGGACTACCTTTTGATTGATGTCGATGGGAATAATTATTTGACCCTGTTGGAAGATGATGGAGCAATTAAAGACGATTTAAACCTACCAAATACTGATATCGGCAAAGAAATACACGAAAAGCACCAATGCGAGCAGTCTCTTGTTGTTACTGTGTTATCAGCTATGGGTGAAGAACAAGTAGTTAGTTATAAATTGGATAATGCTAAATAATGGATTGAGCCAAAAGGAAAAAAAAACTGAACCTATGCAAGCTATGGTCACTTTTAACACTATAAACTGAAGCAATTAAACACCAACACACTTATAATAATTACTCTTCTCGTCAACAGTTAAAGGACAGTCTTTATTTTCTATATAATAACAATACTAATTAATAATACTGTAAAAATGATAGCAGCTAATAGACTTATAGGCAGGTTCTTTATCTACATATATATGTCTCTCTAACTCTACTTCTCTTCCTCTTGAATATGCGCGCACGCTCGAACACATTCACTCAACCGTAGATATATTATACATTAAAAACATTAAATTCAGCCAAAGATATTTATTTATTTTAAGATGGAGACAACAGCAACGTAAATGGATCAAGCAGAGGACGGCGCAAAGAAATGGAGATACAACAGATATATAAAAAAAGAAATAAAAAATAAAATCCAAGCGATGTGAGTTGATCACATAAACCTCAACAAGTCACGGATTTTTTCAGAATCTTCATCGCCTCACCTGTTTATTTTTTTCTTCTTCCAATTTTATTTTTTGAACAGTATCTCTGAAGTTGCATCCATCTTCCAAATATTGCCATTCATTTTAGAGAGAAAAAAAAAAATTTGAAGTGAAGAATATACACGATCAGATGGAAGAAATGATTTTGAAAAAAAAAAGAAAAAAAAAAAAAAAAATTCTCTCCTTCATACTTCAACGTAATTGAAAATTTGCAGAAAAATCCCCGGATTTCTTGGTATGTTGGTTTGTTACCACTGGGAATTATGAATGTATATATATATATATTGTACGTTTTAGTCTTGGGGTATCAGTTTTTTTGTAATAGACCTTACTTTTTTTTTTTTCTCTTAAAATAAAGACTGATCACCTCATTTCTAGACCAACTCAGATTCGATAACGAATCGGTCGTATAAGGCTAACAATTTACTTATAGATTAAAAAAGAAACCTAGAAAAAAAAAGTTTCTCCCTTTTAACTATTGATATATTATATAACAAGAATATATATATCCACCTTCATATTTCTTGTGCTACAAAGAAATATAGATTTAAATAAATGATGGTGGTGACTTAAAAGAAACTTAACAAGTCTTGAATAAATGGCTTTTTAAACTCCGAATGTCGTAGACACTTCATGGGGTGTTTTGGTTGACCTGCTTGAACATTTATGCATGCTTTATATATAACATTCACTCTCTCTTTTGTATTTTTTTTCCTCCTTCCTCTTATAAATAAAAGTGGTTTGTATTTTCTCCTAAGGGCCAACATTTGCGTTATATTAAAAAAATTGAACATAACACGTGATTTTCATTTTTATCGGCTTCTTTTTTCTCTCAATTATTAAATTTTCTATTCTCAATTTGGTCTTTTCTTCTCTGATGTTCCCAGCTGCTTATAGTAGTGTACGTCGGTATATTTATCCGACACCCTACACATAGCAGTTGCAATAATTTATCTAGCTGTATATATAAAATAATTAAGTCAAATATTTAAAATTTGGCTTCGTTTATTAAAGATGTACTGCTATATATATTTCGGTGACAGCCATCATTGGCTATGACCTCTTCAGGCAGTCCGAATTGGTGTGGTAGAGGGACAGGTACACAAGTGTTTTACTCCGATATGTCCAGCTCCTGGTTGGGTTATTTCTCTGAGGAACTGGAATCGTATCTAGGATATACGGTTAAAATATATCTAACGTGGTAAAATCCTATGATGAACCCCCCCGGAAAGTGTTTCCACTATTTCTTTACACCATCGTCACTAAATACACTTTTGCAATTTTTTTTTCTTTAAATCTTCTATTTTGTTTATGAATTATTTATGCTAGTTAAGATCTAATTATTCCATCATCGGTCACTTTCTCTCCTATCTCTGCTCCCTTCTCTTACCTACATTCGACCTCGTGGTTCGCTTTCCAGCATGGTACAACTGCTTGCCACTGTTCTCTATGGGAATAGGATGCCTTATATATATGTGTATATATATATACACACACACACACACACACACACGTATATATATACATACACTCACACTGCTTATCTCTTCACCCCAAGGGATAAACTATTCACTCAAATTTACATTTTCTGCACTTTTATATTCATATTAATATATAGGTATTTGCAGATTTATTTATTCCTTGTTTAGTATGTATTTATAATTACTATTGATAAACAATTGATGTTTTCTAAGTCTTTTTCTGTAAAATAGACGTTCAGTTTTGTTCGGTTAACTCTTTATACTTTATGCTATATATTTAAGAACAGTATACTTTATAAAAGCATAAGGAATTTTGTTAGTGTCTGAAGCTATTTTACTAAGGGCAACGCTGCTGTCATCGTGTTTGAAATATTCCGTTATACTTAAGTTATGGCGTTGGGCGGCCAAATCATATATATATATATGTAATCTTTTCTTTGGAAATAGTTTAATTCCTGTTCATTAAGCTTTCATCAATGTCCCAGTCAGTACGTTATAAATGACATCATCTAAGGGAGACTAGAAAACGAGTGACTTGAAAAGCCATTTTTATTATCAGCATCTGACCTACTTTTTTCTTTATCTTTCCTTCCTATGACACGTCGGCCATTCCGACTTAAGACAATTCTTGCTATTTTTTCTCGTTTCAATATTTAAAAAAAAAAATCCAATGTGAATTCTTTCTCTTAGGGAAACGTTATGAGGGAGAGACTCGAGATTATTTTTTTGTGAATTAATATATGTACCGTATTCGACGGGCCTGTAGAGCTGTACTCACTGTTGATGGCCGTTTATTTGTTTCTAATTAAATTTTGTCAAAATATTTTGTACATTTTTTTTCTCCTCTATCTAAAATACTATTTAATGCTTGCCTGCATATCTTAACTTTTTTCCTTCTCTTGTTCTTTCCTCCACTCAGTCTCATTGTATCGACCACTTCGTCGTTCTCGCCGAGTGGCGAGCGATTTACAACGGAAACAACCGAGCGGTTAGTCGTGCGCTGCCGGAATCTCTTCCTTATCTGGCCAACAGTGCTGCATTATTTCAATGGTGGTCTTTATTAAGATACGCGAATAATTTAACTTTTTTTTTTTTTTTTGACACAATTGTTTCAGTTCGGGTTTTGTTTCTTAGTTGGTATTATAGATTGATTTGTACGAGTATTTATTAACGCAACTGTGGACTGGACGAAACCGACTGTTGTGTTGGTAATAGTTTTCCTCACTAAAGATGTCCCTACGTTCCAGAACATATGGCAGTAATTTATACTTGGCATTACTGATTTCTATAAGTTACTGTCTCTTAGGCTTGAACAATTTCCTCCTACATTCAACATTTCATTGATTTAAATATGAAATATCGCAGAT
Source organism: Eledone cirrhosa (assembly GCA_964016885.1). NCBI lineage: Eukaryota > Metazoa > Mollusca > Cephalopoda > Octopoda > Eledonidae > Eledone > Eledone cirrhosa. Next base: position 28,305,883 of record OZ024756.1, read on the forward strand.
TACGATAATTTTTTTTTTCTTTCTGATGTTTAAAACAAATGTAACGTCTCTTTAAAATGACAGTTACTGTCTGTTGTATAAACCAAGTGGGTAAATTAAAATAGGCTACAATTTTTGTAAATATTTTCTTTGCAGAATCGTTAGTTGTTTTTGTGTTTTAATGTATTGCCTTACTTTCTGGCGTGTTAGGCGCACCTTTTATCGAGAAATTTAGTGTAAAGATTCTACCAGAGTCCTCTTTATAGGTAAAATATGTCTATAATATTACTGTCATTGTAACTTCAATATAAGTGCGTCGTATATAATGTTCAGGTTGTATGTTGATCTGGTTTAATCGAAAAACCCCATATTAATTACGGAAGGTATAATTAGGGCTTGTCGACTTACGTAGTCTAGCATTGTGACAATACCAGCTCTTACCACGTGGCTTTCTCTCAGCCACATTTCACATGTTTTCTAATATATTGCAAATATAGCTTCTATTAACAGCTAGTTTTAACTTTGGTTGATAAACACTCAAATTTCCCTTGATTTTAAAATTTCTCCCAGCTAGTGTCATCTGGTCGTAATCTTTACGACTGGTCATATCGGATTCGCACGTGATGTCCTAGCAGAAAGATGTTAATGGATTTTTTTTTTTTCCCTCTGACTCATTTGAGATTAAATTTAATTTCTTAACTCACAATTACTACGAATTTACGACTACAATTGGTTTTAGGTGGTGGATGCCGTGACTCTATTGAAAGTCTTAACTGTTCGTCCTAAATGTGTATAGAGCGAATTAGTGTAAATTATGAGCCGACTGAAGTCTGGTTAATCTTTTATCATTCAGTCACTTGAACCATAGCTGTGTGTACGTTGGCAGAAATAGTTTGCGTGGCAGTTTTGATAAGATGTTTTTATCTGACAGTTATTATGGTTAAATGTTCAATTGGACATTAAATTATTTCTTTCCTCTCTCGTGTTTTAATACCTGTTGTGATATATTACATACAACTGCTAGCTTTGTCAAACGGTTCACGTTTACTACTGACTGAATCTGTGAGGTAGCGGTCGTAAGCCTAGCAATGACTAAGGGAAAAATAGATTGAGGTGTATATTTATGCCGTATGGTATTCGCTTATTTGGGGGATTTTCCTTTTGTCTTTGTCTATACCGTTTATAAAATGACTTGTATATCGCAAAATGAGCTTTACCGATAGGCGGTGATTTGTAAAGGGATCTTATCTACGTCCTTCATATTGCATTGTTCTGAGGCTCGTAGAAATACTAGACACATACCAGCACTAGTAACCTGCAGGGACAGCTTATGTACACCAACTAAGGAAAGAGGATCGAATACATTTGATACTAATGAGTTGCTTCGACCCCCCCCCCCCGTCTCTGTCTCGTATTGAGCAAGATCAGCTTAATGTTTACTATCACAGACTTTCTTGGTGCTCAAAGATTTTACAACAGTTAATAGTCTACCCAAATGTGTCCTGATTTCTAAAGTGACTTCTAAACATAATCAGTCCCATACGATAATTTGCCGTGTCACACCTGAGGTAGCACAGCAATCATTTTTTTGGGAAGGGAGGGAGCTTTGTAAGCATGTGCGTCGCAGACAGCTTGACAACTCGAAAGAGCCCGTAAAAAAAAAAAAATTTGATGCTGCGGCCTTATCAAATTGCACCTTCTTGAAATAGTGTCAGTTTGTGGTATTGGTCCTCAGGCAGATAGCAAAGTCACCCGAAACATAGGGTGTTTTAGATGGATCTGCTTGGTTTTAAAATTAAACCTTTTAAATTCCTCGGACAAATAGGGAGATTCATGGCATCATTGCCATAACTTACTGAATCTAGTATTTGGAATTCTTTCCCTTACCTAGAATCATTTTTTCCTATTAACTGAATTTTTTTTTCTGTTTGTTTATACATCTGTAATTTTTACAAGTTGTAAATTAAGGGCAATCGGTTACCATCTGTATTTTTAAGTAAATTATCTTTCCTGTTTAGTTATGTTCTCATGCAGCTCTCCAATAATTTAGATATCGACATTTTCAAATCCTTGTTAGTGTTAACTTTTTTTCCTCAAAGTTTTTAATGCCTATGATTTTCAAATAATTTTGAAAATGAAAAAATTTGAAATAACTAATATTCAAATTAAACTGATGTTTGGAGTATAGCTGAAGGGGTTTTTACATATAAGCACATCAAGACTGTTTTGTATCAGAGCTAAGGATGGTTTGGTATCAAAACGTTTAATTGTTCCTGTCCTATTGTAAGCAGCCAAGAGCATGAGTGTGCATAAACAGCATTAAGACGGAGCTTTCAAGATGCTATGAACAGAAAATGAGAAAGCTTTGAAGAGTGCTACACAACAAATGGAGAATTCTGGTGGTGTACTGTCATTTAATGTGTAAACGTGCAGAATGGACTAAGTGATCATACAAGCAATGTGGGGTTTTTTCAGTGATATGATGGAGTGTGTGATAATGAATGCCAAATGTTGCTTTAGTGCACAAAAGTAATGGTCGTAGGACAATTGCTTCTCAATATTTAAGTAACTATAGCATTGATACTACTGGAAGGAATACATTCTAAGTCATGAACTACACTCTACCCACGAGCATTGAGAAGGTATCCCAAAAGTCACTAGAACGTTTTATATAATTTGAAATGGTCTAGTAACTTTTGGGACACATTATTCCTGTGGTATTGGCTTTTAATTAAAGTCCAAGAAATTTGGGATTTGTTAACTTTACTGATATCACTATGTAATATCTTTTCATGTGTTATATTCTAGGTTGAGACTAAATTTTTGCTTCAGTGTCAAGTTTACCCAATTTTAGCCATGAAAAGTACCAAGTACCACACTAGCTGTAGAATGTTTCTTGGTACAAATGATCTTGCAATGACAGTTTTGATAAGACAAGCCAGGTCAGATGACCATGTCTTGCTCATACAGAACTGGTTTTGGCTTGGTTTATATAGCTGGATACCCTTACTAACACCAACCACATTTACAATGTGCTGGGTGCTTTTTGTAGTGACACCTACATGTCCACTTTACAACACAAACTGGGCACTTTATATATTGATAATTGACTGGTTTGTCTTTTCCTCATCATAACTATTTCTAATTAGCCTTTTAACACTCGTTTTGGTAACCTCAGATATTGTAGTTTAAGAGTTGAGTACATTCTACTGCTGAGCTAAAAATATTGATTTTTTTTTTTTTTTTTTTTTTTTTTCTTCATCTATTGCCACTCCCAAAGACACAAGTGTTGGCTGAAAAGTTCATAGGCTGACCAAGTTACTCTCATGGAATGACCAAATGAGGTTTATTTTTCAACATAGTCCCTGGAAAGAAACAATGCAGTTATTAACAAGAAGAGTTGAAAATAATGTATGCCAGATTTCACAGCTCTAGTATGACTCCCTCATAAAGAGCCTATGAACATTTCAGCCTACCCTCATAATTCCTGATGGATTAGCTAGCATAGAACTCTCATTAACCGTTTTCTTACCATGTTTCTAAAGAAAACTAGTGTCTCACTTTGATAATAATCAATTATGGTGAATTTCCTGGTATAAGTAACTTTCTCATTATTAGGCTGATGTTTGGAATGTAACTTTGCAGAGGTTCTTACATAGAATAATGATGGCAAGTTTTCATTCATTCATTTCATTTTACATCTGCTTTTTCCCTGCTTGCAAGGGTGGGACGGGAACTGATTCTGGCTTGATTTCTACAGCTGGATGCTCTTCCTAACACCAACCCCATTTACAGTGAGTGCTGGGTGCTTTTTTTGCTGTGGCACCAACACGACCACTTTGCAATGGAATGATATGGACTCCAGTGCCTATCATCTCATTTCTACAGCTGAGTAAACTGGAGCAATGTGAAATAAAGTGTCTTGCTCAAGGAAACAACACATCACCTGGTCTGAGAATTGAACTCCCAACCTTTCGATTGCAAAGCCAATGCTCTAACCACTAAGCCATGTGCCTCTTTTCATATAAATATAAACATTCGAAAAGAAAACTTTGTATCATAGAATAGAAATAAGGGCAGCATGGTTACTTGTCTGCCCTTTCTATAGCTACTACAGTGGCAACTGCACCACATAGGTACACCCTTCTCTTGTCACCCATATTGTGCCCATCCACCCCAGAAAGTCAACCCTCTGGAATGTCTATCCTGTATTTTTTGTGTCATTTCACAACTATTGAGAAGAAATATATTCGGCTCAGAGGATCTGAGTGGAGGCGCATGGCCTTGTGGTATGTATGTTGGACATACGATCATAATGTCGTGGGTTCTATTCCTGAACTAGGTTGTGTTGTGTACTTGAGCAGAACGCTTCATTTCACATTGCTCCAGTATACTTTGCTGAAAATGAGTATCACCAATAGCTGTAGGTTTTAAACACTGCGATGGGCTGGTGTCCTGAACAGGGAGGAGTTTTGTACTCTCAGTTACTTCAAGCCACGGAAACTGTGATGAATATTCGCCTGATGAGTCGTTGAGACAGACTGAGGACCTGTGGAGACAATGGATGGATGCAGCTCTTCTCTCCATTCCAAGCCAAACCAATAATGATCACCCGTGAAGACCAATGTATTCAGGGAGTTTTTGTCTACTAATTGCTTGTATAATCTTGGTTAATTAAAATGTTTCTACTCTATTACACACACACACAAAAGACCGGTCTTAATATAAAATTCTTTGAAATATAGCCAAGACAAATCATCATTATCGTTTGTCTGCAGTAGCAGATAGCCACAATATTTTTCCGCCCATGGCAGTAATCATAATTATTTGTGGTCCCATAGCCAGAGAATTACCCCTTGGTCATTGGTGGGATTGAAGTCAGAAGAGATAATGACTTAGTGGTTAGAGAATTGGATTCACAATTGTGAGGTTGCAAGTTTGATTGCTGGACCAAGTGATGGATGCGTTATGTCCTTGAGCAAGACTCTTTACCTTAAGCCGCTCTTTCTGCCAGGAGTGTTACCAGTAGATAGGTTCAGCAATGGAAACGTCTTCTTGGTCCAATTTGACAATTTCTACTTCACTTGATAAGTGAATGAGATCAGATCTTGCTGATCGTTAAAAGCATTTCAACCAATTCATCATCATGGATTGGATTGGTATTTTGTTTTATCGATCTCCTTCTCTCAAAGTGTTAAAAGGCAAAGTTGATTCCGATGGGATTTGAACCTAGCGCCACACACCTATGTGACTTAGAAGAAACACTGAAAACAATATTGAGAGATATTCTTCTGTCTGACACTATCGACTCTGCCAATTCCTTGCCACATATATAATAGACAACCATGAACTACTGGCCTTTGGCTAGTTGCCTTGGGTGACTCAGTAATCATTCTCCATACACCTAACTGTAACTGCTGGAGATTTTTGTTGTTGTTTTGTTAGTATTTAGATGCAATTAACTAAAGATCAGTTGCTATTAGATCTAATGACCTGTCTAACAATGGTTAGATTGCCTCTCAAATAGCTTCCCTCACAAGGGTGGAATGTACTTTGATCTGTCTTTATTCAGTTCTTTCATCATAGTTATGATTAGTATTCACTAGTTACTAGTATCTAACATCTAATGTAACCTGGCTGAGTTTACACTCGCAAATACAAAGAATCAGTGCCACCCCTAGGTGGAGCATTGGATTTGGTGTACTTCATATTTGTTTCGGTTGCTGAATACAATCAGAGGTCGCTGCTTCTCCTGAAGGTCAATAGTTCTCTTCTAACTCGTGCAGGAGCGCCTTTCCATTGTCAATTTTCATTGATCATCTGCAAAGCTGCATTGTTCTCAGAACCACTACACCAGTCTTTCGATGCGTGTAGCTGCAACTACTGCCACACATTGATTTGGCAGGATCGCAACTCATTTCTACAGCTGAGTAAACTGGGGCAACGTGAAATAAAGTGTCTTACTCAAGGGCACAACACATCACCCGGTCTGAGAATCGAACTCACAACCTTTCAATTGCAAGCCCAATGCTCTAACCACTAAGCCATGCGCCTTCACATCCAAACTTCAATTATTGATACGATACAGCAAATATAAATATAAAGGAAAGAAAAAACTGGTGGGCATTTGCAGAGCTAAATGTTGTTTAGAAAAGTATGTAAATTTTAGATATGTTTCAGTGATGAAAATACTGATGCCTCATGCATAAATTTTAAAGAGAGATGATTGTTGACTCTGCTGGCATGGGCTGAACAGGTCAGAGTGAGAGTCCTAGGTCGGGCAGGTCAGATTGGCAATCTAATGTGGGACAAGTCAGAATAGCAATCCTACGTCTCGCAGGTCAGAGTGGCAATCCAAGGTCGGACAGGCCAGTATGGCAATCCAATGTCCGATAGGCCAGAGTGGAAATCCTAGGTCAGACAAACCAGAGCGGCAATTCAATGTCAGACAGGACATAGTGACAATCCAATGTCGGACAGGTCAGTGTGGCAATCCTAGGTTGGACAGGTCAGATTGGCAATTCAATGTCGGACAGGTCAGTGTGGCAATCCTAGGTCGGACAAATTGAAGAACCCTCTCTTCTGTAAATTTGCCCGAAAATCAGTATATTCAGATGCATTTGGCATACAAACTTTATCAAATGATATAACACTAAAATATTCTAAATGATAGGACTGTGACCCCTCACCTCACCCCATTACACTTTAGTTAACATATTTCTAACGAAATATCCTGTCAGCATGTTTCAATTTCAATTCATTTTGAAAATAATTAAGAATTTAGTAATATAGCTTAATCCTTTCGTTTTTAATCTGGTGTTTGAAATCTCATTTAACAAACAGTTTTAACATATTAACATAACATTATGGAATGTTTAAATTTAAATATGGACATTTAGACACCAATCTGCCTGAAACACCCTTAGTTCCACAAAACAAAAGTGTTTATACTTATCCCAAAACCATCCCTCATAACTTTATGTAAGAATCTCAGTTTAACCAAACACCAGCTCAATAATGAGAAAGTTATATTAGTAAATCCTTCCCAAGTGTTTGATTATTTGAAAATTATTGGCATTGTCCTTCATTAGGAATATGGTAATGAAAGGATAATTTTTTGTTAATACAATTTAGTAAGCCAATCCGAAGACCTGGAAGAAATTAAGAGGAACCTGGAACAAGTGACCCAGTTTTCAGTTACATGGCATTCATCATTATCATCATCATCATTTTACATCTAATTTTCCATGCTAGCATAGGTTGGACGAGTCATTGCAGACCAAGTCAGTATTTATAGTGTAGCTGTGTGACTTGGTGGTTATGGTGTTGAACTCATGGTTGTGTTCTGGAGCAAGATGCTTGATAAAATAAAGTACCAGTAATACACTGTGATAATTGCTGGCCTTATGCTAAAAGTAGAAACAATTATTAAAACACTTGAGAATCCCATGGCATACAATCTCATAGGTGTCTAGACAGTACTTAATCGAAGTTATAGACAGGATTTGTTGTCAGAGACAACCTTAACACAATGGTTAGAACACTCAGCTGGAATACGTGAGATACAAAATTCAATTGTGTCATGCTTGCCGGCCACTTCCATCCTTAAGGGAATTTTATTTAATTTTATTTGCTATTATTTATAACTGTTGTTACAGTTATTTTATGCATTTGGGATTCCTACAATTCCAAAGAAGTTATATATATGTATGTATGTTTGGTTAAAGTTAACTACTTCAACACAGGGTTTTGACAGTCGAATAAGATGGGTACATTAACCCCTTGGGACAGAAAAAGAAGTGGACTGCATCACCTGTGGGATTCAAATTCACACCTGTCACACACACACACATATATATATAGGGTTTACGATGGTGGTATGGACAAGAAACGAGAAGAAAAGAATTCTTCATCAACTGTAATCCGCGATCCAGATGTTTCGGTGCGCCCAAGGCTTTTTCTTAATCAAAAGGCCAGGAGTAAAAAAAGAGAAAGAGGAAGAAGAACAAAGGTGGTGAGGAGAGAGGAAGAAAGAGAAAAAAGATCTCTTATAGATGTCCTGTAAATAAGCGCCGAAACATCTTGATCGCGGTTTACAGTTGACGAAGGATTCTTTTCTTCTTTTCTTTCCTTCTCTTGTTTCGCCCATACCACCATCCTAAACCTTGTTTATAGTAACCACACAGCTCCTTTTGTTTCTTATCATTTTATATATATGGCAGGGCTCTACTATTAGTGAGGCTTGGTGCAGCCAACTGGCCAGTGGGACCATTCAGCTCTCAAACTATGGTTCTGATGTGATCAGGGTATAATGTGGCCACTGGCCTGTCCCTCCTCATAACAGTGCCGTCCAGTTCCACATTCTAAATGTGGATGTGGCTCCCAAACTATGGTTCTGATGTGAGCAGAGTATAGTGTGGCCACAGGAAATGTGGTTGGTTTAGAGAGGGCATCCAGCTGTAAAGATCTCGGCCAAAATTTTCAGTGCGGCCAATCTGGCCAGACTTGTCATATGATGTGCAATGCCTTTGCGTGAAGATTTTTTTAAAAGTGAGGAAAGACTGTGCACTGAGCCAATTCCACTCTCTGAGCAACAGTAGCTATAACCCGAAAAGAAGAAAAGATCAACATCATCGGTAACTACTGAGCCGCAGGTTTTATGAGTCATCCCAGTTTCCAGAGTTGCCTTCTCCTAGAAGAATGCCCTGACAAAGGCTAGGGGTCTTTCACTCCCAGTGGTTTAACTGATCGATTGGGTATCAACTTCCCCTGTACATCTGCATACGTAGTTTTCCCTGCCTGTTAGTTTGCCTGCTATCCCACTACATCTCTTGTGTGCCCAAGATCTGCATTGCGTACATTTTATAGAATTTATGCCAGTTCCTTTTCTACATATCGAACATGGCCATTTCCCTGATGGAATCAGAGTTTGGTCCTCTTTTCTACTTATCAACACTTTTGTCTTAGCTATGTTCACTCCCAGTCCTGTTGGTCCCAACTGCTGTTTCCATAGCCAGAATTTCTTCTCTAACTCCTCTACTGATTCTGCTATAAGAACCAGATCGTCAGCATAGAGAAGTTCCCATGGGCAGCCAGTCTTAAACTCCTCTGTTATGGCTTGGAGGACTGTAATGAACAAGAGCGGGCTGAGGACCGAACCCTGATGTACTCCTGCTTGTATCTGGAATTCCTCACTAAACTCCATTCCTACTCTCACTTTACTGACAGCACCTCTGTACATAGCTTGCACTGTCCTCACAAGCCATTCCTCTACACCTAGTTTCCTTAGGGACCACCAGATGACATATCGGGGTACCCTATCAAAGGCCTTCTCTAGGTCAACAAAAGCTAAGTATAGTGGCTTATTCTTCTCGAAGAACATTTCTTGTAGTTAGCTCACTACGAAGAGGGCATCTGTTGTACATTTCCCAGACACAAAACCAAACTGCATCTCATCTAATTTGACCCTTTCTCTAATCAGTTGTGCCACTTTCATAACCTGATCCATCAGCTTTATGCCCCTATAATTGCTCCTCTCCAGAGCATCCCCTTTACCTTTGTAGCAATTTATGAGAATACTGCTGCACCAGCCTTTGGGTACGACACTGCCATATATAGCTTGATTGATGATGCGTGCAACCAGTTTAGTGCCTACTTCTCCTGATGCCTTCAGCATCTCAGCAACTATCCCCGACGGTCCAGCGGCCTTACCATTTTTCATTTCCTTAATTGCTTCTTGGACCCTATATTTGTCAATCTCAGTCGGGTCTCCTGGGGGTAATTTCTCTCTCTCCCATTCGTTCTCCACAACTCGACCGTCAACAGCGGCGGGCGACTGACGGTTCCGCGGGACATGGAGGGCCCCTGGCAGACAAGGTTTCCAACTATACTCCGATCCCCGCAGCGGCCGCCATGCCCGCGGAAGACGCTATAATCGAATGCCGGGCGGAACTGAGTGATGGAGGGGAGCCCACCGCACATACAGAACACCCAGAGAATGGGGGGAGTGCCGTAGTAAACCAAAGGCCCAGCATTGGAAATGAGCAATATAACGACTGAACATGCAACTGCAGAGCGGGCACACAATGCCCCCTGCAGGAAAGATGTCTAACGAAGGGCCTAGTATATAAATGTGTGGTTAACACGCACAACACCAAACGCACCTACATCGGCGCAACATCCACGACCTTTAAATCAAGAATGTATAATCACACAAACTCTTTCAAGGACCGGAGCAAGAGACACTCCACTAGGCTGGCGGACCTAATATGAGACTTGAAAGACAACGGCACCCCGTATGATCTCAACTGGAGTATCGTTCAACATGCAAATGCATATTCGGCTGGAAACAGGAAGTGTAGGCTATGCCTATCCGAGACCATGGAGATAGTTAGATTGGAGGATGATGCGGTCAACCTGAAATCGGAGATTATCATGACGTGCAGACACCAGAGAAGGTGCACATTCTAGCTAAAGGCATGCGGGGAAGCGGACGCGGGTCCAAGGGATCAGACACCATACCTTGTTGACTATGTACGCCCTGTGGGGTAAGTCGCCGCAACCTGTGCGGCCTATTAGACTCTGCACGTCATCCTAGGCAACGAAATCGCATGAGCCGGGAATTTGAGACGGTGGCTCAACCTCCACGGATATCCAGTCCCATACCATACATCAGTAAGGCAGTCTATCTCACCCACAGTGACATGCTCCATTATAGCCTGGTCATGCACTCCCTGCATGTATATCTTTTCAGTGGTGTGTGCATATTCTCCACACACTCCATTATGTAACACCCCATGTATCTTTCCATGTACAAACCAATGTGTATCTTTGTATACTTTTCTTATATAATTCAGATATATGTATTTTTTATATATCCTGCATACATTTTCTATATTCGCTCTGGGTATACCCTTTACATTATTACCATGAACTCTCCATATGTACCCTTGCTTGGGGTGTCTAAACGTGGATTAATCCACGTTGGCAACATAATAACAACTCTGTCAGCACGTACATCAAGGCGCATTTTTGCATGTACAGCCCAATGTGCTTTTGTTATATGTATTTTTTGCATATTTTTTATGTGTGTGTAGATGTGTGAATATACATATATACATGTGTAAGAATATATGTGCGAGTGTGTGTGTGGGTAGGTGTGTATATATATATGTGTATGTATGTGTGTATATATACATATATGTGTGCAGATGTGTGTATGTATGTATATATATCTGTGCGTATATACACGCGCGCGTGGGAGTGTGAGCTGGCAAACAGCAGTAATTTTGCCGACGGGACAGTGAGCGAGTAACAGCTCAACCCCTGATGGTCAGCGGGCTGCTACCAGTGGTCAGAATAATGATGACGTCACTAACCAGTGACCAACCCAAGGACGCGCAAAGCGGATGAAGGTGGACGATATAGACCCGTAGGGTCAGAAACCCCAGAAAGAGGACATGCTCCGAAATCAATAGACGTGTCCGAGGAACCTGCGAGTCCAGAGTCAGGTCGATCCACACACGGATTGCACCTCGAGCTGTTCGCCGGGGAAACAATTGTAACACACAATAAATTGAGTTCCGATGCATCACTGATTTTTCTTTTTCGTTTTCCATTCTCTCTCTCCCCCTCTCTCTCTCTCTCTCTCTCTCTCTCTATATATATATATATATATATATATATATATATATATATATATATATATATATATATATATAAATTAATAAAAACAATGAAATAAAAACAAAGAACAAGTTCCTTATATTAAAAAATTCATCATTTTACGATCGTTTCTAGGATGTATATGTGTGTTGGTATGTATATCATACCAACACACACACACACACACACACATATATATATATATATACACACAATATATATATATACATATATCATAAATTATAGATAACAAGGAATCAGTAATGCATCAAAACACAATTTATTAACATATTACAATATTACATATGTTTCTCCGACGATCTGCTCAAGGCGGGATCTGTTACAGATCGAACCCGACTCTGCATTCGCAAGTTCCTCAGATATGTCTTGTGTATTCATTATTTATAATAATTGTGTCTACTTTAGGCACAAGGCCAGCAATTTCCCAGTACATTACTGGTACTTTATTTTTATCGACCCCGTAAGGATGAAAGGCAAAGTTAACCTCGGCGGGATTTGAACTCAGACTGTAAAGGGACGTAACTATGCTAGAAAGCATGGCGTCCAACTCTCTACCGATACTGCCAATACTCTGATCTGCACGACCATCGAGTGCTCAAACGGCAAACCGCCTATGGATGCATTTAATTGCAGCCCTACAACATCTCTCTCTCTCTCTCTTTCTCTCTCCCTCTCTCTCTCTCTCTCTCTCTCTCTCTCTCTCTCTCTCTCTCTCTCTCTCTCTATATATATATATATATATATATATATATATATATATATATATATATATATATATATATAAATTAATAAAATATTGAATAAACAAAGAAACAGTTCCTTATATTAAAAAATTCATCATTTTACGATCGTTTCTAGGATATATATGTTAGTGTTGATATGCATATCCTATAGATCTATGTAAAATTTTTACAAACTATCAGAGGGAATATACATATATATATATATATATATATATATATATATATATATATATATATATATATATATATATATATAAAACGAAAAATCAGTGATGTATCTGAACTCAATTTATTGTGTGTTACAATTGTTTCGCCGGCGGACAGCTCGAGACGCGATCATTGTGTGGATCTGTCTGATTCTGGACCCACAGCATATTCTTCCACTCAGTGGAAAAATATGCTCCGAAATCATTAGGCGTGTCCGTCGAACCTGCGGGTCCAGAATCAGCCAGATCCACCCAATGATCACGTCACGAGCTGTCCGCCGGCGAAACAATTGTAACACAATAAATTGAGTTCAGATGCATCACTGATTTTTCGTTTTATATATATCATACTCTGCTCTGTAAGAGCATAGAGTGCTCAATCGGCGTACCGCCTATGGAAGTATCTTAGCTACCATCCGAGACACACACACACACATATATATATATATATATATATATATATATAGATTTTGAGTTTATGTTGGTTGTATACCAACACCTCAGTATGCAGGCTGGAGCACTCGACGAAGTGCGCAGGTTGGTTTGGTTACTCCGGAGTAGTGTAGAATAAAGTTAAATAAAAGTCAAATGATTAAAATTTAGCTTCGTTTATTACTGCTATATATATTTCAGTGACAGCCATCTTTGGCTGTGACCTCTTCAGGCAGTTTGAATTAGTATGGTATAGAATTAACAACTTAACAAGGAACTGGGCATATCAGAGTATTGACAATATCATACACCTAAACAACATATGCCTGAAGAGGTCACAGCCAAAGATGGCTGTCACTGAAATATATATAGCAGTAATAAACGAAGCTAAATTTTAATCATTTGACTTTTATTTAACTTTATTCTATATATATATATATATAAGTATGTACACGTACATACATATATGTATACAGACGTACAGTAGTATGAATATATATATATACATACATGCACACATATATATATGTACGTATGGATTTACCGAACATTTATTATAATGCTCGGTGTGTTTGTAAACAAACATCCCGAATTAAGCCGTAGTGTCTAGCAACCATCGTTGCTCTTTTGTTCAACACTGAAAAAGGAACGATGTACTAGTTTCAAGCTTATTAGCTATCGTCAGCACCGTATACCTTCCTGCCAGATGATTGAACGTTTGAAAGTATATACTTTCCTTATACATATTAACGGCTGAGCAGCCTAATTTGCATATTGAGTGAATTAATCGGCCGGGCGCACCGAAAACGATAAACGGAAAAAATGAAACGAAATTTCATTTCGCACTCTTAGTACGGCTGATACTTAAATATAAGTATGTATATGTACATAGATATATGTATACAGACGTACAGTAGTACATCTTGTTTTTCATCAAAACAAGATGGCGTAGGACAGAACAAAGGAGAGGCACAAAAACAAAGAAAAGAATCCTCAGTCACTGAAGAGGTCACAGAATGTTTGACGAAAGAACTTTAACAATATATGAACAACCGTCCGGTTGTGGAACCAAGCAACCAACCGGAAATTTATAAATTCTTAAATTTATAAATTTAATTTATAATAAATTGGAGTGAAAGCAACTGGTGCGTGTGTTTCTTATTGGCAACATGACTCTCCCAAGCACAACAATATATATATATATATATATATATATATATATATATATATATATATATATATATATATATATATATATATATATTTATACATACATATACATATATATACATATACACATATATACATATATTTATATACATATACACATATATATACATACAATATATATATATATATATATATATGTAGGAGGTGAGTTTTATTGTAGTACAATAAAGCAATGCAGATATCGGATAAGAAGCACTCTACAGTTCGTAGGACTGGAGTATACATAATATAAGATCAAAAGATGGTTAAAGGAGTTCCATGTATTTTATTATGCGCATTTCAATATGTTGATTTAAAACTGCACTATCCACAAGTGTTTTTTAGCCTTCATATCATGTTCTCCTGTTTTATCTGATGAAAACACAAATATTATTGCATGATGATGTTTGTTTTTGAAATGCGCATAATAAAATACATGGAACTCCTTTAACCATCTTTTGATCTTATATTATATATATATATATATATATATTTATATATATTTATTTATTCTCTCGTTCACGATTTCACCGAACTTAAATTCATAGAAATCTGGGACTTGTCTCCTTCTTCCTCACTTTCTGTTGCCTCACCATTTTGTTTGTTTACCCTCGTGTCCCCTTTATTTACGTGTCCCAACGACCTTTTCAGCCGTTGCTCGCACCAACCGGAGGTATATGGTCTTTAAAGCGATGAAATGCCTATGATAGTTGGAAGATCACTGATGAAGGACAACTTTTTTCATATGTAACCCATTTGCAACTCTGCAGCGCCCTTATTATCATATATATATATATATATATATATATAAACTTAAGAAAATTAACAAAGAGTGGACAAGGCAATGAACAAAGAACATTTTTTTAAGGGGAAAAACCTTAAAAAATTATTTTAAAAAAATAAAAATACTAACCAAGGACACAGAACTCCAGGTCATTTCCATTGAGATGGATTTTAGCAATTTTGACCCTCTACTAATGGTATTGCTGGCCCACACGGGGTCACTACGTCTGACATAAGCCGAACACTGTCCAGTGGATTAAGAGACGTGAGGCGAAAGATTAATTTATAGCAAGTGGTGATAGCTGAACTCAGATCGCTGAAGCTCACGGAGGAGATGACAAAGGACTGTGACGAATGGAGAGATGCTGTGCTGAATAGGACCCGTCCCACCCTTGCATGAATGTGATATTATAGCCATATTGAAACGTGCGTAGAGAGTAAGGAATCAATAATAATTTCATATCCTTGAGTTTATATATATATATATATATATATATATATATATATATATATATATATCACCATCACCATCATCATCATCATCATCATCATCATCATCATCATTTAACGTCTATCTTCCACGCTAGCATGGGTTAAACGGGAGTTGTTCCACTTGAGGCAAGATTGGTCGGGTGACCGTGTCTCGCCCGTATAGGACTATCTGGTAGGTTTTCTACAGCTGGATGCCCTTCCTAACACCAACCACATTTATAGTGTGGACTGGGAGCCTTTTTACCGTGTTGCCTACACGACCACATCATAGCGTTGACTGGGTGTTTTTTTGTCGTGACACCTACACGATCTCATTAGTTTGGACTGGATGTTGTGGTACCAACATAACTTTATAGAGAAAGGGTGGAGTGAGAGGAGGGAGTAGGGGTAGTGGGTTGGGGTGTATGTTTGGTTTTGTTCCAAGCCCTTGGCTGGAACGCAAATGAATAAATAAAGAGCATATATATATATATAAAAGGGTAAAGATCTCCCCTTCGCTCACGAGTGACCATGGGATGTGCACCTAGATAGGTTCTCTTCCAAGGCACATGTCCTTGCAAGGTTGTTTGTAGAAGACCAGAAGTCGCCCACCCATACCAGTCTACTCTCTCCAAGCCACCAGTGTTTCCAAGTGCAACGTGAAATAAAGTGTTTCGCTCAAGAACACAACACACGGTTAGGTCCAGGATTCAAACTCACAACCTTATGATTGTGAGCTCAACATAGTAAGCAACACCTTTTTACAAATCAATATAAATATAATAATTGTTTCTACTTTTGGCATAAGGCTGGCAATTAATCCAGTGCATTACTGGTACTTTATTTTATCAAACCCATAAGGATGAAAGTCAAAGTTAACCTCGGCGGGACTTGAACTCAGACCATAAAGGGCTGTAACCCTATGCTGCAAAGCATGGCGTTCGACTCTGTACCTGATACTGCCAATAATATTTAAAAAAAAGTATTGGAGATGCCGGGGATCGAACCCGGGGCCTTTCACATGCAAAGCGAACGCTCTACCACTGAGCCACATCCCCACCGCGTAATACTGTATTCTAATGAACTAAATAGTAACAGAGCTCACTAGTTCACTGATACCCAATTGATTTCTATCCGACGTTGTATAAAACATATTGATAACACTTTCGTTTATGTGTCTATGTGGTTTCTGTCATATAGGATTGTTAATAGCTTCTTTTGGATGTATGACAGGAAAAAAAGGTTGACTGGCCCCCGCCTGTTGAAGTTTTCGGGAACGAAAATCCTAAATAGGCTTAGAGGAAAATCAGACGATAAATATATCTTGAAATTCAGACACACGGCTATACAGATAGATGTCACAATGAAATTTTTCTTCTAAGACATTTACAGTTTTAAAATCAAGAAAATCATAAACAAAGCTGTTTCAAATAACAACAACACTACAGATATTTAAAAACGGAAAATGAAGGGAAAGCAAAGGGTTCTAGGGTCACAGAAGAATGTGGGGGTGGGTGAGAGAAGAGGCCTCGTTTGCCTTAAAAATGTGAGGGGGACAAATCAACATTTGTTGATTCTTAAAGGAGCATACATTGCTTATGGTGCTTTTCCCGGACCCTATCACATAAGTAAAATTTTACGCTAATTAAATTTTATATATTCAAATGAAGTTCAGATATAAAAAAATAAGCTTAAAAAAAATTATTATATCAAATAAACAAAAAACAAAAGATGGTTTGTTCCTCATTCCTGAAAAAGTGGGAGGACTTGTCCCCTGGTACCCCCCCCCCCGAAACAAGTCCCTTGGGTGAGAGGATGGGTGATGGGCTCTAGGCCTAGGGCGCGGGTTCCGCAAAAGAGTGTCTGGTGTTTCGTGAAAGAAGGTAGAGGAGTATATTTATATTACGACCATATAACAGTATTAGACTTTGGGGTTCACCCCAAAACTTTCTGAACCTGAATGGGTTTCGCGTTTGAAAAGGTTTGGAAAACGCTGACTTAACTCGTCAGAAGGTGATCCCCGACATACACTTGGTAGATTTGCTGCCGCTACTTCGCCGAATTGAGAGATCACAGCTCCGATATTACGGACATGTGGGTAGAATGTCTCAGAAAATAAATAACTACTGGACAGATTTTACGGGCAAAATAAACCAGCAGGAAATCCAGGAGTAAACCCCGAGCAAGATGGTTGCATAACATCCATGAGTTAGGCTGGTCTCGCTTGGCAATCTAGTCAGATCACTTGGAGACTGTTGCTTCTGACATCACCCGCTAGAAGGAGTGTTTGATGACTGCCCCAACGAAGAAGAAGAAGAAGAAGAAGAAGAAGAAGAAGATTTTGGATAAGTTTGACCTAGGGTTAAACAAAAACAGAGAAATGTTGTCTCCTACGAGATTCATTCACCAAACCTACATGACCATTTGTTAAGAGAATCCCATCTTTTAATTACATATTCAATATAAATAAAAAATTGTATGAGAATAAAATTTATTTGACACTTTTATGTAATTACAATATATCATATGCAAAAACAAATACATTAACATATAAAAATAAAATAAAAGGTTATGGAGATGCCGGGGATCGAACCCGGGGCCTTTCACATGCAAAGCGAACGCTCTACCACTGAGCCACATCCCCACCTCTTCTAGCTGCTGATTAATTAGTCAACTTATTCAAAATCTTCACTTTAAATTATAAAAATAAAATAAAAGATTATGGAGATGCCGGGGATCGAACCCGGGGCCTTTCACATGCAAAGCGAACGCTCTACCACTGAGCCACATCCCCACCTCTTCTAGCTGCTGATTAATTAGTCAGCTTATTCAAAATCTTCACTTTAAATTATAAAAATAAAATAAAAGATTATGGAGATGCCGGGATCGAACCCGGGGCCTTTCACATGCAAAGCGAACGCTCTACCACTGAGCCACATCCCCACCTCTTCTAGCTGCTGATTAATTAGTCAGCTTATTCAAAATCTTCACTTTAAATTATAAAAATAAAATAAAAGATTATGGAGATGCCGGGGATCGAACCCGGGGCCTTTCACATGCAAAGCGAACGCTCTACCACTGAGCCACATCCCCACCTCTTCTAGCTGCTGATTAATTAGTCAGCTTATTCAAAATCTTTACTGTTGACAACTTTAGGAATAATTTGGATTCTTTGAAATAATACGTATACGATTATCATGAATGTAAACAGTTAACTGTCGGTGTTTAACGCTGATTGTTTATAATACACGTGTTTGTCTGTGTGTGTCGACTGATGTCTTCAGCTATCAGTAGTAACCTATACCATTGTTGTGAAAGTGTGCTGTTGAGGAGTAGAGTGTTGAATTCGTAATCGTGAAGCAGTTAGTTCGATTCCCGGACCGGCGTGATGCGTTGTATTCTTGAGCAAGACACTTTATTTCATGTTGTTTTCAGTTTACTCAGCTGTATCGGCCTTTGCGTTTGCTTTTGTCAACGTTGGTGGAGTGGTCGAGGGAAGACAAGTATGCAAGGGTGGATGCAGTCCTTCCACAACACACCTTGCCCGGACTTGTGCCTCGGAGAGGACATTTTTTTTAGGTACAAAACTCATGGTCATTCGTGACCGAAGGAGACGCTACCTCAAAAGTGTGAGAGAACGCTTTCTGGCGTGCTCAACCCCAGATGCAAGCTATGTCATGTTGTTATCATATATTTTACTCCAGGGCAGCGAATTGGTAGAATCGTTAGAGCAACAGACGAAATGCTTTCCTGTATTTAGTTACGGTTCATTATGTTCTAAGTTTCAAGTTTAAACGTCACTGGGATCGATAATAAAGTACCGTTCAAGTACTGGAGCCGATTTAATCGATTTGGCCATCGCCTAAAATTGCTAGCCTTGTGCTTAAATCAGGAATCATTATACGACGGTCGGCTGAAAGGTTCATAGGCTGACTATGAAGGAAGGATTGATGCTAGAGCTGTGAAAGCTTGCATGCATTAATTTCAACTCTTCTTATTAATAACAACATTGTTTCTTTCCAGGGACTATGTTAAAAAATAAACATCATTTGGTCATTCCATGAGAGGATCTTGGGCAGCCTATGAAGTATTTGCTTGAATTTTCAAATCTTTTTATTTTATTTTTCTTCAAATTCCTTCTTCTTAAGATTCTATAAATATTTATTGTAATTACAACGGCTCTTTGCGGTTGTGCAATTATATTTATATTTATATTAGTATATATTTATAAAATGTTTCCACAGCATTTCATTAATTCCATGGCTTTCCTCGCCACATTTCACCTTCACTCCCATTGACATGAAAGATACGTATATGGAAAGGTAGTTCACCCTTATGTTATGTATTGGTGTTGATGGTGGTTAGATAATACATATGGGTCTAAGCCTTATAGGAATAAAGGGCGGGGTGGGGGTGGAGGTAAATAATTGGACCCTCGTCGGTTTTCGACGATGATTGTTCTAGTTGTTCTGCGATCAACAGATCACAGTCTGCTCGCGAAACTAACAGGCGTGCAAGTGGCTGAGCATTCCACAGAAACACGTACCCTTAATATAATTCTCACCGAGATTTATAGCATGATACTATAAGTGTGACACAAAGCTGGCCCCTTTCAATGACACAACTACACGGTTAGATACACGGAGACCAGAAGAAAAGGGTGGGTGATATAAGACCCGTTGGAAAATTTAAGCGAGCCTATAACCCCTCCCGCTGCTCGTTCTTATATTGTTTTGTTAGTTTAAATACACAACATGCACTACATGTTCTTTATACATCCGTAACCCTTACAGAAAACATATAACTGTTTCTACTTTTGGCACAAGGCCAGCAAAAACTCAGTACATTACTGGTACTTTATTTTATCGATCCCGTAAGGATGAAAGGCAAAGTGAACCTCGGCGGGATTTGAACTCAGACCGTAAAGGGACGTAACTATGCTGGAAAGCATGGCGTCCGACTCTCTTCCGATACTGCCAATCCACCGGAAAACGTATAACTACATCTGATATGGACCTATATAAACCAGTGTAGGGGGTTGGGGGGTGTCTCATTTAAATCTGGTTTGAGCCTATTACCAATTTTGTAGGCATACTTTACACGTCTAGTCCAGGTCTATTCCTAGTTTAGTGTGGGCGACCATACATTTTACATCTGGTGTGGTACGTGGGCTAGTGGTAAGGGTGTTAGACTTACGATCATAATGTCGTGGGTTTGATTCCGGGATTTGTTTGTGTGCTGTGAAAACACTTCATTTCATGTTGCTGCAATATACTCAGCTCAAAATGAGTACCAGCAATAGCTGGGGGATTTAACCCTGCGATGGACTGGTGTCCTATACAAGGGGATGAGTCTTGTACTCTCAGTCATGACGAGGGGGGTGGACATTTTACATCTGTTCTGGACTTATTACCGTTTTACATGTAGACTGGGACCTATTACCGTTTTTATGGGTTTACGTTTTACATTTAGCCTGGGATCTATTACCGTTTTTAAGGATTTACTTTTTACATTACCAGCTTTGCACATACCTGACCATACACGCACGCGCGCACACAAATATGCACACACACACAAACCTACACTCATACACATACGCACATAAGGTGTATGGTAAATACACGTGTTTGTCAAGTCAACCAATAAACTCAAAGTTCACTGAAATAGGTTTACGTGTCAAGACGCTGCGCTATATAAAGTTTCATAATCATGATAAATTTCATTATCTTTCATTGAAGTGTGTATGTTTCCGTCAAACATACATAAACATCACGCCCGAATACAAAAGAACCAAACTCCCACTTTACTGACTCCGTCTCTCCTGCTCTCCCCCATCTCTCACTATTGTGAGCAAATGGGGAGGGGGGGAGCACACGCATTGGCCGTCCCGCGGGACCCGGCGAGACAGAATAGAAAAGGCGTTTGCCCGGGTGGTGAGGGAGACGCGCTGGAAAAGCCATTCCAGCTCGCGAAGCTCACACCTGCGGTAGCCAACTCTGTGCCGATGGTGGCCATAGGGCAGTATGTTAGCAGAATCGTTAGAGCGTCGGACAAAATGTTTTGCAGCTTTTAGTTATGGTACATTCATTATGTTCTGTGTTCAAATTCCGCCCAGGTCAACTATGTCCTTTCATGCTTCCATGGTCAATAAAATGAAAGACCAGTTAAGTACAGGGGTCGATATAATTGACTTACCCCTCTCCCTCAAATTGCTGGCCTTCTGACAATATAAGAATAATTATTCATTGGCAGTCGTTAGAGCGACGCACACATTCATAACAATTATTTGTTCCAGCTCTTGACGTTCTGAGTTCAAATTCCGTTGAGGTCAACTTTGCCTTTCATCCTTCTGGGGTAGATATAATTGAATTACGCCTCCTCTCCTGCTTAAAATTGGGAATAATTAGAGGGCGTCGGTTAACGGCTTTTGCTATGGCCGTCGGGGAAGGTGTAAAGGTCACATCCTATATATACCACACCGGTAGAGAGAGAGAGAACCTCATCGATGGACTTTCTGTATGATTGCTCTTGCTGCTAGAAATAGCAGCTAAATCTTCATATCAATCTTTACAAGAAGGATGAGCCCCCCCCCCCCTCCAAAAAAATTAATAATAAAGACAATAAATTCTTCGATCAGCTGAATAAATAGTAACCTGTGGGTTGTGGTTTAACACCCAGATCAGCTCTGGTCAAGCAGACCTAACACAGAGGTTCCAATCAAACAGGCCCCCTTTTAATTTTAATTAATTAATTAATTAATTTGTATACACTACATAATGCACTTTTTCCTTTTTCTAGTGAGATATTTTTAACAGGAACAGCGACTAAGAGTGAGTAATGTGTTCGTTTCGGTAGCTCCACAATTGGTGGTACTGCCGTTAATTGTAATCACTTCCGTTCAGGTGTACTTTTAGCTATGAGCTGATAATTAGTTTTAAATCTCGTTAATTGATCGAAATCTTCGATAAAAATGGAATTTAAAATTATCTCTATTCACCAGTTATATAATATATAAACACATGCTGATTTCTTGAAATTAAAATATATTAACTAAAATACATTTTAGCAACGTAAAATCTTCAGTACACCTTTCAAGTTTGTTTTGTTTTTATTAACGACCAGAAAAAAAATCTCAGCCGGTTTCAACTTGAAAAAGGACTATTAAAACAAATGTAAGGACTGTTTAAATTATTTCGCTGTTAACTCTTTTATTGATTTCAGTCTTCAAACACGATTATTCTGAAACACTACTTTTAAAGGTTTAATCCGGTTGTTCTCAACTTTTTCATTGTCATAGAAGACCACACCCCGTTCAGTTAAATGAATTTCCCTGTGGACAGCAGGCTTTTAAAAGGTTTACTCATGAAGTTCATGAAAACCCAGTGGTCGGCAAGCTACAAATTTGAAATCGGTATTTAAAGTCGACCATATCAACATTTGTACTGTGACTTTATCGAACATAAACAACATCAAAGTTTATAAACAGTGGACTAAAACAGATGTTCGTAACAGAAACAAACAGTCGTAGTATTTTGATAAATATATTCCAGTTTTCTCTATATATATTTGGAAGCATGCTGAGCTTCTGGTCGTGAAGAATTTACGTTGCTAAAATATATTTTAGCCATTATAAAAACGAATTAAAAGTTCCTACTTTTAAATTTCTCTGCCAAGTTCACAGGAAGCTTATGAAAACACGGAATTTTTCTAGATTCATAATTGCTTTTAACTTGGACTACATACAGAATGCTAAAGGTAGACAAAACTAGTGTTTACAACCAATTAAAAAACTCTTAGCAGTTGCAGGCCGCATCTAATACACACATACATATAACTGCGTATATACATATATATTTATATACCGAAACCGCTTGGCGCTGCGATCGGGATTTTACACACACGCGCACACACACACACACATATATATATATATATATATATATATATATATATATATGCAAAAGTTCTATTTAAATTGTTGGGATACAACAAGCAAATATTTTTATAACTGATATAAAGCACTCGACAAGTATTTGGAGTAAATATACGATATTAACAAATGGAAACTATATTTATAAAACCATATCTATTTTATTATACATATTTCAAAGCAAGTTATTTTTTTTAACAATTTACTATTAGCATAAACTATAGGAATCATATGTGCCCCTCTCTCTCTCTCTATATATATATATATAGGCACATTACCTTTCTCTCGATCACCTACACACACTTGTCTGTCCGTTTTACTTTATCGTTTGTGATCTGTCTATATATACATTACATTTCAGCACTATATAAGGTGATGTAGCTACGCCCTGCTTAATCTTTCACATTACCTCTATTTTTTTAAATACACGTTGTCGTCATCTAAACGTTGTGATTATTATTTACGTGTGTGTATGTATATATACATCCAGCCTACTCTAAAGCCTAATCGAATTAAAACGGATTTACTTCTCACATTTGATGTTATATCTGAAAAAAGATAAAAAGTTGTCTTCTGACCAAAATTTCTTTTTAAAAATATGTTTAAAAGAAGAATATTTCCTATTTTCCATCTAATCAATTTCTATTTGTTTGTTTTGTTTTTGTTTTAATACAAATTAGCAATTAATTTCTCTTGGACTTCGATCAGCAGAAGAACGGTCAGAATCAATGAATAAATGAGAAACTGAGTTAAATTAAGGTTGTGGCGCCAAAATGAATATATATATAGTCACCACACGCCTCTAGCTTAGTCACATCTTCATATATATTTTGCATGCGCGTATGTCAGTAGCCTCTTAGCGTGTAGGCAACGTATTCACACGGTATTTAATAGGTGCGGAGATCGAATCTTCGTAGGTGCCACTAGCCACTTGTAACAGTCTGAATATATATATATATGCACACACACGTGTCTCTCCAAATAAGAACGTGGAAGTTTATAAAGTAACATTTATAGCAAGCACTCTCAAAATCATTTTATCCCCATAAATTTAGGAAATTATTTAAAAGAAAAAAAAAAAAAATTATGTATCTTATAAAGCCCAAAATTTAAATCTATTGAACTTTATTAGAAAACATGAAATTTAGTGAGGCTATTATATTTATTGCAAACGAGCCAAGATGGCTATGTCATCAGATGACGTCATCACTATAATTAACGACTTTAAACGGGCGATTGAACGATCTTAACTAAATGGATCTAAAAAAAAACCCACCCTACCAATCTGAAAACCATACTCCATAAATAATTGTTTCTACTTTAGGCACAAGGCCAGCAAATACCCAGTACATTACTGGTACTTTATTTTATCGACCCCGTAAGGATGAAAGGCAAAGTCAACCTCGGCGGGATTTGAACTCAGATGGTAAAGGGACGTAACTATGCTGGAAAGCATGGCGTCCGACCCTCTACCGATACTGCCAATTCACCAATAATAATTGTTTCTACTTTAGGCACAAGGCCAGCAAATACCCAGTGCATTACTGGTACTTTATTTTATCGACCCCGTAAGGATGAAAGGCAAAGTCAACCTCGGCGGGATTTGAACTCAGATCGTAAAGGGAGCAATTCACCAATAATAATGGTTTCTGATTTAGGCACAAGGCCAACAGTTTTTTTGAGGAGGGGTAATGTTTACCAAATCGACACCCAGTGCATTACTGGGACTTTATTTTATTGAACCCGTAAGGATGAAAGGCAAAGCTAACCTCGGCGGGATTTAAACGCAGAATGTAAACGGCCGTAACTCTACGCCCCAAAACATGTCCGACGCTCTACCGATACAGCCAATCTTAATAATAATTGTTTCTACGTTAGGCACAAGGCCAGCAATAACCCAGTGTATTACTGGTACTTTATTTTATCGACCCTGTAAGGATGAAAGGCAAAGTTAACCTCGGCGGGATTTGAACTCAGAATGGCAAGGGCGGTAACTCTAAGCGCCAAAGCATGGCATCCGACACTCTACCGATACTGCCAATCCACCGCCTATACTAATAATAATAGCCAATCTTAATAATAATAATACAGAATTTGAATATATAAATTTAATTCATTCTTTATCACAAGAATTATTGAAAACTATAGAGATTTCGATGTTTTTTTTGTGTCTGTATGTCCAACTAAATCTACCTTGAAGGTATTGTTGTTTAGCCTTAGGTTAAACGCAATTGAGTTGACTCATGATTAAAGGCATTCCAGCCGTGTACACCCAGTCATCGCCTCTGTCTCTCTCTATTAAGGGCAAATGGGGTCACACGCGGACAATAGAGAAGGCGTTTCCCTGGAGGGTGGTGAGGGAGATGCGCTGGAAGAGTCATTCCATTCCAGCTCGCGTGGCTCATACCTGCGGGTAGCCAGCTCAGCGCCTATGCT
This sequence comes from Eledone cirrhosa, assembly GCA_964016885.1. Taxonomy (NCBI): domain Eukaryota; kingdom Metazoa; phylum Mollusca; class Cephalopoda; order Octopoda; family Eledonidae; genus Eledone; species Eledone cirrhosa. Next base: position 28,331,757 of record OZ024756.1, read on the forward strand.
GGTGAATGGGGAGGTGGCCCTAGGGCCAAGAACACCAGAAGTCGCCACTGCTACGGGTTCGACTGCAAACCTGTCGGAGAGCGACCTAATCTTGTGTGTAAAATAAACAAACGAACGAAGGAGAGAAAGAGGAGGTGAAGATGTTTTTAAAAAAATTTACAAGGTTATATGGTTTGATTGATAGCGGAGTTGTTTGTTTTGTTTAAAGGCGGGAAATCTTCAGCGGCGGAGAAAGAGAGAGAGAGAGACAGTGTGCGTGACAGAGAACGAGATAGTGTGTGCTATCGTGAAAGAGAGAGGGGAGAGTGATAAAGAAGATAGAGAAAGACCTATGTGTGGTAGCTGAAAGAGATGTTATTGAATTTTTTTTGGCGGGGAGGGGGGTGTTAGAAAAGCTGTTTTACTCCTCGTTTTGTAGTAGACAAAAGAGATGTGAAAGAGGCTTGGGAATATAGTTTAGCCGAGATAAGTCGTTGAATGAATGAATGATGTGCAACGGACCACTTGCTTTTTTCAATCGACGAAAGAAGTTTATAGTAGGCGCGCGAACAACCACGTGTCGTGTTGAATATCAATGTATAACGAAGAGGTGGTGGTAGTGGTGGCGGGATGAGAGTAATCAAGCGTGGTGGTTGTTTTCGCGCTGAATCGCTTGCTAACATTTCAACCTCGTGGCGCACTTAATAGTCAATTAAAAAAATATAAGAAAACAATAAGACTAAATGGACTTCCGTTGGTTTCGACGATGGACGCGCCAGTTGTTTGATTTGCGAAACGGATTACTCGTTGAATTGTTATAAACAGAATTGTTGTTATTAGAGCGTCGGACAACATGCTTAACGTCATAGAATTACGTCCCTTTACGTTCTGAGTTCAAATCACGCCGAGGTCAGCTTTGCCTTTCATCCTTACGGGATTGATAAAATAAAGTACCAGTAATGTACTGGGGTCGATTCCATCGCCTTTCTCCTACCGCAAAAATTGTTGGTCATTTGGCTATAGTAGAAATCATTATTACAGCAAACTGGATTGAAAAACCGGTGACACTAACAAACTGCTGACTACTGGGGACCAGGGGGGGTGTTTTCACTGCTCAGCTAAGGTGACACTGACTAACAGACTGCTGAGGGCCAGAGGTGTGTTTTCACTGCTCAACTAAGGTGACGCTGGCTAACAGACTGCTGAGGGCCAGAGGTGTTTTCACTGCCCAGCTAAGGTGACACTGGCTAACAGACTGCTGAGGGCCAGAGGTGTGTTTTCACTGGTCAGCTAAGGTGACGCTGACTAACAGACTGCTGAGGGCCAGAGGTGTGTTTTCACTGGTCAGCTAAGGTGACGCTGACTAACAGACTGCTGAGGGCCAGAGGTGTGTTTTCACTGCTCAACTAAGGTGACGCTGGCTAACAGACTGCTGAGGGCCAGAGGTGTTTTCACTGCCCAGCTAAGGTGACACTGGCTAACAGACTGCTGAGGGCCAGAGGTGTGTTTTCACTGCTCAACTAAGGTGACGCTGGCTAACAGACTGCTGAGGGCCAGAGGTGTGTTTACACTGGTCAGCTAAGGTGACGCTGACTAACAGACTGCTGAGGGCCAGAGGTGTGTTTTCACTGCTCAGCTAAGGTGACACTGGCTAACAGACTGCTGAGGGCCAGAGGTGTGTTTTCACTGCTCAGCTAAGGTGACACTGACTAACAGACTGCTGAGGGCCAGAGGTGTGTTTTTCTACTCAGCTAAGGTGACACTGACTAACAGACTGCTGAGGGCCAGAGGTTGTGTTTTTCTATTCAGCTAAGGTGACACTGACTAACAGACTGCTGAGAGCCAGAGGTGTGTTTTTCTACTCAGTGAAGGTGACACTGACTAACAGACTGCTGAAGGCCAGAGGTATGTTTTTCTACTCAGTTATGGTGACACTGACTAACAGACTGCTGAGGGCCAGAGGTGTGTTTTTCTACTCAGTTAAGGTGACACTGGCTATCAGACTGCTGAGTGCCAGAGGTGTGTTTTTCTACTCAGTTAAGGTGACACTGACTAACAGACTGCTGAGGGCCAGAGGTGTGTTTTCACTGCTCAGCTAAGGTGACGCTGGCTAACAGACTGCTGAGGGCCAGAGGTGTGTTTTTCTACTCAGCTAAGGTGACACTGACTAACAGACTGCTGAGGGCCAGAGGTGTGTTTTCACTGCTCAGCTAAAGTGACACTGACTAACAGACTGCTGAGGGCCAGAGGTGTGTTTTTCTACTCAGCTAAGGTGACACTGACTAACAGACTGCTGAGGGCCAGAGGTGTGTTTTTCTACTCAGTTAAGGTGACACTGACTAACAGACTGCTGAGGGCCAGAGGTGTGTTTTTCTACTCAGTGAAGGTGACACTGACTAACAGACTGCTGAGGGCCAGAGGTGTGTTTTTCTACTCAGCTAAGGTGACACTGACTAACAGACTGCTGAGGGCCAGAGGTGTGTTTTTCTACTCAGTGAAGGTGACACTGACTAACAGACTGCTGAGGGCCAGAGGTGTGTTTTTCTACTCAGCTAAGGTGACACTGGCTAACAGACTGCTGAAGGCCAGAGGTGTGTTTTTCTACTCAGCTAAGGTGACACTGGCTAACAGACTGCTGAAGGCCAGAGGTGTGTTTTTCTACTCAGCTAAGGTGACACTGAGTAACAGACTACCGAGGGACAGAGGTGTGTTTTTCTTACTCAGCTAAGGTGACACTGAGGACCAGAGGTGTGTTTTTCTTACTCAGCTAAGGTGACATCAACTAACAGACTGATGAAGGCCAGAGGTGTTTTAACTGCTCAACTAAGGCGACACTGAGTAACAGACTACTGAGGACCAGAGGTGTGTTTTTTCTTACTCAGCTAAGGTGACACCAACTAACAGACTGCTGACTACTTGCTAATCCCAATGGTAATTTCCAATTTAAGCATAAGACCAGTGATTTTTGTGGGTTGGAGTAGGGGTTTGATTATATCGATCACAGTAGTTGACTGGTACTTTAGTTTATCGATCACGAAAGTATGAAAGGCAAAGTTAACCTCAGCTGTATTTGAACTAAGAATGAACTCAAAGTGTAAAGAGCCGCAACAAATGCTGTCCCGGCGCTCTAACGACTTTGCCAGTACAATACCCCCCTTTGCTTGCTAATCCCAATAATAAAAGCGAAGTGGTCACGGTTGGATAACGCTTTGATTGTAGACACAGGTTTATTGGTTCAGGTCTGAAACAAGAAAATGTGATGGCGATGCGGTAGGAGTAGTGCTGTTTCAAGGTCAAGATTTAGTTTGTTTTCATCCTCAATACAACAATGCAAACTCTTCTCTACTTCATCTTTTGAAAATATAAGTTGCTACCACCACCATCACCATCACCATCATCATCATCATCATCACCGCTAAAAAGAATTTAATGATAAAAGTAAAAGTACTTTGTATAGGAAAAAATAAAAAATAAAAAATAAAAAATAAAAAATAAAAAATAAAAAATAAAAAATAAAAATTTCAAGAATCTGCAAACGAAAGAGAGGCCAAGGTCGCATGTGTTCACTTATAAATAGGAGTGTCACTCCCTGTTTTTCAGAGAGAGAGAGAGACAGATAGAAACACAGAGTGAGAGAGAGAGAGAATGGAGAAAACAAGAGACAGACAGAAACTGAGAGAGAGAGAGAGAGAGAGACAGACAGAGAAACAGAGAGTGTGAGAGAGAGAGAGAGAATGAAGAGAAAGAAAAGAACAAGAGTGATAGAGAGAGAGAAGAGAAAGAAAAGAACAAGAGTGATAGAGAGAGAGAGAAAAACAAGAGGGAGTGAGAGAGAGAAATAGGCAGACAAACAGAAAGAAGATAGAGATACAGAGAGAGAATGGGGAGAAAGAAGAAGAGAACAAGAGAGATAGAAAGAAACAAGAGGGAGTGTGTGTGTGTGAGAGAGAGAGAGAAAAAAAAACAAAGAAGGAAACAGGAAAAAAGAAAATGATACAGAAAATATAATTGTTTCTACTTTACTTTAGGCACAAGGCCAGCAATTACCTAGTGCATTACTGGTACTTTATTTTATCGACCCCGTAAGGATGAAAGGCAAAGTCAACCCCGGCGGGATTTGAACTCAGATTGTAAAGGGACGTAACTATGCTGGAAAGCATGGCGTCCGACCCTCTACCGATATTGCCAGAAAATATAATGAAAGAAAAAATGTGAGAATGGCGGAAATTTTAAAATATTTTTTTATTTTATTTCATTTTGAGGTTTCAAACAAAATACGTACAGAGGTCAGAAGGTCAAAAGGTGAGATATACGAATATTATTTAGTTGATCAGTGTGTGTAAGAGTTTTCTTAGGAATTACAGGAAAGAATCGCTGGACAGATCTGTAGCTCGGATGTCAGAGAGGTAGAGCTGCTACTTTTCCGAATTGAGAGATCACAGCTCAGATACTACTGACATGTGGTTAGAATATCTCAGAAAAGAATCGCTGGACACATCTGTAGCTCGGAGATCAGAGAGTCACATCGGGTAGAGCTCCGAATTGAGAGATTACAGATACTCTATTACCAGATTTAGACCAATTACATCAATTGTCAATCCAAGAGTACTCAAACTATACGGTCATATAAAAAGATCAAGTCGTGGTGGGAGTACGTTATGCCTGGAAGGAAGGTTGGTTGGTAAGAAAAGCAAAGACCAGCAGCCAAAATGATGGCTTGATGTCAACCTATGGACTGGGCTTGATCTTTGCTCTTTAAACTCTGTTGTTGGTGATCGAACTTTGTGGAGAAAAATATATCATGTTGATGTGAGGTCTGCAACTGTCGGAGTTTAGTGTCAAAATAGTAGGAGTAACTCGATACTACTGACATGTGGTTAGAATGTCTCAGCAAAGAATCACTGGACAGATCTGTAGCTCGGAGATCAGAGAGTCACACCAGGTAGAGCTGCAACTTATCCGAATTGAGAGATCACAGCTCCCATACTATGGGCATGTGGTGGTTAGAATGACTCAGGAAAGAATCGCTGGACAGATTTTACGGGCAAAACCAACCGACAGACGATCCAGGGTTAGATAGACCCCCGAACAAAATGGTTGGATAACACCCATGAGGTTGGCTAGCCTCGCTTGGCGATCCAGCCGGATCAATTGGAGACGGTTGCTTCTGCCAGGACTCGCTGGAAGGAGTGTTTAAGGACTGCTCCCAAGAAGAAGAAGAAAATGTGGGTGTCGTCGGGTTGCTGAGATCGGCAGACGATGGAGAAAAGAAACGTTTTACACACAAAAATAACTTCTAGTTTAGGGAGAGGTTCAGCAATTTGCGGGAAGAGAGAGTAGAAAGCCGATTATATAAACTCTGAAAAGCAAAGTTGAGGTTGGTGTGATTTGAACTCAAAATGTAGAAAGCAGTAATTAAATGCCGTTATGCATCTTGTCCAATCCACAGTTCTAATTGTTTAGTTTCGGAAAGTCTTTTAAGGATAAAGATCCCATAACTCCTTGTGGAGTCGTAGAGGTACCGTCATACGGCATGTCTAGGGCACTTTTAAACCTGGCGGAGCCCAACCATCTCCAGATTTGAACACAGCCGATTTTTTTCTATAGTGGAAGAATCGACCTCATTACTGGACTGGTACTTTTTTTTTTATCGATCTTGAAAGGCTGAAAGGCAAAGTTAACCACGGCGGCATTTGAACTCAGAGCGCGCAATGAGGTGGGATGAATGCCGGATGAAAGTGCTAAATAACGTCACTAATTTAGCTTGCCATGCGATGGACCCGTAATTTCTGGTGGAATCGTAGAGGCACCATCGTGATACAAGGCGTGTCTTAGACATTTTAAATCTGACAGATCCTATGCCTCGTCATGTCTGATCATAGCTGAGTTCTTCTAGAGAGAGAGGGGTGGAAAGAGATATAGAGGAAGAATCAACCTCAGTACTTGACTGGTACTTTACTTGTCGACTTCGAAATGACGAGAGGTAAAGTTGATCTCAGTGCGGTTTGAACTCAAGAGAGCAGAGAGCTGGAATGAATACTGCAAAGAATTCTATCCGACGTTCTAGCGACGACGCCTTATAACTTAGCTTAGTCATTTTATTTTCATTGACAATGATTAGAATATTGACTTCCCGCCCCTATCCCCTGAGAAAATAGTAGGTTCGTTTATGTTACAGTTTCGTTGTGGTTGTTGGTGTTGTTGTTTTGTTGGTCTGACACTTTGTCGTTAGTTAAATACCAAGTTCACACGGAGACGAATGGAAGGGAAAGAGGAGGCTAAGCTAGGATGAGTTGAGCTGGCTTAAAATAAATAGTTTCAAGCTTTATAAAGACACAGGAAGACATATATCTAAAAACAAACAAGTAAATCAATAAATTAAAATAAATAATAATAATAATAATGAAAAAAAAACATCATTGAATTGCGCGTGGTTGTCGTCGGGTTGCTGAGATCGGCAGACGATGGAGAAAAAAGAAAGAAAGAAAAGGAACAAGGAATATGTTTACTTGGAGGGCGGTAGATGAGAAAGAAGCAATTAGCGTCTCCATTATAACAAAGCGTTGCTTTGCTTGGTGGTAAGGAAATAAACAAATACACACATATACACATACCTACACACACACTCATATATATATATATACTTACATACCTACATACACACACATGCATATATATATATATATATATATATATATATACACACACACACACACACAAACAGACAGACATATAAATGCATAGATACAGAGATATATACATATATACCTACACACACACACACATATATAAACACAGACATATAAATGAATAGATACACATGCATAGATACATACCTACATACAGACACATATATACATACCTACATTTATACAGACATATTCATGCAAGTACATACTTATATACCTACATAGACATATACATGCATAGATACATACCTACATACACAGACATATACATGCATAGATACATACACACATACATGCATACACACAAACGGACATAATACATACATATAAACATACATATATATATATATATACATACAAGGGCTTTGTTTCAGGGGTTTACCAGGGGACAAGTCGCTAGGCCTGTGTATATATGCCTATTCATGTGTATGTCTATATGTATGCATGTGTGTATTTATGCATATATATGTCCGTTTGTGTGTATATATGCATGCATGTACCTATGCATGTATGTGTGTGTATGTATATATGTATCTATTCATGTATATGTGTGTATGTATGTATCTATTCATGTATGTGTCTCTGTGTATGTATCTATTCATGTATGTCTGTGTGTATGTATGTATCTATTCATGTATGTAGGTATGTATTCATGTATATGTCTGTGTGCGTGTAGGTATGTATGTATCTATGCATGTATATGTATGTGTGTATGTAGGTATGTATGTATCTATTCAATGTGTATGTAGGTATGTATGTATCTATTCAATGTATATGTATGTGTATGTAGGTATGTATGTATCTATTTCTATTCGTGTATGTCTGTGTATATGGAGGCACATGGCTTAGTGGTTAGAGCATTGGCCTTACAATCGAAAGGTTGTGATGTGTTGTTTCCTTGAGCAAGACACTTTATTTCACATTGCTCCAGTTTACTCAGCTGTAGAAATGAGATGATAGGACCGGGGTCTCTATCATTCCACTGCAAAGTGGTCGTGTAGGCCCCACGGAAAAAAAAGCACCCAGCCCACACTGCAAAGTGGTTGTGGAGGTGCCACGGCAAAAAAAGCACCCAGCACTCACTGTAAATGAGGTTGCTGTTAGGAAAGGCATCCAGCTGTAGAAATCAAGCCAGAATCAGTTCCCGTCCCACCCTTGCAAGCAGGGAAAAGTGGACGTAAAATGATGATGATGATGATACATGTTTCTCCCCATTTCCTTCTCTAGTCAACTTGTCAAACATTGTTATTGTTTGTGTTTTTACTTATTGTCACATGACTTTTAAAGTAAACTTTCACTGTTTAAATTATCAAGTCTGTTAATTCAGTGATCCCGCAATTTGTGGGGTCACTGAATATTTTTGTTGTTTCTTATTATAAATAAAAAAAAAAAGCTAAAAGAAATTATTATTCTCTTCGGCAAGGCCCTTGTTTCAGAGGGGGGAGGGAACCAGGCGACAACCCCCCCCCTCCACAGGACCTTGTTTCAGGGGGATACCAGGGACAAGTCGCCCCCCCACCCCCACCCCCCACTTTTCCAAACGTCTATATTTATATTTTTGTTTATTTGATATAAATTCTTTTTAAGCTTATTTTTTTATATCTGAACTTCATTTGAATATATAAAATTTAATTAGCGTAAAATTTTACTTATGTGATAGGGTCCGGGAAAGGCACCATAAGCAATACTAACAGGCTGCTTCAAGAATCAACAAATGTTGGTTTGTCCCCCTCACATTTTTAAGGCAAACGAAGCCCCTGCTCTTCGGTGATGTCCTGATTAATTTTTTCAAATTTCATTTGAAAAGGAAAATCAGGGTGGAGAGGGAAGAGCTCTCTTCCCAGCAATTTGTTGACAGATGGGTGAGAGAGGCAAGCATGGCACTGCTCTGAGTATGGCTTTCTCCTCGAAAGTCTCCCCCCTATTGGGGAATTTTCCTTTGTTTCTTTTGTCATTTCCTTTGGGTTTTTTTTTTTTACATACAGAAATGTCCAATTGTACCGTCCTGTGCTGTCCTTAATGTTATATTTTATGTCAACCCTTGTGGTTAATAAAGAAAACATTATTATTATTATTGGCAGTATCGGTGGAGCGTCAGACACCATGCTTTGCAGCATAGAGTTATGGTCCTTTACGTTCTGAGTTCAAATCTGCCGAGGTTAACTTTGCCTATCATCCTTACGGAGTCAATAAAATTAAGTACCAGTAATGCACTGGACTAATTGCTGGCCTTGTGCCAAAAGTAGAAACATTATCATCATATGGCAGTATCAGGAGTTCAAATCCCGCCGAGGTTAGCTTTGCTTTTCATCCTTGCAGGGTCGATAAAATAAAGTACCAGTAATGCTCTGGGGGAAAGAATGTATTCTATTTTTGTGTATGTATCATCACCGTTTTACGTCCATTCTTCCACACTAGCATGGGTTAGATGGGTTGGCCTGTTGTGGGCAATGCCAGGTCAGGTGATCATGACTTGCTCTCATATATATATAATATATACAGACGCACGCGCACACACACTATATATATATATATATATATATATATATATATACACACACGATGGCTGCAAACTCTGCTACGAGTATTGCAATCGCTTGTCAGATTATAGAGTTTGGTGCACTTTTAGGCTATGGCCAGTCACGCGAACTTATAACATATCCTGAACAAGCAATGCCTGTGCTTTTAAGGTTTTTTAAGTGGGGAAAGGCCTTGCACTCGGGGAGGTTTTTTTTTTTTTTTTAAATATTACCTGAGTTTCTGTAAAAAATTCATCGATGACAATTCAAAACGGGGAGGTTTTTTTAGGGAAATGTGACCTGGTTCTTTGTGAAAAATTACGCGATGACAACTCAAAATAGGGAATTTGGGGAGGAAATCTGGGATTGCAAGATGACGACTTGACATGGGTCTCTAGCAATCACTATACTGATACCTTATTGAATATATACGAAGTTGTAGAAGAAAAGAAATGAGTAAAAATCCAACAATTTCACCATAATGTATTGACTGCTACACAAACAATAAATAATAGAAAAAATAAAATAAAATAAAAAAATTTCTGCAATTAAAAAGCAAAAGAAATATTGTATGTACATTAAGTTTATTTTTCAATTAAAAACTAAGATATGAAAATGACAAAATTGTTTTTATTGATTAATATCGATCTGTAAAAAAATTTGTATATAATATAAATCTTACTTTTTTTAAGGCGCGTTGAGCGAATTATGAGATTGGAATGTGTGTTAGTTTAAAGCTAACCGCTTCGACGCAGGTGTTTGATTATGAAAAATATTCGAAAAAGTTGCCCCTAAGAGACGGCAAAAAAGTGGACAGCACCGCCTCCTTTGGGTCTTATTTGCGTTGAAGTACTTAACTTTAAGCTAACATACATGCGAAATTCATGTGTATGTGTATATATATATATATATGTTTAATAATCATTATAGATGTTTGTTAAATAGCTATGGAGATAAAACAAAGTTATCAGAATATTAGATATTGACGTATGAGCAGAAAATGAACGGAATATCTGGAGATTTTTTACTAATATAAAGCAATTTCAGTTGCAGATGTTTTGGTTATTTCTTTGGCGTGATTCACCACATCAGGTAAGTTTGGCGACGTAGGTTGAATTGTTTGCCCTTGCATAGTATTTGATGTTCTGGAAGTCATTATTGTGGAAGTAACTGTAGTTGGAGTGGTTATACAAGACGACGGAAGCGCAGCCGGCGGCAATGTCGACAAATGACCGGCATCAAACGTTGCTGTTATAAAAGCTTCGTATTCTACGGTTCCCATTTTAAAAAGCAGACGATCGTGCGCTAACTTCATAATACGACCTTGAAGACTTCCGTCTCTCAAGGAATCAATAATGGATTCTGGAATGATTGCATACACCACAGCAGTTATGTAATCGATTGTCCATTGACATAAATTTGCATAATCGATCAACTCAAGAATCAAACCATTGGTGAAGTTTTCCACGCTGATGCGGTGAAGATTTTGATCGTTAAGGCTTTGTTTGCAAAGCCTGCTTGAAAATGTGAAAATACCGGCATAGCGATATATTATAGAGGTAGGTGATGGTTGAATCTTCTCATAATCGGATGTCGAGTCTGTTTTGTCAAAGAATTCGTTCAAAAGCCGCAGATATTCCGGGGTTCCTATTGAAAGTTGCGATCTCTTCAGAACCACGTCTAAAATACGGTATTGTATGTTCGCAGGTTTTTTACACACTTGGATCGAATCGGGTGCTAACTGACGGACTACTCCAACCAAGTGATCGAACGCCCATTTATTGATGTTGGAATAATCATAAAGTTCCAGTATAAAACCATTGACATACCAATGGGCTTCGATCGGTTGTAAATCTCCCGACTCCAGATGTGAGTTACTGACCTCAGCCGACAGACAATATAATCCAGGATATCTAAAATTAACGAAAGAAAGACAGCATTACTTGACAGAGTTAGATATAATGTTTTAGTTTTACTTATTAGTGATGCCAAGAAAAAAAGACAAAAGAAAAAAAACTCAGCCAATCCACCCTGGAAGATGGTGTCACTAGTGACACAACAAGAAGCACCCAGTAAGGTGGTGTCACTAGTACCACTAAAATTGCCATAAAAAAAAAAAAAAAAAGCACCCAGTCCACCCTATAAGGAGGTTGGTGCGCTATATGTATATATGTATATATATATATATATATATATATATATATATATATATTTAATATAGAAATGGCTTCTACAGGACTATATTAAATATTTATACTCTGCTATGTATTGAGTACCTTATGTGGTTACCCCCGATTGAACCCGGGATAAATTTTATATATATAATGAAGAGATTCAGGACCCCTACGGCTGAGCTCCGGCCGTTTCGACAGCTAGATCCGAACTATATGTACTGAAGAAGGGCTTAAGCCTGACACGTTAAAATTTCTTCCCCCTTTCCAATATAAAGCGTCAAACTAATAAGGCTTTTTGTACCTGTTTGTTGTCTCCTTGAACTATATATATATATATATAGTTATATATAATTAGAATTTAGCTTCGGCATAGCTGTATACAAATATGTATGTAAATTTCGTATATTTAAAGATATACGGTATGTTTAATAAATAAATATTTTGAAAGCCTCAGCTATGGGTAGAAGACTGACGGTAGCGCAGTCGAGTGGAGTCCAGCAGAAGCAAGGGGGATAATTGTTTATGTATTTCGAACTTAAATGGTTCTCACCAGGACAGTAGGAAGAAGGAAGCATTTGTCCTGGTGAGAACCATTTAAAAAAAAAAAAAAAATGTTCTCGCCGACGTTTACATATACCATATGGATAAACGTCAGCGAATGACAGGCTTCTATAGTGTTTCTGTCAACCAAACTCCCGCGGTTGTAAAACGAACTTTTTAAAACCACAGCCACGATATTATACCCCCCCCCCCCCCCCCCCGCGACACAGTCCTGCACTTACCTCGATTTCCTTAAAAGGACATTATTGATCGAGCTCTAGCTTCAATCAAAATTAATTAAATTTGCTAATTGAAAATAAAATTTGCATATTATAATTGATTAAGCTCCTAGGATACTGTAGCGATATGAAACGCAGAAGGTTTTGATATAATAATTAGTAGTTACTATGACATGACAATATTTCATATCTTAATACAATCACTCCCCACTCTTAACGGCCGGAAATTTTGTGAACACATATTTATGCTATGTACTTTTTAAAATATTATTGTTGTTTGTGAGGGTCATGTTTTATTGTTAGTTAGGTTAACTAAACTATTCCTCGGTTAGTTTAATAACCGTATGGTTAATTAATTATAATATTTAATTTTCAAAGCTCTTTCGTCACATCCTGTGACCTCATTGACTAGTCTTGCTACGCTGAGTCTCTTCTTCGTTTCGATTTTGTTTTATTTACTCTATCAAGTTTTAAAATAGTTTATATAATTTTTTGTTACGTATTTTTGTCTGCAAATTATTTTACGCTTCAAAATATATTTTTTCTTTTGATGTTTCTAAAAGTTTTGTGAAATAAAACAGTAATAAAGAAGACCCATCTTCCCGTGCGCCCGGACTGAAACAGACATATAGTAGGCACCTCCTAACCATTATACTCCCCTTCCATACACCTCACACGCCCCAACACCCACCTACTTCTGTTCACACCACCCTTACACTGTAAAGTTGTGTTGGTATCACAACAAAAAGCACCCAGCACACACTGTAAACTGGTCGTGTAGGTGCTGCAACAAAAAGCATCCAGCCCATACTCTAAACTGGTCGTGTAGGTATCACGACAAAAAGCACCCAGTCTACACTGTAAAGTGGTCATGTAGGTATCACGACAAAAAGCACCCAGTCCAGACTGTAAACTGGTCGTGTAGATGCCACGACAAAAAACACCCACTGTAAATGTGGTTGGCATTAGGAAGGGCATCGAGCCGTAGAAACCAAGTCAGAAACAGTTATGTTAGCAGGACATAGTTCCCCGACTAAACCCGTCTAACCCATACTAGCGTGGAAAATGGACATTAAACGATGATGAACATTTTATAATCACTAATAATGTTTCCGTGAGACCTTTATACATTTCTTTATTCAGATAATTCATTTAACAAAACTAACACTTGGTAAGTTTTCATACTCTCATGGACTGTATCGACCGTAGGGGAATATTAAAACTAAAATCTATTTTATTTCTGGACTAGTGGTTCCCAACCTTTTGTGCCTCAACATTTTTATTCCCCACTTTGATATAAAAACAGCAATGATCAACTACAAAGTGTAAACAAATTGGCATATAGGTGATGCCAGATGTACAATAACGTGCGTGGAGGAGGTGAGACAGGAGTTTCCGACCATAATTTGTTCCAAATGTGCCTTGGTGTAAAAGTAAGAGGGTAAAATCTGAAGTTTCCTCTCATTAACATTTTCAAGCAACGAGATGCTTTGTCACTGAGCCACAGAGAGTGTCCAGAAATATCTGGACTCTCTATTTGGCCAGGTAAATAACTAAGATTAAATAATTGTTTCTACTTTTGGCACAAGACCAGCAATTATTCCAGTGTATTACTGGTACTTTAGTTTATCGACCCTGTAAGGATGAAAGGCAAAGTTAACCTCGGCGGGATTTGAACTCAGATAGTAAAAGGGCGTAACTCTAAGCTGCAAAGCATGGCGTCCGACTCTACTGATACTGCCAAGACTAAATAACGATACAGTATATAATTTAGAAAGGTGAACAAGCACTCATTGCCATAGTAGAATCATTCTCTCTTCTATACATATAAACACACCAGGTCTGAACACAAAAGGACCAAACTCCTACTGTTACTGCTTCCGTCTCTCCCCATCTCTCACTATTGTGAGCAAATGGGGGCCCACGCGCTGTACGTCCGCGCCCCCGGCGGACAGAATAGGGAATGCGTTTCCCCGGTGGATGGTGAGGGAGACCTGCTGGAAGAGCCAATCCAGCTCGCGAGGCTCACACCTGCAGGTAGTCAACTCTGTGCCGATGGTGGTGAGTAGGGAGGTGGCCCTAAGGCGAAGGACACCAGAAGTCTCCACTGCCACGGGCTCAACCGCAAACCTATCGGAGAGCGACCGATTTCTGATTTAGGCACAAGGCCAACAAATCTGGGACCAAGGAGAAAGTCGATTAAATCGATCCCAGTTCGTTATTGGTACCGCATTTTATCGACCCCGTGAGGATGAAAAGCAAAGCTAACCTCGGTGGGATTTGAATACAGAGCGTAAAGGGACGTAATTATATGCCACGAAGCAATGTTCGACGTTCTATCGATTACTGCCAATCTACCGCCTAATAATAATAATAATAATAATAATATTTTTACTTTTGACACAAGGCCAGCAATTACCCCAGTGCATTACTGGTACTTTATTTTATCGACCCCGTAAGGATGAAAGGCAAAGTTAACCTCGGCGGGATTTGAACTCAGAATGGCAAGGGCCGTAACTCTATGCGTAAAAGCATGGCGTCCGACCCTCTACCGATACTGCCAAACCACCGCCCTAATAATAATAAAACAAAGATGAAAAATACTGACATCGAAGGGCATAAAATCCTTTCACATTCCAAAGGGTTTATAACTATCCCCCACCCATTCACCACCACTCCCCTTTAACGCTACCTGCCCACACATTGAAGCAAACAACAGCCACCACCCAATCACTTCCTGGTCATCAACACCACACCTCTCTCTCTATATATATATATATATATTATATATATATATATCGCCCTGATAATCTCTCCTCTTCCATCTAAACGAAGGAGGGGGAGTGTCTCAACTCTCCCTCTCTCTGTCTCTCCCGGCTCGGGTACAGAGCAGGTCAGCATGACCACTTGACCCTTTCAGACAATCCCTTAGCTCAGAGTGGGGTATGTCAACAACAAACTAGCAAGCCAGCTGTCCCGTTGGCTGGCTTACAACGAACGGAAGAATGCGAAAACAACGTCACACACACACACATACACACATACACACAGTGGTCAGAGGTCGCGGTAAATTCAAAATATTGTTTCAGACAAGTTCGACAAGTAAACAACATGAGTTGGCAAAAAAAAGCCTCCAAGTGGTCGCTTAGCCACTTGCTAGAAACAACAACGACATCTCCCTCCAAATCACGCAAAGTTCTTATAAATAATTGTGTCCGCGGTCTGACTGAGATGTAAAGTCTGACAACCTCCCCCCCCCCTCTAAGTCTTTTATCCCTAATAATCCTTGCTCTTTCCTCTCATTTATAGTACTTCCCATACTACTTTCTTTCTCTATATGTTTGACTAAATATTAAATTATTTTTTATGTAATTTTATCCTAGAAATATATTTGAGTATTTTGAATTAAAAATTAATATTGATCGGGAAAAAAAAATATTAAAGCATTAATTTTTTTCATCCTAGTATGATGCATTTGATCGATCATATATGTTCGATTAGGGCTAAATAGCAAGAGGCAAATGACGAGAACCTGTTTTTCATTCGACCTACTAGAAACAACAGTCAAACGTCACCAAATCACATTATCATCTTTTAAAGAGAAACTGGGATTCGTCCTCACGACCCCCCCACCCACCCAATAAAGGACTGTGATTCACGTCGACCCCAAGTTCACCCTATTGAAAATATTCATCATCATCAAACATCCGTTTTCCCTGCGAGGAAGCGTTGGACATGACGCCACATTGCAAGCCATTACTTAATCAGCCCCCTAGGCCTCCTCATGTGTAAGCTGTTGTGGGGCGGCCGATAAGTTCGGACTTTATCTACCCTCTGGTTTCCAAAGTGCAGGCTGGAAACACAAAAGAAGAGGTACTTATCCAAATACCGAATACGGGAACTTGACCAAACATTTTCGTACCTGTCGCTATCGCTTTCCTACCCCACCCTCAAAGTGAGGAATGCATCCCGCACGAGGAAGGAACCCCGTGACGTGAAATGACTGATGCAGTGGGTGTCGCTGGCTATTTCTCCACGGCAACACTTGAAGTTTACTTTTCAATATAGTCCATGTCAAGCAGCATTACAGTTATTAATGAAATGAGTTGAAATTAACGCATGCAATATTTCATAGCTCTAGCATCACTTCTTCATAGGCTGACCAAATGATGTGTACTTTTCAACATAGTCCATGGTACATTGCTTCAGTATACTCCGCTGAAAGAAAATGAGTACCAGTAATAGCTGGGAGGGTTTAACCCTCGATAGACTGGCGTCCAGGTGGAGATAGTCTTGTACTCAATCGCCTTAACGGGAGAAGCACCCGCAGACTTTTAAGACAGGAGGGTGAAATGCAATGTTGAGCGTAGAAGAAAAATAATTTTAAAAGGTAGTTGGTTGTGAAGTTTGAGAATTCTTAAAGTGACATTTGTGTTCCTATGACTTTCAAAACCGTCGTAAGGTTCTCGTTCTTTGTCCACACCCACCTACCCCGGGTGTAATAAAAATCAACAGAATTTAAAAAAAAAAAAAAAAAAAATGTATGTCTCGTCCAAATGTAAATATTAATCACATTAAAACAACATTAGATGTTAAATTGACAATAACAGTTTTATAACTTTAACTAAAGGGTTAACCCTCTTCATACGAAACTGCCTGAAACTTCCCGTCGTTCTACTGTACAACACTGTTTTATGTATATATATATTAGGTCTTCAAGCATGAAATTTGTAGTGAAGCATACGGTCATGTTTTTTTCTACAAATTTCATACTTGACGACCATATATATACAGTGCTGGATTTACCATCATGCTTAGGTATGCTTAAGCCAAAAAAACTTTTCTACGATGAATTTACTCCTTCAGGGCCCAAGAAGGGGCTTCATAACTTAACGAGCATAGGGTCTCATTGTCATAAATCCGGCACCGCGTGTGTGTGTGTGTAAACAATGTACGAAGCCGAATATATATATATAAGTATAAAGAAAGTGCTCAACTGCAGAAATGCTATAAAGGCAGAAAAAGAAGTTACCATCGGTCACGGTGAGGAACTGAACCTCATCTCTTCCAACCGGTGTAATATAAGTTTATCCCGGGTTCAATCGGGGGTAACCACAGTAAGTAAGGTACTCAATACAAAGCAGAGTATAAATGTTTAATATAGAAAAGGCTTCTACAGGACTAGAACTATTTCATTCGCGAGAAATCACCAGGAAGCCCTGATGATTTCTCCTGAATGAAACAGTTCTAGTCCTGTAGAAGCCTTTTCTGTATAACTTCCATAAGTTAACGTAAGAACTTTGATGAAATAACTTCCATAAGTTAACGTAAGAACCTTTGATGAATTATGTTCCAAACATTAGTTTAATAACGAGAACGTTAGTTATATTACTAAATCCCTCCAAATTCTTGATTATTTTCAAAATTATTTGAAAATCATAAACATTGTGTTTCACTAGAAATACAGTAACGAAAAGGTTGAAAATTGATATGAGACATGAGGGCTAATTTTGTGCAAGGAAGAGATCATAACTATTTGACTGGTGTAATGTTAGTATTTATTTTATCACCCTTTGAGGCAGTCCCAGATTTAGACTGGGTGGGGCCAGGCCTAAAACAACATAAAACTTGCAGGTCTCTTAACAAATTGCACTGCGTCTAACAAAAATCGAAAACATATACGCCTTTTAATTATTCTGAAGCCCCTGCGGGTTATTGGGCTCTAAGATTTAATTTGTTTGGCTATTTATTAATTTGAAAAATCGATCATAAGAGTGTGTGTGTGTGTATATATATATATATATATATATAGGTCTGAAGTGTTCTGCTCAAGAACACAATGTGCAGGCCCGTCTTAGGATTCGAACCCAAGATATTATGATGTTTGGTGAAATATGGTCAAAACAAGATTAACAAAGAAAACGCTTACAAAATGTCTGACGTAAAACGGTTGACAATAGGAGAAATGTGGTATTGAATGAGGAATATATTATATATAACTTACCTTGTGTGAAGAGCCATGGTGATAGTTCCTGAAGCTTTGTGGTGTCTGTTAGTTAGTTGTTGTTGTTGTTTATTGCTTGTGTGTGTGTATATATATATATATATATAATAAGGGAAGTAAGGGGAGACTTTAGTCTAAAATACAATCTGAACTGCAATATATACCTTTGCAGTTGAGCCTACCAAAGAAAGGGCGGATGTAAGGAGAGATTATTCTTTGCTGCACTTTCTCGTGATGGAGGAGATGGAGGGGAGTGACTATGTAGAGTTGATGGTGGCTTTTCTGCTTGACCACTGAATGTGTGGTAGAGTTGTTGTTGTTGTTGTTTTAAACCAAACTAAGGAAGGACGTAGGTACAGTGGCTATGTATCGTAGTAAGTATGTTTGTCTCTTGCTACGAAGGTGGGAGAGGAGAGCTAGCCAGCCTCTTACCATTGTTTACACTCTTTTTATTGTTATTATTTCTTATCTGTTTTTCCTTTTCTTTTTATTTTTAAGGCCACACTCTTGATAAACTTAAACCTATTTTCCACTCCTCTTTCTCTCTTTACACTCAGGTGAAACAGACTTGAAACCTCAACTATAAAATATTTAAAAAAAAAAATTACTGATTTCAGTTATTGGACTGCTACCATGCTAGGGCACCACCTTCAGGGATTTTTTTGTTTGTTTTGTATTACCTTTATCATTATTTTTGGGGGGTCAACCATTTCCTTTCACTGCCGTCAAGAGTAATTAAGTGGGGGTGGACTTTCCAGGTTCGAACCAAAGATGAAACCATCACATAATTTCTCAATCTGGTAAAAATAGCAACTAAATCTTTAATAAATCGCACCCACTCATGGCTACAACGTTGAACTCCCAATTATGAGACGAGATGGAATGATTCTTCCAGCGCATCTCCTTTACCATCCTCCGGGGAAACGTCTATGAAATGGAATGGATTCGGGGAAACGCCTTCTCCATTCTGTCCACCGGGGCTGTGGGGAGGCCAGCACGTGGGACCCCATTTGCTCACCATACAGAGAGATGGAGAGGGCGAGAGAGATGGAGGCGATGACAGTGGAAGTTTGGCCCTTCCACGTTCGGACCATATCCTTGTGGTTGTGTTGAAGGAACTGTTAGATAAAACAACTCTGAGATAATGGTGGCGTGTCTGTGACAGTACGATATATTGCCTTGCATAACAAAAAAAAAAAATTTGTCACAGCTACAAATCTAAATCATAAGGTTGTGAGTTCGATTCCCAGAATGGGCGGTGCGTTATGTCCTTGAACAAAACACCTTATTTCACGTTTCTCCAGTTCACTCAGCTGAAAAAAAAAAATGAATTGCAATGACACTGGTACCAAGCTATCTCATCAGTCTCTATCTTTCCTTTTGATGGTATCGGTGTCATGGAGAGGGGGAGACGGATATGCATGTGCGACTGCTGGTTTTCCAAAAACAACTTACCATGGCATGTGCCTCAGAGAGGTACTTACTCGGTGTAAACCTATAGTCATTCGTGACCGAAGGTAGCCTACAATACGACAATCAGAAGAGGAAAGGGTAGTGCCTAATACTTTTTTTTTTTTTTGTATCGCATCATTCTAGGTTGGGCAGCTTTCAACAAGAACAAGGAAGTACTAATACTAAAACGAGTTCCCTATCATTTGAAGGCTAAGATCTTTGATACTTACACCCTACCAGTTGTGTTATATGGTCTTGACTGTGTTAATTGGACGACCAGGTCACTTCAGAAGCTCTCTATGTTCCAGAACCACATCATGAGACTTATGACTGGCAAGCGGCTCAGCGACCGTATCTGTATCAGTGAGCTGTTCAACATTACCAAACTTAGACCAATTACATCAATTGTCAAGACAAGAGTACTCAAATTATACGGTCATCTAAAAAGATCAACTCGTGGCGTGAGTAGGTTATGCCTGGAAGGAAGGTTGGCTGGTAAGAGAAGGAGAGGCCGGCAGCCAAAAACGATGGCTTGACAATGTCAACTTATGGACTGGACTTGATCTTTGCTCTTTGAAATCTGCTGCTGGTGATCGAACTTTGTGGAGAGAGATATCAGATGTTGATGCGCAGTCTGCAACTGGCGGAGTTTAGCGTCACGAGAAGTGACTTCAGTTATCTTCAGCCTGGAAACTTGACCCAAAGCTTGCAACAGAGTGTACACCTATAAAGACAACCATATTTCAGGTGGTGGCGGTGTTAAACCAGGTGACAAATTAAGTTTACTACGTTCTATTACAAGCACACATTGGATGTAACAGAGTCGTTAGAGCGTTGGACAAATGCTTTGGCGTCCTCGGACCCCGAACAGCCGAGCGGCACCGTAAAACAGGAACGTCAACAGCCCGTTTGAGGAAAGAGCCTCGCGAAGTTTGGGTGGCTGTTGCAGCGGGTGTCGCTTCCCATTGTCCCTGGAAATACCTTTGCCGATTTGTCCGCGGGGGGCAGCAGAAACACCGCCCCAACAGGCACAGAATCTGTCTCCCTCTCTTCTCTTACATCTTCGGCATCTATAGTCCATTCCTTTACTTCCCTATACCCCAGATGTGCCCTTCTTTACCCCACCCCCTTGTTTTTTCATTACTTAATTTATTTAAAATAGATATTTCCATCATTGTATAATGTTGTGTGTGACTGCGGCATCGAACCACTGACTACACAGCACCTCTTGATATGCCCCCCCCCCCCCTTGCACATCATTGGACTTGGCAGAGTTTAATGAGAAAGGACATTAATGTATTCAGCTTTGGCGGAACCACATCTAGCCAAACTGCTCTGAAGTATTTAGATGCTACTCTTTACGTTCAAATCCCGCTGAGATCAGCTTTGCCTTTCACCGTTCCGTGGCAGATAAAATAAAGTAACTCACGAACTAAGGTCGGTATAATCGACTTTCCATTCCCCACAAATTATTTGTTCCGCCTGCCTCTCTATATTCTGAGTTCAAATCCCACCAAGGTCAACTTTACCTTTCATAACTACGCGCCAGGATCGGA
>OZ024756.1:28362908-28395408 GCA_964016885.1 Eledone cirrhosa
CGCAGGAGCTAAGAAGGCAACCATGCAACATCAATTTTGAGAAAAATCTTTGCCTGTTTCGGACCCTAAAGGGGTCTTGTACCGCCATGCAAAATTTCTCTCGGAGACCCTGCCTAAGAGAGTCGTGGGGGAATAGTCCTCAAGCACTCCTTCCAGCAAGTCCTGTTATGAAGATATAAACACAAACAATATATACAATACTTTAATATTTCACAAAAATTATATCTATAATGTGAAAACTGAATTTGATTGAAGTTTTTGCCGTATTTTTTTTATTATAGAAAATAGGCTAATAACAGGGCATTTAAGAAATACCCTAAATTTCACTTCCCATCAACGTCTTCTAAACAGTCGTTACTCTATTATGAATTTAAGTCTTAAAAAAAAAGAAGAAAAAAATGACACATTAGACAAGGTAGTCCAAGATACACTGTGCCTGAACACAAAGACAGGAAGGTCTCGACATGAACGCTTTTTTTTTGCTTTGTTTTGTTTCGTTTTTTAATTAAGAAAATCAAAACTGCTGGTAGTTCGAAGCTGTGCCAGTGTTTAAATATAAATACATATAATAAATACAATACCATATTCTTAATAGAAGCAATCACAATAATATAACTTTCTCGTTATTAAGTGTCCCATCAACTGCCGATAGCTGCTTGGCATTACTCACCTTCATTCATCTATAAACACAACCACAAGGATAAAGTCCGAACGCGGAAGAGCCGAACTCCCACTGTCATCGCCTCCATCTCACTCGTCATCCCCATCTCTCTGTATGGAGAGCAATTGGCCTCCCCACAGCCCCGGCGGACAGAATAGAAAAGGTGTTTCCCCGTAGGATGCGCTGAAAGAGCCATTCCATCTCGTGAGGCTCACACCTGCGACTGGCCAGCTCGGCGCCTATGGTGGTGAGTAGGGAGGTAGCCCTAGGGCCAAGGACACCAGAAGTCTCCACTGCCAAGGGTATGACCGCAAACCTGTCGGTAGGGTATGTATGTAGACTTCTTGAACGAAAACAGCAGCCAACAACAGTACGCCTTCCATCCTTCCACTGTGTATGTATGTGTACATTAGACAATGTAGTCCAAGATACACTGTGTCTGAACTCAAAGACAGGAAGGTCTCGACAGGAACGCTTTTTATCATAAGTTCAACCTGATAAGGGGGAATATGTAGACTTATTGTACGAAAACAACAGCTAACAATAGTACGCCTTCCATCCTTCCACTGTGTGTATAACGTGTAAGTAATGTAAACTATTTTGAATCAACAGTGACATCAGATATTGTTATAGTTCCTGTTTTCGTTGTCGTCGTTCTCCTCGCTTCTCAGGTAAACGACCTAACAAAAAAACATCCGGTTTTCTCTCGCATACATACACGCACATGATACACACATGCATGTATGCATATACGCACTCATATATAATACACACACACAGAGACTCGTATATATATATATATGTATATATATATACATATATGAGAGAGCGAGAGAGAGAAATATATAAAACAAATCAAAAGATTCCAGCCGTGACCACTCCAGGTTTTTCTCATCCAATGCGCTCTTCGTGTTTTTAAACGTTAAGCGTGTGACTTGAGTGCTTGAGTTAGTTTTGACTGCTATTTCTAGCAGGTCGCGTAAACCTGACCACTTTTGCAGTACCATCATTCGCTCAGGGATTCTTCGTCCTCCATTTACAATTTGACTTGACACATGAATAAGAAATCTTACACAGTAAGTAATCCATTGATCCAAACAGGGTGTGAGTATATTATATAAATAAAATCTTAGTCCAAATAGGGTGTGGGTATATTAATTGTTTCTACTTTTGGCACAAGGCCAGCAATTGAACTCAGATCATAAAGGGACGTAACTCTATTCTTCAACGCATGGTGTCCGACTCTCTACCGATACTGCCAATCCACCGCCCTTACCTTGTATAAATAATAATTGTAAAATCTTACAGCCAGTACTCCATTTACTCAAACAGGGTGTGGGTATATTGTATAAATGATAATTGTAACCTCTAAATTTATTTATGGAATATATCATCTGCGTCGTGGTATCGGGGTTTGTAACCGAAGCGACTAAGCTGGAGACGGAGAACGTCTCACATGTGATGTCCCAGTTGAGGGATCAACCTCCTTCAAATGGGAAGAGGGTGATTCCATCGGGACGCTTGCCGTCTCCGCGGTCAAGGCCTGATGGCTCCAGTTGTGATGGAAAGCCAGCTGCGTCCGTGCTCCTTAGTGTGTCGTTGTGAGCGGCATGTCGGGGAAACCGGCCTGCGCTCTGGTGACAAAGACACTGGGTGCAGGCCGTACTTATCAACGACTGCCACGCAACAGCATTTATGTGGTTCACACGTGGGGGTCGAGGCGTTGGGCTACTCCGATGCGATTGCGCTCGACATCAAGAAGGGTACCGGTTGATGAGGAGAGCACCGAATTGGGCCACGCGCCGCTGTTGGGGTGAGAAGCGGAGCGGAGGCAGGCGAGGCGGTGTTGGTCCAAGTCCGACGCGATCTGCCTGACAGAAGACCTGCATTCCTATGGAAACCTTTTATTATGGGCATGAATTAATACGGTATGGTAGCAGCCAAATACAGTCACTAATAGAAACAGCAGCCAAATTTCCCTTAAAGAAAGGGACACATTAGATAATGTAGTCCAAAATACGAGTATACCTCCTAAAAAAACAAGATAACTGTGGTATGAAACGTAGTTGTGATTAACTACGTCTAACATTTTATCCTACGACCTTCCTATTTTGATATTTCCCACCCTACAACCATGATTCATAACCGGGAGAACCAGCGATAAATATTTATTTGCGTATTGTAATTTCTTTTCTTCTGTTTTCGCTATGTGAGCAATAATAATAAAAAAAAAAGCGCGCGACTGTGACAATGACGACTTCCGGTATTTGAAGAAGCACCCAACCGCCTACGTTATGAATCAGCTGATTATGGAAACGTTACACAACATTGTGAAATATATATATCTATGGGTACATATACATCACAACCACCACGATATTCATTGTGCAATATAGTTTTTAACATATATTTCATAACCAACCACAACATTCGCTGATATATATATATAAAACGAAGGAAGTGTGGTAAGGAACCAGATGGACCATAACGCACCAGAGAACTCAATACTTAGGGGAGTAGAGTGGGTAATATGAAAATGTTTGACCCCGACGGCAGAGCTCAAGCCGTTTCGACGGCTATTTCTGGACTCAGAAATAGCCGTCGAAACGGCTTGAAAATGGTATTTAAATAAAATATGACTTCCTATAGGTAAATTCGCTATCTATAATAATTTTAGGTCCGTTTTCCATGCTAACACGGGTTCGACCATCCCGTCTGGCATGATTCTTTTCTACATCTGGATGTTCTTAGAGATTCGACAAGAAGAGATTGACAAAATAAGTGCTAGTCTTGAAAAATGAAAAAAAAAAAAAGACCTGATATGAACGACTAGCCCTGTTAAAGGCGGTGTTCCAGCATTGTCGCAGCCTAATGACCGAAACCAGTAAAAAAGTAATAATAGTTTGTTTCACGAAACTAAAATAATATATATTCCAGCCACGGAAATCATTTCCTATTAACTTGAATCTTAAAGATCTTAAATAAAGCAAACAGAATTGTTTGAAGGGAGGTAACTCCATGATCTATTTATTAACAGGAAGCCTCTACACAGCCACCCACTCTACTAGAAATAGCAGCTTTCAACTTATACTTTACTGTCTGAAAAACGTTATGAAAAGATAAATAAAATTTTTTAATGGTTAAAGCTGGAATGATTTTTAACCCTTATATTACCATATTTCTAATAACATACAATATATCCAAATTAATTACTCTACGAATTGAGAGATCACAGCTCCGATAATATGAGCATGTGGTTAGAATGTCTCAGGAAAGAATCGCTGGACAGATATGAACAAAACCAGCCAGCAGGAGACTCAGAGTTAGATTGACTCCGAGCAAGATGACTGGATAACATCCATGAGCTTAGTTGGTCTCAGCCAGATCAGTTGGAGATGGTTGCTTCTGACAGGACCTGTTGGAAGGAGTGATTGCGGACTCTGCCTCCAGGACCCTTTCAGAAATAAGGGCAAAGAAAAGGTCTCCATAGAGTTAGATATATTTCCAAATTCTTGAGCATTTTCAAAATAATGTGGAAATTATGAACAGTTTGTGTCATTAGAAATACGGTAATGAGAGGATGAAAAATATGCTTCAGACATGACTTAAAAATGAGGACTTGGTGGCATGTTTCATATGTCTTTGATTCTTGTTTAGCTAGGAACATTAAGACCTAGTCTCTAGCTATGAGGGTTGGCTGAAAACTTCATTGGCTATGAATTTTTCAGCCTACCTTCGTGTACATATACACATTTATTAATATATATATATATATATTAATAAGAAGTGTTGAAATTAATGCATGCAAGATTTCACAGCTCTAGATTCACATAGCTCCTTTATAGTTAGCCTATCTTTGTGTGTATGTATGACTGTATGTATGTATATATATATATATATATATATATACACACGAAGGTCGGCTGAAAAGTTCATAAACTGACCAAGATATTCTTTATATCTCAATATAGTCCCTGGAAAAAAAAACCAATGCAGTCATGAAAAAGAAGAGTTGAAATTAATGCATACAAGATTTCATAGCTCTAACATCACTCCTTCATAGTCAGCCTATGAAATTTTTAGCTGACCCTCATAGATAAACAGAGAATTGTGAAAAAAAATATCCATAAACAAAGATATAAATATTTCAGATCTACAAGGTTCAGAAATTTTAATTAGAAATCATTATTAGTTTCATTTTTAATTATTTCAGAAATAAAATTTATGACAAGTATGTTTTGAAACAGCGAGCGAGTTTGAAAAGTAGAAATAGAAGCTTTCACTGTATTTTTTTAACTAAAGAAATTTTAACCTGGTAGTGAGGTTTAGAACCCTCCAAGAAATGGAAAAAGATGAGTATTGATGTACATGGGAGTACTCATCTTTTTCCATTTCTTAGAGGGTTCTAAACCCCACTTTCAAGCTAAAATTTCTTTAGTCAAAAAAATACGGCGAAAGCTTCTATTTCTAAAATAATAAAATTTATATTTTGCTGACAAAACCACGAGCAAGGTGATTGGATAATACAGGTAAAATTCCATTATAACGAATGTTTCAGTATCACAAAATTTTTTTCAATCCCCGAGCTAATAACAAAGGCTCAATGTGTTAGGTCAATCTCATTATAAAGAATTTTTCGTTACAAATTTTTTTTATACCCTGTGAATTTCGTTATAATGGAATTTTACTGTATCTGTAAATTTGGTTGGTCTTGCTTGGAGAACCAACCTAATCATTAGGAGACAGTTGCTTCTGATTGGACCTTCTAGAAGGCCTGCCTGAAGATACTGTCTATGACTCTCTCAGGAATAAGTGGAAGATGATGATGTTGATGACAGTGGTGGTGATGATGATAATGGTGGTGGTGTGATAATGATGGTGTCGATGATAATGACGATGGTGGTTGTGGTGGTGGTGTTGATAATGATGGTGGTGGTGTCGATGATAATGACGATGGTGGTAATGGTGGTGGTGATGGTGTTGATAATGATGATGATGATGACAGAAAAACAATGTTTCATATGATGCTGTGTTTAGTAACAAACGTTATTTGTAAGTACATATAAACATATCCTAGACCAAGGATCTAAGCAAGTGTCTCATGGACCGTAGTAGTAGTAATGGTGGTAGTGGTGGTAGTAGTAGTAGTAGTTATAGTCGTGGCAGTATGGTAGTATTAGTGGTGGTAGTGGTAGTAATAGTAGTGGTGGTGGTAGTAGTAATAATAGTGGTGGTGGTAGTAGTAATAGTAGTGAATTTTGAGATGTGCCATATACTACAGCTAAGAATAATAATTCAGTAGAAAGATATCATGAAGTCAGAAAACATCTCTCTAACTTTCAAATATAATAATTGTTTCTACTTTTGGCACAAGGCCAGCAATTACTCAGTACATTACTGGTACTTTATTTTATCGACCCCGTAAGGATGAAAGGTAAAGTTGACCTCGGCGGGATTTGAACTCAGATCGTAAAGGGACGTAACTCTTTTCATCAAAGCATGGCGTCTGACCCTCTAATAATGCGTGGGCTACCTGCAAGCTGCAAAAAGGTTTTCACCATGTAGAATGATGGTAGTGCCCTCTTTGGAGCAATTAGCAGTAACAAAGACAGGTAACTCCGTCAGAACATCCAGACACTCGAAAACTTGTCTATTGATGTTAGTGAAGTAAGTAAATTTTTTAGATGTCTTCTATGTTATAATAGAGAATAATAAATTTAAATAAAGCCTCTTATCAAAGGAAGAAAAAGCATTTTTTCCTCATTAAATAAAGCTCTTCATTTGAGAAAGAAAAAGCCTTTTTCCCTCGTTGAATGTATCTGTTCAGAGAAAAAAGAAAAAGCATCTTTTTTCTTCTTTGCCCACTTATTCCTGAGAGAGTGTGGGGGTAGAGTCCTCAAACACTCCTTCCAGCGGGTTCTGTCTTGTCAGAAGTAACCATCTCCAGTTGATCCAGCTAGATCTCCAAGCGAGACCAGCCAAACTCATGGATGTTATTCAATCATCTTGCTCAGGGTCTACTTCTGGGACTCCTGCCAGTTGGTGTTAGTCATAAAATCTGACCAATGATTCTTTCCTGAGATATTCTAACCACATGCCCACTTTTTCACTTGTTAAATAAATCCCTACATTAGAAGAAGAAAAAGCAATGTGCTTTACTCCAAATGCCTAGTAGCTCCTCTCCTCACAGTATATGACGAACATATCCATAGATTTGTTTTCTATATTGACTCTTAACACCCTGTAATGATTTAGTAGAAAAAGTCTAAAAAAATAGGTTTATTAATTCAAATGTTTACAGTATCTTTACAGATCGATGGGTATATTTTCAGTGTTAAAATAACAATTTAAATTTTTAATGAGATGCAACCACAGTGCTGTTTCATATTTTAAAGAATGCACTACTTATGCAGTTTCATATAGTTTGTTAATTCAAGGTGTTATAGTGTATCTTTACTAGTGGACAGATCATTTTGAACATTTATAGTATTGGACTAAAGACTTTTGTATTTAATGTGGTGCCATCATAGTGCTATTTTGTACTATTCAAGAGTGTCTTTCTAATGCAGTTTCATGTGGTACAGGATGTTAAGAGTGAAGCAAAAAAAAAAAAAAAAAATTTCACAAAATTAATAAAATATCTTTTATCAATTAGACAAGTTCATTTAGTTCATGAGAAAGGGCCCCCATTTTCCTGTACTTGAGGTGTTCTGTGATGATACTACTAAACTGGGGGTGTTGTAACAGTTGGTAAGCTAGAGGCAGTAGCAGTTGGATTGTTGAATTGAAAGTATCACCTCCATAACAGAAGAGGTTAATCCCAAGTTCTAAGCCTTCGCCATAATCACACTCATCATTAGCAAATTGAATGAGAGTCATCAATTCTTGTAATGGTTCAAAATGTTGGTCTCTTTCTTCTTCAGATTTACTGTCCAGAATTTTTTTAAACATTTTCTTCAAAGCAGCTGCAAAAGAAAAAAATAAAGAAAAATAAGCATTTGCAATCCTTACAAAAGAAAAGACTTTGTTAAAATTCAAAGATAGAATTTGGATTGAAAATTAAGAAAAACTAAAGGTTAAATTTGATAAACATGCAAAAGATATTTAACATATTTTGTGATTATATTTATAATGAAATACATTGTCCATGTGATTCAATTTATTAAAATAATAAAAAATAATGAGGGAATTTAATAATATATTTAATCCTTTAGCATTTGCATTAATGTATATTTACTATTGTTTTTACAGTAAAGGCTTCATATCACATAATTATCTCACATAATATCAAATCTATGAGATTTTGATATTATTTATTTCGAGAACAATACCTTAACAGCCAGTTTGAACAGAGAGAGGTGAGAGAATTCTGGCCGGATATGTCCAGTTTAAGTGCTAAAGGGTTAATTTCTCCATTATTAAGATAGTATTTAGAACATGACAAAAGGTTCCTTCATAAAATTATAATAGAAGGCTGAAATTGAAATATAAACACTTTAACATGGACAATTTTGCATCAGAGAACCCAGGTATGTTGTTATTAAATGGGTAAAAGGTTGGGTTAGATAAACCTCCTACAATCAACCAAATTAAAGACAATTCCATTCTACACAGTTGCTTTAAAATGGGGCCTACAATCCTTTTCCCCCAAAATGTCATTCTTCTGACATTCCCTCTTACTGTTTTTCCATGTTTGCATGGGTTAGATGGGTCATTTTCAGCACAGCAAAATCTCTACTCGCCACATTCCTTTGTCATCTCCTGTGTGATTGTCAGCAATTTGAGATCAGCTCTCACCACCTCAGCTCAGGTCTTCCTTTATCTACCTATCTCTACTGCAGCTTCCCTCCGCTGGGATTTCCTGGCACTTCGTCCATGCATATTACATGCCCATACTGATGCAGTCTCCTCTTTTATACACCAACTTGGATTCCTCTTAAACCTAGTTTCTCCCTCAATTCAACGAAGCATGGTTGCTTCATTTCTCTCCAATGTAGTTATCAACTTCCAACAACTTAAATGGAACCTTAACACCATCGATATTTTTCTTTTAAAACCAAATTTTGCTTACAATGTAATGGTTAATCCAAAGCTATAAAAGAAGACATTTACAGAAGGTGCCTTGCAGTAAGATTGAACCTAAAACCACATGGTTGTGAAACAAACTTCTTAAACACACAGCCATGCTTTTGTATAGGGAAATATGGTCAGAAAAGGATTAAATATATCAACCTGGTGTTTCTGGTATTGGACGATAACCAACTTGATTCTTGTCTAACTTCACCACAATTCCGGCACCATGGAAACCTTTACAAACTGTTTTCTTGTCTCGTTCTTTCATGGAGCTGGTTTTTAACTGTAGACTAAAGCTGTATTTTTCTGCCCATTCAATCAGATCTGACTGCAGCTGGGTGGCAGCAGTTTTCTTTGATCCAACAAGTTTCTTGGACTTTATACTTTCACTTAAATATGAACTGTAAAAAGAAAAAAAAAGTGGAAAGTAATTTTTTATCCAAACTTAAAAAAATTGATCTATCTCTATGATTATTAAGTGGAGGCACATGGGCTTGATTCTTAGACTGGGCCATGTGTTGTGTTCTTGAGAAAAACACTAACTCTACGATTATTAAGCAGAGCCATATGGGCTGTGAATACGTTATGCCTGGAAGGAAGGTTGGCTGGTAAGAGAAGCAGAGGCCGGCAGCCAAAACAATGGCTTCATAATGTCAACTTATGGACTGACTTGATCTTTGTTCCTTAAACTCTGCTGTTGGTGATTGAACTTTGTGGAGAAAAATATCTCATGTTGATGCGCAGTCTGCAACTGGCGGAGTTTAGCGTCAAAACAGTAGTATGAGCGTGATTTTTAGACTGGGTTGTGTGTTGTGTTCTTGAACAAAACACTTCATTTCATGTTGCTCCAGTATACACAGCTGGAAATTTTCAGCCGATCCTTTATCTTGTATCATAATTGTTTCTACTTTTGGCACAAGGCCAGCAATTACCCAGTGCATTACTGGTACTTTATTTTATCGACCCCGTAAGGATGAATGGCAAAGTCAACCTCGGCGGATCATAATATAAGTGGCTGACTCAACATAATTCCCAACCCTAAAACAATATATCATATGGCTAGATCTTTGAATTACAGATATAATCCATCTGACAGGTTTTCACATTTTTTCACCCAACTTCATTCACAAAGTTTGGGTTAACCTGATGTTATGGTAAAGACACTTGTCCAAAATGCTACATGGTGGGATTGATCCTGAGATCTTATGATTGTGAAGCAAACACCTTAACTATTCAGCTGTGCCTACATCATCTTGTTCACTCACTTATTGTTCTTGGAGGCAGAGTCCTCAAGCATGCCTTCCAGCAGGTCCTGTCAGAGACAAATGTCTGTAATTAATCCAGCTGGATCCCTAAGCATTGGTTTTGCCCGTAAAATCTGTCCACTGATTCTTTCAAGTATCTTGGGGGGGCAGTTTTCACAAGTGATAGACAGTAGGAGGCTAAATTAAGTGTAAGAATTGCAGGGGCTGGTGCAGTAATGTACCAATTTTAGCATTCGGTCATAATAAGTAGAGGAGTACGTATAAAAGCCAAACTCGCAATCTTCAATTCGATGTTTGTGCCAACCCTTACCTAAGATGAATCTTGGATAATGACTGAAAGAATAAAGAATACAATCATGTAATTAAATAGAAATACATTATTAAGTCAGAAACCCTCTCTATAACCCTCAAATATATTAACTTATGGGTTACCTGAGAGCTGCAAAAAGGTTTTCACCACATGGAATGATGGTTGCGCCCTCATTGGTAGAATTAGCAGCAACAAAGACAGGTAACTCCGTCGGAACATCCCTGGAATGCAGAATAAAAATTATTATGTTTGCAAATTTAGGCAAAAAAAAAAGGCCAGCAATTTTATGAAGGAAAGAAGAGGGGTTTAAATTGATTATATCAACCCCAGACCTGCTTTATTTTATCAACCACACACAAGAATGAAAGGCAAAGTTGACCTTAGTGGGAGTTGAACCAGAACGTAAAGGACCAGAAGATATACTACAAAGAATTTGTTCTGGGGCTCTAACGTTTCTGCCAATCAATCACCCATGACTGCATCACATTAAAATTTGGAAGTCTTTACTTTAGTTTTTTTACGAATTTACACAATGATTTGTCCACTAGTAAAGATACTATAAACAATTGAATTCACAAACCTGTTTTTTGATATTTTCTGCTTGTTTTAGATATTACTAGATGTTAAGTGTTAAAATTCTCGAGAAAATTCTCTCCTACCTGAAGTAACCCAAATGGAATTGAGTTGTGTCATCTCCACGAATCACTGTCTGGAACTCTGGAGGATCAAAGTAATAGCGCCAATGTATGAGATAGTTGGGGTAACGGCCTTTGCTGTTTTTACCCTTCAGTTGTTTGTGTTTGCCAGCTAAAATGTCAAAGGGTCCAACCAACTGGAACCCAAGAACATCTTTGAAGCAATCTAGATTGAGAAAAGAAAAAGAAATATATATATATATATGTGTGTGTGTGTGCTGCTTTTGACTGTAACTCCTTGCCGTCCCTTATTGGTATGTCGATATTTCTTTTTTTTTTGTTTTTTGTGTTTCTTTGTCCAATGTCAGTTGTGTTTTCTCCTCAAAGAGTTATTCAGACATTGTAGTGAATAGGTTTGTCTTTAATGCATCTGAAACTATAATAATCCACAGAAGACAACTGATGAGCAAGAATCGTCCTTGTGTTTGTGTCTTCTGTGCTTTCTGTTCCCTTATACCCACCACGTGTTTCTTTATAATATATATATCCTCATCATCATCATCACCGTTTTACGTCCGTTCTTCCACGCTAGCATGGGTTAGACAGGTTGTCCTATTGTGGGCAGTGTGCGGTTGGCTGACCTTGTCCTGCTCATACGGGAACTGATTCTGGCTTGATTTCTACAGTGGGATGCCCTTCTTAACACCAACCTAATTTACAGTGAGTGCTGGGTGCTTTTTTTCCATGGCGCCTACACATCCACTTTACAGTGTGGGCTGGGTGCTTTTTTGCCGTGGCACCTCCACGACCACTTTGCAGTGGAATGATAGGGACTGCAGTCCTATCATCTCATTTCTACAGCTGAGTAAACTGGAGCAATGTGAAATAAAGTGTCTTACTCAACATATATATATCTTAACTTGACAATAGATATACAGGTAAGAGTGCAGAAGCGTAATAAGAAAGTGAGATGGAGGCTTCCGGGTCCTCTGAGAGAACAAGGGCTCCGTTTAAATGCTGACACTGTGTGAAGGGCCTGTCCAACCATTGCTAGCAGGAAAAACGAATGTTAAATGGTGATGATGATATGTGATGCTGTATTGTAGTGAGACATGTGGAGAATATGTGAAAGTTGGAAAGAAATTGGGAGAGAATGTTTCACTGGAGATGTAATGTCAGCATCAATGAAAAACAGAGACAAATATGCTGGGAACAACAACAACAGCCACTACAACCACAACCACAATAACCACAACTACAACCACTACGAGAAAGACCACAATAACCACAACTACAACCACTACAACAATCACCACCACAACCACTACAAGAAAGACCACAACAACACAACCACAGCCACTACAAGAAAGACCTCAATAACCACAACAACCACAACACCCAGCAGCAACACCACCACCACAACCACAACTACAGCACCTGTCACAGCCACAACATCCACAACCAAGACCACCACTACAACCACAACAACTGCCACAGCCGAGACCATAACTACAACCATAGTAATCACAACCAAGACCACAATAACTACAGCCTCTACAGCCACCACAATCACCACCACTATAACCACAACTGCCATAGCCACTACTACAACAACCACAACCAAGACCGCAATAATCACAATCACCGCCACAGCCACTACAATCACAACCAAGACCACAATTACTACAAAAACAACAACCACCACCACCACCACAATCGCCACAACAACTACACTAACAAAGAAATAAAGAAAGGAAAGAAGCAGCTCTTACCGGTGGGATTTTCAGGTTTCTTTACTTCACAGAACTCCCAAAGCTCATAGAAATCTTCTGGCATATCAACTCGGAATTTCTCCCGAATGTTTACCTTGATGTCTTCAGGAGAAGGTGGTGGTGGAGAGGGAGATGGTGGAGATGTCACCATCTCTCTTTCATCTTCATCTGTCAATCAAAAGAAAGTTTCTTATAATTAAATTATTTTCTTCTTCGCCCTCGCCCACTTATTCCTGAGAGGGTGGTGGGTGGTGGGGGCAGAGTCTACAAATACTCCCTCCAGAGGGCCCTGTCAGAAGCAACCATCTCCAACTGATCCGGTCGGATCCCCAAGTGAGACCAGCCAATCTCATGGATGCTATCCAACCATCTTGTTCGGGGTCTACCCCTGGATCTCCTATCTGTTATATTTGATTTGGAATGTGTAATGTATATATAAGTTCTTGTCAGATTAATGTATGTGTATATATATATATAAATATTGTTACACTTGGGGAGGGTCATATTGTAATATTGCCAGAAATAATAACAGAACACACTCCATGGGTACAAGCTGAAGCATATAGACAATATGCCCCCACCGCAAGGTGGTCGTGGAGGTGCCACAGCAAAAAAAGCACCCAGCCCACACTGTAAAGTGGACGTGTAGGCGCCACGAAAAAGCACCCTGCACTCACTGTAAATGAGGTTGGTGTTAGGAAGGGCATCCAGCTGTAGAAATCAAGCCAGATCAGTTCCTGTATGAGCAAGGCATGGTCAGCCGACCAGACACTGCCCACAACAGGACAACCCGTCTAACCCATGCTAGCGTGGAAGAACGGACGTAAAACGGTGATGATGATGATGATGATGATGATGACTCACTGTTTGGTTGGTTTTCGCTTCTGTATCTTTTATATCTCCATAGTTAATTTATTTGGCAATCAATGTTTATCATTGATTGGCCAGCGGTTAAAAATACAGATATAAATATATAGTCTATCAATTTCTTTCGTTGCGCATCTGTGACATCATCAGTGGTACTATTATGTTTCCCCTTCTGTATGTCTATGGCATTTTTATTTTTATTAATTTATTTATTTATTCTTGTCTCTGTCTCTACACATGCGTTTGCGTGTGTGTATAGTGTTTGGTGTGTGTGTTCGCGTTTGAGTGTATGTATTTTTGTTTTCGTATTCTATCTTTGTTCACTAGTGTGTGTTTATATGTGTTTGTTGTTATTGTACTTGTGTATATATTTATTTATTTATATTTCCCTTAAGTCAGTGTGTATATATATATATATATGTATATGTGTGTGTGTATATATATATATATATATATATATATATATATATATTGGAACCTCAGTTCACAAACTTAATTCATTCCTAAAAGCTGTTTGTCACCCGTAATATTTGCAAACCAAAACTATTTTTCCCATATGAAATGTTGAGAGAGAAAAATACAGTAACTGTGTATGAGAGAAAGTTAAATATCAACATAATAACTAATTACATAGCAAGTGATACTTTGCTGCTGATACTCCAAGCTTGTCGTTAACCATTGTTGCTGAATTACGTGTTCATTATTTGAGTCACCGTTTCTGAACTAAGACGTTTTATGTTCAGAAAAATTCTTTATAATAAGAGGCGTTCATTAACTGAGGTCCAACTGTATGTATATGTATATATATATATTGTTATATTTGGAGAGGGTCATATTGTTATAATATTGCCAGAAATATATAATAAAACACGCTGTTTGGTTTGGGTTGATTTATGCTTCCGTATATTTTATATCCCTATATGTTTATCATTGATGGACTAACAGTTAAAAAAAAAATATATATATATATAGTCTCTCAGAGTTCTTTCATCACACACCTGTGACATCATCAGTGACACTATTATGTTTCCTCCCATTGTATTGTAATGTTTTCACAGCACAAGCTTATATATATATATATATATATATATATATATATATATATATATATATATATACAAATAAAATTCAGAGTTACTAACTCATATTGATACCCTGCAATTAACAAGCTCAAAGTATAAATACATTATATAATATATGTAGAAATAAACACAGTAAATTGTGTCTAAAATTACGAGGGTTGAAATACCACATTGGCTTGACAGGTTAAATTTGTCAAACCAATGTGGTATTTCAACCCTCGTAATTTTAGACAATTTACTGTGTTTATTTCTACATATATTATTATATATATATAGTATAAATAAACGAAAAATCAGTGATGCATCTAGACTCAGTTTATTGCGTGTTACAATTGTTTCGCCGACATATAGCTCGAGACATGATCATTGTATGGATCTGCCTGATTCTACAATTGCAGGTTCTTCGGACATATGCAATGCTTTCGGAGCAAATTTTCTCACTGGGGTGTTAGCTTAAAAAAAAACATCTTGCCATTGGCTGTTGTTTTTCTACGTCATTATAAATTCTGGTCACTATTTGCTGCCACACTGGTCATCAGCTACTCTCCGTCCGACACACTTCAATGGATTCATGCTGGGTTTGGTATCTCACACGTCCGCTCACACTCGCGAGTATATACCCACAGATACACACACACACATATAAATACATACACACATATGTACGCACACATGTGTAGAGACACACACCCATATACATATACACACACACATTCCCTCTCTTACACATACCCAAGCACACCCACACCCATATACACACCAACACATCCACTGGCGCCTGCCTATATAGCCCCATACATCTGGTCTCACACGCGCACACACACACGTACATGCATACAAGGACACATATCAGCGTTTGCGTACATCTGCACATACACACATGGACATATACAGACACACACACGCCTGTCCTTATTGATATGCAACAAGGACAGACACACTTCAAAAGACACAAACACACATACACACATGTATATATATCTACACATATGTATATGTACACGCATATAAACATACAAACAAACCCTGTCCTATGTGGGTGTGCCTACATACATATATATATATATATATATAATGTATAGGTAGATGTATTATCTTCAATTAGGAATGTGCAATACTTACCAATATTTTCTTTATTCACTGGACTACTTGATTCTCCAGCTATACCAGATGTCCCAGGAAGATTGTCATCTTTCAGTTTGGATTCATCATTGGCCTTATTTTCACACTGTGTCAATACATCTTTATTATCTTCAGACACAGATTCTGCCTCATCTGGATCTAATTTGGGTCTTTTAGGCGGCTGTGAGTCAACCTTTGCAATAAAAGAAGTTTAGTGTTGATACGTGAGTATTGAATAGAGACAATGTTGAGTTTGAGAGGACTCTTCAGTCATGTCCAGCATGTGAAACCATCTCAAGTGGCGGTGCCACTATAAAATACACCCAGCCCCAGCATGTGAAAACCATCTCTTGTGCTGGTCCACTATAAAATACACCTAGCCCCAGCATGTGAAAACCATCTCTTGTGCTGGTCCACTATAAAATACACCCAGGCCCAGCATGTGAAACCATCTCAAGTGGCGGTGCCACTATAAAATACACCCAGCCCCAGCATGTGAAAACCATCTCTTGTGCTGGTCCACTATAAAATACACCCAGCCCCAGCATGTGAAAACCATCTCTTGTGCTGGTCCACTATAAAATACACCCAGCCCCAGCATGTGAAAACCATCTCTTGTGCTGGTCCACTATAAAATACACCCAGGCCCAGCATGTGAAAACCATCTCTTGTGCTGGTCCACGATAAAATACACTCAGGCCCAGCATGTGAAAACCATCTCTTGTGCTGGTCCACTATAAAATACACTCAGGCCCAGCATGTGAAAACCATCTCTTGTGCTGGTCCACTATAAAATACACCCAGGCCCAGCATGTGAAAACCATCTCTTGTGCTGGTCCACTATAAAATACACCCAGCCCCAGCATGTGAAAACCATCTCTTGTGCTGGTCCACTATAAAATACACCCAGGCCCAGCATGTGAAAACCATCTCTTGTGCTGGTCCACTATAAAATACACCCAGCCCCAGCATGTGAAAACCATCTCTTGTGCTGGTCCACTATAAAATACACTCAGGCCCAGCATGTGAAAACCATCTCTTGTGCTGGTCCACTATAAAATACACCCAGCCCCAGCATGTGAAAACCATCTCTTGTGCTGGTCCACTATAAAATACACCCAGGCCCAGCATGTGAAAACCATCTCTTGTGCTGGTCCACTATAAAATACACCCAGCCCCAGCATGTGAAAACCATCTCTTGTGCTGGTCCACTATAAAATACACCCAGGCCCAGCATGTGAAAACCATCTCTTGTGCTGGTCCACTATAAAATACACTCAGGCCCAGCATGTGAAAACCATCTCTTGTGCTGGTCCACTATAAAATACACTCAGCCCCAGCATGTGAAAACCATCTCTTGTGCTGGTCCACTATAAAATACACTCAGCCCCAGCATGTGAAAACCATCTCTTGTGCTGGTCCACTATAAAATACACCCAGGCCCAGCATGTGAAAACCATCTCTTGTGCTGGTCCACTATAAAATAGACCCAGGCCCAGCATGTGAAAACCATCTCTTGTGCTGGTCCACTATAAAATAGACCCAGGCCCAGCATGTGAAAACCATTTCAAGTGCTGGTGCCACTATAAAATACACCCAGGTCCAGCATGTGAAAACCATCTCTTGTGCTGGTCCACTATAAAATAGACCCAGGCCCAGCATGTGAAAACCATTTCAAGTGCTGGTGCCACTATAAAATACACCCAGGCCCAGCATGTGAAAACCATCTCTTGTGCTGGTCCACTATAAAATAGACCCAGGCCCAGCATGTGAAAACCATTTCAAGTGCTGGTGCCACTATAAAATACACCCAGGCCTAGCATGTGAAAACCATCTCTTGTGCTGGTCCACTATAAAATACACCCAGGCCCAGCATGTGAAAACCATTTCAAGTGCTGGTGCCACTATAAAATACACCCAGGCCCAGCATGTGAAAACCATCTCTTGTGCTGGTCCACTATAAAATACACCCAGGCCCAGCATGTGAAAACCTACTCTTGTGCTGGTCCACTATAAAATACACCCAGGCCCAGCATGTGAAAACCATCTCTTGTGCTGGTCCACTATAAAATAGACCCAGGCCCAGCATGTGAAAACCATCTCTTGTGCTGGTCCACTATAAAATACACCCAGGCCCAGCATGTGAAAACCATCTCTTGTGCTGGTCCACTATAAAATACACCCAGGCCCAGCATGTGAAAACCTACTCTTGTGCTGGTCCACTATAAAATACACCCAGGCCCAGCATGTGAAAACCATCTCTTGTGCTGGTCCACTATAAAATACACCCAGGCCCAGCATGTGAAAACCATCTCTTGTGCTGGTCCACTATAAAATACACCCAGGCCCAGCATGTGAAAACCATCTCTTGTGCTGGTCCACTATAAAATAGACCCAGGCCCAGCATGTGAAAACCATCTCTTGTGCTGGTCCACTATAAAATACACCCAGGCCCAGCATGTGAAAACCATCTCTTGTGCTGGTCCACTATAAAATACACCCAGGCCCAGCATGTGAAAACCATCTCTTGTGCTGGTCCACTATAAAATACACCCAGGCCCAGCATGTGAAAACCATCTCTTGTGCTGGTCCACTATAAAATACACCCAGGCCCAGCATGTGAAAACCATTTCAAGTGCTGGTGCCACTATAAAATACACCCAGGCCCAGCATGTGAAAACCATCTCTTGTGCTGGTCCACTATAAAATAGACCCAGGCCCAGCATGTGAAAACCATCTCTTGTGCTGGTCCACTATAAAATACACCCAGGCCCAGCATGTGAAAACCATCTCTTGTGCTGGTCCACTATAAAATACACCCAGGCCCAGCATGTGAAAACCATTTCAAGTGCTGGTGCCACTATAAAATACACTCAAGCCCAACACATCTATTTGTATATGCGCTACAATTTATGTAAATGTTATGTTTATTGCATATCAAAGCTTTTTATATCTTGGTTGATATTTGATAATGACAGCTAAACTAATCACTACAACTAAATTGACCAAATTTACCCCCCCCCCCCCCATTCAAAAATGCTTCCACTGCCCCTGATATATACATTACACACACATCTCTCTCTCAATATATATATATATATATATATATATATATATATGAGGCAATGACACGCTACTCTTCTACTACCGGTAAGGAAGAGATGTTTGCCGTGGTGTCCGAGGCGTTTGGGGGAGTCAGCCTCGCCATCACCCGAGGTAACGCTGCGAGCGTGCTGGCTTGCCTCAAAATTTATTAGAGAGGTTTTGCAGTGCTCCTCGCGAAATCGTTATCTTTTGTTCTGGCAGCGGTTCGTTTGTCACCCCTCTCGCTTGTTGTTTGTGGTCCTAGATGTGTTTATTACATGCTTGTGTGTTTTAAAAACATATTTGTAATGTTATTTATACAACTGTGAATAGAATATACCAACAAAGCAAATAGATTATGTGATGTGCGGTCTATTTACGCACTTGGAGGTGAATTGATGGTCGTTTTTGTTTTCACCCTCTTTTTTCTTCTCTCGCTCTGGTTGTATATTTCGGTGCGTTGTATTTGTGAGGTTCCTAGCAATAGTTAATTGTATTTGTTATATGTGTTTATATTTTCATTCTAAAATTGTGATGTTATTTATGTATATATTGTAATGTTATTTATGTATATATTGTAATGTTATTTATGTATATATTGTAATGTCATTTATGTATATATTGTAATGTCATTTATGTATATATTGTAATGTCATTTATGTATATATTGTGATGTCATTTATGTATATATTGTAATGTTATTTATGTATATATTGTAATGTTATTTATGTATATATTGTAATGTCATTTATGTATATATTCAAAACTTGATAAAATAAAAAAAAAAACACCCCAAAACAACGAAGCAAATAGACAATATAAATAAAAATAGAGTCTTATATCTAAAAAATAATTGTTTCTACTTTTTCGCACAAGGCCAGCAAATACCCAGTGCATTACTGGTACTTTATTTTATCGACCCCCTGTAAGGATGAAAGGCAAAGTTAACCTCGGCGGGATTTGAACTCAGAATGGCAAGGGCCGTAACTCTATGTGTCAAAGCATGACGTCCGACCCTCTACCGATACTGCCAAAAAAAATAATATAGATATGACATGAATACTCCTTCATTTATACACCACATCAGAGAATGCTGTTGTTTCCCCCATCTAAGTATTTTTGAGGTAATATCAAACACACGGAATTAATGGAATTAAAAAATTAAGTATATAAGCAGTTAAATTTCGCGGGTATTTTGGAACTGTTTACAAGAACAACACATGTACGGAGGAGGAACAAAAACAGTGCGTGTGTGTATGTATGTCAAACTGACCTGGTCGATCTGGTTCTGTTGCTTGTCAGTTTCGGGTTTCGTAGGGTGACGGTATTCACGCAAATGTACCGGATTCTTTCTATAACAATTATCGCCATATTTACATATGGGTCGTTTATCTTTATTCGTTTTGACTGGACTCACTGCTGCCATATTCAGTTAATAATCTTATCTCCAGCATTGGAGAGTTCCTTGTTCTCATAACTCTACAACTTTTATTTAAATTATCAGCAGGTGAAACGGAAGAGATAGAAACTTTTTGTTAAGAATTTATTTCACAAAATTAATTCATATACTGAATAGGAAAACCTGATCTTTGCAAGCCTTATATATACTGACAGTGAATTTATAATGTTTATTCAACAAACAGATATATACATATTTTTTTACAGATAAAAAGAAATATAATAGTAATATTATGAATAAAAAGAAATAGAAATATAATAATTGTTTCTACTTTTGGCACAAGGCCAGAAAAATACCTAGTGCATTACTGGTATTTTATTTTATTGACCCCATAAGGATACAATGCTTTCAGAACGAAAGCGTAAACGAATATAATGTAAAGGAAGGGGTGGACAACCGAGCTACTACCAGAGCAAAAGATAGCAATATCGAGAGGAGCACTGGGAAACCTCTTTAAAGATTTTTGAGGCAAGCCAACACGCTCGCAGCGTTACCTCGGGTGATGACCAGGCTGATACGTTGGAAGAACCAAACGCCCTCGCGAGATTCACCAGTAACGTTCTCTATCCTGTCCGACTGTTTACGTATTGAGTTCGAATCCCAACGAGGTCAACTTTGCCTTTCACCGTCCGTCCGTTGTATATATTCAAAACTGACCCTCAAATTGCTGACCTAGTGACCCGGCTTCGCAACATAGTTATGGCCCTTTACGTTCCGAGTTCATGTCCCACCGAGGTTAGCTATGCCTTTATCGACTCCGTAAGTATCTCGATAAAATAAAGTACCAGTGACACACTGGGGTCGATTTAATTGACTTCCCCTTTCCCCAAAATTGCTGGCCTTGTGCCGATATCAGAAACCATTTTATTATTAAAAGGGGCGGTGGATTGGCAGTATCGGTTGGGCGTCGGACAATATGCTTTGCTGCATAGAGTTATGTCCCTTTACATTCTGGGTTCAAATCCCGCCGAGGTTAGCTTTGCCTTTCATCGTTACGGGGTCGATAAATAAAGCACCAACATAAGATGTTACAATGTAATTTGAGGGAAACATGGAGCCTAATGGTAAGTGATTGAAAAACCATATAGACACTTCCTCATCGAAGTTGGTCGTTTTATTTAGGTATGTGTGAAGAGACAAAGGTCGACAGCCAAAATGCAGGCTTGATAATATCAACTTAGAGACATGACTTGACCATTTCCCTTTAAAGTAGTCCTCAGGGAGATTGAGCATGACATAGTGTGTGAAAAGGCTTGCTCTTTGAATTACAGTTACAACTCATGTTTGCCAACTGATTGGACTGGAGCTCCGTGAAATAAAGTGTCTTGTTCAAAGACATGTGTTGCTGGGAATTGAACTCGTGACTTTATGATTGCAAGCCAAACACTACAACCACTAAGCCACATGCCTTCACATCTTGAGTAAAGAAAAATGATTGGAATGATCATCATCATCATCAATATTTAATCTCAATTTTGCATGAGTTATATGGGTTGTCATGTCAAGTCAGGTGACCATGTCTTGCTCATATGAATCTGTTTGGGGCTTGGTTTCTATAGCTAGATGCCCTTCCTACTGCCAACCACATTACAGGGTGGACTGGATGCTTTTTATCATGGCATCAAAATGACCACCTTACAAAGCTGACTGGGTGAGTTTTGTCACGGCACCAGAACGACCTTACAGGGTGGACTGGGTGTTTTTTGCCATGGCACTAGAACGACCTTACAGGGTGGACAGGGTGTTTTTTGCCATGGCACCAGAACGACCTTACAGGGTGGACAGGGTGTTTTTTGTCATGGCACCAGAACGACCTTACAGGGTGGACAGGGTGTTTTTTCT
This sequence comes from Eledone cirrhosa, assembly GCA_964016885.1. Lineage (NCBI taxonomy): Eukaryota > Metazoa > Mollusca > Cephalopoda > Octopoda > Eledonidae > Eledone > Eledone cirrhosa. The sequence continues at coordinate 28,385,081 of OZ024756.1, forward strand.
CATGGCACCAGAACGACCCTACAGGGTGGACAGGGTGTTTTTTGTCATGGCACCAGAACGACCTTACAGGGTGGACTGGGTGTTTTTTCTCATGGCACCAGAATGACCACCTTACAGGGTGGACAGGGTGTTTTTTTGTGATGGCACCAGAACGACCTTACAGGGTGGACTGGGTGTTTTTTCTCATGGCACCAGAATGACCACCTTACAGGGTGGACAGGGTGTTTTTTTGTGATGGCACCAGAATGACCACCTTACAGGGTGAACTGGGTGTTTTTTGTGATGGCACCAGAATGACCACTTTACAGAGTGGACAGGGTGTTTTTTTGTGATGGCACCAGAATGACCACTTTACAGGGTGAACTGGGTGTTTTTTGTGATGGCACCAGAATGACCACCTTTCAGGGTGGACAGGGTGTTTTTTTGTGATGGCACCAGAATGACCACCTTACAGGGTGGACAGGGTGTTTTTTTGTGATAGCACCAGAATGACCACCTTACAGGGTGGACAGGGTGTTTTTTTGTGATGGCACCAGAATGACCACCTTACAGGGTGGACAGGGTGTTTTTTTGTGATGGCACCAGAATGACCACCTTACAGGGTGGACAGGGTGTTTTTTTGTGATGGCACCAGAATGACCACCTTACAGGGTGGACAGGGTGTTTTTTGTGATGGCACCAGAATGACCACCTTACAGGGTGGACAGGGTGTTTTTTTGTGATGGCACCAGAATGACCACCTTACAGGGTGGACAGGGTGTTTTTTTGTGATGGCACCAGAATGACCACCTTACAGGGTGGACAGGGTGTTTTTTTGTGATGGCACCAGAATGACCACCTTACAGGGTGGACAGGGTGTTTTTTTGTGATGGCACCAGAATGACCACCTTACAGGGTGGACAGGGTGTTTTTTGTGATGGCACCAGAATGACCACCTTACAGGGTGAACTGGATGTTTTTTGTGATGGCACCAGAATGACCACCTTACAGGGTGGACAGGGTGTTTTTTTGTGATGGCACCAGAATGACCACCTTACAGGGTGAACTGGATGTTTTTTGTGATGGCACCAGAATGACCACCTTACAGGGTGGACATGGCACCAGTAGTATGGAAAGAAAATACAAGATAGTCATGGCTGGAAGATCTTTGATTTTGGATCTGTCCATTGAGAGTTGAGTTAGTGCTGAACAACAACACTGATAATGGCAACCTGCTAGATATGATAGTCAGATATACCTCAAATCAGGTCTACAGTGTCAGAAAATATGTCAATAACTTTGCTAAACCAATGTTTCACAGCACACCTAGCTGAGGTGAGGGGGAGAGAGAAAGAAAGAGAGAGTGAGGGGGAGAGAGAAAGAAAGAGAGATGGGAAGGATGGAGACTGACACAGTGTATATCTTGGATATTTCAAACATGGCAGAGTCCAGCTATCTCCAAATCTGTCAGTCTATTATTGAGAAAGAAGAGAGAGTTAGAGGAGGAAGAGAGAGAGCTAGAGAGAAAGGGGAGCAAGCATAAGAGAGAGAGAAAGTAAGAGAGAGTTAGAGAGAGAGAGAGCGAGTTAGAGAGAGAGAGCAAGCTAGAGAGAAAGGGGAGCAAGCATAAGAGAGAGTTAGTTAGAGAGAGAGAAAGATTGACAGAATTACTTGTGTTTTACTTTACATTATCAAAACAAAACAAAAACTCATATCTTTGATAAGACAATATTTTAATTAGTATAAATCACATTAATTAACGGTTGACACAAATCTACTACGAATATCAACATTATTATTATTATTTTTATATTGTTACAAAGAAATTATTATAGCAAGGACGATTTTTTTGTTTTTTTACATTTTCACTCAAAGAAAAATAAAATGTTACATGAAATCTGAAAATCCTTTTTTGAGGGGACAAGGCCAAGGGATTTTTATTGAGGAGAAACCTTATGGGTTTAATAAAACCACTGCAGTCTATTTATACTGGTTATCATTTTATTGCAGCCCCTGAGGGGATGAAAGGCATAGCTGAGGGATTACCCCCCACCTCCCCATGCTTTATAATGCCTTAGTTAATGGAAGGACAGCAGAATCTGGGATACTTTTCAGGGAGTCTGAGTCTGAAGAGGAGGTTGGGTGAAATGGGCAATACTCATGATCCTTTTTTGAACCTTCTAGTCTGGTGAGGGCAGTACCCATGACTCTTTTTGGGGCCTCAAAGTCAGGTGGGAAGAAGGGTGGCACTCATGATTCTTTTTAGGGCCTCTGGTAAGAGGAAAATACTTGTGTGACCTTTTTCAAGGTCACCAAGTCTGGTGAAAGGAAAGCACTTATGACTCTTTACAGGGCCTCCAAATCTGGTGCAAAAAAGGAAGAAAGTAATTTACAGGCCATAGACCTGGCCTGAAATGCTTCAATAACAAGGTGGACTCTACCAAAAGCACCCCAAAGCGTCCAGGTGATGATGGTGTTATCCCAAGTGATTGATTAAATCTACTCCACAAGATCAGAAACAGTGATCCCTTCAATGGGTTTTCACAAAGTTTCTGTCAACCAAATTTCACTCAGATGATTTCGGTTGATCTGCGATTACTCTATAAAACACTCGCCTGAGATTGAACCTGGAATTACAAAGCAAACTTCTAAACTACACAGCCATGCCTGTGTAATTTAAAGTGAGAAGGGAACCTACAGGGGTAGATCTAAGGAATGACACTACTATTTCTGTTAACTCCTCACTGCTTTTTGTTACACAGAATATTAATATTTGACAGAGCTACAAGGCCACAAGGAGGGAAAGGGTATAGTTGATTAAATCAACCCCAGTACATGATTGGTACTTTATTTTATTGACACCGGAAGGATGAAAGGCAAAGTTGAACTCGGCCTTATTTGAACTCAGAACATAGATAATCTATCTGTTACTCTACCAATTCTGCTAATCTATTGCCCTTTCTACATAAAATACTGATTTCTAATTCAGGCACAAGGCCAGCAAATGTGGGGGAAGGGCAAATTTGATTAAATCAACCCCTGTAATTGACTGGTACATGTTACACAAAATATCAATATTTAGATGCTATGAAAAAAAAAGTTTTTCTTGAAAAATTTATTTTATTACAAATGTCATTATTATTTGAAAAATAAAATAAAATAAAAAATATGACATATATTCATAAAAATTACATTTTTTTTTTCATACAAAAGCTGGAGTAAGTCTAAACCCATTCTAAATTAGCAAATCTTTGATTTTTTTGGCTAGTATTAAAACAATAAAATATAAATGTGGTTAAGTGAAACTTTATGTGTGTATATATATATATATAAGTATGTATACGTACATACATATATGTATACAGACGCACAGTAGTATGTATATATATACATACATGTACACATATATATATATGTACATATGGATTTACCAAACATTTATTATAATGCTCGGTGTGTTTGTAAACAAACATCCCGAATTAAGCTGTACAGTGTTTAGCAACCATCGTTGTACGGCTTAATTCGGGATGTTTGTTTACAAGCACACCGAGCATTATAATAAATGTTCGGTAAATCCATACGTACATATATATATATGTGTACATGTATGTATATATACATACTACTGTACGTCTGTATACATATATGTATGTACGTATACATACTTATATTTAAGTAACAGCCGTACTAAGAGTGAGAAATGAAATTTCGTTTCATTTTTTCCGTTTATATATATATATATACACACACACACACATGTAACATTAAATATGTTAGAATTATGTGCTTCTCAATAAACAAGCTGTATAGATATTATCCAGAGCAATAATAAGTCAAATGTAGAAGATATATATATATATAGAGAGAGAGAGAGAAAACCATATATCCAGAGGAGACACAGTATATTGTATATATACTAATACATATTACAGAGAAGAATATGTACTTAGGATGGAATCAATAGTGACCCTGTAGCACTATTTTGTAAACTGTAGACTGTAATTTAAAATCAATCTATGTAATAAGTCACAAACTATCAGTTATAATTAAACTACAGTTGACATAAGTATATATATACAATATACTGTGTTTTCTCTTGATATATGGTTTTTTCTCTCTCTATATATACATATATCTTTCTAAATTTGACTACTACACACACATATATATATATAGTTATGTAATAAACAACATAAGGCAATTATTTCATTTACCAGTGGTTTCTTAAAAGCAAAAAAATTTTGCTTTCAATCATCAGAATGAAAAAATCCTATATAGTATTAATAAGATCGGAGGCCATAAGCAGTTGATTTAGGTTAATTTAAATCTCCATGATACATATTTTACTGAGGACAACCAGTTTTGAAGGCCTGAGCTCTTCAGATGGTATAAAGAACTTTAAAAAGAAAAGTGATTTTTATGCCTTCTGAAGAGTTCAGCCCATCAAAACTGGTTGTCCTCAGCGAAATATGTATCATGGAGATTTAAATTAACCTAAATCAACTGCTTATGGCCTCTGATCTTAATATTGTATAATGCTCTGGCTTGTACCATTTATACAGGTCATTGAGCACTTCATTTTATCTGCATTACAGCTAGCAGAACATAATGTAGTCAGCACATCCCTGGTCGGTTAGCCCCATATGATATTAATGTTTCTACTTTTGGCACAAGGCCAGCAATTATCCCAGAGCATTACTGGTACTTTATTTTATCGACCCCTTAAAGATGAAAGGCAAAATTAAACTCGGTGGGATTTGAACTCAGAACGTAAAGGGTCGTAACTCTGTACTGCAAAGCATAGCGTCCGACCTTCCACCGATACTGCCAATCCACTACCCTCATAATAATAATTGTTTCTACTTTTGGCACAAGGCCAGCAATTACCCAGTACATTACTGGTACTTTATTTTATCGACCCCGTAAGGATGAAAGGCAAAGTTAACCTCAAGGATAATATATATATAGATATATAAATTTATGTGTGTGTGTTTAGTTATATAAATATGTGTGTGTGTATTCACACACAATTAATTGGGGGTTAATATTACTTAACGTAGTGAGCCGAAAGAATATTTGATTACAATTACACCCGTAATTAAGAAAAACCCATCATTAGCTTTAATGAATAATTGTTGTCAAGAAAGGCAAAAAGGAGACAACTCTGAAATCTAAATATATTAAAATGAACAAAGAGAGGTTGATCAGCGAATGGTCTTACTACAGTGACACTAACCCACAATTCTAATAATGACACAATAAAGACAACATTACCATCATTGCCACCACTAATAACACCAACAACAAAAAATATATCAGCAATAACAACAAGCCGCCATAGGTGCCGCTGTGAATCTCGCTCGACCTGCTAGAAATAACAGCCAAATTTCCTTCAAACCACATTCTACAGTCTTCAAAAATAGAGTAGTTCTAGAGATACTACTAATACATTGAATAAAAGACGAGATGGTCATTGCTAGAATGCTTTTGATTATAGGTTTCATTCAACATTCCTTCTAATTTTTCTCAATCATTAAGTGGAACGTTTGATGCTTTGGACAAACATATTTTAAATTCAAAGCTGCTGAGCAGCAACATTTCAAGGCAACTGAGCAGTAGCAACATTTCAAGGCAACTGAGCAGTAGCAACATTTCAAGGCAACTGAGCAGTAGCAACATTTCAAGGCAACTGAGCAGTAGCAACATTTCAAGGCAACTGGGCAGTAGTAACATTTCAAAACTACTGATCAGTAGCAACATTGCAAAGCTACTGAGCAGCAACATTGCAAAGCTACTGAGCAGCAACATTGCAAAGCTACTGAGCAGCAACATTTCAAAGCTACCGAGCAGCAACATTTCAAAGCTACCGAGCAGCAACATTTCAAAGCTACTGAGCAGCAACATTTCAAAGCTACTGAGCAGCAACATTGCAAAGCTACTGAGCAGCAACATTGCAAAGCTACTGAGCAGCAACATTTCAAAGCTGCCAAGTGGCAATATTTTGATGAGTGCAGCAGCAATGCAGTGACTGTTTAGCTACACAGCTTAGAGGGAAAGTTGGTGTTGCTCATTCAGGTCTAACTAGGGGATAAAGAAGAAGAAAAACAACAATAACTGACAATGTTAACAAACTAGTAAGGGAGCTTCTCTACAATAACCCCCACCCTGCCCTTCTCTTAAAAAAAAAAAAGGTGGCCAGATATCTGAAAACCTAAACTTTTGGTAAGGACAAGTCTACATTTAAAACAGCATAGAAATACAAATATTAACAGTAAGAAAAACAAGGTGATTTTCTAATTACTATTTTATCACTTAGGGTTAAAAATAAATGAGAATTTTAAAAATATATTTTAGATAATTAACCCTTTAGCATTTAAACTGGCAATATCCAGCCAGAATTTTCTCACCTCTATCTCTTCAAACCAGCTGTAACTGGTCGCTTATACTGATGTTAAGGTATTGTTTTCAAAAAAATAACATCAAAATCTCATAGATTCGATATTATGTAAGATTATGTAAGATAAAGCCTTTACCATGAAAATACAATAGTATATATAGAGTAATATAAATGCTAAAGGATTAAAAAAAATTTTTTTTTAAATTTATTTAAGTCTTTCTTTAGCCTTGAGCCTCAATAGACCTGGTTTCATAGAGAATTAAACAACTGAAAAGACTTTAGTCTCTCACAAAGGGGCAAGAGGACCCTCCAGTCATGCATCTGGCTTGCTTGGGAGATCAACGACTCCGTTTTAGTATGGACTTGGTCTATATAAACCCGTCCAACCCGTGCTAGCAGGGAAAGCAAACGTTAATACGACAATGATGATGATGATGATGATAATCAACACCACCCCCAGCAGCTGCTGATGGTACCTATTTTCAACTGACAGGACTGAAACAACATGAAACAAAGTGCCTTCCTTGCTCAGGGTCACAATGTGCTAACTGATATTGGAATTGAACTCATGACTATTCAATCATGGGTCCAACAACACCTCCAATCACCAGGCCATTTAGACAATACCAAGATGAAATACAAAATAGCATTTTTACATACTGAGAGTTGCTCAGATTATATACAATATACAATACCATATATTTAGACAAATTCATTTGGCTTTAGGTAAACAAAAACATTCTTTTCTCAGACTTCAAGACACTGTAATTTGGAAGTTTATTGGAAAGATTAAAGCTGAAATTCTTGTGACATTTAAAATTTGCAAGAAAGCCTCATGCAAAAGAATATATATATATAATATATAATATACACACACACACAAATATATATATGTGTATATGTATATACACACACACACATATATATATATACACACACATGTATATATATACATATATATATACACACATATACATATATATATACATATACATATATATATACACACACATATATACATATATATATACACACACACATATATATATACATATATATACACACACACACACATATATATATACATATATATACACACATACACACATATATATATATACACACATATATATACACACACACATATATATATATACATATATATATACATACATATATACACATATATATATATATATATACATACATATATTTCACTCTCTCTCTCTCTATATATATATTTATATATATATATATATATACATATATATATACAAGTGGAAGTTTAGTAAAATTGAAGTTTTGGCTGTGGCCAAGCTAACGATATACAATTAGGAATATGCAGCAAAGCACTCGAAAAGGTTGTGTCACCTTAGAGTAATAACATATGTTACCATCAGTCTTCTCTCCCACACACTACAACTTATCCGTCTTATATACAGTTTCTCTCTCAACTCATATATAAAGAAATGCAGAGAAATCTTAGTGATTGGGATCTATATTAGATATAAACCCAGGAAGACTTGGGATGAAGTAGCGAACACCAACATTAAGAAGCTGGCCTTCACAACAGAGATGACAAAGAACTGTGAGAATTGGCAAAACATGCTGTACTGGAGAAGACCCACATACAGGATGTAATGCGACCTAACCTAACCCCTTGAGTCCCATCTTCATTAGCACTCTTTAGTAACTATTCTCAACATCACTGTACACCATCAGCCCATCTATGCCCTCTCTACCATCACTCCTTAGTAGCTACTCTCTACATCCTTGTGCATTCCAAACCCAACCATGCCCCCTCCACTATCACCCCTCAGTAGCTATTTTCATCATTACTACTCTTTGCCTTTCTAAAATCCCGACATACCAGTGAGTAACTCTGCCATCAATCAGAGGTCACAACCTCCCCTCCTACACATCACCCTGTCAAAACCCATCACACTTGTCATATACCCACAACATCATACTTTTCTTTCTTCTCTTGAACCTTCCTCCATAGGGTAGAGATGGCACTTCAGTTGAGACAATAACTCACAAACTTGTTAGTGCTAGTGCCTCAAAAATGCACCCAGTAAGGTGGTTGGCTATAAGAAAGGCAGCCTGCTGTAAAAACCATGCCAAAAAAAGTTGAGAGGAACCTTCAGTTGAGTCAACGGTGTAACCTCTCTAGTGTTGCTGCTCTATATAATAAATGCACCCAATACACTCTGTAAAGTGGTTGATGATAAGAAGAGTATTCAGGTGTTGAAAACCTACCAAACAAAGGGCTGGGAGGACCTTTCAGTTGTGTCAAAGCCATAACAACCTCCCTAATGCTGGTGTTACAATAAAATCCACTTGGTAGAGTTTGGAATCTTATGTAAATGAGATGCAGGTCTGCAGCCTATTTGAGAGACCAATACTGACTTGGTCTGAGAAGACCTGTCCAACTGTTGCAAGCAGAGAAAATAGATACTAAATGATGATATATATATATATATATATATATATATATATAGATTACAATAATCAAAGTTCAGTTTAAATCATTTATTTGCTTACAATCGTTTCCTCCAAACCGAGGTTTGGATTCTTCGGAGCAACTATTTAGTGATCTATAACATACTTGACCTCCTTTTCAACACAAGAGACACTGTAAAACAACCGATGTTATTACATTGAGCTATTTATCTTACTGGTAATAAGATAGTAATGAATGACTATCTTTCACTATTTGGGGTTTATATAAAAAATATATAACCATAAAAGGTTTTATTATATACATAACCATAAATAGTATCCTTAATACTATATATATATACATCTATATATATATATATATATATATATATATATATATATATATATATATATATATATATATATATATATATACATCTATATATATATATATATATATATATATATACATATATATATATACATCAATATATATATATACATGAATATATATATCAGCATATAGAGAGAAGTACACATAGAGCATGTCTAGATGATATAGTTACAATTAGATGGTTAGTACACTTTAATATATATATATTTATATATATATTTATTGAAATAACAGATTAAGGTTTAAGCAAAGAATTACTCCTTTCACTCTTATCGAGCCCTCTTTGGTTTTCACATTTATTATTATTACTATTTATATATATATGTATATATATATTTACAGAGGAAGGTACAAACCCGACTGTAACGCTGAGAGGTTTTGGCTTGTATTCAGCAACCCTTTTCAAGTACATCCTTGAAAAGGGTTGTAGAATACAAGCTGAAACTGCTAGGTATCATGGTCGGGCTTACTTTTTCCTTTACACCCCCTCTGCTTCTTCCCATGCTTAGAGTACTCCCCTGACTTGTAGTCTCCCCAGTCTCAGCACTGCATACTTTATACACACACACATATATATATATATAAATAAACCTTATGAATGATAGAAGAAGTGGGTGTGTTTGAAATTTGAAAATGTGAATGTCCCAAATGCAGAAAATAACAGTAACAACAGTTGATCACTATAGATAATAGTTGAGCAAATTGGGTAATTTTTAAATATACACATACATTCATACATACATACATACATGTTTGTGTGTGTGTGTGTGTATGTATATATATATACATATGTGTATGTGTGTGTGTACATACATACATATATATGTATATACATATATATGCGTGTGTGTGTATGTGTTGTCCGAAACACACAAAAAAATAAAATAAAATAAAAATAATAAAATATCCAAGAATATTTAAGATTCCACTGAGATTTTAGCAGTCACTACTCTGCTCTTTCCGAAGTCTGTTTAATTCTTCTTCAATAAGTTTAGCAAGATCAGAGCGTTTCATGTCCTTAAGGATTTCACGTAACTTTACTGCAGTGTTGTCCAAAGATGTAGAGTTCCAATCAACCAACAAGTTTAAACAAGGATCCTGGCTGTTTTCATATCT